>JAQAHW010000007.1:17072500-18272500 GCA_027580185.1 Tuta absoluta
CAGTGTCTGCGTGTGATTGGGGGATTTATAAAAACTACTCCGATACATGTTATGGAAAATGAACTTTGTATCCCTCCATTAAATATAAGAAGAAATTATTTAGCGTTCAAATACTGGTTGAAATGTAACTCGATTCGCAATAATGAAACTATCCAATTGTTAACTACTTTAGACCAGTTATGTCAAGGTGTGTATTGGAGCCGTAAAAAACTTCCTTTATTGATTGTAGCACATAGGCATTTTAATGGCATATATATGTATCAGTGTGATCAGATAAAAATGTTTACTCTAAATACATGGGTCAGTAGTGTAAATCTTTCCATAAGATGCGATATCGAGTTGGTAGATAAAAGTAAAACTAAATATTCTAGTAGTAATTTAAGAGAGCTCTGCCATCATGCTTTTCAAAAGTGTTATTCAAATCATTACAAAATGTTTACCGACGGTTCCAAAGATAATTGTTTATTAGGTGCAGCATTTTATGACCCACAAAATAGTTTTAGTGCTAGATTCAAAATTAAGTCCAATATTTCTGTAATGCGTGCTGAATTGGTAGCAATTTTAGAAGCTTTATCTTATATCGGCACTGTCAGTTACGATAAGTTCGTTATACTTTCTGACTCTAAAAGCGTGCAACACGTGGCTCGATGTACCTCGTCTTCGTGAGGATCCTCGATAGCCTATGATGTTTTGGACTTGATCTTGAAGCTAGGTCAATCGAATAAGACTGTAGTACTTCAGTGGGTCCCTGCACACATTGGACTGGTCGGTAACGAAAAGGCAGATACGTTGGCTCAGTGTGCTATATCAGAAGGCATTGACTTTGACTGTGAGCCTTATAATCAGGAAATATTGTATATGGCCAGAGAGCACTGTGTTAAGTTGTGGCATGAGTATTTTGATCATAGGTCTTTGACGAAGGGAATTTGGTATAAAACTGTACAACCGGGTCTTTGCAGAGTCCCTTGGTTTGAAAGTAATAATATGAGCAGAAATGAAATTTCCGGTCACATTCCTCTAAACAGTTTTGCTTATCTTATGCGTAAAACGCCATCGCCAAATTGTAGTGAGTGTGATACGATTGAGGATGTATACCACATACTGATGGAGTGTGTCCGAAATGAACCAGAAAGATTTAAATTTATGTATCATGCTAATTTTAAGAATGAGGTGGGTTTCTGTAATAGCATCCTGGCAGAACCTACTTCAACTTTAGCGAAAGCCCTGTATAAGCTTGTTAATGTTGGGATAAGTCGTAGATAGTGTTAAGTTTACTGATAGAACTATGAGGGTGGCATATTCTTTCAAGAATAAACCCTCCTTAAAAAATAAAGAGAAAAAAAAAAAAAAACGTTCTGCCTATCCCGCAAGAGATAACGGCGTGACATATGTATGGGCTGATATATTTACACACACACATACATTACGCCTTTATCCCTTGCGGGGTAGATAGAGCGTTAACGGCCGTAAAAAAAACGGTCGCTTTCGCCACGTCTGATAAATATTTGACGTAAAATTAAAGTGACATGTAAAATTGTAATACACATGAAACCCTCGAGTCCCTTAGTCGCCTTTTACAACGACCGCGGGAAAGAAATGGGTCGATGCTATTCTAAGCCGGCACAACACGGCAATATATTCATCGGTATTATTTTGTTATTTGATTTTCCTGTTGTTGGAAAGAAGACGCGCCTACCTAATTTATAGTCTTTCCGCGCTCCTTGCTCTTCAAAGGATAATGTTGATTGATGGAGAAGATTGCTTCTGTTTGGACTTTGGACGTTGCGATGAAAGTCGGGAAAATGCGACGTACAATTTAAGTCAAGAATTGTCTTCTAGGTCAGGGTATCTACGTTCTTTGAATAGAGTCGAGTTTGCCATCACTTGTGCGTTAAAACTGCGACATAGATTCGAATAGGTACAATTTTGTATAGAGTGCGTGACAAACTTTCAGGGCGTGTTCTAGACGTGAAAGTGAACAACTATTCTTAGTACCATATTTTGAAATATGAAATAAATACTCGGTCCTCCCATACAAATTTTGATGCTTTTCGAGTGATTTAGTATGGAAGAAACAATTTAGTTTTTCATATTATTCGACAAATTGGTACTGCAAAAAGTTTCACGTCTAGAGAAAGTTTGTCCAGTCATTTCACTTACACACTGTAACGGAATGAGTATATTTTACACATACACATATCACGCCTATAATCCTTTGTGGGGTAGGCAGAGCGTAAACGCCCGCAGAACGGTCATTTACGCAAAATTGAACCGCCTACTACTACTAGGCCTCTGAAATGGTTGTGCAACGATCGACGTCTGAGTAATCATAGCAACCGGGACCGACGGCTTAACGTGCCCTTCGAAGCACAGAACTATCTTTCTTACGGACAATCAGGTGGTTCAGCCTGCGATGACTTAATAAAAATAGGAACAAATTCACAAAGTGATAAATATAACAACTCTGTGAGTGGCCCACCAAGAATCGAAACCGGAACCTCTGCGTCGCAGGCAGTCGCACCGCCACAGCGCCACAATTTTAGGCGAGAGGCTGACAACCTGTCACTATCGGGATACGGATTTTTCTGAAACTACCCTCAAATATTTGTCAGATCCGGCGATAGCAACCGTCAATTTAATTTAATTTCATTTCACCGTTTTTATACGGCTATGTATGCTTTGCCTACCCTACAAGGGATAAAGGCGTGATGTGTGTATATACGTATGTTCGAGACCACCAAATCTACTTGCAGGTAATCACCACACTACAAAATGATATCTAGCGAATTCTAGCAAAATGCTAATGGTAAAACCAGCCACCAATCTAAGTCTTGTAGAGTATTCTACCGAATCTGAGCTTGACTGCACCTTTATATTTCTAATAAAAAATAAATGTAAATAATAAATCAATTTATTTTCTTAAACTCACTTTGAGAAATAACTTGACTACAAGGTAAAATTACAATTAATTAATGCAATCCATCAAATGCATATAATTTACATTTACAGAATACCTAATTACATTTTAAACTGAAACAATCTATAAACAAAATGTACAAAGATGTATTTACATGATGTCTGAGTTTGGACTATACTTTGGCCTTGGCAAAGGGGTTGTCTTTCTTCTCAAAGGGCCAGGTCTGATTATATCTTGCCACACCAAGACTGACAAATGCTGAAACAACAAAAATAATAATTATTTACTGACATTGCTGGTTACATGTTAAAGCACGTTCATACCATGCACCTGCTCCTGCTGCTGTTGTGCATATTGCTCGAAATACTTCCGCGGAAGTATTATCACGAGTAAGTGTTCACACACTGCCGTCATACTCTTCTAGCACCGATATGAGTGAGTGAGATAGCAATACATTTCAGTTGCTCTTGTGCTGCCGTTCCTTTGACTCGTGCCCAAAAAGCTATTTCCCTGCCAATATTGACATTGTGTGAACATGCTATCATATTTTTGCCAAGACTCGAAGATGGAACAAGCACACTCATATCAGATGCACAGAACTTGATTGACCAGATTCCTCGGAATTTTTATTGGTAAAACATGTTTTTTGGAAAATGCTACTTAGCTGATGCCTATCATGCCAGATTAGAATAGCATCACCTCATTTCTTTCCAGCTAGTGTCACAAGAGGCGAATAAAGGACCTGAGGGTTTCATGTGTATTACAGATTAAGGTGACAGGCTGAGAACCTGTTACTAAAGTGAAACACGATTTTTCTGAAAACATCCTCAAATATTTGTCAGATGTGGCGATAGCGACCATATTTTAGGGCCATTTATACTCTGCCTACCCGGCAAGGGATAAGGGCGTAATATGTTTCATCCTCAAAACTGCCTACATACAAAGTTTCATGTAAAAACGTTGGAGCCATTTCTGATATCCTGATTATGAATTTATAAATAAATAATGTGGCGTGGATATACCTCTAGTTTATATTATCTTCTTTTATTGTTTATTAGTTTATTTTATTTAAGTAATCTATAATTTATTTCTATTTTATATTTAGCCTATGTAATTATGCTATCCAAATCTTTTATTAGTTTGTTTACATTTAGAGGTTATGCAAAAACATAGTTTTACATGTACAACAACTAGACAGTCACTAAAAACTTGTAACTTTATATTTACTTAGAGAAAGTGTTGAAATAACGACTCTTCCAGGCAAAGTTTTGTTTTTCCATGCGATATTTGCGAGGTAAGCTCCGATACCACACATGCCCGCCGCACCGACTAACCTACACGATAAGCAGTCTTTAGGGGTAGGGACCACTTCTTTCACCATTTTAAAAACGATTGTATAGTTATTATTTAGTACCAAATTTATACCGAAGTAATACCGAAAATCACAGATAGTTTAAAAAACTGAAAAATATTGTGAAAGAATTTGACGTTACAGAGATCAGCTGTTTTTGACGTCTTTTCCTTGCGTTCCGTTCCTGTTACATGCTCATTCTTCATTTTTGGCAAAACCGTTTTAGCCGTTCTACCACCCAAGCCAAATAACTGATCATAACAACTGATTAAAACATAAACGTCTTATGTCTAATAATTTAATAAATTATATAATCGCATGCTGTTCTTATATTTTAAACAGTCCTGTAGCGGAGTAAAGAGTAAATTGGAACGGATTTGGATAGTCCGTGACATTGTAATTGGTGCACCACCGACAGTGCTTTGCACATCATAAGAATCATGGCCGACACAGCCAAGCACGACCGACAGTGGCAATGGAATCAAAACAATGTCGCCAACAACACTAATCCAACAAGTAGGTTAGGTTGTGACCCACTGCAAAGGACGAAGAGAGAGACCAAGCCACAACAAAGACATTAAAATGATGTGTGGGTGTCCCCACAGTCTTCATGTTTTGTCTACCTACGATTGTACATTAAATTTAGCTTGTGGGTATCATTATTTTGGTAAATAATATACCCTCATCTCAAGTGATTATTAAAGGAAGTACACATTTTGTATAAATAGTTCAAAGTTCAAACAAAAAGTTTTGTTACCTAGGACAGGAACACGCACGAAATACAAAAAGGACCTGCCCTTAGGCAAGTAGACCTGTCGCTAGGTGGTCGTGTCAGTTGAACTCGTGTCACTACCAAGCGATCACGTTAAAATACTAATTATACTATTAAAATGAAGTGCAGTGTGTTACAATGCAAAAGTTCGACTAACAAAATTAAAACGAACGAAAACACGGCTTAAAAAGTGTCTTTTCACTCGTAAGTGTTATTTTGTATACAAATTTTAATTATTGCATTTAGAATATTCCATGACTGTCCCGCCATCTATCATGGAGTAGCTTTAAATTTGATAAGACACCTGGAGAGTAGTGGCAGAATATGGCAGAACTTAATGCGCCTAGCAGATTAAATAGTTTTCTAGTTTTCCGATAGATGTCTAGCCTACAGGAGTATAAAGTACTGCAATTAAGTCTATTTTGCTATGCAGTTTAGAGTAAATTAAGGTGCTATTCCGAACCGAGCGGCCGACGGCCGACGGCCATCCTTGGTCGCCGCGGCACTACTGGTTCGTATGGATTTGTATGGGATACTATTCGAACCCGTGTGATGCCGGCCTAGAATAGCATCACCCCATTTCTTACCCATGGGTAAGAGCCGACTAAGGGAATCGAGGGATGTGTATTACAATTTTAGGCGTTGGGCTGACAACCTGTCACTATAGTGATACACAGTTATCTGATTGACCCTCAAGCTTTTGCCAGACGTGGTGTTAATATCCGTTTTACGGCCGTTAACGCTCTGCCTACCCCGTAAGGGATATGGGCGTGATTTATGTATGTATGTATGTACTATTCGAACCGAGCGGCCAACGTCGGCCGCCGCGGCATATGCAGTCGCCCGCTCGGTTCGAATAGTATCCCATACAAATACATACGAACCAGTAGTGCCGCGGCGAACCGTCGGCCGCTCGGTTCGGAACAGCACCTTTACCCTTCCCCTTCACCTTTTCCAATAGAGACACAACCCCTCTCATGTCTTAAATGACTTGAGCCATGTCCTCTTTGTATTTCGTCCGTGGACAGGGAGGTGTAACAATGCAATATTGTTTTGATTCGTAATATACTGATGGGTTCTACAATGGTGGAAATTATTATGTCGACTCTCACATTATGTGCTTCACTTAAAATATAATGCTGTATAGTATACTGTCGGCAACTAATGCTAAGGACGGACTTGATAAAATAAAATAAGAAAATTGTGGATGTAAATGCTAAATTTTCGCAGAATTTCGTAGCCACGGCTGCAATTTGATTGTGTGAACTGCGGGAACAAACTTTCCTAGAATCATGTTTGCGGTCGAGAAGAAATTCGAAATTGAAATGAAGTTGAAGAAGGTTTGTAAAAATTGGTATTTTCATTTCTTTTAATTTACATGTATCTCTCTGTACATTTCTATTCTACATCTCATTGCTAAGGCTACATTTAGACGCCCACTCGTGAAGTCCGAAAAGTATAGGTACTCTGACCGACTTCTGTCTACAAAAATATGGAATATTAATGTTGGATGTATTCTGATGGGCGTTACTATCTTGCACAACAAATACCTACTTTCATTAACCATATAAACACTTCATTTTTTTTACCATCACACAAAGTAAGCCAAGCATTAAGTGTAAAAGCTCTAAGCAAATAATATTTAAAACATGAAAGCAGTCTCAAGCCATTGCCCTGATTACACATAGGGATTAATACTGTCCTAATTTTGTCACAATTTTTTTTCTTTTCTGTTTTTTTCTCTGTATAGGAAATCAGCAACATCCAAGAGTTGAAAGCCGCTGCCAACCGCAGCTCAGCATTGGCTAGTGATGTGTGCACAGTGCTTGGTGCATGCGAGCAACGCTTGCAGCAGCTTGAGACTGCGGTGCTGCCATTGTACGGGGATACGGCTAGGCTGCAGCACATTCATCATAGTAAGTTTTTTTTTTGTTACGGATGGGTTTGCTCTTGACTCCAGTGTAGGTCATAGGACAGAGACAGAGTCTTAAGATGGAGCGAGCTCACCCAGAAGAAGCCTGTTCACTCTTACTTTGAAGAGATTAGGGTTGTATGCATTTGAAAACACAGACGCAGGTAGTGAGTTCCACTCTTTAACAGTGCGCATTATAATGATGATTGGAATGGAAGCGCTTAGTCCAAATTATGGTATGGATGGTATATATTATGGTATGGATGGTATCCGGCAGTGCATCTGAAAGTTTATGGTTCTTAGGTCCTTTAGATTTCTAAAATCATTTCTGATTTAGATATTATTATTTTATAGACACTAGGGAATGAAATCTCCCGAGTTCGGGGATATTAGGAATGCCAATCTTGCAAAATCTCACCGGTTTCGAGTTATGTAGGAGAATGCATTCCCTAATTGACACAATAAGGTTCCAAAACTTGACAATATCCAATACAGATGTGAAATAAATTTTGCAGAAAGTTTCATGAGTTGGTTGTTTAGCTTTTACAACAGTATTTTTTTAACCCTTAGTGTGAATGTATTGATCATGACAACTTTGATTTAAACCTATAAAACCTGTGGAAATTGTATTTATTTTCCAGACATGGAGCGAACAGTGAAAGCTTTGGACCATGTAATCAACTACTACATGGTGTCCAGAGAACTGGCAGATCTTATCCAGGCTGGTCCACATACTGGCTCTACAGAATCTCTCAATATTTATCTAGAGGTGACTGGAAATCTCATTTTTTACTATAATGTAATGATAATGACCTATATAAGGCCCTACTAAATTCAGTTCAAATATTTGTAGGGTGAGTTCTACTTGTAAAACTGAACAACTGTTCCCAATTAACATAAGTCGAAATATGAAAAAGAAATTGGAAGACCCATACAAAAATCTTCAAAAGTTGTGTCACTTTGTATCCGTGGTCCAATTATTTTTTCATGTTTCAACCTATATTTATTGGGAAAAGTTATTCAGTTTCAAGAGTAAAAATAATATGTAGATTTTCAGAGAATCCTTACTTATACTTAGCTCTTCTGTTTATTTTCTAAATTATTTTTATCCTATTCTCATTTTAAAGTTTTATAATTATAATGTATTTGTTTTGCAGGCATTAGATAAACTAGCAGAAGCACAAAGTTACTTCAACAAAAACAATCCTCAGAGTGTGGAACTTGAAAACATTGTAAGTGTTGAAATATTTTGTTATGTCATTAAAATTGACCAAGTTTTATTCAAAATCAAACCTTTATCACTTGCCGGGAAGGCAGAGTGTCAAACACAACCAAACTTAATCACACCATAACTAATTTCTTTTTATACTACTATATATTGTACCTATGCTCTTTTTGTGAGGCATGGCTGTATTAGTTTTCTTTTTAAATATAGCTTTCCCTTTTCTTTGACAGAATCAACTTTATAACACTGGGGTGGTGAAACTAGAGAATGCATTTGAGGAACTTCTGAGTCGCAACACAAGACCTTTGTCACCCACTACCCTCATGGATATGATTGCTTTGGAAGAAGGTATGTGTCTTGTTTCAGCACTATTATTCAAGAAACTCACGACTGTTGTTCAAAACTTAAATGTCTTGATTTTAAATCGTAAATCAAAGTAAATACTGATGCAATCTTTCTTGGACATAACAGTTTTTCATTCTCAACTTGGGTATTTTAGTAGGTAATCGCAAAGATTTTAACAATACCGGATTCGCCAAAATCGTTTCAAGCTTACAAATTATGGTGAAACAAATTATCAGACATACATACTTGCTTATGTGTAACATTTTTAGGGTAAATTTATGAAATTTAACACAATTTTTTTAGGCAATTGTGTAAGAACTAAATTCCTTGCAATATAATTTCAATTAATATGCAATATTTTCTACTACAGGTTCAAACGCTGCATGCGGTGGAAAAATTTGCAATCTTCGTGTTAAAAACTATTATCATAATTCTTTCTCCAGATTCAAGTGTAGAAAGCGTGAGCGTGAGCAACAGCGGTTCAGGCTCAGGGCCGGCTTTGGAAGCGATGCGCGCCGCTGCGGCCTGGCTGAGTGGCGCCGGCCGACCTCCCGCCGGCCCCTTGCTGGCAGTGCGGGCGCCGGCGGCCCTGTCTGCGCTGCAGGCCTTCAGGGATTACCTGAGATCCAGGTCTATGGTGGCTGGTCCAGATGTGAGTAAGCATTAAGTCACTTAATCTCTAATGTACAGCCAGTTGTAGCACATAAGGTACCGGGGTACTCCAAAAGAACAGAATTATTTCTATCCCAAGTTAATACTTAGTAAAAAAATAACTTATTCTTGTAAAATAAGTGATTTTCTACTAATATATATTCATGTCAAGAGAAGAATATTGCTAGGGACCAAAATAATTCAGTTCTTCTTGTGTAGCCCTGGTATCTTATGTGCTATAACCGACTGTACCCACTATTGTTGATTTGTCATCGGTTTTGAAGTTTAAGTGAGGGTAGTACGATTCAAAATCACCATTCCAGCCTTTCCAATAAGTCGTATTTGACAGCAGCTGTCATCTCCATACTAAAAAAGATGTCAACAAAGGAAAAGGGACGCTCTGCCATAGTATTTTCACGAATCTGATACGACTCTGATACTGAAATACGACTTATTTGAACGGCGGTACTTTAGTGCACATGATGTGCCAGGAGGCCTTGAATGGGTCGTTCCTCGACTCGTTGTCCCACACGAAAAGGGAGAGATCGTTAAATGGTGTCGGCTCTCTGCTGGCAGTGACGGCCCTTGCTGGTTTTTCTGCGCTTCAGGCCTACCTTAGATCACGATCTATGTTGGCAGTAGGGAATGCAATCTCGATCTCGCGAGATCTCGAAATCCCCAAGTTCTCGAGCAATTTTTCGAGATCGAGATCTCGAAAAAGGCGATCTCGTCTCAGAAAAATCATTCGAGATCTCGAAAAAATCCATCGGGATTTTCGAGATTTCGAGAATGAGCTTGCGAAAGGCATTGACGTGTTCATTGATGTGCGTCCGCGCAGTGTCTGGCGTTTGCCGGCGGCAGGACCTAGCAGTCGATACCTATTGAGCGGGTGCGTTGCGGGGGACGACCGACCAATCCCAAGAGCTTGTTTATTGTTTCGCATTTTCGTTCGCATTCTCGTCACTGTGCATTTCGTGTTTTCGAGTGAAACTTATTATTCATCTATACAATAACTAATAACATTCAGTATTATTCTATATTAGATAGTTTTCAATGTGAAATATGAATATGTCAAAAAACACTGACATTGTCTAATCTTTTGACATTGTTTGTGTTTTTTTCTTGAATAAAAGTTGATTATTTTTATGTAATGTTCAATCAATGCTGTGTTTCATTTGCCAAATATTATAAAAAGTCAGAACGTGGTCTTTATTACTCTTACTTTCTAAACTTAAAGTAAAAAAGTACAATGTTTACCAAAATTATATGAAAAACAAAATCTCGATCTCGATCTCGAAATCTCGAAATCTCGACCAATAATCCAACGAGATCTCGAGTTGGTCAATCTCGAACCCTGAGGTCTCGAACGAGATCTCGAGTTGCCAATCTCGGCTCGAGATTGCATTCCCTAGTTGGCAGGTCTAGATATGAGAAATCAAAGTTCCACCTTTGACTGATTGCTGTCTAAAATAAGCTCATCATGTTATCATATAATTTTGGTCCCGGGACCTTTAAATGTGAACCTGATTATTCATGGACGCTAGGAAAATTCGATGTACATTACGTGGCCGGTTAATCTGATGTTCCAACTAGTAATAAAACACCCGACAGTCTACGCAATTAGCATCGAATTGCACTAATTTGTATTTTTTATATCAGGAAGTATTTTACGACATTTTCCCTTATAGTAGAAGTTGTACTATTCTTTGACTATACCAAGATTTATTTTATTATTATTTTGTTACAGAGAAGCAAAAATCTACTTAACCGTTCAGATAGCACCACTAAGAAAACTAGCAAGATTCAAAAAGTGTAAGTTTTCTATACTATTGCTATTGATTTGTTCTACAGCCATGGGTAGAAATGAAATAACGCTATAATTCTATTCTATTCTTAATTATTGGCGTTTTCACATTAGTGATTTCGCCAGCCTCAGAGTTTAATTTACGATCACAAACATAAATTGGCGAGTGCGCCAGTTTCAAGTATTACAACACAGCACAAGAACCTGTACTGTGTAGGACTAAAGTATCTTTATAGTGGAAGATGCTGAAGCTAACACGTGGTTGCTTAACCATCATCCGAAAATGACGGTTATACGGATTATTTTCAATTCACTGTTTAACGTCCACTTTAGGAGTCATTTACTGGTAAATTCACTATCGAATTTAATTACAAAATACTCCAATAAAGACAAAAACGAGTAAAATTAAAAACAATCCATCCGCCATTTGCAAGCGCTGGACAAACAACCTAACGCTATTATATTTTCTTGGGTTTGCACATCTGTTACTCATCAATCACAAATTTTAAACTTATTTGGAATTGTATAATGCAAAATAAACACAATTTCAATCCCTTTTAAATTGTTTTATCTACACTCGTCTCATAATGTTCGAATTATGAATTCGAAAACAGTTGCATAAAGACCTACTTTATACATTCTGCCTATAGGAATTATGAATTCGAAAACAGTTGCATAAGGACCTACTTTATACATTCTGCCTATAGATATAGAAATAACAGAAGCGTAATGACTTAATGAGAAGGCTCTTATTTCGATAAAGTTGAGAAATGAAACGAAGTTTTTTTTGCCAATACTCTTAATGCCATCTTCCGCCGCTCCTGTCAGTTGTTGTTGTATTTGTTTTATTAGGTTGTTGTTGAGATGTTGTTCAGCTGTTATTTAGTTGTTGTACCGATGTTGTTGTTCAGTTCTTGTTCAGTTGTTATTCAGTTGTTGTACAGATGTTGATCAGTTGTTGTTTCGATGTTGTTCAGATGTTGTTCAGTTGTTTTATTGTTAAGACATCTAAACAACTGCTAAAGTATAGTATTTTCAAAAATTCATATCAAGCCATATTACGTTCTCGTATTGAATTTGACCTTGTATCGGGCCTTGCAATGGCCGGTGCGTACGTTTAGAAAAGTGTTTCTGAGTTTTTTTTTGGAGAGTGTAGATAAAATAGTGTATGCAACTGCTATAATTAAGCATTATAATGCTCGTGTCAAACTATTATCACACTCGGCTGCGCCTCGTGTGATAAACAGACACTCGCATTCTAATGACCCTCATTATACGACAGTTGCATAAACTACTATTATTGAAATAACCCTATTTTTAGCTGGCTCAATATCTTATCCAACATGTTCCCTTAAATTTCAGATTGGAAAAGCGCGCAAACAAGATAATGATGAAGGCTTCACAAACCCTGGAGCAGTCCACCGGGCTGGCGATAGGACCGAGACGATCGTTGAATGAGTCTTGTGAGTAAATCCTACTTTCTACTAATATCTTGTGTTCGTAGAGGACGAAACTCATACACGAGTTGTCGTAGCACACTCATGAGACCGATGCCTCGCAGTGTAGTACCAGTACTCCATATGGACGCAGTTTCGTTTAATATCTTGTGTTTGTCACTTGTTAAAATTGTGCGCTGGAATGGCTGCAAATAATTTAATGAAACTGAGTACAAAGAGAATCGCCGTGTGATGCCGGCTTAGAATAGCATCACTCCAATACAACCCGTGGGTGTCGTAAAAAGAGACTAAGGGATGAATTCCATAGGAGTTTCCATAGTAACTCAAATCAGCTGATAGGCAGTTTTGTATGGGACGTAATTTTTTTTTTCATATTCGTCCAATGGAAAGTTGTTCTTTATCACCAGCCCATCTGGAGTTTTCGGTTTTACACCAGTCAAATTTTACCCTATATGTTTTACACCATCCATAGTATTCACGTCTTTAGCGTGGCTGGCTAAACCACCTGACTGTCCGAAAAGAAAGATGATTCCGTGCTTCGGAGGGCACGTTAAGACGTCGGTCCCGGTTGCTGTCTATGATAGCTTAGACGGTAGATGGTTGAAAAACTCTGACACCAGAGTTTATCGCTTCGCCCACACGAAAAGAAGTAGGAGAATCGTGGCAGCCATTTTGATTTATAAAGTTCTTCTTTTTGGTGTCTCTTTTAGACACGGAAGAAACGGAAGTGTTGGACGAAAGCGAGGCAGAACTGGCTGGTTCCGTGGCGGCGTGCGTGTGTCGGCTCGCGCGGCACGAGCAGCGGCAGTTGCTGGGCCTGGTGCCGTTGCCGAGGCTGCCCTCGCTGCTCTCGCAAGTGCTCAAGGACTGCTTCGCTACTCTCGCAACTGATGTCGAGGTATGACCCTTTGTGGCGGCGTGCGTGTGTCGCCTCGCGCGGCACGAGCAGCGGCAGTTGCTGGGCCTGGTGCCGTTGCCGAGGCTGCCCTCGCTGCTCTCGCAAGTGCTCAAGGACTGCTTCGCTACTCTCGCAACTGATGTCGAGGTATGACCCTTTGTGGCGGCGTGCGTGTGTCGGCTCGCGCGGCACGAGCAGCGGCAGTTGCTGGGCCTGGTGCCGTTGCCGAGGCTGCCCTCGCTGCTCTCGCAAGTGCTCAAGGACTGCTTTGCTACTCTCGCAACTGATGTCGAGGTATGACCCTTTGTGGCGGCGTGCGTGTGTCGGCTCGCGCGGCACGAGCAGCGGCAGTTGCTGGGCCTGGTGCCGTTGCCGAGGCTGCCCTCGCTGCTCTCGCAAGTGCTCAAGGACTGCTTTGCTACTCTCGCAACTGATGTCGAGGTATGTTCCTCAGTAGTATTATATTATCTGTGCCAGCGTATTATATTATCTGTGCCAGCGTATTATATTATCTGTGCCAGCGTATTATTATTATCTGTGCCAGCGTATTATATTATCTGTGTAGCGTATTGCCGTGTGATGCCGGCTTAGAATAGCATCACCCCATTTCTTACCCATGGGTGTCGTAAGAGGCGACTAAGGGACTCGAGGGTGTGTATTGCAATTTTAGGCGACGGGCTGACAACCTGTCACTATAGTGATACACAGTTATCTGATTGACCCTCAAACTTTTGTCAGACGTGGTGTTAATATCCGTTGAACGGCCGTTAACGCTCTGCCTACCCCGTAAGGGATATAGGCGTGACTTATGTATGTATGTATGTGCCAGCGTAGCGAGCGATGAGTAGAAACCGCAATAGCCGACCGGCTAGGAGTTTTTACGGCAACTGAGACCCCTAGTATGACGTAAGGTATCTGTATACGCAGTAGTATTATATTACCTGTGGTTCCTTTTATGTTGCTTGCCGTTTTTATTCAACATGATTAACATTGCTTTGAAATTGGAATTCTTTATTCAATGTAGGATAGTATCATCACTTATTGACGTCATAATCCGTCATTGTAAAAAAAGAAATTTGTAAAACACAATTTTCTGTTTTTATAACTATTTTGTAATATCATAATAGAAAACCGGCTTTAATACAAATAAATAAAGGCACTGCCTGTTGCCTGTTCTGCACTGTTCCCTATCCTTTTCGTAACCTATTTGTCAAAAAGTGACAGCACTCATTTAAGGTAAGTTAATAGAATTCATATCCCGAATTGTGGCCATTGTCTGTTAAACACTTCTTTCATGTAAAGTTATTATTATTATTTACCGTTTATTGTACACAAAAAAATTACAAGAGAAACACATAAAAAGAATAACGACACAACAGGACAACTTATCTACTAAGAAATTTCATTGACATTTTGCAAGTTTTCAAAAATTTTATAGGTACCTAACACGGGAAGTGTTTTAAAAATTTGGTATTCAATTTATCGTGGGTTTTCATCGCTTAGACTACATTCAATCTGTAAAGATAGAATTAGTCGCCGGTTATTAGTTGCAAATCTAACCCGGTAGATGAAGCCGTGCCACGCGTTACTGGCATTAAAATGCACTTGCAAAATTGGCGGGCAAGGAATGAGCTGCGGTAGCCCAGATGGAAGAGGCGTCGCCACTAGTAATGCGAAAGTCGCAGGTTCAAATCCTGCCCACGCTTGAACATTTTGCAAGTTTTCAAAAAAAAAAAAATCTTCCAGCTGACCTACGCAAAGTGAGACTTTATAAGATTCAGATTCAGATTCATTTATTTGCATAAAACATAGTTATTCCATACATTACAACAGGTCTTATGTGATAAAAGTGTATCATATGTTTTACTAAAATAAGCATGCAAAACATTCAAATAAATTACAATTATAATGTCAGCACTTAAAAATAATATTCCATCAATATAAAAAAAAATCATTAAAATATAAAATAATATAGTTAAAAAAATAGTAACAATTTCTTTCAAATAATAATTACCTTAAAATTACCATTGAAATTACAATTTAATTTTTTTATAACATAGTCTAGTCAACATTTACACTCCATAAATTCCTTAACCGAATAGAAACATTAAACCACTGTACGTTCCTTATAGCCTTACTTATTGAGATAGAGATCTTCCTTTGCAGCGATTGGTCGCACTTATCTGTTCCAAAGCTGTGTGATTGGTTACGTATGCCCCCACCCACACCCCACCCCACTCCGACACGGCAGGGCGGGGCGAGTCGGCCCTCTTGGCTTCATTGGCGATTTTTCTTTCGCAGTGAGCGGTCGCGCTCAGAAAATAATTTTTTGAATTTCGATAAAGTTTTAAATTTTAAACTTTGAAAAATTATTTTCTTACAATTTTAACGGTTTTGCACCGTTCGTTTTTTAAATTAATAAATTTAGTGATTTAATTGTTCCTATTTAAATAAATTTTAAAATCAGTGTGTGTATAAACTGGGTAAGTCCTTTATATTTTATTATGCATGTGGCAAATCAAATTTCTGAAGGCGGTTTTCCGTCGGACACAACTTTGCAATTTCTTACAATTTTAATAAATTATTATTGAAATCTGTCAAGACCGTTTACGAATAAATAAATTGTTCCTGGCGATCCGAATTCTGTGAACAAAATAGTTAATAATTTATGGGAATTATTTGTCAAGAATAATGATCCCAAATAAATAAGCAAAGTGTGTTATAGAAATTTGGTTGCTATCGAAGTTTTAGTTACCCGGATTTAACATTAGTGAATTTTTTTTTACGAAAAGTTTTTAATCCGGAAGTAATTAATTCGTTCGATTCTTTACGAACGATCAAATGAAAATCCAATAATCATAGTGCACTTCGCACAAGCTTTGAGTGGCATTATTTTAAGATTTTCAATATAAATGTTCATCCCTCGCAGGTTTTTAAACTAGTTACCTTGAACTGATAGGTAGGTATTCCTCGAGAGAAGTAATACCTTTTTTCTATTTATAGGTTACTATCCCGTCGAACTAGTTTCTACATATCCCCCGTGCACGTTTTTCATTAATGTGCCTGATTGATTTATGGATTTTCATTTGTGAATGATTATTTTATTTTTACACGTGTTTTTGTAAATTGTTATTTGGACATAAATACATTTTTATGTCGTTTACTGGAGCAAGTAATGGTATACAGATGCTCCTTTCACGTAGCAACAACGTGTTATTCAAGTAACGCATCAAATACGTGATCTGAAAGTATTGTTCGGATACCTTCAAAGTTCTTTAAATAAATAAGTCGAACAGCGACAATTTTTATTTTAAAAGGGGGCCGCCATGACCCTGTGAAATGCTCTTAGTAATAAGAAAGTTTACGGAAGTCCAAGTCCGTAGAACGTCTTATAAAATAGAGTAATAAGAACTCCTCAAGGATCTTTTCGTTGTACCTAGAATAAATTGCAGAAAATATATATTCTAGTTGATTGCTATGATATGAAATGGCAGCACAAGCCAAGCTACATTTCGTCGGTTTTATAAGCTACCTCTGCGCAACGCAAGGTATACCCTATTTATAACATCATCAGGAGTTCATTAGGCCGTCAGCGCATGACGTGTCCTTAGACTCCTACATCCCCGCGCAGGGGTTGTACCTTTTGATGTCATGCAGAATGCCCTCGCTTGCACTTGCAGGGCCTGAAATTCCGTCCTCGAGCCTTTCGTATACTTGACGAATTAATAAATCGACATGCGATACAAATTCCATGCATTATAGACGGTTTAGATGCAAATATTGCCAAAAATACTAACAAGTACTAAAAAGTATTTGTGTTGTGGGTTTCGGTACGATATGCAACTCAAAGAACTGGGTCCTCGTGGAGCCAAAGTTTCGAAATGTACCCACCAATATATTTTTAATACCTCGTGCAGAGTCGGCCAGCACCTTTGATAAAACGTTATTGCTTTAAGTACAGGTATTACTTTTGGTACCTACCTACCTTTTTATCAAACTTCCAAAAGTTTTGATGGCATCCGGCACATGCATGATTTGCTTTTGTCTGATCAAAGTAAAGCAGTCTTTCTTTACTTCTATGCTTATTTGTCTTCTAACGTGACAGTGAAATGCCCTCGTAAAATTTTGTCTTATCTGAAAGTACATCGTCCGGTCCACCGCCTGCGATGAGATAAAGCAATTGTAGCGAAGGGTAGTGTGTAGCACTAGTATTGATAGTGAAGCGCGCAGGTTCGAATCCTGCATGTGGTATAAAATTAGCCAAGTTTCCATAATTTTATACCTACCTAACACGGTTAAGGTTAAGTATTAAAATATATTTAAGAAATAAAAGCTTCGAAAGGTGTGTTACAGACCTGAGTACAAGGAGTTTACTGTCTGACCCATGTGTTACCTCGAGCGTATTAGAAAATAGAACGCGAGGGGATTCCTAAGATGTTAATTTGAAAATATTTTTACCTTGCACGCGTTCATAAGGTCCTCCTCTTTTAGTTCCATGAGCTTACGCTTTCAAATAACGATAGCTAGATTCCACTGAGAATTTGCAAAATAGGCTATCTGTAGGCAAAATATACCTACTTAAATGTTTGAAAAAATGTTTCAAATATAACATCCTAGCCCGAAAAAGTCTTGGCTATTAGAAAGTACAGGGAACAATATTCCTACGTAAGTATGAACTTTATCTACTCGGAATAAAGTTCAAAGTTAGAGAGCTGTCTAACGTTTTACAATGATTCTTAAGAGGCCGTACATGAAATTGCGCTGGGCGAAAGTAGGTAATTAGCATTAGAACGCGTCATCGTGCAGCCGAGCGGCGGCGATATGCAGACCCAGCGGCGGACGGCAGCGTATAGTTCGATCAACCAGTTTTGATCCTATTTATAGTTTTTGTGGCAATTGTATGAAAAAGTTTAAAATTATTGCGTACCTACTAAGAATTTTGGGATTTGTGGAATGTTATCGAAACTAATTAATTACCGACTACTATTCAGGGGTGTGCCCATGTACCAGCATCTTTTTTTCGCTTAACAGCGCCGAATTTATATTTATTGCCTACTAGCTTTTACCCGCGACTTCGTCCGCGTTAGATAGTTTTTTTTGGCAGAAGTTCTAAAGTAGGTACCTATGTGTATTCATAGTAAGTGTGACAGTGATATTAGAACAGTTGTTATCTCTACTGTTTAGAGATAACTTGCTTGCTTCTGTTGTTAAAGGGACAATTCAAGATTTGCTATCCGGCCTGAGAGACCAATATTTATAAAAATTGAATATAAAAGTCAGTAGATAACAGAGTACTTACTCCAGGGGTGCCGATTTGAGAACACTAAAATGGTCAGCATAAGTAGATAAGACAGATAAAAAGGTATTTTAAGTTACTGTAATACATTTTTATATACCACATTTTTTGTTTTTCTGTATTTTGCGAAAACAAAGATTTTGTGGGTTTGACACTCGTGAGTCTGCCCTCACGTGTATGCCCGTTCGGGTAGCCGCACCCTGTCGCGCCCTCCCCCTCCGCCCCGCATCGCCGCCAAAGCGCGCGCGCCGCGCCGCGCCGGATCGGCCGGTGCGCGCGGCCGCGGTCATAAGACCGGGCATTATTTATTTAGTTGCTGTGTATTTTCAATACATATCCATAACGCATGCGTATGTCAGACGAAAGGAAATCGCGAATTTCTATTTTACTCCCTTACACTTACAAAATACGCCGCATCGGACGTCAAATGTGATCCCCGACTTAACGTGTTATGTGGATGATACTTTTCAGTTCAGAACATGGTAACGTATCACCTAAGTAGATATGCCTAATTACAATGAAGGTAGTGCATACGATGCAAACGGCGGCGGCACAGCGGTATTTTTCAGTAATGATAAAAAATCCTCGGTAAAAGTAGGCAATGGCCTTTCTCAATTTATTCCCATCATACTGAACATATTTTGTTTTGGAACCATTTCTGTATCTCCAATAGTTTAGGTGGGCTCCTGATGGTAGACCTGGTGGTCTACATAAGGTACTCCAGATCCTCAAATGTTCTTGTAAAAAGAAGCGGCCCATCATACTGAACAACTTTTGTTTTAGGACCATGCCTGTATCTCTAATAGTTTAGCTTGGCTCCTGATGGTACACCTGGTGGTCTACATCTATACTCCAGACCCTCGAATGGTGATAATAAATAGCCTATGTCCGTTCTCGGTATGCTAGCAATCTCTGTGCCAAGTTTCATGAAGATCGTTTCAGCGGTTTGGCCGTGAAAGCGTAGCAGACAGACAGACAGACCGAGTTACTTTCGCATTTATAATATTAGTGTGGATAGTGTGGATAGTTAAATCTGTAATGTATCATTATAGTCCGTTAAAATGGCCATTTATTTGCAAAATCCCGAAATTTCAAGTTATTTATACTCTAATAGGAAGTAAAATCACAATATCTAGTTCAATTAATTTAATCAATCATAAATCAATACCGCACTGAAAAAAATACTTACAGGATCAAAAAGTATCGGTCGCACTATAATTCCGCCTGTGACGCGTGATCTACTGTCCTCTACGCGCGCGATCGACACACATTCGTAATTTTGTATGTGTGCGTGAGTGTGACGCAGCAGGATACACGTCCTTCTCCCAAGAGCGCGGCGCGCGGTCTGCCGCAACAGCATTTGCGCTCCCGTATATAATTGATAATTCCGGAGAACTTTAAAATATTCGATAAATTTCATAAAATACATATTTGCAATTTTTTTTATAGCTAATGTGTTAGCATGAATCTATTTTTCAATGTGTAAATTGATTTTTTTAAAAACGTGTTGTATTGTACTAGAAATCCGACGCTGTATACGTTTAAAATTTCTTCAAAGTAGGGCCATTTTACTGCAGTTTTTCTTTGAATTTTTGAATTAAATTACTAAAAACTCCTCGGCCAATTTTTAGCACTTTTCAATGTCTTTATTGCTGTATACTTTATAAACCACTCCATATTTTAAAATTCATGTAAACAATAATGATACGAACGTCACGCATCGAAAACAATTAAAACACGTCTCAGGTTATTAACTATTAAACAAACTGAACAATCAAAATCAATAATTTGTCTGGGCCAATTTTTAGATATTGAATTAATCTTCAATAAAACATATCATAACACATTGTTACTTATTCTGTTTTTTTAAACGAGGTCCTACAGAATTGAAGAAACAAGACAAAATTACTCAAAACTATGTACGGCCTCTTAAGCAGAAGACATATTTGTCGTAGATTCACCGCATTCAGACCCATCCTAGTAACCGTTACTGCCGAGTCTAAATTCTCGCAGGTTAAGGAAAATTTATAGACGGTTTAAGTCTGAAACAGTTTTCCTTTATGATCATTTCAGTGGCCTACCGAGGCCACGCAGTAAGAAAATGAGAAACATATTGATTTATTAGGTAACTGTGAAAACGACTGAATTTATAAATTTTTCCCTTGCTCACTGTCCTAAGTAGCAATAATTCACTTCTATTTCTATGCTATCACAGACCTCGTAGTGCTTACGCATTTCTGAGGGAGATCCCTCACGCTTGTCATTTGTTTACTACTTTGAACTATGATCAAAAAGTGGCGTAAGAGTACCTACGTTAAATACTCGCTATGATTCTGGCATCAATCACGGAAGGGAATGTGTACAATCTAAGCTCTCTAAGTGCAGAGTTGTCCTAAAATAGTCCTACGTTTTTCTTAGCAACATGGAAACAGACAAATGTGGGGAGAGAAAACGGCCTTTTTGTAATGGCCTCATCTCAAAATGGATAAGTAAATAATGAAGACCTACCCATTTAATAGATCTCACATCGAAACTATAATAATTTTTACTTTTTAATTCATCGTGCATTGAGTGTACGGAGTAAATTTCGTGAGGTGGAGATGTATGTAGGTAATTTACTTATTCCAGCATGTTGCAACTTGGGAGCTAGGTACACCCTATTGTTAATTCTGCTATATCAAGCTGTATAACATCAAAACTAGTGGAAGGTTGTCTAGCTGCTAAGGCTAGTGATGTAATATATACCTATTTGGTATATGCCAAATTTTGTGTTACCTACTCGAGTGCCTTGATCTTGAACATGATATTTTCTTCAGGTGCGTTTATATTGCCCGAAATATTATGAATGAAATGCATATTACGTAATTTGTATAACAACCTCCACTAGAGATGAAAAGTTCATGATATATTTTTCAGGTGCTTTCATATTACCTGAAATGTTATGAATGAAATGCATATGGCTTAATATGTATAACAACCTCCTCTAGAGATGAAAAGTTTTAGAGCGATAGTGGCGAATAGCAATAATGCGACACTGTCCCAGACGATATTAAGTTTTTATTTCCTCAAGTGTAGTCATGCTTACTACACCTACTTTTTCGATAATGAATGAAAGCTTTTGGGCAAGTAAACAACAAGTACCCACAGTCTATGTGGGTATTTTAAATAAATATACAAAAGGTTACAATCAGAGGGTACTTTTGCTAATTGATATTTGTGTAAGTGCCCTGTCTGCCTTGTTTGGGTTTGAAACACGAGTATCTACTCCTGTGTATAACATTGTTAGATGGTTGTTAGAAACGTACGATAGTGAACATAATTGCCTATCGTAAGACGTCAGCCTAAAATAATAATACCGTTGTTCCAATATATTTGCTCTGAATGTCAAGCACAAGACGTTGTTAAAAAATGCTTGAATGTACCTACGTACTAGGCAAATAGTTTGCCTATCAAGTAAAATATTTTCAGAATAGATACCTAGCGAGAATTATATTGGGAACTACCTACTACGTTCAATAGCTAGTATATTTTACCAACGGTGATCATAATGATATATAATATTTGTACGGTGACCCACGTAAGATCTAGGCTTCCACAATTAATTGGCAATGTTGCAATGTTTGTACTGTCTAATAGACAATAACGTCGTTTACCGACGTACCTTCGGATTAAATTTTCTCCGTAGGTAAGCTGTTAACAAAATGATAAAATTCTTATAATTTAAACTTTAGCTCATATTCTTTTATAGCTAGCTCGTTTTTGATTGTACATAAAATTAAAGCAAATTTGTGCCCTTTTCAAGTTTTAAACAGAGATCTGGGCTTTGCATGGGACGGTCAGAGGTAGTTATGGCAGAAAACAATTTCAATAATCGCCTCTTTTATTATATCAAGTTAAGGTAGATTTACCAAGATATTAATTAACTATATTATTATATACAATATAGTTTATTCAGAGACCCGAGTGATGTTTTAAATAAAGCTTGACCGTTACTCCGACAAAGTAAACAAGGTTAGTTATTGATCATTATGTATTATAGCAAATATTATTAAGGCAAGCCCAAATGAGTCATATTTAAAAAATCATATGAAGGTATGATTTGATAACAAATTTATATGCCTTTTATTCTCCTGGGAAACTAGGGAGTCGTTTGGCCAGGTTTTTTTTTTTTTTTTTTACCTGCTGAAGCCCGTTTAGGTCAATGCATATCTTAAACAGTAGTGTTGACCTTATAGTAGGGAAATTTAACCTACTTATTACGTTACCTATAGCTTGAGTGATCAAGCACAATTACAATATGTAAGCTATGTTTTTCTGTGTAAAAGAGCTATTTATTTACTATGTAAGTAAATAGATATCTAAAAGGTTTTATAAAAACGACCTGCAATGCGTATTTACCTCTAACTAAAGGTTCAATATTTTTATATTTTACTATTTTGGCTATTGAGTTTTTCAAATTATTTTTTTTGAAATTTTCTATTTACTGTTCGGAAACTTTCAGATGAATTTCCGCGTACTTTTTATCTTATCAAAACGTATTGAGACTTACATAATGAATAACTGTATTATGTGCATTTTTTATTAAACACGAGGTAAAGTTTTTCAAAGACATTATAAATGGCATGTTACAAATGCATCATTTTCATCATTCTATTATGCTTACCTAGAATGCCGTAATATAGTACAAGAGGTTTTGAATTACATTTTCATTATAATTTATTATATTTTATCGTCATTTATGGGTGAGTTTATGATATTACAATATTTTTTAATAAATACAATATAAATAAATTTTCAGTATAGTGGATCAAAATCATTATTGTTGATAAAGAAATTCATTTTTCTTTTTTAAAGAATAATAATACCTGTTTCTTTTTATAGTTTTTCACATTGGCGATAGCTCCCACTCCTCCAGGCGATATCAAACATGTCTCTATAAGTAAGGCTATAAGGAACGTACAGTGGTTTAATGACAGCATTTTACCTACCAATAAAATGCTTATTAAACTACTTACCTTCCTTATAGCCTTAAATTTTTAATTCTGCCTGGTGTATTTTGTAGTAATAATATTCTAATTAGAATATTATTATGAGACGCAATGAAGCCAAGCGGGCCGACTCGCCCCGCCCTGCCGTGTCGGAGTGGGGTGGGGTGTGGGGGCATACGTAACCAATCACACAGCTTTGGAACAGATAAGTGCGACCAATCGCTGCAAAGGAAGATCTCTATCTCAATAAGTAAGGCTATAAGGAAGGTAAGTAGTTTAATAAGCATTTTATTGGTAGGTAAAATGCTGTCATTTTTCCAAAAGCCAGTCAGATAGCAAAGTTTTAAATTTATTAATTGGACTTCATTTTATTTCATTTGGCAATTTATTAAATATTTTTGGAGCCATGCAGTGGACATTTTTTCCGAAAAAATTTACCCTTGACCTCGGTACTTTAAATAGTGAGCATATTTTGACCTGTCTAAAAGGATGTTGTGGTAATTTTTCAAAATATTCAGGGTGTTCCCTAACAAAGATGGATATTTGTTGAATGTAGATGCACGGCAGAGTCAGAACTTTAGTAGCTCTGAAGAGAGGTTTGCAAGTTTCCAGATAGTGAGCCCCACAAACTGCCCTTATACATTTTTTTTGTACGAGGAAAGCTTTATTTGCTTCCACTGAATTACCCCACACAATCAATCCATACCTAAGTATTGAGGAAACATAGCCATGGTACGCTATAAGAGCAATCTCTTTAGATGCGGAGCTGTATAACCTACGTAGAGCGAATGCATATTTATCAAGCCTGTCACAGACATTTTGTACGTGAATTTTCCAACTACAAAACTTATCCATAATTATACCTAGAAATTTTGTGGACTCTACTTCTTCAATTTTGTTATTTAAAAACTTTAAGTCTAGTTTGAAGTCAAATGCTCTATATGTCCCGAACTGAATTAATTTAGTCTTTGTAATATTTAAATTTAGTTTATTTACATTTAACCAATCTATTACTGTTGCCAATGCATTAATAATAGATGTATGTAATGTTGAGGAGTTTTCAGATCTAATCACCAGTGTTATGTCATCAGCAAACATGATGCAACTGTCGCTTAAATGATTAGGTAGATCATTCACATAAATAAGAAAAAGAAGAGGCCCCAGAATACTGCCTTGGGGCACTCCACAGCGATTATGTTGGAAATCAGACCGATAAGAGATTAGTTCTGAATTACTAATTTTATTAATTTCTGTACATTGTTGCCTGTTCTCTAGATAACTTTTGATCCAGCTATATGCATTTCTTCTGATACCATAGTTGTCAAGTTTGTCCAGCAGTATCGCATGATCAACACAGTCGAATGCTTTAGATAAATCTAGAAAAATTGACGCTACTGCATTTTTGTCATTTACTGCTTCAGTAATAAGCTTAACTAGATGATAGCAGGCCAAAGTTGTAGAACTACTTTTTCTAAATCCGAATTGGGTATTATTTAAGATGTGATTTTGATCAAAAAAGTTTATGAGACGCGCATACATAGCCCGTTCAAAGATTTTTGAAATAACTGGAACCAACGTAATTGGACGATAATTGTCCATATCCATTTTACTGTTCTTTTTGTGAAGAGGTTTTACAATTGCAGATTTCATGGTCATGGGGAATACCCTGTTCAAAGCATAAATTTATTTTATGAGCTAGCGGCTCAGACAATGAGTATGAGCATGCTTTTATGGTTTGTGTGCTTATACCGTCTAAACCTACAGAAAAGGTGTTATTTAAGGACATAATAATACTATAATAGTAGTTTATGCAACTGTCGTATAATAGGGGTCATTAGAATACGAGTGTCTGTTTATCACACGAGGCGCAGCCGAGTGTGATAATAGTTTGACACGAGCATTCTAATGCCTAATTATAGCAGTTGCATACACTATTTTATCTACAGTCTCCAAAAAAATCTCAGAAACACTTTTCTAAACGTACGCAACGGCCATTGCAAGGCCCGATACAAGGACAAATTCAATACGAGAACGTAATATGGCTTGATATGAATTTTTAAAAATCTATACTTTAGCAGTTGTTTAGATGTGGAGTCTTAACAATAACTTAACTAAACAACTGAACAACATCTGAACAACAACTGAACAACATCTGAACAACAACTGAACAACATCTGTACAACAACTGAACAACATCTGTACAACAACTGAACAACATCGGAATAACATCTGAACCACAACTAATCAACATCTGAACAACAACAGAACAAAAACCTATTAAAACAACTGAACAACATCCGAAAAATTACCATACAACAACAACTGTCAGGTGCGGCGGAAGATAGCGATTTGAGTATTGGAAAAAAAAACTTCGTTTCATTTCTCAACTTTATCGTATTAAGAGTTTTGTCATTAAGTCATTACGCTTCTGTAATTTATAGTAAACCCTAGTTTTTCTAAGGCAGAATGCATAAAGTAGGTCATTATGCATCTGTTTTCGAATTCATAATTCGAACATTATGAGACGAGTGTATATAAATTTCATTACAGTCGCACGGTTTCAGGAAAATGGTATTGGAACATTTATTTAAAGGAAATGATCTATTGCAATTTACACCATTTGTTGTATTGGAGGACTCAATAAAAAAAATATTCAATAATTCTGCTATTGTCACTGGGTTGTCATAAATAATGTTTTCCTTAAGAAGGCTATTAATTTCATTTGGTTCTGATGAAGGATGTTCACTTATCATTTGCCAAATAGTCTTACCCTTATTTTTAGAGATGGCTAGCCTATTTTTGTTGTAATTCTTTTTTGCACTAAATATACATTTTTTTAGAAGTTTATTATATTTGTTATAATATGTTCTGTTAAAAGTTTTATTTATACTGTGGCGCGAACTTTTTATATGAAGTCGCCTTTTATTGATACACGACAGTTTTAATCCTCGTGATAACCATGCACTTTTATTGTGTTTCACCCCCCGTTTTATTTTTATCCATGGGAAGCACAAGTTATAGAACAACAGTAAGAGTTCATGAAATTCAATAAAGGCTTCATTCGCATTAGTGGTTCTAAAAACGTTAGAAAAGGATAGAGAATTAATACAATCACAGAACTTCGCTATATTTTCCTGACAGTAGTAGTCTCTTATTTGTACATAGTAAGGTTTAGATTTGCGGTATTTTAAAACTGGCGTATTAGGCGTGTACAATAGATTATAATAAGATAAAATAAATTAACACACGAATAGATTAAAAATATGATTAGTTATTTTAAATGTTGCTAAAATACACCTTTTGCTTGAATGTATTTGTTTCAGCGCGCATGCAGCCGCAGCCGTCGCTCGGCCAGCAAGTGCGGCGCGGGCGCGGCCGCGTGCTGGGCGCTGCTGGCGCGGCTGCAGCGCTTGCAGCCGGATGTGGAGCGGTCCCTCGCACCGGCGTCGCCCGCGCCCTACACCGCCGTCCTGCACACCGCGCACCACAGCGTTAGTGCTCAATCCGTACTTATATTATACATCTGAGAGTTTGTGTGTGTGTGTATGTTTGTTACCTCTTCACGCTTTAACGGTTTGACAGATTTGGATGAAATTTGGAACCGAAGTAGAGTATAACCTGGAATAACACAAAGGTCACTTTTTACTGCGGGAAAACAACTAGTACCACGGGAAAATGAGTGGCAGCAGGTGAAAGCGCAGACCATGAAACTGAACAACTTTCACTTAGAAACATATGTTAGGAAGCGAAAAAAAGCATTCGACCTCCCACACAAAAACACGATTAGCTGACTGCATTTACTAGTCAATTGTTTTTTGACGTTACGTGAAATATTTTTTTATGGGAAGTTGTTCAGTTACATGATATCAGTATTCGGAGGGCTGTTCTTTACACCCTGTATATAGGGTGAAATTTTACATTAACCAAAACCGAAAACTCAGTACGGGCGAAATGTAACAACTTTCCCCAAAGAACGTAGATGGGAATGTCCTTTATGGCCCTGCCATACAAATTGACTCGGTCAGCTGATGCATTTTGTCTAGGAGCTAAATATATTTTCCACCTCTCCAGCTTGAAAAGAACAGTTTTGCCGCGTAAATTCAGTGGACAAAACTCGTTTTTATCCACTCGATGGAGAAAAGTGATTTGAATTTCGAACATCTCATTTTATCAGAACTAACCGTGACAATGGCGGCGGTGCGGTCTGAAAACTATTTCAGCCAGTTATTTATTTATTTTGGTAGCGTTTTTTTCTATTAAATATTTCTGACATTTCTAAATATTGGTACATACTATGTAACATTTCTGAACGAATCTTGAAAAGAAATATTTGACGGGAATTTTTATTTTGTCTGAGGCATACGAGCAGTACAGCCAATTTCCCAAACTTGACGTTGGCAGATTTTTTTTCACTGGTAGAGGTGAAAAGTTGTGTGTACCACACGAGAGCAAATTTATTCGCATCTCGTGCTGTTGCATCCCTCACTGAGCTCAGGATTCAAATTTTAGTATCCTTCTCTACCTCGGGATTCAAAATTAGCACTCGAAGCAAAAATTACCTTGCCCTCTTGTTGTACAAATAACTATTATCTACACTCGTCTCATAATGTTCGAATTATGAATTCGAAAACAGTTGCATAAAGACCTAGTTTATGCATTCTGCCTATATAAACTACGGTTTAATATAAATTACAGAAGAGTAATGACCTAATGAGAAAACTCTTACTACGATAAAGTTGAGAAATGAAACTAAGACTTTTTTGCCAATACTAAATCGCCATCATCCGCCGCACCTGACAGTTGTTGTTGTACGGTAATTTTTCGGATGTTGTTCAGTTGTTTTAATAGGTTTTTGTTCAGTTGTTGTTTAGTTTTTGTACCGATGTTGTTCAGTTGTTTGTTGTTGAGACTCGACATCTAAACAACTGTTAGTAAAGAATCTTCAAAAATTCATATCAAGCCATATTACGTTCTCGTATTGAATTTGACCATGTATCGATCCTTGCAATCGCCGGTGCGGACGTTTGGAAAAGTGTTCAACTGAGTTTATTATTTTAGAGTGTAGATAAAATAGTGTATGCAACTGCAAATAATTAGGCATTAGAATGCTCGTGGCAATCTATTATCACACTCGGTTACGTCTCGTGTGATAAACAGACACTCGGCTACGTCTCGTGTGATAAACAGACACTCGCATTCTAGTGACCCCCATTATATGACGGTTGCATAAACTACTAATTTTATATGCCGGCCTTTGTTTCTTGAGGAAAGTTGTTCCTTTTTATGAACTTAAAATTTTGCAAGTTTTTTGTAAATTGTATAAGTATCTAACACGGGAAGTATTTTAAAATTTGGTATTCAAGTTGTTCCTTATCACCAGCCCGTTCTGAATTTTTGGTATCAGTCACAAGTAAAATTTTACCCTACATTTTAATTGTAATCGCAAATGTTTGTATACTTGTGTTTACTTTCAGTGCATACGTTCCCTGGAGGAATGGGTAGACGGTGTAAGGAACGACACTGCCGCGGGTGCGGTAGACGGAACGGTGCATCAATTGGCTGCTGCTACGCTCGCTCACTGCCACGCGCTCGCCATTCACGTTCACACTATCGGTGAGTGTCATCACATCATATTCAGTGATTATCACGAGTGGTTGTTAGATCCGTACTTGGCGGAAAATGTAGCGAACACAACCCTTTTTAGGGTTCCGTATCCGGTCAAATCAGGACCCTGTTACTGAGACTTCGCTGTTTGTCTGTTTGCCTGTCTGTCCGTCCGTCCGTCCGTCCGTCCGTCCATCCAGGCTGTATCTTATAAACCGTGATATGGTTGAAATCTCATGAAAGACAGTTTAATTTTCACAGAACATGTAATACTCTTGCCTGTATAACAACAAATACTAAAAAAAAACAAACAATAAAATTAATATTAATGGGGTTCCCACAAAACAAACGTGATTTTTATGCCATTTTGATACAAAATAGTACGTAAACTTTCGTGCGTGAGTCCTACTCTTTGAGATTTGATCTTATACAAGCTGTTACAAAATAACGCAAAAATAATAACATTCTTTATTTTCATCAGTCGATGAAATAATAACAGCACTAGTCTAGATCAGTACTACACTTCCATTCCAACGAATTTCGATTTGGCATACATTTCTGTTTATCTTCAGTTCATTAAAATGATTACACCCATGAAATAACAAGCAATGTATATCGAATTTCGCTGCGGCGCGTTGGCAACTTCAGTTGAACTTTAAAGTAGTGCTGCGATGCAACGATAAATGTTTTGAGTAATTGGATATAAAAATATAATTTTCGTAATTTTCAAAATCGACACTACGGCTTAAATTTTTTGTCAACAGACTCTTTACAAGGGTTCCTTTTACACCCTCTCGGCTTTACTTGTTATTTTGTAACACGCGGTATATCTGTAACCTATCCTACTAATATTATAAATGCGAAAGTTTGTATGTTTCTTAATTTGTTACTTCTTCACGCAATAACTACTGAACCGATTGTAATGAAATTTGGCACACATATAGAAAGTAACATGGATTAACACATAGGATAGTTTTTATCGCCACTTCAGGGTTATGCGGGCAACGCCGCGGGTAACAGCTAGTATAAAAAAATTGTCTGTATCTCATGAACGATTATAGACAGACTGTTAAATTTTTTACAGAATATGTATTGCTGTTACCGCTATAACAACAAATACAACAAAAAACGGAATAGTTCATACTTAAGGGGGCAATAAACGTGATTTTTATGCAATTATTATACACAATGGTACGTAACCTATCGTGCGCGAGTCCGACTCGCACTTGGCGGATTTTTTATACGATCGTTGATACTTTGCTTATTGACCTTGATGGATGAAGGCGAGTTTAAAAAAAAACTTTCTGTGAATATACTCATTCGTCTAACAATTTTACTTTGTCGTAAGATGCGACTAAAAGACTCGGAGGGTTACTTGTGTATTGCAATTTAAGGTAATTATGCTGACAACCTGTCACTATGGCGATACACAATATTCTTAATCACCCTGAAATGTTTTCCAGACGTGGCGTAAATGTCCGTTTTTGCGGCCGTTTACGCACTGCGTACCCCGCAAGGCATTATCGGCGTGATATATCTATGTATTTATTTCCAGGTCCCGCTTTAGCGAACGAGCCGGCGTACAACCGCGCGGTGACGCGGCTACTCGGCGTGCAAGACAAGGACGCCGCTATACTTGCAATCTACATGCGTGAGTGAAACAGAACATGCCTGTCTTACATTAGAAACAAGCTTATAATTATAGAAACAAAAACCCGAGTTCGGATCCTGAAAACGAAATTTCAATGTTAGATTTTTTACGTTTAAAATCCACCATTTTGAATTTATGAAATTTAAATGTGTCACTTTCACTGCTGAGACGAATCTAACGACATCTCATAAGTCAAGATCCGTTTGGGCTGTAGTGCGTGAAAAAGAATTTACTTGTCCACATACATAATAATAACATACCCACATACGACATACATACTCGAAAAATATTATCCTCCGTTACATAGCCATGTCAGAGGCCTACTACTAGTAGTTGGCGGTTGAAAAACTCTGACACCAGGCTTCATCGGGTCGTTGGAAGACTCGGTGTCCCACACGAAAAGAAGAAGAAGACCCTCCTGTCGGGTAAAAACTGACATTCATATTGATTTCAATACGACTGATAATAAAAAAAAACGATTTCCATAACGCCTTGTAGACGAAAGTGCTAAGCAGATATGATATCCATTAGACATAGACATTTTATTATGTTAAATTATTAAGCACTTTCTGTTTTGTTTATTTTTCTTATGTATTGTATAGCTACCTTTAGTGAGAACTTAACGTACGATTTTGTTTAGTTTTTTTTTGTGCATGGGCACCCGATGTGACTCTATCTGTTTATCTTTTGGTTGGCCGGTAGTGCCGCGCAGCATAAGGCCTGCCCTTTGTACTTTCTGAGCAAAAAAGTTTTAATAAATAAAAAGTAGACATCTTCATAGAAATACTATTTGGTTTGCAGGCAAAGTGCTGGCTCAGCTAAATTTGGCGCTCAGGAACAAGAGTGAACAATATCCGGACGCTTTGAAAGCTATTTTCCTGTTGAACAACACGCTATACTTATTACAGGTATGTAATAAGTTTTACTGCGCTCTCCGCTTCTGTAAAGCATATGTTCCAGTGGAGTGGATTTAGGCACGCACATTCCTCAGCAAAAATGTACACCTTATAATTTTGCCCTGTGATGTCGGCTTAGAATAGCATCACCCCGTTTCTATCCCATGGGAGTCGTGAGAGGCGACTGAGGGACTCGAGGTTGTGTATTGCAATTTGAGGCGATTGCCTGTCACTATGGCGATGCACAATTTTCCGAATAATCGTCAATTCTTCTTCTTCTTTTCGGGTCAATGGCGTCGTCAATTATTTGTCAGATGTGGCATAAATGTCGTCCGTTTCTTGCGGCCGTTTACGCTCTGCCTACCCCGCAAGGGATTATAGGCGTGATATATGTATGTATAATTTCGTAATCTCATGTTAGTAAACTACTCGTAAGTCTGATCTCACAGTCAAACTGATTGTGCAGTTTTATAAGACTCCTTTAGATTATATGCTCAAGCACTGCATAACCAATAAATAAATAAATAATCTAACTTGACAAAACTGAAGAATGTATGTATGAAGACTCCGAAGGTGCCGTGTGATGCCGGCTTAGAATAACATGCCCAATTTTTTCCCGTGGGTGTCGTAAGAGGCGACTAAGGCACTCGAGGGTTTTATGTGTATTCTAGGCAAAAGGCTAACACCCTGGCACTTTAGTGAACACGACTTTTCTAAAACGGCCCTTTATTCTTTAGATGTGGCGATAGCGGCCGTATTTTACGGCCATTAACGTTATGCATACCCCGAAAAGGATAAAGTCGTGATACGTGTGTGTATGAAGATTTTATTTATGTATAAACTAGAATTGTTGTCCTATTTTTTTTGCTTTGTAGGGTCTTCAAAGAAGCGGGTTGCTGGACGTGCTAATGTTGGCAGAGCCAGAATGCGAAGCGAACTACCGAGATATGATTCAGGAGTACAAGAATTCATATTTGCAAAGGTCAGTGTTCAATTTCACGTATTTTTCTTTAATCCAATTTTTGCACTTCATGAATACTATCTTCAAAGATCATTAAGACTATTGAAAATCCATTTAAATGTGAGTTATTTGAATTTAACAACAGTATTTCGCTCTCTATTTCTCAAAACGTCACGCTGTCGCGAATTGCTAGTTATATTTTTTCATATTCGCAAAATGTAACTCACATTCAATGTTGCATATTTCACGTATTTGTTTTTCTTTAAATTTTAGAGTTTACTTGTCTTTTTCAGTTGGAACAAGCTTCTCTCTCATCTGGTGCTAGAAGAGCCTCTTCCCGCTAAACTGCGTGACAGGGACAGACAGATTTTGAAGGACAAGTTTGCTGTAAGTATTCTATACAAATATTTTCTTGAGTTTGCACAACTATTACTCATCACAATAAAACAATTTTAAACGGATTTAAGTTGTGTTTATTTTGGATTTTACAATTCCTACGTTTCGAGCTCTTTACAGAGCCCGTGGTCACGGATGACTAAGGTGTTAGACGTCATTATTTAGAATTGAAATTATTTTTGTTCTACCGCCATCTATTTCTTAATTGCCTCGTAAAGATTGCTCTGTAAAGAGCTCGAAACGTAGGAATTGTAAAATCCAAAATAAACACAACTTAAATCCGTTTAAAATTGTTTTATTATTCTATACAAGTTGTTCCAACTCCAAACACTTTTGCATGCTATTATTTCAACTCTGATACAACAATCCCACGTACAAGACAACTTAGTGTCGTCGACTCGTCGATTTTAATCCACCTTTTAACAAGCTTTCAGTTTTACGTCATTAATTAATTAGCTCAATGCTCTAGACCTAGACAATGTGGCGCTGTAGTATAGCACAAGGCGCATAAGTCCCGGGTTTGAATCCGGGCCGAGGCAGGTATTTGAAGGGTGGTTACCATTATCTATTCGCTGGTCTGGGTGTACTTCCTGTTTCTATGTTTGTCCATTGCCCCACCCCCTTTACAAGGGAGTTTTGTAAAATATAGTGTATTTCAGTCGTTCAACCGCGAATGGGAAGAATGCACTCGTGCGCAGCGCGGCTACAGCGTGCCCGACCTCGAGCTGCGCGAGGCGTTGAAGCGAGACAACAAGCAGACCATACTGCCGCCATATAACACCTTCTACGATAACTACGCATCGCTGCCTTTCTCAAAAAATCCGGACAAATACGTGAAATACACTCCCGTGCAGGTGAGTTAACATTCAAACAGTAACTGATAATATTCAGGCAGTAACTGACAATATTCAGGCACTAACTGACAATATTTATTTGGAAACTGACAATATTCAGGCAGTAACTGACAATATTAAGGCACTAACTGACAATATTCATTCAGTAACTGACAATATTCAGGCACTAACTGACAATATTCATTCAGTAACTGACAATATTCAGGCAGTAACTGAAGATATTAAGGCTGTAACTGACAATATTCAGGCAGTAACTGACAATATTCAGGCAATAAGTGACAATATTCAATCGGTAACTGACAATATTCAGGCAGTAACTGATAATATTAAGGGTGTAACTGACAATATTCAGGCGCTAACTGACAATATTCATTCAGTAACTGACAATATTAATTCCTTAACTGACAATATTTAGGCAGTAATTGACAATATTCAGGCAGCAACTGACAATATTAAGGCTGTAACTGACAATATTAATTCTGTAACAGACAATATTCCGGCAGTAACTGAAAATATTCAGGCATTAACTGACAATATTTAGGCAGTAACTGACAATATTCAGGCAGAATATGACAATATTTAGGCAGCAACTGACAATCTTCAGGCAGTAACTGAGAATACTCAGCCAGTAACTAACTATATTCAGGCAGTAACTGACAATATTCAGGCAGTAACTGACAATATTCAGGCAATAACTGAAAATATTCAAGCAGTTACTGACAATATTCAGGCAGTAACTGACAATATTAATTCAGTAGGTAACTAACAATATTCAGACAGAAACGATCAACAAAGTCTGTGCCTGAAAATATTTAGTTACATGGTAACAATTATTTGATTTGTTTCAGATTGCTACTCAACTAGATGGATACTTCGATGAGGCTGCTTAGAAGTTAATATACTATTACTCCTCTGTGTAAGGTGCTAACGGACATAACGTTATTTATTATTAAATTCAGAACATAATCGGCAATAAATAGTTATTAAATCTTTATTTTGATTATTATATCTGTATATTATGGTTTAGTAAGTTACGGTATTAATGAATGATATAAATAAAACAATATGAGATACAGTAAAATGTTTATTATTTCCTTTAAATAAGCTCGAAATTAGTTATGAGATCACATTTAGTAAATTTATTATTTACATTTAGTGGTAAGAGTCAAACCACAGGCTATGCAGTTTCGCCTTAACTTTTAAAGTCGTTTATTTTGTGCGCGAGTTCTATAATTTTACCACTTTTGTCACAATAGTGAAAACGCGCGTAACATTGCGTATGCCTATTCACATTCAATGAATCTTCGCTGTAAGGATATTCGGTCCATAATGTTCGCTCCAGCGACATTCGCTTAAAGGTTATTAGAAATAAAGTAGGGAACTCCACAGAATAATAACTAGTAACTGCCTAGTTGTGTACTGACCCTAAGATTCAAGTCTACTTATCATATAAGGTACTCAGTTATTCCTCTTCCCTTTCTTCTTCCTCTTGGGCCACTGAAACAAAAATATGTAAATAGCATCACTTAGTATAATAAGTGATACAGGACTGGATTTTTCCAACAAAACCAATTTAAATTTTAATGTAAGAATAATAATAAATTAAGAGCGTTTTCTTATTATTTTGTTTCAAGATTTATTTTTGCAAAATCAAGTCCTGTAGATTTCTTTTAAGATTTCACTTTGTAGGTTTTGAAATTTTCGCCTTTTACTAAAGATTTCTTTAGTTTTCTGAGTGTAACTATGCTTTTCGTTGCAGATAATCTATTGGCTTATAATATTTACTATCAGTGAAAATATATCTAAGGTATTTATTTTCTAGACTGAAAATGGTGAACCATCTCTCAACCGATAGACAATATTATAAACTACAGTTCAGGTTGTCTGGAAGAGATCGCTTGTAGCGATAAGGCCGCCTTTGCGCATGTTAGCAATAATTTTTCCTGATATTTTTTGTTTTTTATTTTGTGCAATAAAGTGTTTTTACTTACTTACTTACTTACTTCAGTAGCTTTTGTATATAAACGGGGTGTAAGAGACGGTATACCGAAAACTTTGCAGGCATGATGAGACCATGAAACTGAACACCCTTTTCTATGGAGGAAATTATGTTGACCTCCCATGCAAAATTTCCGATCAGCTGACTGACTTTCTATAGAATATATAGAAACTCGAAAAAAATTGCTTTCCCAACATAAGCTCCGTAGTAAAAGTTGTTCAGTTTCATGGTCTGATCTTGCCTGCAAAGTTTTCGGCACACCGTCCCTTAGCCCTGTATTGTTAGGTAAGTAGAGGTCAGCCTAGCGGTTTCAACCGATGCGAACAGCGTTCGCATGGGAATTGAAATGTTTTCCTGTGGTAAAACGAAGCCTGTTACTCAGGGATAAGCTTTCTAATGGCTAAAGAAATTTAAAAATCGGTCCGGAGTTTAAAGATTACATAAAGTCGTCTTTCATCTTTATAATGTTAGTGTAGATTGAGAATTTAAATTTCTAGTTAGACATTTTGTTCTGCTGACTTTAGCGGGTGTGTGAAGCTTTCTATTTGCAGTGACATGCAATCTATATGAGATCTATTTTCAGTAGTTTCTGAGGTAAAACTATGTTAAACTTTGCTTGCAGGTTTGAAAAGTATGTGTGTACAGACGGACAGATTATTCGGACTATAAAGTAACTGGGTGGGTACCTGCAGAGGCAACGTAATGGGGTTGGATGTTGCTTTTGTTGTATTTTAGGAGTCCAACATACGAGTGACATAGCAATCTACAAAAACCTATAGAGTAGCGGAAACACTGAATAGATTTGATAAAAAGAAAAGCAAGCCTGATAAAATATTACGTAGTTTCTTGTTTAACGTTTGAAATTTGGTTGCTTGGTATTTTTATTATTCCAAACCAATTATATTGTAGATATCTGTTTCAATACAAATATTAAATTTAAGTTATGCAATATGCATATAAACGGGGTGTAAGAGTTCGTTCGACACTACTTTTTATAAACATCTTGATTCGACTTTTCATAAACATCAATCATGTATCATTAAATTATACTTATCGGTGATATCGGTAATATCGGTGATTATCATTATCGGTGATAATGATAATTTAATGATACATGATTGATCATTAATTCTGTTCATTAATTGATCAATAACGATCTATTGAATTTTTAAAATGTTTTGAATAAACATCCTAACAGGCCTCTGATATGGTCAGAGTGTCAACCAATATCGTCATCGACCCCACTAATCCTATTTGTATGCCACTCGGGTTGGTGTTGCCGTCGCCATTGACTTGACCCCATTACCGTCACCGCACGATGTTGCCATCTTCTCGCCATCTATCTCGTAGCGGCACTGACTAGTCGAAAACTCTACCAATACCTCTAGTTTCCCACTTCTTGATATTTTTTATCTGAGTGGTACGTAGGAAAGTATGATTTTGAAATTCGAAATGCCTTGATACCTGTCCTGGTCCACTTGCGCCGTCCTATACAATGAAACAAATTCAAAGGTTTCATCAAAGATATTACATCTAATCGTTGTTATCAGTGGCGGCTTAAGTTTCGAAAAAGCATTCTTTGGTTTTGTGACTATGACAACATTTACAACAATCAGTCCTTGGTCAACATATTGACCGGTGGTGACCAGTATTAGCACAGTTAAAACAATACGCTGAATTTATTCCAGTTTACCAATATTTTGTTTTTCCTGTTAAGAGATTCGTTTTACTTTTACCGGATCGATATGTGAAACATTAAATTAATGACTCCTGAATAGTATGGTTTTTTTACCAACATAACGCTATTTTCAAAACATATAGTCCAGAATAGAAAAATAACACAATGCATCAGACCATGTGTTGGGTATATCTTGAGCCGCCACTAATCAAATATAATAAAATTCACAATACCTGGTTGAAGTTCCTAGATGAAACATGAGAATCGAAAGCCTTTTTGCAGGCCCATAGGAACATAATCTATTAATTTATTTTATTATTTAAAACAGTCATATGCCCGTAACTTCGTCCGCTTGGAAGTGTAATATTAGAGGTAATGAAGCAAACCATTAAACTTTAAAATATCGCTTATATTTTTTACGAAACTTTGAGTTTCGTTGTTACAAAGTCAACGCTGGTCAATCTTCGCAGCTGAAAGCGCACTGAAGAATCTTAACTATTAGAAAATCCACGACCGGGCATAGGACATAATTATATTCAGCCATTTGCACTGACTGTTCATAGCAGATGAATTTACTTTGATATTATTATGTAAATAGTTCACAAAGCAGTTAAAAAATAATGAAAGAAAGTTGCTTACCCGGAGAGCCTGCGGTGGTGGTTTCGCCTTGACGGGCGGCTTCTTCGGTTCCTTGGCCACCATTTGAGGGTATGGTGTGAATGCCAGCGGCAAGATCTGTCGGTACCTACACACAACAAGTGTTATCAATAAACGATGAAAATTTCCGAGAAATCTTGTAGCACGTTCACAGTATGCACTTGGCTCCTGCCGCTGTCGCGAATATTGCTCGAAATACTTCCGCAGAAGTATCAACGCAAGTAAGTGTTCACACACTGCCATCATATTCTTCTCGCAGCAATACGAGTGAGCGAGATAGCAATACATTCCACTCGTGTTCGTGCTGCCGTTCCTTTGACTCGCGCACGAGAAACCGACATTCGAGGGAGCACGGGAAGTGGCAGCGGCATATCGAGTAGCAGCGAGTTGCCTGTTTACATGCTCGCGCTGCCCACTTCCTTTCCTATTTCCCTGCCTATATTGGCATTGTGTGAACGTGCTATTAAGAGCATGAAAAGGTCGGAGTCAGGCTTGACGCGCGTTAAATCATAAGGCACAAAGCACAATATACCACTTCAGCCAAGTATACGAGTACTTTATTTTGTGTAATTAGTGTGGGAAGCACTTATTTCGACGAGTTTTTGATAGTTTAATTCTAGTAGTTAGTCGGGTTCCGTATAAAAAAAGACTTACTTATGCACCGGCAGCAGTACATCAGTCAACGCAGGAGGGTTCTTCACGCTCTTCGCTTCATCAGCTTCCGCGAGCACGGCGCAATCGAAATTCAGACTAAACTTTTGTCCATCGCCCTTTATCTTAGTTGCGTAAAGTAACGCATTAGCGCCATGATTCACCTGAAAAGTGTTTAAAACCATTTTCACAAAAAGCAAATAAGAAATCATTAGAAGAGACCGGATACGAAATGACCAACTGTTCAAAAAAAAATTATCGACGGAAAGATAGGGAGAGGAAGGCCAAAAAGGAGTTATCAAGTGAAGGAGAATATAATGGTTATGTCGTACAAGGAGGTCCAGGAGCTGTGGGAAATAGAAACACTGGCGGTTACTCCACCGACAAGAGCAATAAGCTCTTAAATATAAAAATATGAAGAGATGAATGCAAATTGCCCACGATTAGATGACCTATGGGAGCTACTGATGGCTACCATAACCAGAAGCTCAGATTACATAATAGTTGCAGAAGCAAAGAACACTAACTATAGCTACCCGCTCCAGAAATGGACAGCTAATAGCTGTTGAATATGAGTAGATGTTAGACACATTCAACTCCTTCGAAACTCGGAAAGTGGAAGCAACGTTCCATGTCAAAGAACCTTCCCACAGGGAAACGTCCGCATCCAGCAGTGGACTGTTGACTGGTCGACGGCTGATGTGGCGCATTGGTAGTGCAACTGCCTGCGGCGTAAGAATTCCGTGTTCGATTCCCGGTGGGGTAGTCACAAAGTTGATATTATCAGCTTGTTAATTTGTTCCTAGTCTGATTGGGACATTGCCGGCTGAACAACCAGATTGTTCGTAAGTAAGATGGTTCCATGCTTCGGAGGGCACGTTAAGCCGTCGGTCACGGTTGTTGTCTTTGATAACTTAGACGGAGGTCGTTACAGTACCATGCTACCATGTCAAGGTTCAAGGTTGAAACCAGGGTTCATCGACTCGGTGTCCCACACGAAAAGAAGAAGAAGAAAAGAACTGTTGTGGCCGATGACGATACATACCTCGTGCTGTAGAATGTAGTGTCCAGGCAGCAAGCTCTGCAGTTGGCTGAGCGTTGTAAAAACAATGTTAGAAACGTCCGGCAATATATTGGCGTCATTCGTTACTAGATCATCTAATTTAAACGTGTCCAAGGTCACAACATCACCTGTCCCGCTGTCTATTCTTGCTGAAAACGGTAGGAAATTTAATGAGATGTTAGCATACTAGCGTCTGTTAGTAAAGAGAATAGGCGTGGATATTGAAGGCGCCTCTGTGACTTAGTATAAGAAATGTCATAGCAACCTATGAAAACATATTAGTTTACTTTTTGCCCACGCATATTCGTTTCCCGCACAGACTAATTTACCAAGGCAACTAGACAGCTGTAAACTTGGTGACTGATGACATTAATGATAAAAAATACAGCGCATTTTCCCCATACGGTCGACTGTTTGCATCCTTACAAATGTTTAGTAACAAAAACTAACTAAACTTAGAGATACATTTATCTGTAGAAAGATACGATGCAATAATGCAAATTGGCACTAAGCACTAGCCTATCCAGTCTGGAGGTGTAGAAAACTGGAGTGGCAGTGGGCTGGGCACATCTGTCGTAGAACCGACGGACGGTGGAGTAGGCGTAGCGTTGAACGCCTTGCGGCCTGATGGAACAATGACTTTAAAAAGGCGGCTGGTAGCGACTGGATTGCAAAATCGAGAGCTCGTGTTTTATGGCGTACTCTGCGTTTAGCAGTGGACTGCAATAGGCTGATTTGTATTTATGTACTAGCCTATCGGATTCCGGCGCGACACAGCTTGCTGTATTCCGTCCGTCATTATAATGGAATGCCATTTTTGTAACGGACTTCTGAGTGGTCTCGCTTCTCGACTTTTTCACAGACCTATCTGATGTAAGCATTTGCCCAGAAAGGAGAACAAATCACCTGTCAAAAACTTATCTAATACTCTTACCATTCACTAAAGACGCATTTTCTCTCAATAATAAGGAGAGCGCAAGACTCTTGATTTTATCGGTCGACTGTCTGCATCCTCCCAAATCTATTTGATATTCAACTATTGGCTCTGTTATTAATTCTCCTGTTGGACACTAAAATAACAAAGTTATATGATATGAATAAACCACTACCTGCTACTGAGCGGTCAAAAAACTGAACGAATACAACGCTCGATTTTAAACACTGCAAAGTCAATTAAAACAAAGCAATTACATGAAGTCAAAACATGTATACATTGTGCCTTTAAAACTTGGAAAAAAGGTCAATGACCTCCCATAAAAACTAACGTGACATCATGATTTACAACAATTCTTTATGAGGCCTCAATGAAATTTGTTAAAACTTTATACAAAAAAAAACGCACACGATAGTAGTAAAATGTTTTGGAGCAAATGTCGGAGTTGTTAAATGATAAGGGTGAAAAACTTAATGCTGGTAAAATGTCACAAGATGCAAAATGTCATGAGAGCAATATGCAAAAACATAATTTTGATTTTTTGCTATGTTTAAATTGCTAAATCAGAGATCGCACTTTGAATATAATTACCTGAAGTTTGTGTGAGCAGTGCACAATCAAGTCGATTTTTTCGCCATTCTTTGTGTTTTTTACTTCCCACTTTCTGAACGATCTTGGCGGAGGGTTCCTGAACATGTCTGAAATAAATAGTAAACATTCATGAAGAAAATCCATACTTTATGCGTTTATTGAGGTATAACTTCCTGTCACTTTCGACAGAAATAGCTAGAAAAATGGCGTGGCTTACTTACGAAGTTAATATTTTACAAAAAGGTTGAAACTTTGCGTTGTGATTTCCAAATGGAACTCCATGGTATTCTAGTTAATAAAACGACCAGTTTTGTATCTACACTTCGGGTTGCCTGACTATAAAGTAACGAAACCGGTCGCTTTAATAGCATTTTAATTTAAATAATAGTGAAACTAGACCGAAAAGTGTTTAATTAACTTGATATTTTACCTTTGCAACTGCAGTTGTAGAAATTATCAACATCTTTCTTTTTTCCATCACCAGTTTTTTTTCCATTGGTTACTTTGGCTGCCGTTTTTATTTTGGCTGAAGTTATTTTGTCTTTGGTATTTTGGTCATTCTTTTTGTAGTTTTTGACAGATTTCTTTTGTTGTTGAGGTTGTTCAGTTTCTGTTATATTCTCATCGATAACCATATGTGGTTCATCATCGTCGTCATCTTCGCTGATTATATCTAGAACAAACGTAAAAACAATGCTGACAATATTTCAAGGGGTAATCGAGCCCATTGAACTGTAGAACTAAGGCGAAATATGAAAATACATGGACCCTTGCAAAATTTCTACCAACACATTTTGTATATTAAGTCCTCAATACTCATCACAATAAAACAATTTTAAACGGATTAAGTTGTGTTTATCTTGGATTTTACAATTCCTAAGTTCTCAATGTTCTCATCAACTTGGACTCCACTGGTTATACAGCGGAAAAACCAGATCCAACATACTGTACAAGACAAGATACGGTATCAGCATTCTGTGTGGAACCTGGACATTACGCTAGGCAATTAGAAAATAGATGGCGGTAGAAGAAAAAAATATAATTTCTAAATAATGACGTGTTTGAAAATTGTTTAGCTCATTAGAATACTTGGCTTTTGCTTACGGCTTTGCAAACCAGAGCTTTGATAGCCTATTGAAATATTTCCAGCCATTTCACACCTGCTTCAAGATAAAAACATAAATATTTTTGGAACTCTATTTCTGTTATATACTTTATCTGTCCTATTGTGCTAAAGTAGGTAAATCATTAAATTCCGTTACTCACTATCATCAATAACTAAATGGTCAACATCCTCATCGCTCGTCACATCTATTCCGGAGAAATCCTTGTCAATGTTTGCTGCCGTTGCGCCGTTGTCGCTATCAGTGTCAGTAGAATTGCCTTGATTCAGCATTTTATCTTTTTCGGACAGTCTGAAAAATAACAAAATATTGAGCACATCAACTTTAAAAGTCACTAGACGTCCATATTTTTTTAATCAAATATTGTCAAGCTATTAAAACTTACAATATAAAGAAATATCTCAGTAAATGTCGGTAGGCTTTATAAGTACGTTCCATCGCAGATTTTCTGTTCTTTGAAAACTCGCTGCCTAATATTAGAACATTTCTTGTATCGCCATCTGCAATAAAGTAAAGAATGTAAATTTACATTATCAGTAAAGGATCGAATAAAACAAGAGGCACAAAAGCTGACTTATCCCACAAAGGGATTTCTTCCAGTCAACCTTTGAGAGACTTTAGAGGATATGTAATTTCCAGGTAAACTACGAAAGAAAGAAAGTAGTTCTACTAAGAAAGTAGTTCAAGTGAGGTATCGTATGAAAGTGCTGCATATTACGGAAACTTCAGTCAGCATGTCCGACTCGCACTTGGCAGGTTTTTCCTTTTTAATTACGAACCCTAAAAAAATAAAATTCGCGTGGTGCAATCTGCTTACAATAATATAAGACCGTTTGTATACTTAGATGTCATAATGGCGACTAAATTATGTATCCAAGGAATACCGTGTGATGCCGGCTTAGAATAGCATCACCCCATTTCTTACCCATGGGTGTCGTAAGAGGCGACTAAGGGACTCGAGGGTTAGATATGTATTGCAATTTTAGGCGATGGGCTGACAACCTGTCACTATAGTGATACACAGTTATCTGATTGACCCTCAAACTTTTGTCAAAAGTGGTGTTAATATCCGTTTTACGGCTGTTAATGCTCTGCCTACCCCGTTAGGGATATAGGCGTGATTTATGTATGTATGCATGTACGATATTAAATCACGCTCTTACTATTCACAGGGCAGGCAGAGCGCCAACGACCAAGAGGGGCCGATATTTTCTTATCTATGTAACCATACCGAACACCTACATTACCTAAGGTCAACTCCAGTCAAAACTAGCATTAGTTCATTTACCTAGTGAAATAGCCTCGACGACAGAGACAGGTATAGTCCAGTCGCGGTCCACTTCAACCAGACATTTGAGAGCGCTCTCACTGGCTACTATCTGAGTGCCGTTGTCGACTGCGAACTGACCCAACTCTCTGTGTATCTCGGTCAGCGGTAGCACGGTCATTGCTTTCTCAGCTGTAAGTAAAGTATCAGGTTATAAGATCAGGACCAATTATATGTAAGTGATATTTTTTAGAATGTCAATTTAAGGTCATTTTAAATTTAGTGCAAATATTTTAAGGATGTGTTCTACTTATAAAACTGAGCAACTATTCTTAGTAACTTATATCTTGAAAATTGTTTTGCAAAGTGACACACTTGAACATTTAAGTCTGCAATATTTCGTATGGGTTGCTAGTTGCTAGTCAAATAAAAAATAGAATTAACATTATCACTTAATTTAAATGAGACAATGAGATTAATCTGAGAAACAGGCAATAGTAATTCATGTGAAAACACTTTGCATTTGATTTAATACCCTATTAGTGAGTATGTATGGCAAACACCAGTAAGGGAGTGAGATTCATGACTCATGACTATCAATGTACTTATGGCGGGAGACAGGAGTGATGCCGATAGGCAGAATGGAGAATTTCAGGTGGTGTCGGGAAAAGGGTAGCTAGCCTGCCTGGCCGGGTGTTGTGGCCAGGGGACTGAATGGTCCACCTGGATAGAATTGGAAGTTGTATACTATATGCGTTGCGCGGTGAAACACTCCGATACCGCGTTTCAGGCTCTTTGTTTCTCTGCACATCTGTCACGTGGCGCCATCTTGCACATATGTTGGAACTTCTGTTGCGTCTTTCTTGCTCGTGAACCACTTTTAGCGAGCTTCTTGCAGTAGCTCTCAGAGGGCGCTACATACTACAATAGTATGTAGCGACCTCTAGGGAGGGATCTGTTAATGATGAAAGTTATTCACATACTTGGAAGAATAAACCAGCACGGATGTTTATTGCACGGCTCCGGAACTGGCGCATTTCGATATACACAATGTTTCCTTATCAGGTCCGGAATTTCGGCTTTTGGAAGATCTGATACATTTACCTGTGAAACAATATGCAGACTTTTAATCACTCGTCTGTCGCTTCATACTATAACAATTTCATTGGTTTTGAATTTTATTGTGGGTAGTTAAGGTTCAAAATTGTTGTCCGGCTCCCGGTACGTGACAGACAAGCGGTTAACTAGATATATTTTTCATCATAACAAAGAATTTTAAAGATTCAAAGCCTGCTAGTAGCATTTTTCGGTTTAAAATTTAATTTTTGATTTCAGTTTTACAAATAACTAAAAAATATTAAGCTATAAAACTTATACTTACTTTGACTAAATCTTGTTTGAACAACATATGACATTGGTATTTTATATTACTCAAAGAGATGTGTGCAGCCATTTCAAAGTTTTTCGGGTAAGACTGCAAGCTACTTTCTTTCATTTTAAACTCTGCATTATATTGTGTTTCAATTATTGGCTTTGGTCTTAAAGCCCGGCTGTTGTGATTTGTTGTCCACATTGTTTTTGCCCATTCCAGATACTCTTTCTGCTCATTGAAATAGGCTTCTTGGAGTTCCTGAAAAATAATAAAAAGAACTTGTAATCAGCTGTAAGTCACAGTATTTTACACTTAAGGTGGGATGTTTTACATACAAACGAAAAACTGAAACTCAATGGACTTAAATAGCGATGAAGAGCAATTTTTTAACAAATAATTATGCGAAATTATGAAGGCACACGTAAATTTGGCGCAAAACTACTATTGGTCAAAAGATAAAGAGAATTTTGTCCACAATAAAATCAAAATCATTTTTTGCAGCAGTAGCGCTATCTATTGGCGTAAAGTGGCGAATCGGTTTTAGCACAGAAATCTTATGGTTTACAATTTATTTTTATGATTTTGCAAAAATGTTATATCAACATGGGACTTCCTATCAAGTTTTTTAATTAGAATTTTGTCTCCTTTAAAGGCGTAAGTCCATTTTACTTTAGTATGAAAAACGTCCCACCTTAAGCATGCATGAGAGGAAAATGTTCTTATTATTTTTACAATACAACATGCATAAATTTTGAAATTATTTTCAACAGGCTCAATAAAACATCTATTGGAGTGGTTCACAGCAATATTATCATGGATATTATTCTTACACCTTTTAAAAGGGCTATGCTAAAAGGGTATGCTAAAACATTTATCATCTAAGACAATGAAATCAAGTTTTAAAGAACTTAGAGTGACAATGTTTTAAAATAACTAATACATACATGGAAAATTCTTATGTCATAGTTTCTGGCTCTTGGAATGTTTTGTGCAGCCAACACATTGGGATTTTGTGCACATAGCACCTTCAGACACATGAAATGTTGCTGTTTTGTAAGTGCTGACAGCTTGGGGTATGGCGGCGAAGTATGTAGACCAGCCACAAAGATATAGTTGTATTTTTCTGCTTGAGGCTGAAAAAAGTGAGAGACAATACTCATTAAAACATAAAGGTACTCTGATAATTTAGGATATAAATATTCAGTGGGATATGGACTTTAGTAGCATAGATGGAGTAGCCCTTTAAGGTCAAGCATAATAGAACTCTGCAGGGTGTAAGGAATGCTGTACAAATAACTTGGCGGATGTTGGGAAAAGAAACTTTCTTCAATATTTTTGTTTTTAGAACTGGGTTTTTTTGGTTCATACTACTGTAATGGTGGTTTTTAAATGAAAATGAAAATGAGCTGCAGTTGGGTTATTGTTTTTTAATAAATATATTGTATTGTAAGTATGTTTTTGGCACTCCAATTATGGAAACCTGAGCATAATAACTGTTTCCAATAAATTTAGATATAATTAATGCTACATTGTCATTGATGCCAGCTTCGAATAGCATCACCCCAGTCCTACCCATGGGTGCCATAAAGCCAGGACTTTTGAATACCTACCATAAAATGGTTAGGTTAGGTTGTGCCAAACGGACCTATTACCGAGGCAATATTGTTTCTGATTCTGCTCCATTGCTACATAAGTGCAGCCCCACCATCCTTGCATTACTAAGCACAACATCAAATTGCATGAAATATACAAATTACAATTTTTTTTAACTCAAGTTCTAGGCGTGGCCGCCAGTTAAAACTTACAGATATGTTGGTGACATGGTAAGGAATCTGTAAAAAATATGGGAGCTCTAGCTCATGGTTAGTCTTTAAAAGATGTGCCCTGCGCAGGCCAATCCACTTGCCAAACATGGTGAATATGGTCTCCAGGAAGGGGAGGTCTATGGCTGGCAGTGAACTGTGGCACTTAACCTTAAAAATGCTATATGCTTACATTATCTGGTCTACTAAAAATTTTATTCCAGTCTATCTGTTCTGATTTCTGCATTGGTCTTTGAGGTTTTGGCTCTTCATCTTCAGATTCGCTGCTGGAGAACCCAGGTTCATGGTATGTGTTGTTGATGAGGCGGAAAATAGCGCAGTCCTTGATTTCATTGCGATTCAAAAATGATGTGTCTGGACCGTAATCGCACCTTATAAAAATAAACGAATATAGGTTATGTTTTAACTTGGTTACGACGAATTATAAACATATATTTCGTTTTACGTGTATTGCTATAACTATTATATCTAGTTAATTGATAACTAGGAGGTATAAAATAGTTGTAAAATGGATTCGATAAACTTACCAATCGTGTTGTAAAATATGATCCATAATTTTAGCCAAAATTCTGTAAATAAGCTATCGAACCACTGAATCTATCCATACATGTATTATATTCCCGTGTCGAAAAGAATATCCGATCGAACTTTTCCATGAATCGAATCTAATATTGCAAATTATCGAATAAATCAAAAACAAACATGAAACATGCACGCACTATTTTCAACTCTTTGTTTTTAAAGGTTTTCTGGCCTGGATACAAGTCTTTTCGGCCTTTTTTGACTGATTTTGTGTGTTGCCAGATTGCTCCGATTATTTCGGACGGTTATGAATTTACGACATGGTTTTTACAGTCTCCGTATTGGACAAAATTTTTAAAACTGTACTTGTACTTTTCTACATTTACTGTGATCAGATGTATCATTTCCTAGACTTTTAAATGTCCTGTCTAGACCGTTCGAGAAGTGTAAGTGGATATAATATAAACGAACAAATTGATTAATATAATAGTGTGGCTTCGCGGGTGTAAGGGACATCCCTCCTAAAAGGTACTAATAGGGTGCATTCAAACCATGAAACTCCTATCAGTATTCGGAGAGCTGTTCCTATCAGAAAACGTGTAGAGTCAGTTAAGTTTTGGTACAAAACTGTAAGAAACTATAGTTTAGAAAATATAGAAAAATTTAGACAATACCTAACAAGCTATTCGTGGTCTGAGGTATTTAATTGTGATGATGTAGACAAAGCGTTTGACTTTTTTCACTCTGAGTTTCAAATGCTATACAACCTCTGCTTCCCCAAAAGTAAAATAAAAATTTGTAGCAAAAGGTCAAAACGCAACTGGTTGACAAAAGGTTTGAAAACCTCCTGTGTCACGAAAAGAAGACTTCGTTATAATTACTATACGCACAAAACAGTTTATTTCAAAACTAAATACAGGAACTACACAAAGCTTTTAAAAAAATGCATAACATCAGCCCAAAAGTCAAAAAATTGCGAATATATAAAAAAATCAAAAAATAAGTGTATCGCTACATGGAACATAATAAATGAAGACAGAACTTGTACAAAATTGCATACGATTAATAAACTTACTGTAAACGATAAAAATAATCATGATAAAATCATTGAAAATCCAACACAAATTGCGTCGACAATTAATAATCACTTCATTAATATTCCACAGATTTCACCTGACTCTAATACAGAAAAATATCCGGGGTATTTAAAACATAACCCAGCAACTTTCTTTCTTTTACCTACGGACGAATATGAAGTAACTAATGTTATAAAATCATTAAATAACACTGGTTCTACAGGTTATGATGAGATATCTACAAAAATTATTAAGTCATGCATAAATGAACTCTCACTTGTATTAGCTTACTTAATAAATTTGTCTTTCTCTACGGGCATATTCCCGTCTTCACTGAAATTTTCGATAGTAAGACCACTTTACAAGGCAGGAGAGCGAGGTGACATAGGTAACTATAGACCGATTACTTTAATTCCGGTTATATCAAAAGTTTTTGAAAAGGTGTTCCATAAACGATTAGAATCATTCTGCAATAAATTTGAAATCATATGTCCCGAACAATATGGGTTTCAAAAGGGCAAATCTACATCGGCAGCATGCTATCAAATTATACAACATCTAGCCTCCTTTGTTGATAAGCGTACTCCTGTATCAGTGGTCTTATTTGATCTTAGTAGAGCCTTTGATTACGTTTGCCATAAAATACTTTTAAAAAAGCTAGAAACGTACGGAGTACGTGGTCATGCATATGACTGGATTCAATCTTATCTTAGTGATAGAGTTCAGAAAGTAGAAATTACTAAATTAGATAAATCATTACAGCTGACACCTTATCAATCTGATTATTGTAAAAATAACTATGGAGTGCCGCAGGGCAGTATACTTGGCCCCTTGTTGTTTATCTTATACATAAATGACTTGCCTTCAATAACACAGTATCGATGTACGCTTTTCGCTGATGACATTTCAATTATTATCAATAAAAATCCTAATACAAGTTATGAAAATGAAATCAATAATACCATTAACAATGTAATTAAATGGCTTAAACATAATAACTTATCTGTGAATTTGTTTAAAACAAAATATTTACAATTCTTTAATCATAATGGAAGAAAGCAAAGCCTAACTGTAAAATATAACGATGAAATAATCGGTGAGTGTACGACAGCAAAATTTCTTGGCATTCACTTTGACCAAAAATTAACATGGAAGGAGCATGTCTCTGTCGTTTGTAGCAAAATTAACAGATTTGCCTACGCGCTATACCGGCTAACAGAAATTTGTAATCGAGAAACAGCGCTAATAGCCTACCATGGTTACGTTTGCTCTACACTTAGATATGGATTGGTCTTGTGGGGGAATTCCGTGGACGCTGATCGTGTGTTTTTGATGCAAAAGAAATGCATTAGAGCCATGTGTGTTGTGGGGCCTATGATTTCTTGTAGACCACTGTTTAAAAAATTAAAACTTCTGCCGCTACCATCGTTGTATATATTTGAAATTTGCGTGTTTGTTAAAACTAACCTAAAAAGTTATATACGTAGGAATGACATTTGTAAATTTTCTACAAGATACCCTAACCGATTAATAGCACCTTCATGCTCCACGACTGGCTACCAAAGGAACTGCTATTATATGTCCATTAAACTTTTTAATAAACTACCGGACAGTATTAAAGAGTTGCCTTTACCTAGATTTAAAACTGGTTTGTTTGAATTATTGTGTGAGGGATGTTACTACAGTGTTCAAGAATTTATGATGTGTAAAGGTCGCTAATTTTGTCAATTTCATGTTTTGTGTTGTGACGTTTAAATAATATTATTTCTAAAATGTATTGTATTCCTCTGACATAAAATGACTTTGTAATTTATTATTGTTTTAAATCTCTAATTTATTGTTTTTATTTTTGTCAATTATGTTGGACTAAGCATTGTTATTATAATTATTATTGAGACTAACTATACTATAAATTATTAGGCTCTCCTCTCTCTATTTATATTTGTATACCAATTAATTTCATATTGGTTGAATGTGTGTGACTATTTAATTGTTAACCACCGATGTATAACCACATTTACTACAAATAAATATTCTGTATTCTGTATTCTGTATTCTGTTACACCCCGTATACAACTTCCAAACATGTCCGGTTGGAACAGTCGTTCCCCTGGTCACAACTCCCGACCAGTGGCCTATGTTATGAAACTACAGGCTACAAGTCTACAGGTGAAATTCGTAGTATTTTGCGTAGCCGTTTAATATTCCTGGTATCATCATTGCTAACCGACTACGCAATGAACATCGAATTTCACCTGTAAAATTGTAGCCTTTACTTTGATAATATCGGACACAGACGGGTAGCTACCCTTTTCCTCACAGTCGTCACTTGGCCTACTGACTGGCCTCATCATCACTCCTCCTAAACTGGTGACCCCGACGTGATCAACAGCGACGACGTGATATGAACATCGCAACCCTCATCAACGGAGCCAGACGTCATCTCATTCCTTCAGCAACTCTGCTGCATCTGCATCCGTAAGGGGCCGCCTGGCTCGCGACCACCATCCCACCGAAGTCTGGCGCCAAGTAGCTTGCTGCGTTCCGTCAGTGTGTGGGAGTGCCAGTGCCTTAACAGGCTTCTTCTGGGTGAGCTCGCTCCATCTTAGACTCTGTCTCTGTCCTATGGCCTAGACTAGAGTCAAGAGCAAACCCATCATTAATAAAAAAAAATAAAAAAAAATCTCCACATGTCATCGACGCCTCGAAGACCTGACAAAGCCAGCATCAGCACGTCACTGTCAGAACATACTACGCTCCAGTATCCTGCTCGCCTCTGCATACCTGCACACCGCAACGCCTCACTAGACTGCAGCACCACGTAGCATGACGTCAACAACTCCGCCGGACATCAATGCAACTTGGACTTTTCAAACTCTTCGCATCTTCAAAGCCACTTGGTCCTCGGCAACCATCGCAGTACCAGAAACGGATCTACAGTACGATAAGTGCTCTATCCTCGGTCGGCAGTCAGCATCGCACGGTCTAGGTACAGCAGCCACGACTGTCGACACATTTCAGCGTGCAGCCTGCTCTACCACTGCTACATGCCTGCTAGCCTCACCGCCTGACTGCACGATGAAGCATTAACTTCCTTCGACTTCGACACTCCAAAAATGGGGGAGTGATGTGGCGGCGCGCATGCGCTCCACATACAAGTCCATACCGTCCGTACATACGCGGTATAGAAATTATTCCGCTGATCGCTATATAAGTATACAACTTCCAAACATGTCCGGTAAGAACAGTTGTTCCTGTAGTCTCAACTCCCGACCAGGCGGGTAAGCTACCCTTATCGTCATTGTCGTCACTCGGCCTACTCTGTGGCCTATGTTATAAAACTACAGGCTACAAGTCTACAGGTGAAATTCGTAGTATATTGCGCAGCCGGTTGATATTCCCGGTATCACAATGGCTAACCGGCTACGTAAAGAACATGGAATTTCACCTGTAAAAATGTAGCCTGTAGTTTGATAATATCGGACACTGGCCTCACCATCACTCCTAAAATAGTTTATCGCCAAAGGGGACGGGATAGCTCGGTTGTGGAACAGTCTGGCAACCTCACCACTTACTTTGTTACTTTGTGCACAAAGTAAGTATTGGTGTCTGTTTTAATCTAGGGTCCACAGCTTATTTCAAGATTCTGCCTTCACAAACCTTTTGTACCTCTGATGAGATTGCTTATTTTGGTAATGAGAAGATTTGTACCGCAAGGATTTTAGAAATATCGCCATTTTACAGTGTCACAGGGTCCAAATGATTTTATAACCTCAAAATTGGAAAAGCTTCAATATCTCTGCAAAGGATTGATCTACAAACAAAATGATCGCATGGATGCCGTTACAAATCGCAAATCTTTATTTGTACCGCTTTTTTATACCTTGTAAATACCAGATAGAGGAATAAAAGGCGATTAACGCTCATATGGCATTTGGTTGTTGGGCTTTCGTATATCTCCGTAAATATAGCGGTACAAATGTACTGAAAGAAATCCCAGAAACAATACAAGCGGTACATTACATAGCTACAACCAAAAAAGCCGTATCTGCTCTAATTTACGAGAAAACAACACTGTAAAACTTGCAAGACAATGATATGTACATGACCAAAGCTCGGCCTAGCGGTACTAGCATACAGTATGGTCACTCCCTGCCTCCCCCTAAAAGCGCCGCCCACCCGCGCTCGGAGGACGCTCAGACACCGGCTAGCAAGGACGTGACTTCGACTTGGTGCAGCGAGCGAAGGCAGCGCAGCGTAAATTATACTAAACTAATTAATATTAGAAATAATTTTGTGATCGGTGTGTGTTGTGCTATGTACGGTTGTTTGAGCACTGCAAACGACAAAACTAAAAGAAAACTCTACCGATTCTACCTGTCTTTACAAATCTAAGTATTTTTAAAGAGTTTTATGTTTTAGTAGCAAAGAATAGGTGCTTATGTTTTATATTTCTTTGACATTATCCGTTTAAGACCTTATCCTATCAGTTCACACTGAAAACAAAACAAATTCTATAAGAACAAAAAATCATGTTTTCAACTTACGTAATATTTTGGTGACTGTCATTTATTTACAAAAAATTTGTTATTTCATTTATACTATTTGAAATAGGAAACTATTGTAAAAATTGAGCATAGACATCCACCTTACAGCATAAATACATTATGATTCCTATTTATTCCTAATCCGCGCGCAATAAGATTCGAGTAATTGGGGTCATCGAACTTGAACTGGCCGGGCAATGGCGGCGGCCGGCCAGCCATTTTTTTACAAGCCCGCAAATCAAATTCAAACCCGCTATTACAAGGTCATTTCATATTGCCGCACATTGTATTCCCGATTTGCGAACGCACCACGAACAAATTAAGGTAAAATGGCGGCAACCCTGACATGTCCTATCTCACACACACAAGCATTTTATCGTTAGCATTCATCTACGCGAGCTTAGACTGTGTGCGTAGCAACGCGTTTGTTTCATACATTTGAGCGCCAGTGTCCGAGGTGTGGCCACGGTGTTCACTTTTAGACTTTTAGCAGCGGTAATATGCGGATTTGGATTCTCATTCCGATTTGCACTTTATACCGACCGAAATATATTTCATTTTCTTCAAACAAGTAACTAATACATAGATGGACCGTCAAAGAAATAAAGTGTGTGTGGTGAAGGCGAAAATAGAAATTCAGTTGCGTCAGTTACAAACCTTAAACGTTTTACACACATATTGCCTTCGGTAATCGTTCCTGTAGTTTCGGAGGAATCTCCTAATGCCCGGTGAAACAGACAAACAGACACAAAAATATTGAAAAATATAAATTATGAAAACTAATCATATTTTAACATCATCTACGATTAGTTTTTCGTAAATTTGTTCAATACACGGGTTTTATTGTTTTATTATATGTATAGATTGATCCTCTTATTTTTTTAAAATTATGGTCACCCTAGGAATTGACCACAATGACAAGTTGCCGAAGGTAATATGAGTGTTAAACGCTTCTCGTTGGTAAACTGACGCAGCATTATGTAAATAGACGAATAATACTATATTTGGCCTGCGCCAAACAAACTTTATTCCTTTGACGGTCAACCAATTTATTAGGTACTTGCTTGAAGAAAATGAAATATATTTCGGTCAGTATGAAGTGCAAATCGAAGTCCAGAATCCGAAATCCGCATTAATCCGCTGATAAAAGTCTAAAAGTAGAACACCGTGGCCGAGCTTTGGTCATGTACATATCATTTTCTTGCAAATTTTACAGTGTTGTTTTCTCGTAAATTAGAGAAGATACGGCTTTTTTGGTTGTAGCTATGTAATGTACCGCTTGTATTGTTACTGGGATTTCTTTCAGAACATTTGTACCGCTATATTTACGGAGATATACGAAAGCCCAACAACCAAATGCCATATGAGCGTTAATCGCCTTTTATTCCTCTATCTGGTATTTACAAGGTATAAAAAAGCGGTACAAATAAAGATTTGCGATTTGTAACGGCATCCATGCGATCATTTTGTTTGTAGATCAATCCTTTGCAGAGATATTGAAGCTTTTCCAATTTTGAGGTTATAAAATCATTTGGACCCTGTGACACTGTAAAATGGCGATATTTCTAAAATCCTTGCGGTACAAATCTTCTCATTACCAAAATAAGCAATCTCATCAGAGGTACAAAAGGTTTGTGAAGGCAGAATCTTGAAATAAGCTGTGGACCCTAGAAAAAAATAGACACAAGTATTGGCGGCTGCGCACCTTTGTGACTGTGACACTGCCGGGTCTAAGTTTTTACAATCCCTCAGATCAGATAAAACACAAATTTTTTTGCGCTTTCCGTCGGGCGCGGTCCGCGCGGTATGCAGAAATGTCTATGACTTGATGTAGGTTATCGATGTTTTTGTTTTGTTAAAAAAAAAACAGCTACAGCCGCAGGCGATTTGCCTTAACAAAATTTCAACCTCTTTTTTCACGTTTTAAACTGGCTAAGGTCTGCGAACATACCATACCGGTTGATTGGTTCTTCATTCATTAACAGCTTAGGTATATTACTCCGTCTATCGATGATTTGTAGAACCTACCTACTTTTTTTTATTTGATGTGTTTTCACTTGAACTTGAGGTACGGAACCCTGAAAAGTATCGAATTTATTTTAAAGTATGAATCCACTTACGAAATTTCTTTCCCCTAAGAACTGGAAACAGAAGAAAAAAATAGACGCAATTATAGAACTGTTCGCATACTACTAGTAGGAATGGGAGTTATTCTATTGACAGTTCTCTTGATAGTTCTGAATGTCGAACCAGGCGCTGTGCTAAACTGAAATTTTGACGTTTTAATATAGCTGGCGTCAGCCATAGTTTTGTCACAAGTTCCGTTTTACGTTGTGTTCGTTACCAAATTAATTTTGTTTGTTTGATTTAATACAAAATAAACTTATCGCCTTGCTATTATATTGAGTGTCATTCGTGTAAGTAAACAAATAACCAATATAATACAATTATAATTATTCAATAAACACAAAATAAAGAATAATTCATAAAGTGGTACAGATTTTGTGTAAAGAAACGTTATTTCAATTAAGCTTGGCGCCCTCTACATGACACTCGAGAATCCCTAGACTTTCCCATTCCATTTATATCAGCCATACTACGCAGTTACGCTAGTACTATTAATTATACTGTGACGCAGTAGTATTTATTATCTGTGGCCATACATAACACAAGTAGGTACTTCAATACCCTATTAGTCCGGTACGGCTGGCATTATTTGAGGGCATAACTTACAGAAATTCTAAAGTCGCTTTTTTTTGTAAATGATAATTATTAGGTAGGTACTTACATTTTGTGTAATATTTTACGATTCAGTGTATGGCCGCTCATTTACTAAAGTGACTGTTTAAGTGTCTATAGTTAAATTAATATTAAAAATATATACATATCACGCCTATTATCCGTTGCGGGGTAGGCAGAGCGTATACGGCTGCAAAAACTGCCATTTACGCCACGTCTGACAAATATTTGAGGGTCATTCGGAAAATTGTTTAACACCATAGTGACAGGTTGTCGGCCCATGACCATAGAGTAAAAATCACATAGAGATGACACTCCCGCTCCAGACGCGCTCAAGGTCAATCCGTCTGGCTGTCTCTTAGAGAACAATTCAGTCGGGAGTGCGCTTCGCCGCGGAAACGTTCGTCGTGCGGGTCGAATTTTCATTTTTTGTACCTAGGTCTGTTTCGACAATCAGGCTGTAGATGCATATTGTTTTTTAGTCAAATGCTTTTTATAGGGTTCCGTAATTAATCAGTTCACAGTCAACTAGCAAGTAGGATACCTGGTAACCTCATAATTTAAATTATATCGTGTTTGCCACGCCACCCGCCTCAATGACTTTAAATATTGCAGCAACTATAACTAATATAACAGTCACGTAATAAGAGCCACAAATTCCATTACTGGACATGGGCCTCTCGGATGGTACCTATTTGCCATAAGTACCTACCTACTCACCACGCTTGGCGGATGGATTAGCGAGCAGAGTGCAAGGTGTTGTATTCATAGGGAGAACGCGTTTTACAAAAAGAATGCTATTCTAATCTGGCACCACACAGCGCCATTTTTGCACCTATTTTAAAATTCTGTACCTACCTATTAACAATAAAATGGTATGTTAAGACTTTAAAACGGGTAAATATTTTGTTCCCACGGGAAAACTGTTAGCAGCGGTCGCAACCGCTTGACTGGCCGCTAGTCTGGAATAAAATTATTGGCACGTGACAGCCCCGACTTAAAGCGCGGGAGAGTGCGGGGCGTTACGGGCTGCGGGGGGAAGTAGGTATTTAAAGCGCGGCTTTTGGGGCCCAGACAAAGGAGTTTCGTTTCTATACGCAGTATTATTATCTATTCTTATGCCATGGCCTAGAATTGCAATACACACCCTCGAGTCCCTTAGTCGCCTCTTACGACTCCCACGAGTTATGCTAATCTAAGCCGGCATCACACGGCTGTAAATATAGGGTGATAATTTACTAGTGACCTATAGCGAAAAGACAGGCTTGAGATGAGGACTGAGGAACAACTTTTCCCAAGAAACATAGGTCGAAATATGAAAAAAATATTTGGACATCCCACACAAAATTGCCGATCACCTGCTTTGGGTCAGTATGGAAGCTCAAAATATTGTCATATTTGGATCTATGTTCCTTGGGGAAAGTTGTTCCTTATCACCGGCCCGTTCTCTGTTTTCAGTATCGGTCACTAGTAAAATTTCACACCATATACCAATACCAGTTTACACAGTGCAAACCCCATTTTGAGTAGTTTTTATCCACTTCAAACGAAAGTATAGAAAGAAAGAAAACTCGTTTATTCATTGACATCGTATACAAGGTCACCGTAAAGTATGCTAGCAAACATTTACAATATTTAAAGTAAGGCAAACAAGATACAATGGCAAGAAAAGGTGTTGACTCAGCATATTATCACAAGTTTATAAACGTATGACACTGGTATTCTGTTACACTCGAACATAGTTTTATTTTTAACAAAAATTTTAATATCTATTGTATATTAGCTTAAAGATACTTATCTAAAATGACAAACTAATAATGACATGGTCCAGAAAATATGAGCCAAAAATAGACAACTAAGCTAGCCATACTGGGCTATAGTATTACCAAACGACCCAAGTGTAACAAGTGTGTGTAGTTTATAACAAAAAATAAATTCGACATACCCAAAATCCTTTTTACACTCCTTTTAAACAAAAGCAAGACGTAACTGCCCCTGAAATCCCTGAAATTAAAGGATAATAGAGTGGCCCCTCATTATTAATTAATTAACGGTATACGTCCTGCCCAGAAGGGCACAATGGCCCTAGGAAGGACAAGTGGCCATTGTGAAGACCACGCAAAAGATTCCATGCATTGAATCGCCTCTATGATTAATTGGGGATTCTTGGGTTTCATTTAATTAGATTTTTGGTGAGACTTATTAGATCAAAGTACCTAAGGCTGCATAAATTATTGAGTACTTTACAAAATATGTAAGTACCTATTTAAACAGAATGTGTTTGGTTATTTTTGGGGCTTGGTATCCGTCGCTACGATGCTGTAGCAAACGTAGTAAACTGCTACGCGCCGTAGGCATCCTGTTAGCGGCAGCAGCGTACCTATATAAGTTGCGGGCAAGTAAAAGGACAATTAAAGGTCCCGATTCTACGTTTTAATCATTTTTAGTTTCTAAAGCTAAAATCACTAAATTCAAATCCCTAAGAGATTTTAAGTGTAGTCTATAAAAGCCTTGTTTTTGGGACGTTTTGACAGGAATATTGTTCTATTTTGACACGGCTATTTTTACTAAATTTAGTGTCGCAACTTTAAAAATTTAATAGTGTAGTGGTGCATGAAAAGAAATATTGACCGACATCAAGGTTTTATTACAATAACTTGTAATAGCGAGACGTAATAGATAAGTTTAAAATATATTATCAATCCCAACCCAAGTCAAGTAAACGACGGGCAGAATATAAGGTGACTCTCAGAAAAATCATTTTGTAAAATCACTTAAAGAGGTATAGCAGAGTCCTGCTTATTCCGTATTCCACCTGTTTAACCCACTCACACTGAGGATCACCTGTCCTGTAGTTCCGAACTAGCACCACTACTGTCCCGTCTGTCAAGTTTGTCCCGAATGTCCCGACACATGGGTTTGACAGGTTTTTTATTGGATCCCGGGCTCGTATTCAATAAGTTCTCGGTTCGAATTACCAAGTGAGGTGACCCGTGAAATGTTCCCTCGTGGGTAAGGTACTCAGTGTACCCCACTCAATACCACAATACATGTATATAAGGTGCTATTAAATTCACTGAAAATATATTTAAGGTAAGTTCTACTCGTAAAACTGAACAACTTAACCTAAGGAACGTAGATCGAAATGGGAAAGAAAAATTGGACCTTCTCAAATATGTTCAAAAAAGGTGTTTGAATGGGAGGTCCATTTTTTCATATTTCGACTTATGATTCAGTTTAACAAGTAGAACTCACTTATAAATATTTGCACGGATTTTAATACGACTTCGCTCAGGTCGAATTTTGCAACAATAGATTTGTATTGTACTTCAAGGACACATGTGTGCTGTTACGAGCGGAGCTAATATAAATATTCGAACTTACATTCTATGATAAACCAAGTGGATATTTTGCAAAACCGACTTCACAATGGACAAACACCTAACTGACTATAACTTTCACTCTTGAAAACTTAAATAAAATGTTTTCGTCTCCTAAGTTAGACAACTCTAAATCGGTCCAAAAGTTGGGATATTATTATAAGAGGACTAGCGGCCCGCCCAGCGGTTTCACCCGCTGCTAACTGATTTCCCACGGGAAACAGACTTTCTCCCGACATAAATCATACATAAAAACCTTCCTCTTGAGTCACTCTATCTTTTAAGAAAACTTCATCCAGATCCGTTAAGTGGTTTTGAAGATACATACCGTCGCATTAAAGGCAAAACCAACTAACTAGGCCAAAAATCACAAAGTAAAATCATGAGTAAATTTGATCCGAATGTTTATTTACTAAGTTGTGTCATTAATGATTGGTTTAGTATTTCCATATTTAGTCAAGTTGTTCTATGATTCAATGTTAAAGACGTCGTAAAATACTTATTAAAATAATATTCTTAATTAATCCGCAATTACCCTCGTATTAAAAATTAACCCCTAAATAGTTTGTTTTGCCTCTAGATCATAAAATCTGGTTTAACTTCGTAAATAACCAGCATAGACGTACCGTATGTAGTCTTCTTATCATTATACAGGTATGCATCATATTTATGTTATAACACTCAAAATAAAGTAAAAAAATAAGGTGTTATTTAAAAAATAAACAAAAGTAAGTTGGATTTGCTTCTAGATTTGCTGTGTAAAGCACATAGACACTTAAGAAGCAAAGTGGACTATTGTATATTTTAGGCATTTTTAAGGTTGTTCTAGTTTAAAAACAAACAAACAAACCGACATATCCTAGAAGACTTATTATTCATGCACTACGGTATTCCTGAAACAGTCATTTTAAACAACGGTCCCCAAATGACAAGCTCAGAACTAACAGACATGTTTCAGTCATACAAAATACCACACATACATTTCCAACCTCTTCACTGTCCTCAGGTAAATACTGTCGAAAGATACAACAGAACCATAATCACGGCAGTCGCATCATTTGTCGATGATGACCACAGAACCTGGGACAAATACCTCCATAAAATACAATTTGCTATCAACTCATATGTAACGAATCCACCAAATTTACCCCAGCCTTTCTAGTATTCGGTCGCGAACTAGTACCGAGTGGTTCTACTTACTCCCAAAAGGACACCACGGACGACCTCATCTTCGCGCCTAAAGATGTTTATGCGGAAAATCTCGGCCAACTTATTCCTATTTTCGACAAAGTACAATCACGACTACACTCCATACACCAAAATAACGCATCCAACTACAATAAACATCGTCAAAACCTAGATTTTAAACCTGGCAATATAGTTTGGAAACGTAATTATCCCACAAGCTCTTCTTGTGTATGTCACGCACTGCTGGGGCGAAGCCATCGAGAAACACGGCGAAGCACTTGCCGTTTCACGAAGGCCTTTGACAGGGTCTGGCATGCAAGTCTGCTGAGTAAGCTTCCTGCTTATGGCATCCCAGCAGATTTTTATACTTGGATTTCAGACTTCCTTAGTGAACGGTCCATCAGAGTAGTCGTTGACGGCTGCTCTTCTGACCTTATGGCTATTGATGCCGGAGTTCCTCAGGGGTCTGTTCTCTCTGCAACTCTTTTCCTGCTGCACATCAATGACCTCCTTCAGCATGGTATTGTTGGATACGCAGATGATAATACCGTTTCAGAGAGATACTTGACAGGTGCAGAAACCAGTGGGGATGAAATACGTTAGTTAAGAAAGACCATGGTAGAGCGAACAGATCTGACCTTAAGCCTTGTCTTCCAATGGGACGACGACAATCTGGTCTCATTCAACGCCACCAAAACACAAGCGTGTCTTTTCACTGCAAAAAGGAGTCCTTTCGACTGGACACCTACTTTTCGGGGTACATCTGTCCCTGTCACTGACAGGCTTGAGCTTCTAGGCATGGAGTTGACATCAAATCTAAACTTCGGCGCGACCATCGAGTACAAGGCTCAAACGGCGGCTAAGAAGCTGGGCATCCTGAATAGAGTGAAGCGATACTTTACGCCTGGACAGCTTTTAACTCTTTACAAAGCATAAGTCCGATTCTGCATGGAGTATTGCAGTCACCTTTGGGATGGCTCAGTCAAATACCAACTTGCCGCTCTTGACTCGGTGGAACGTAGGGCCAAGAGGCTCATATGCGACATAAAACTGGTGGACATAGCCTGGCACATCGCCGCAAGGTTGCCTGCTTGTCGGTTTTTTACAGATTGTACTTCGGAGAGTGTCCTCAAGAGCTTCACGACCTTGTTACACCGGCTCCCTTCTACCATCGGACATCCAGACACTTCGCCGGATACCATCCATACCTGGTTGCCATTCCACCAATTCGGACTAAGCGTTTTTTTTTGGTGACGAATTCCTACTCTGTACATACTCACTGTAGATATCACACACAGTCAAAATTTTTAATCACTCACCACTTACATTTAATATTAATTTATTTTGATTAACTTAAAGTAACTTCTATTTATTTTATTAACGTTTACACCACACTTATTTACCACACAGCATTTCAGAACATACGCCAAAAATCAGCATTTCATACCAATTAACATCATTTCATCTCAACCACTTCACGCAAAAATAAAAATTACCCAAGGGTAATTTTTTTTTTCTCTTGCCCCCCCCGGGTACTGTAGCAGAGTGAAAACTCTTCGTCGATATCCTTTCCAAGTAACCTCTTCTATCTCGAATTATTTTAAATTTGAAATCAAATCAAATTGGATTTGTGACGACTTTAGTTGTGGCATTCCCAGTATTGTGTCATTTTTTTAGGCCATAAGGCCAATCTTACCTGCCGCTGGCAGATACCGCACAACACATTTGCGGTTAGTGGCGTTATTGTAAAACAAGGAACTCAAAGAGGTACATATATCTATATACCTACATATATTTACCTACATCTATTTACCTACATCCATTTACCTGCATCTATTTACCTACACCTAGCTCATCTACTTTCACCCATCGCCACATTAATTAAACTTGTTATTTTAGAGTTTGTCTTTTACGCTCATCCTTGTATATAAATAAATAAAGAAGTCTCTACAACATGTTCTCTCCAGCTATTATTTACCTGTAGCCTACGGGCTACACACTGGTGACCAAATATACGGTAAATAGCAGTAGTTGGTTTTCCTCTCAAATTGCCTGAATGGTGCACACAAGTCTAGAGTAAAAAGCGATTATATCCCGATAGTATTTATAACAACTCGAGATTAAGATATAATTGACAGCCAAAATCAACTATCACCAGTTTGTTGATTTTGCCTGGTATGTTTGAGGAATGTTTATGATTATCTCTGGTAATTTGGTTTTTATCTTCTCGAATCAAATCAAATCAACCAAATAGCTGTTTTTAGAACTCGATAACTTCGTACATAATGGTCACAGACAGAAATCGGTTTTACCACTAGATAGAAAATTCCAAACTAAGCAGCATGGTGTAAAAAAGTAAAAACATCAAAAATTTCGAGATAGTCGGTTTTGCCTTTAATGCGACGATACTAACAAACAAACAGACAGGGACAGACATGGGAAGCGACTTTACTTTAAATTCCGTTTTTTTTTATCCCCCAACAGATGAAATAAAAGGGGGTTAAAAGTTTATATGAAACTTCATTGTCTTAAGTGTGATACGTTTCAAAATTAGTAATTAAACTTATGACTTAAAATAATGAAACACGTGTTTCAGCATATTTGAAATTTTAACCCTTAATAGGGTCAAACGGGGGTTAAAAGTTTGTACGAAAGTTCGTTTTTTTTGATGCATGTGATCTGTTTCAAAATTTGTGGTTAGACTAATAACTAAAAATAATTAAACACGTGTTTCAGCATTTTTGAAATTTTAACCCTTAAATGGGTGAAAAGGGGGTTAAAAGTTTGTATGAAAGTTTTTTATCTTAAATGTGATCTGTTTCAAAATTTCTGATTAGACTCATAACTTAAAATAATTAAATACGTGTTTCAGCATTTTTGAAATTTTAATCCTAATAGGTGTCAAAAGGGGGTCAAAAGTTTACTACCAGTTGGGCTACCCGTTTTCCCATGGGAATCTGTCAATTTCCCGGAATAAATTATACTTATAAACCTTCTTCTCAAGATACTCTATCTAATAAAAAAAACCGCATCAAAATCCGTTGGGTACTTCTAAAGATATAAGGAGACACCAAACGGGAAGCGACTTTATTTTATACTATGTAGTGATAAACAAGCAGTATAAATACACTTCTCAAAGTTTGAAGTCTTGCTTAAAAGCCTTATGAGACGAACAGTATACGTGATGGTGCTTGATAACCTTTATTTATAAAGTCTATTAGACGCAATATGATGATGGCTTTGCCTTATTATGCTGAGTTAGAATAGCATCACCCCCATTTCTTTCCCACGAGTGTCGTAAGAGGCGACTGAGGGACTCGAGGGTGTCTAAACTATGTAAGTATTTCAATTATAAGCGACAAGCTGACAACTATAGTGATACTTACATGATTTTTCTGAAAAGGCCCTCAAATGTTTGTCAGACGTAGCGATAACAACCGCTCAACGCTCTGCCCACCCCGCAAAGGCTTAAAGCGTGATATGTGAATGTAAAATAAATGTACAGCTTCTTGTAGAAATTCGAGTCCTTAAAATCTTATTTAGCGTTAAGAGTTCTAAAAATCAATGAATTATCATTTATAATATTATTCATAAGGTGACAACTTTGTTCAAGATAAAACGTTTCACAAATGTACAACTTACCTACATACATACATACATACATAAATCACGCCTCTTTCCCGGAGGGGTAGGCAGAGACTACTTCCTTCCACTTACTACGATCCTGGCATACTTCTTTCGCCTCCTCCACATTCATCAATCTCTTCATGCATGCTCGTCGGTTTAGGGTACTCTTGACCGGACCTTTCTTTAGCACGTCCCCAATTTGATCGAGGTACGTTCGTCGAGGACTTCCCCTTCCGTCGTTCCCATCCACACTTGCCATATACACCTGTTTCGTTAATCTTCTTTCATTCATCCTCTCTACATGCCCAAACCATGTAAGCATACCCTTTTCTACACCAGTCACTACGTCTTCTTTTATACCACAACGTTCCCTTATCACGCTATTCCTTATCCTATCACTCAATTTTACGTCAATCATACTTCTTAACGCTCTCATTTGTACTGCATTTATTCTACTTTCATGCTTTTTCTGCCATACCCAACTTTCACTCCCATACATAAGTGTCGGAATTAACACCCCTCTATGCACAGCCAGACGAGCCTTATCAGAGACTTTCTGGCTGTTCATAAAAGCGTGCAACGCTCCATTTACCATGTTGCCGGCATTCACCCTTCTTTCGATGTCACTTTCACACTTTCCATCTGATGTAAACATTGAGCCCAAATACACAAACTCTTTCACTTGTTCCACCTTCTCTTCTTCTATCATAATTGTACACTCTGTTATATTTTCCTCTTTCTCAAAAACCATTGCTTTCGTCTTACTTACATTCACTTTCATTCCTTTCTTTTTCAAAGCCTCATTCATAATATTTACCATCTCCTGCAACCCTTCAGCCGACGACGCAAGGATAACTTGGTCGTCAGCATAGAGAAGACATTTGACGAGTAAACCATTCATTCTCAGACCACATTCACTCTCTTTCAAATCCGCCAAACAACTATCCATGAATAGATTGAACAGCCACGGTGACGCAACACATCCCTGTCTAACACCTTTCTCGATGTTAAAAAAAAAATATTAAATATAAAATTAAAAATTATTTCTTATCTAAAATCTATTAAATATTTTTTTCTTTTTTATACAAACCCCTCATCACTAGTAAGTGTACGGAACGGAGCAACCTGTATGTATTTGCCGCTCGTCTAGCGCAACCGGTTTTTGTTGGCGCTTGCGCTGTTGTGTCACTGCGCTTGCGCGGGGCGGCCTGTGTGCGGTCATGTATCCATCGTATGATGAGTAAGGTTTAAAATTAAGTCATTATGTTTATAGAATATTGTGTTAGTCTGTTTAAGTTCGAAAGCGAATAGAGTAAAGAGGTTTGTGCAGCATCAAGACAAACCGATTCTCGGTTTAATGGTGCCAAGATGATTAAATAATATTGTTATTTGGTGTGAATATATATAAATAATAAATAAATAAAAAGTTCACTGTACGCCCCGTTTATCCTGACACAAGCACTAGAACTTACTACTTACCTACAATTCGATATACAGGGAGTAACAAAAATAGTATAATAAGCCGAAAGAAAATTAAGGTACACATGAAACTGAACAAATTTCCCCATAGAACATATCCATGAAATATTTTAAAAATGTGTAGGTACATCCCATACAAAATTGCTGTTTTTTTTACTTTATTCGTAAAACAGTAATACAACCGTATTCGAAATAGTTATATACAAGAATAACTACATTACTACATCAGCCTATTGCAGTCCACTGCTGGACGTAGGCCTACCCCAGGGTACGCCATAGGGCACGATCTTCCGTCTTCGCCATCCAGTCGCTACCAGCCGCCTTTTTTAAGTCATCGGTCCATCTGGCCAGAGGTCGTCCAACACTACGCTTGTCGCGGCGTGGCCTCTACTCGAGAACCCGTCTACTCCACCGTCCGTCGGTTCTACGACATATGTACAGCCCACTGCCACTTCAGTTTGCTACACTACTGCCGCTTCAGTTTGCTATATTATACAAAAATAAAATAATAGTAGTTTATGCAACTGTCATATAATGGGGCTCATTAGATTGGAGTTACTGTTTATCACACGAGGCGTAGCCGAGTGTGATAATAGATTGACACGAGCATTCTAATGCCTAATAATATGCCGTTGCATACATTATTTTATCTACACTCTCCAAAAAAACTCAGTTATACACTTTTCCAAATGTCCGCACCAGCCATTGCAAGGCCCGATACAAGGTCAAATTCAATACGAGAACGTAATACGGCTTGATATGAATTTTCTGAAATTCTTTACTGACAGTTGTTTAGATGTTGAGTCTGAACAACTAATAACTAAACAACTGAACAACAACTGAACAACACTGAACAACATCTGAACAACATCGGAATAACAACTGAACAACTTCTCAACATCTGAACAACATCGGTACAACAACTAAACACCATCTGAACAACAACTGAACAACATATCAACAACAGAACAAAAACCTTTTATAACAACCGAACAACATCCGAAAAATTACAGTACAACAACTGTCAGGTGCGGCGGAAGATGGCGATTTGAGTATTGGCAAAAAAAAACTTCGTTTCATTTCTCAACTTTATCGTAGTAAGAGTTTTCTCATTAAGTCATTACGCTTCTCTAATTTATATTAAACCGTAGTTTATATAGGCAGAATGCATAAAGCAGGTCATTATGCAATTTTGAATTCATAATTCGAACATTATGAGACGAGTGTAGATAAAGTTATTTAGAAACATGCAAATAAAATAACTAATTTGCTGCTTAATTTACTTTGGGTGGTCCGAATTTTCTTTTCATATTTCGACCCACATCCCGATGGGGAAAGTTATTTAGTTTCATGAGTTCATTGACCTCCTTTCGACTTGTTATACTCTTTTAGTACAAGTTCAATTTGAATATAAAGGTACGTATTATTCGAGTGAAGATACTTTGGTAGGTATATACAGGGTGTAAGGGACAGCCCTCCGAATACTGATAGGGCGCATACAGACCATGAAATTGAACAACTTTCCCCTAGACACATATGTCAGGAAATATTTAAGAACACCCATTTTTACTAGGGGTAAGCTTAAAACCAGCAGTGTGCTGTGCCTACACTACACCGATTTCAGCTCATAGTGTATATTTGTACTGAATTTATATTACAAATATACACTATGTATACGTACATGTTGTGCTTATGATGTGATGCGAAACAAATATATTTGTATAACGAAAAAAAAATCGACCTCTCATACAAAATCACGACTAGCTGACTACATTTACTATGGGAAGACAGTTTTTTTACCTTTCTTGAAATATTTTCTGATGGGAAGTTGATCAGTTACAATGGTATCAATGCACCCTAGAAGTAATCGGAGGGCTGTCCCTTACACCCTGTATATTAGCTTATTCACTAGCTGCATATTACGTGGATGGGCCCGCGGGGCACAAAACTAGTTATTTTAATGTATTTTAACTGGATTTTACTCTTTGTGACAGGATCCTAATGGTGTTTTGCTTTGAAATTCACCGGGGAATAGCAAATGTGAAAACAAAATAGTTATTTTAATATTGTAATGATCCAGTGTTTTGGTATGCATGACGCTGTCGTAAAAATAATGGCATAGTTTATTAATGGGCTCTTTATTTTGATGTCTGAGTCCAACAAAATAAGGTTGCAAAACTTGACTGTAGTGTAGTTTCCATCCTTTTTAGGGTTCTGTACCCAGAGGGTCAAAAATGAGACTTCCATCTGCCCGTCTGTTACCGTCTCATAAACCATTCTTCTTCTTTTTCGTGTGAGACACCGAGTCGTCCAACGTCGCCTGGTGTCAGAGTTTTGAACCACTTAGTATCATAAATCGTGATAGATAGAGGGTTGCAATTTTCACCGAGTTTCTTTTACCGCTACAAACAATATCAAATACTGAAAATAAGAATAAACTAAAAATTAGAGTTGGCTCCCATACAAAAAACTTGTTGTTTCTGCTGGATTTTATATATATATATTTTTTTTTTTATTAATGATGGGTTTGCTCTTGACTCTAGTCTAGGTCATAGGACAGAGACAGAGTCTAAGATGGAGCGAGCTCACCCAGAAGAAGCCTGTTCACTCTTACTATATAAGGTCCTATTAAATTCAGTGCAAATATTTTTAGGGTGAGTTCTACTCGTAAAACTGAACAACATTTCCCAATAAATATAGCTCGAAATATGAAAAAAAAAAATTGGACCTACCATACAACAATGTTAAAAAAAAGTGTCACTTTGTATGAGAGGTGCAATTTTATTTTTCGTATTTCGTAGGAAAAGTTGTTCAGTTTTACGAGTAGAGCTCAGCCTAAAAATATTTGCACTGAATTTAATAGGACCTTATATAATGGTACGGAGGCTGTATCTCATCAACGGAACGGATAAAATTTTCACTTATAATGTCTTACTTTTGCCGCTTTAACGACAAAATAGAGGTACTAAAAACAGAATAAAATGTATATTTCAGGCGGCTCCCATACAAGAAACGTGGTTTTTATGCAATTTTTGTATTTGATGATACGGAACCCTTCGTGCCATTTATATGACTCATTGTTGACCAAGTTTTACCTGAGTACGAAGGTTGCCACCTTCATTTAAAATTTGATTTTGGTATATTAAATTATTCTTCGCCCACAGAAAATTGTCTGAGAAACTAATATATTTGACCTTTTCATAAAGTCTAGCCTAGGTGGGTAGTTGATAATTGCCAGCCTGTGTATCTAGTCCGGTCCTCACTCTCGCTGACCACCTAGGCACCTAGGCACTATGCTAATAAACCCAAAATCCATTAACTAGCGAAGCTACGTAAGCGAACGTGGACAATTTAGTACCTAGGTTCTACGAAATTGCAGCTCTACAGTTTTGGACCGTAGCAAATGTTTGGACGACCCTTTAATATGGACACCCACACACCCCCCAACCCCGTTTTATGGGTTTCCCTTGTAAGGCAATTTTCAAAGTTTGCACTATTGCACTCTGTTTCGCGCGAAAACTTATAAAATCGATCAAAAATATTATTTGTTGATTTTTTTTTTTCATAAAAAGCTGCGCGGCATTTTTATTCCCTCGCGAAAAGCGGGGGATGCCTGTATTTTATCTGTTTGTTAGCACAATGGTTACCTAAGCACACACAGCATGTAGAATCTACAGTCGATGATATCGGAAGGTTCTTGTGACACATCAGAAGGCGCAGCGTGTCTAATGCCACTGCAACGTCCTTCTACCGTCGAACATCCAGACGCACCGCCGGATGCCATCCGTACCTGGTTCGGACTAAGCGCTTCCAGTCATCATTTAAAATGAGCACTGCTAAAGAGTGGAACTCACTACCTGCGTCTGTATTTCCAAACGTATACAACCCTAATCTCTCCAAAGTAAGAGTGAACAGGCTTCTTCTGGGTGAGCTCGCTCCATCTTAGACTCTGTCTCTGTCCTATGACCTAGACTAGAGTCAAGAGCAAACCCATCCTTCATAAAAAAAGACCTCTTCTTCATTCTGATAGACCGACAACTTTTAAGTTGAGCAATTGGAGGCGCCAGGGGAAGGCTTGTTTCTAGCAGTGGACGTCTCAGGAAAGTTGATAATCATAAAATTATCTTTATGTTTCCATTATCGACTCGATGATGAAGAAGAAGAATTCACGAGATGCAGTTGGGTGTATTCTTTTATAGGGTGAAATTTTACTAGTGACGAATGGCAAAAACTCAAGACGGGCTGATGATAAGGAACAAGTGAGCTGGTGATAATATTTCAAGGGGTGAACCAGCCAGGTTTTATATGTGAGGTTTTTTTTTTCATATTTCGGCCTAAATAGGTATGTTCCTTGGCAAAAGTTTACATTTGCAGCAATTATCTGCGTCTGTGTTTCCAAACGCATACGACCCTTATCTCTTCAAAGTAAGAGTGAACAGGCTTCTTCTGGATGAGCTCGCTCCATCTTACACTCTGTCTTCGTCCTATGACCTAGACTAGAGTCAAGAGCAAACCCAAACTTAATAAAAAAATGATATCTTATTAACGCCGTTAAAAAAAATTGAGGTGCCTAAGGCTTCATCGGACACAGTCAAAGTATGGAAAGTAGCACAATGAAAATAAAACTTTAAGTACTTGCCTAATTTATGAAATTGGTAAAAAGTTACCACTTAATAGACTGAATTTTTAACAAATGGTACTACATGACGAAGTGGTTTAAGGTCCAACAATAAATCATGCTAAACGGCTAGAACCGCACGTCCAGACCTCTAGACGACCTTTAGAAAATGCTGTGTAAGGTGTGAGTATGCAGAGCAGACCTAATTTACAAGAATGCAGACACCTAAGCTTTTGAAGCCGTCAACGTACTATCAGCAGCACATTGAGCTACCCATTTACATCATAAGTCACAATCCGTATAAATATATACCTACTAAAATAAACTAATAAATAATAGAAATAAGTAGTACCTGTTGTGTTGTTTTTCTTTAATGTATCTGTGTTTTATCATGTGTACAATAAACAATTAAATAAATAAATAAATATACTAATAATTGCCGGCATCACATGCCGTGTGATGCCGGCTTAGAATAGCATCACTCCATTTCTTACCCGTGGGAGTCGTAAGAAGCGACGAAGGGACTCGAGGGTGTGTATAGCAATTTTAGGCGATGGGCTGACAACCTGTCACTATGGTGATACACAATTTTCCCAATGACCCTCAAACGTTTGTCAGACGTGGCGTAAGTGGCCGATTACGCTCTGCCTACCCCGCAAGGGATAAAGGCGTGATATATGTATGTATGTATGTATGTACTAATAATATTATAAATCTGAGAGTTTGTGTGTGTGTATGTATTTATTTTTTAATTTATTTTATTTTATTCGGTAAATACAACAGGTATGTTTGCTACCTCTTCACGCTCAAACGGCTTGACCGATTCGGATGAAATTTGGCACACAAGTAGAGTATATATAACCTGGAATAACACATAGGCCACTTTTTACTACGGGAAAACAACTATTACTACTATTAAAATGAGTGGCAGCAGGTAAATTGCAGGGCGGAAATCTAGTAAACAATACAGTTTGATCCCCAAACTTAATTGTATATTTTGACTTATGATGAGTCGTCGTAGAAGGCCTAAAAGAAGATGGAGATATGACTTGGACGCCTTTCTCTAGGACTGACAATTTGAAGCACAAAATCTGCACGGGTGGTGGCTGAAAGAGAGGTGATCTTTGCCCTGCAGTGGAACGCTGAACAGGCTATATATAAAAATATATGTGTAGGTACATGTTCATCTGTTAAACGGTTAACTTGAGGTTCTGCTGATGATTTAATTAGACTTAATGATCCAATTTAAAATTTTGGTTCAGTTTGACGAGTAGAATTCACCCTATAAATATTTGTTGGAATTTGATAGGACCTTATATATGAAGGGCTAAATAGATAGTAAGTAAGACCAGTAACCAAATTGTAGAGTTTGCAAAGTGCTCTACAAAGAAGAAAATACAGAAACCCAATCAGAGCTGTGTCGAAACGTCCGCTTTTGGACGGTCCCACGTAAAGAGGTATCTAGCAAAGGTCTCTATTTTTCCGGGAAGTGGAAGTGCTGCCAGCCTAACGAAATAAGTATTCCGAGAATCAAACCTCCTGATCCTCAGAGCACAGTCAGACAAAAAGACACCAGACTCAGATGGTGTTGTCGTAAAATTACATGCCATGTTATTAACCTGGCCAGCCCAGGCCCTTTTTACTTTTTTATCCTGGCCGAGCCGGTTTTCTATGAGGACATTTTTTTACAATGACGGATCATGACGTCAATAAGTGATATAATACTATCCTACATTGAATAATGAATTTCAATTTCAATTTCAACTGACCACGGAGGCTGTTAAGAAAAATTAAGTTTTGGATTGGCACAAGCTGGCTCTTTCTTTTTGCCGCGTCATCCGGACGGCTCGATTGGACATTACGTTTGAAAGTGGAACGTTCTGTGGCGAATTCAAATGAGGAGCGCGTGAAGGCACAGTCAGTGAGGGTGTCCGATGCGAAAATTGATTTTGGAACGTTTGAACTGAAAGGTTGAGAAAAGGGCGGCAAAATGGCGGCAGAAGGAAATGGATTCCGCTTCTGGATTTGATTTGGTGGAAGGGTGGAAGGTTTAAGAAAATCTGACCATTTGTTTAGCCACTTATCTGCCTAAATATTCAACAACAACATGATTTTCTTGTAACTTATAAATTTAATCTATTAAAAATGTAAGTATAGATATATTATAATAGTGGGATTAGACAACTTCAAGTGGAATTCTCTCAGTAATTCTACTATCGGTAAAAAAACAACATTCAGTGTTATTGGACACGTCACATACATTCGATTGTAAAACTAAATTTGTTAAATCTGCAGAGGGTGCAGCCTTAAAAAGTTACGTAGGTACTTACGTAAGTCGAGGGGCTATACGTGGCTCTGGCTCGTAAAATATCAAAAGTAAGGAATGAAGCGCATTTTGGCGCTGATTTTGCGTTTGTAGACGTGCTATGAATAAGCTGCAAGGCGGTTCGTAAGGCGTGCATGGAAATTGCGATTTCCGAGCTTATTCCCATACAAATAAGGATACGGTGCGTTTACGGATGCGCCTGTCAAACGACTTGACAGATGCATTTGTTACATACCAATACACCCTGCTCAAGTGGGAGAGCCACCTAAATGATAATGGGCCGTAGAATAGCCTGTGGTGGCCTGAAATATGTTCGAACAAAACATAATTGATTTGAAGTAAATTTACTTTATTTTTATTAATTTGAAGTACCTTTATTAAATTTTGTATATTCCTAAAATTCTTAAAACACGTGCTGTTTTTGAAAACTTGCTAAATTTTCAAGCGCGGGCAGGAAAAAAAAATTTTGCAAATTTTTAAAAATTGTATACCTAACACGGGAAGTGTTTTAAAATTTGGTATTCAAAATGTGCGTAATTTAAGTGTAAATGTGTAGCCAAATATCTAATCGAAAACGTTCAAATAGATTATGCCTATGTCTGCACTTTAAAAGCTGTAAGTATCCACCTATATAACTGATAGTGAAAGTTTGTAATGTGCAGTATGGACAGGGGGGTCTCACTCCACGGTTTAGGTATGTTCCGCCGGCGGGTTCCCTACGGGAACTAATCTCCGCGGGTTGTCACTTGTCGTCGCCAGACCGCCAGTGTGCCGATGTATTAGTGATCTGGGGTGTGCCGCTAGCCGCCGCACTGTTCGCACGCACGTGTTGCTCGCGCGCACACTTTCTTGATTTTTTTCTGTGTTTTAGTACGTTTATTCGTTAAAAAATCGATCGGGTCGTCGACTCGGTGTCCCACTCGATACGTAGAACAGTCAGACACAAGCATAATTAATTGTTTTTCTATATAAACAGTAGTCATTAATAATTTCGTTTAGATTTATAAATATTTACAAATCTTACAATTCCTTCCGTAGATTAAGTGAACAAATAAGATATATAGCAAAAACAGTAACAAAAAATCTTCGTGCACGAATAACATGATGACAAGTTACAACCCTTGGAGTTCGCCGGCGGCTCAGTCATAAAACTGCGATGCGCAAGGGAGATTGAGCGTTCGCGCGCGTTCATACGTTTCAATTTTGTTTGTGAACGGTTGGGTAAACCGAGTGTAGGTATTAATTTATACCTAAACATGTATTTTCTTAGGGAGTGATTCTTCTGTACGTTAGTACTATTATATATTCTGTGGTATGGACGCAACTTAAGATATATACCTACTTACCTGAAAGGACTTTGTAGCAAATGTCTGTTAAAACCTATAAAAATCCTGAGAGCGTGTCGGACATGTTCATGATTTTTGGTAGGAGTAAAATAGAACGTATTGATTGCAATGGTGTAACGCCCACATCCTACAAATAGTCGGTCAGAAATAAAATCAGTGCATCCCGACCGATCCGATTGTCGGTGAAAAATGGAACACTCGGAAATGTATGCGTTAACGCGCACTACTCACCGACAGTCGGCCGTCCATGACGTGCTACTCCCTCGAAACCAACAGACAAAGTGACGGACGTGTGCTTTGAGTCGGTCACAAAAACGGTCTTAAAAATCGGAGGAAAAATCTGCCTGATTATCGGTCCTATAAAAAGTCTGACGTGGGCGGGCAGCCTTAAATCTGGAAGTGAGGTTGGTTGATCCGAGACTGGAAGTTCACCCCTCGATCAATATTCAAGAGCTATAAATTTTGGTAGGTACGTACAATCAAGTTTAACCCTAGGTCAGATGTCATGTTTCGTCAGATCATTTTCAGTGAAAATATTTTTAGAAAATAGACCATAAGTGACACATGCTTTCACAATTTTTTTCGTATTTCGATCTATTTTCGGAAAGTCGTTCAGTTTCACGAGTAAACTCAGCCTAAAAATATTTGCTCTGAATTTTATAGAGCGGTATGTTTATTCTTTGTTGTGCATGAATCAAAATCAAAATCAATCTACAATACAATAAATTTTATATTTGACTGGGTCGATGGCGTAGCGGATAGTACCTCTGCTTGCTACGCCGAGGGTCGTGGGTTCGATCCCCACAAGACACAAATATTGTTAAGACATTTTCAAATTTGTGTTTAATCTGGGTGTTTCTATGTGTAATATGAATTTATTTATAAAATAAAGTATACCTATAAGTATAAATACAACAGCTATCTAGCTCCCGTAGTACAAGCTTTGCTTAGTTTGGGGCTAGATCGCGCTGTGTGAATTGTTCTGGTTATATTCTGGCTATTTATTTATATTAAACTCTGTACCTTTATTGTTATTTCTAAATTTTATTTGTTTTTTCAAGGTTTGTTATTGTTTTGTTGATAAAATGATCCTTCTAGTCGACTAAGAATTCCTAAAAATGCAAGACAGACATTATTCCTAAAATAGATTTTTTCATTTTTATTTCAATGTTTCTCAAGCGAGACGTATCAATAATTTATTATCTCAACAAAAGAAAACAATCCGTGTCTAACATAGTACTAAACAGTCTTCAAGAGACGTGTACCTACTAAGTAGTCTTCTATGTGAATTTGTAAACAATAAACATATAAGTATTAATATATTTAAGAAATATGTACAGTTTGTCCAGCAACTAGGTGTATCATAACAACTTGTAAAAATAAAAATTACTCAATATACAAAATGAAATCAATAAAAACTTCTGAAAACCAAAGCGAAAACCCGAAAGTGAGTTTTGATGATGTTGCAATGAAATTCAGTCTATCTGGACGATATCATGTCGGGTTTATGGTGTTAATAGTGCTTATATACATAAACGACTCCATAACATGTGGCAGTTACGTGTTTATTGCAGAAAAAGTTAATTATTGGTAAGTACATAGTTCCTACCTACTCACTGTACTAAGGTACTAGACTGATGTCCTACACGAGTGAGAGGCTATCAAGTTTTGATGGATAAATGTAGATGTAATATCAGAGAAAAGAAAATGGGAGAAGACAGATCCCAAAATCATACAATTTACTCATCAAAAGAAAACAATTTTAAACGAACTCAAGCAAACATTATTTATTTTTACTCCCATACGTTTTTGATCTCATATTATGTAAATGTACAGGACCATGAGTGAGGATTGACTAGGCTATTGAATAGACTACTCTGATGGATATGTGCTGTTGTTGATAAAATTAAGGCAATATTACTTTTCCTTCAAGGTGCAAGGACTCACGGTTTGGGAACAACTCGTGCTCAGCACTGAGCAACTCTTCTGAGGTTTGCACGGAGTGGATATACGACAACCCTCGTACTTTTGTTGCTGAAGTAAGTAGGTACAGTTAAGCTTAGACAATCGACCCGAAAATAGTAGTCTCTTATCAGCGCGACATAAGAACGGTCCGAAGTCCAGTCCTTAATTTTTTTTACTGTATCTTAGATTATGTACTTTTTACAATGGGTTTACTCTTTTTATTATTATTATTAATGATGGGTTTGCTCTTGACTCTAGTCTAGGTCATAGGACAGAGACAGAGTCTAAGATGGAGCGAGCTCACCCAGAAGAAGCCTGTTCACTCTTACTTTGAAGAGATTAGGGTTGTATGCGTTTGGAAACACACGTTTGGCTCTTGCTCTAGTCTGAGGGCTAAATAAAGACCAAGACAAGGCTCTTTTACGCAGAAACCTACACAATACTGTAATTCCAACACTAGAAATAGGTATCATATTTCCAGTGTTGGAATTACAGAAGGGAAGAAGCCAGATGTCGCCTTACGGAGCCTACCACCATTTAGTGGAATAGTTAAGCCAGATATATCCTCAGCTCACAGATAAGCCCACCCAGAGAAGGGTTGCTAGGAGGTTTATTCCTAATAATATACTTTATCCCGTGTGATGCCGGCTAAGAATAGCATCACCCCATTTCTTGCCCGTGGGTGTCGTAAGAAGCGACTAAGGGACTCGAGGGTGTGTATTGCAATTTTAGGCGATGGGCTGACAACCTGTCACTATAGTGATCACAGTTATCTGATTGACCCTCGAACTTTTGTCAGACGTGGCGTAAATTACCGTTTTTCACGGCCATTTATGCTCTGCCTACCCCGCAAGGGACTATTGGCGTGATATATGTATGTATGTATGTATGTATATACTTTAAACCTATATTGTCTTGTTCTGTCGACAGTTCGACCTGGCCTGTCAGGAGTGGAAAAGAACTTTGGTCGGTACGGCACAAGGTTTCGGGTATGGAGTCGGTCTGCTGTTCATTGGCCCTTTATCTGACAGGTAATTGATGGAAAGTTACTTAATAATTTATTACGTGCATCATGAGATGTCTTCCTACCAGATGGACCAAAGTCCTTGTGAAAGTTCCTGTTAGACACAATCGGCCTAAAATCGCGTTCCGTAGAGGTGGTCTCGGTATGCACGGTTTACTGATGATTTTTGCGTTGTGTTATTTTGAGGTGTTACTGTTTTTTTTTGTGTTTGAACTTATTTTTTTCTGTTTGCAGATGGGGTCGAAAGAAAGTGATTGTAACGACAGCAGTGACCAGTATGCTTACAGGAGTTGCTAAAAGTTTCAGTGATAAATACTGGGTATTTGTCATTTTTGAGTTTTTGGGTTCGGCCATTGGGAGCGCATACTCGCCTGCATATATTTTAAGTAAGTTTGTTTTGAATTTTATCTTGTTTACATCTTACAAAGCTTATCAGTTTTCTTTTTGATAGATTAATACGTATTTTGAATTTCTTTTTTTTGCAGTGATTGAAATGGTGGCATATGAAAAACGAGTGCTAGCTAAAGTGATTTGTTCAACAGCATCATCTCTAAGCTTCTTCATTATACCTTTGATTGCTTGGCTTTTCCCTTATTGGAGAAACATGTTACTTGTTTTCTATGCACCTGCAATTATTTTTCTATCGTATATATTTCTACTAGACGAGAGTCCTCGGTGGCTTCTCAGTAAAGGAAGGAAAGATAAAGCTGTTGCAATAATGGAAAAAACGGCAAGGATGAATAAAGTGGAAATAGACAAAAACGATTTAGACAACTTGATGTACGTGGACGATGATGTGAAACTTATAAATGCTTTGAAGGACACATTTACGTCGAAAGTATTGATAAAGAGATTTTTCTTGTGCTTAGTTTGGTGGATTGTCGCAGTGTTTGTAAATTATGGAATTCGTATACAGTCAGTATCACTCCCAGGAAATAAGTACATAAACTATGGCCTATTGGGTGTTGCGTGCTTACCAGCTAGATTGTTAGTTTATTGCATGCTGAAAAAGTTTACAAGAAAAGCTTCTCTAGTCATAACATTTTTGTTAAATGCAGTGGTTTGTCTTGCACAACCCTTTCCTCCAAAAAGTAAGTACGTAAGAATTTCCTTTTTGTCAAGTTGTTACATTACGATTGTAGGTTTTATTACATTCTCCGAAAAAACGACCTTCAATGCTAACAATGTGACAAAAACGAAGTTAATTTTTGTAATGCACTTGCGGTTTTCAAATATTCTGTGCATATTATGCTGTTTTCTATCGCAGATCTTTATTGTAGGTCTTCAATGGCTGTCTACATTATTGTTTATGTCGGGCAAGCTGCTAGTTACGACATTATTTGGTGTGACTTACATATTCACATCTGAATTATTTCCCACGAAGACTAGAAATTCTATACATGCTCTGTGTTCGTCTTTGGGTCGAATTGGAGCAATTTTAGCACCACAGACTCCTTTATTAGTAAGTATCCTTGAATTCAAATGTGTCTAGAGTAGATAGATGTAGGTACTTTAATTCTATGTATCAATATGTGTGACAAAAGCAAGGCAATGTCAAACATCGAAACCGTTTCGAATTGTCGTTCCTTTTCAGTCTTTTAACTATGTATTATTGTTACGTAACAAACTATACAAGTAGCGTTACCATTACGAATTTCAATTTCAGATGGTGTACTGGGAAGGCCTACCTTCTTTGACTTTCGGATTAGTGTCATTGCTAGCAGGTGTCGTGACCTTGTTGGCTCCTGGTACATCTGATGAGGTGCTTCCAGACACCGTGCAGCAAGCTGAAGTCTTCGGAAGGACAGTGGAAGAGAAAGGCGTCGACAATAATGCATTTGAAATGAATCATGTAAAGAAACGAGGCTCGTATACTTTTACTATACCACCGAAAAGTAGTTTAACGTATTAGTAGGTCCGGTGGAAACGGTCCCCCAATTATTTCAATAAACGTTGAAAATTTTGAATGGGAATTTTGATTCCTCTCATACATTTCCTTGAATACCTAAATATACAGCGAGTGAAATCACTCAAAACTAAAAACATTCTTCGTATTAAATGGGCTCTATCTGTCTTTTTATCATCTATCGTACAACCTAACTACACGGATCATGGAAGAGTATCAAACATAAGAAAGAAAGAAGAAGACCAAACAAAAAAGACCACAATCCCAAAATCTGCTTACTATTCAACACATAGAACATGCATTAGTTGCTTTATAAAGTTCATTAGGTACATAGTATGTATAACCCACATTATGTTTTGTTGTACCAGTAGCGGCATCGAACTGAATAGTGTGTCGAGCAATTTTCAATTTGGCCCACACCACCTGCTAGAGCGTTGCAATATTAATCTGGGCACGCCACGTGCGAATTTTATAGTTTGAGAGCTTGTGATTTTAATATAACACACATCAGAACACAGAACAAATATTACGTCTATAACCAAATATTGGTTAGGCAAAGCGTAAAACCACTTCTGACAAACATTTGAGGTTCATTTAGAAACACTTCACATTTTCACCTCTTGATGCGACGTACATTTATTTAGGAAAATAATACAGCACTAACTTTACAAATTATAAATATATATATATATATATATATATATATATATATATATATAAATTAAATATTTAGCACTGTGAGTGCAAAATAAACCATAGTACAACCCTCATAAGACCATCAGTCTACCAAGGGCCGCATTCCGTTGTGTTTCAGTTGGATTATTTTGGCCGTTTAGTATTCCGCTAACAATTTGAAGTATAGAAAATCACGATAGCACTAATAGAATGATAGTAGAGTGTCGATGACATTACAATGGCTAAAAAATAAGGGAATCGGGGCCCTGGGAAGAGGCCGTCCCACGCTGCGCCATCTGACGTGCGTGTGGCCACCGCTCCGGGCCACTCCAGAACCACTCATTACCACTCTAGCGAATAACCTTAAAAGTACATTTACCGTGAGATGCCGGCTTAGAATAGCTCTACCCCAAATGTACCTGTGGGTGTCGTAAAAAGTGGCTAAAGGATAAATTAATCCAGGGGGTCTAGAAAGCTTTAAACGGCGCCTGGGTTTTGTATGGAATGAATGACACATGCGGGCATTGCGACGACGGAGTTCGGTCGGAATAGTATGACAAGTAATTCACATACAAAGTTCTTTAGGTCATCGGGTTTTTGTCCCTTTCTACGATTATTTTGTCTATGATGTCGAAAAGTAATCGAGCTATGACAACCAAGTTTTTGTCATTGTGCTCGACCATGAGCAGTATTCTATTATATTCTCTTTGAGCAGTATCAAATCAAGCATTGGTGCATGGCCAGCGGCGTTTCCCGTAAATTCAACATCTTGCACTGTAATATTTTCTTGGTTTGCACAACTATTGCTTATCAAAATAAAACAATTTTAAACGGATTTAAGTTGTGTTAATTTTGGATTTTACAATTCCGTCAGTCATCCGTGACCACGGGCTCTGTAAAGAGCTCGAAACGTAGGAATTGTAAAATCTAAAATAAACACAAATCCGTTTTAAATTGTTTTATTGTGATCTTGCACTGTGCTCACGAATCCGCCTGCCAAGCGTGGTAACTATGTCAAATACTTCCCAATAGGAAGAGGCCCAATCCAGCAGTGGACTTTAGGTAGCTATTGATGTTGATATCGTGATATTTTCTAATACCTAAATCCGTGTCTTGCTCTCCTAACAACCCATGCGTGTATGGAATGCTTATTGAGAATAGCGGTTACAAACACGAACCCGCAGATGGCGCTCGCTGCATCGACCAAGAATTGGAACTATTTGTACCGATTCTCGCCAAATTGCAACCTTTAAATTCTTCGCTGTGGATTCGTGAAAAGTCGCGCTACTAAAAAAAGAGGTTTAGGGAAGGCAGACTCTCTTTTTTAAATTAATAACACTTCAGAGTTCCTAGTGTAGCCATTTCAACAAACTCCAGATACTGTTTTAGACGTGGATTATAAAAAATACATTGTTCTTCTTTTTTCGAAGAATGTCCTCATATGTATCTTAACAAACTTCTATTTGGACATTATAAAATTGTTAGTAAAAAAAAAATGCGTTATACAAATTTATTTTTTTACAATGACGGATCATGACGTCTATATGCGATAATAGAGGTACTTATTCTACATTGAATAAAGTTATTTCATTTTCATTTTCATTTTCAATATATATTGGACCATTGACCAGAGGTCTTCAAAATTGTGACTTATTTTTAAAACGACAACAATGATGAAAAAAGGCAATTTAAGATAATTTTTATTTAAATATGATGTTACCATCATTTACCACCTCTATAAACCGTGTCCTTCGTAAAGTAAGTCCCCCTCAAGGGAAGCAGGGATGGAGTCAGAGAGTTCAAATAAAAACAACTTTATTAATCACAAACACTTTTTTAATATTACGATTTAAAGTTATGCCAAAAGGTTACTATTATTTTGCTTTACTAAATGAAGCGATGTAATTTTCATAACTACCGTCATTTAGTTGTGGATTTGCCATGAGTACCGACTGTACTTAAGGTGGGTGACAGGAATAATGACCATAGACAAAATGAAAGGGTCTAGGTGGTGTCGGTAAAAGGGTAGCTACCCTGCCTGGCGGGTGTTGTGGCCAGGGAAGTTGTTTAAACTAGCGGTGGGTAACTCACGAATGAATGAATGAAAAGAGCGCGCTCTTTACAAAAAGCTCACTCACTCTTGCGTTCAGTGCAATTCATATTAGATCTTGCGCTCCTAGCGCTCTTTAGCTCTTTTCACCCGCCCGACAGATCGCGAACGAATGTGAACGCGAAGCGAGCGATCAACAAAGACAGATGCATACGTTACTTTCTCATGAAAGAGTAAGAACGCTATAGCGCTCGATGTGCGGCGCCAAGCAGGCGACTCTCGAGTCTTGCGATGCTTTCTCGCGGTTTTGGCGGATTTGATTTCTGAGTTTTTGAATTATAAAATAGACATTATTGTGTAAGGTCATGGCTGAAATTTGGTTACGTAAATAAATGAATTGAATAATAAAAGGTTTTTATAACTTTTGTTTTATTAATTTTAGTAATAAATAAATCGCGCGGGCATGTCCGTCACCTTGACCTTCGACTATTATTTAATTACGATTTTTGTGTTTTTACTATTATTTATAAAGTAAAAAGTTTAATTCATTCCGCCTGTTAATCATAAAATTGCTTACTCATAGATTCACTCGTAGATTCGCAAGCTCTATTAGCTAAAACACATCATATAGATCAAAATACTCCGCTGAGCGAAAAGAGTTACTGAGCGCAAAGAGTGATGCACATCTTTAAGTACGAAAGATTGAAATCGCTCTGCTCTTTTAAGTGAGTTGTGAGTTGTTTTTCCCACTACTAGTTTAAACGTGTATGCGTTGCTTTAGACCCTTTGTTTCTCTGCCAAAAGTGACGTGGCACCATCTTGCAGATATTTTGGAACTTCTGTTGCGTCTTGCTTGCTTGTGAACCACTTGAGTGAGTTTCTTGTAGTAGTACCCAGAGGTCGCTATACTTAATTTAAGTTGGAGGTTTCATATCTCGATGCTGGCCGTTTTTGTAGTCAATGTAATCTGTTGCATGGATACGTGTTTTTGTAATTTCGAAAATAAATTTAAATGGTGTGTAAATTTGCTTAATATATCCTGATATATTTCCAAAAAACCATTTAAGTTTACCATTTTAAGCTGGCAATGGCAACTTCCTAAATAACTTGCGGTGTATAGTCTTGCTTAGATAAAGATAATTATTGAAAAAAGTGTGTGTAGTCCATCCACACGCAATATGGCGGTTCTCCCTGTTGTCGTTCGTCGCTGCGTATTTTTAAAGCACCGTAACGCATGCGTCTGTCAGAAGAAAGGTAATTGCGGAATCCAATCTTATTCCTACGCAAATACGGCTACGGTGCGTAACGGATGTGTCTGTTTAGTCGTTTGACAGACGTATCCGAACCGCCTATGAATAGGTAATATCTACAATAAACGGCTACAAGTTATCGTTAATAAAAAACATGAAAATTAGGTATGCCACGATTCATACATGTTTTCAGACGCCCTGAGTACGGTCCTGTGCACCGGCGAGTTCATCATTGATCCGGACCCGGATGATACGGATCTTGTAATAAATGGCGAAGAGATAATCTTCAGATTTAAATAATCCCGGCAAGATGGCCGGCGCCGGATTTTTCCCGCGGCTCGTTATGAATTCTGATAGCTGCGGAGATTACTCGAGTGTTTACAAGAGCCGGTTGGTTTATAAAGTGGAAGGAAATCTTCAGCTAATACAGAGTAAGAATATACCGAAAACTTTGCAAGCATGATCAGGGCATGAAATTGAACATTTTTTCCATAGAAACAATCAATGTCCAACCCACTGTTTTATTAAATTGCTTCAGACCAGGAGACGTGCCCTGGTAGTATCTTTTAATTAGTAAAAAAAAATCTATAACACAAATCCATTCCCACAATTTTTTTGACATAAATATTTTTAAATACTACCCTACTTAAATTTATGATGATTGTATCACTAATTGCAGTCCGTTTCATGTGAAAACAGATTTATATTCTTTCTTAAATACGTCTCCTGAACAAAACTGATTCCCTGCGCTACCTTTCTTCACTGAATGAATTAAATAAATTACAGCAATGTTAATCTTAATAAACATTTTATGCTAAAATAAAATCATTCTATTGAAAGATTAATAAATTGCAAGCGAAGGGAACTTGATAAATAAAATGCCAAAATATTTCGGCACCGGAAGTGGCCGGCCGGAAGTCAGTGCGCATCTGCGCGACTACGTCACGAGAGCTCGGCTCGCGTGCGGAGTTTCAGTTTTGTTTTCCAAATTCAAAAATTCAGTGGAAGTAGAGAGGATATAAGTAATGGACTTTTACATAACTTACTTCTGTGCTAAGATTAATTTTGAAAGTAAAATATTGAATCATTTTAACAAGTAGAAAATGTTATGCTCGTTAAAAATACTTTGTAACTATCGCAAAAATGTATGTCTTTACAAAGTTTTTTGATATATCATTATTGTTTAGGCGGTTCTCTGACTTGTCGTCCGTTGTTCCGTTTTTTTATGGGGGTGGGATCGGAATTCACAATTTCCTTTTGTCTGACAGACGCATGCGTTACGTTGCGTGTACAACCACGGAACGACGGACGTGAAGTGAGAGAACCACCTTATTATTACAATTTAAATATTATGACAATACATTTACCAAAGCGTGATAAATTTTAGTCAAAATAGTTTTAAATAACTAGTCAAATCGTACTATGGTTTTATTTTGCACTCACAGTGCTATATTACTTTCATAAATGAAAATAAGAAATTGAAAAAATGTCAGCGCCCGCCGGGACTTGAACCCGGGACCGTGGAGTACCGTTCCACTGCTCTGCCAACTGAGCTACCGGCGCCCCGACGTAAGCTGACGAAATCTTCAACCTCTTAGTACTCGTCTCGAAGCGACGACAAGCGACATCTAGTATAAGTTATTTGAAACTAATACTATGGTCAGTCCACTTAAGAGTGAAATTCGAACCATGCGATGAAGCTTTGCTTATTTTTCAATTTCTTATTTTCATTTATAACTAGTCAAATCAATCAAATTATTTACAATAGATTTTATTAATAACATTATTGCGACAAAAGTAGTCTTCGAAGACAGATACTGTCTCTATAGATAGATAGATAGATGAACACTTTATTGCTTACAACATACACAACAGAAACAAAACAATACAGAAAACTTAAGACTAAAAGTAAGCAAAGGCGGCCTTATCGCTTGCAGCGATCTCTTCCAGGCAACCTTTACATTAAAATAGAGACAAAAATTAAAAGATTTGCAAGTAGTTGCATAAGCAAATTATCAGTCAAATTATTAAATTTTAATAACAACACTTATGTACTAAGTACATTTACAATCATACATAAATACATACATATATACATACATACATACATACATACATGCAAATATATACAAATATGATTAAAAATATATATATATGTAAATTAAAGATATATATTATAAGATACATACCTACATAAAAAATTATAAATACACACATGACAATGGACATTTAAATACTTACTGATTTCAAAAGGAAATAATTGTGCAATTTCGATTTAAATATAGCAGGAGATTTAGAGGGACGGATTTCAGACGGCAACTCATTCCACAAATGCGAAGCTTTGGAGACAAACGATTCCCTGGAGTACCCCGACTGAGAGAGACCTCGTGGAACGCGGAGGATGTTATCGTTCTTCGACCGAACGTTGCGACCATGGTCATCACCCAAAAAATGAAAGCATTCCTTCAGGTAGGGAGGGGAACAAGGGTCGTTTAGGATTTTGAACAGGAGAAGAAGGATATGCTCATGCCGGCGCAACCTGATAGGGAGCCACTTCAGTCGACTTCTGTACTCAGACACATGATCGAACTTGCGCAATCCGTTAATGAACCTTATGCAGATGTTCTGTAACCTTTGGAGTTTATCAAGGAGATCCTCATTGAGGTCAAGATAACAGACATCCGCATAGTCTAGAATAGGAACAAGGAGAGATTGCGCAAGCTCGACTTTGGTTCTCACAGGGAGCAAGTTCTTCCACCTCTTGAGGGATCCCAAAGAAGCAAAGATCCTACGACTGACTTGCGATACGTGATAGGTCCAAGATAAGGTAGTATCGAAAAATACACCCAAGTTCCTAACAACTTTGCTGTAAGGCAAAGCGACACCATTGAAGGTCAAAAATGGGGCAACGTCATAGTTCACTCGGTGTACTTGTTTTGAACCCCCAATGACAATGACCTGCGACTTGTTTGGATTGACAGAAAGGCCGTGTTTTTGACTCCATTGAAGGACAGTCGCAAGGTCATTGTTGAGAAGAGCAATGGCTGAGTCAAATTCGTCAGGAGTTGCTTGGGTATAGATTTGGAGGTCATCCGCATAAAGGTGAAAAGAACAAGATAGGAGAGGTGTAAGGAAGTTGATAAAAATGGAGAAGAGGAGAGGAGAAAGTACACCACCCTGAGGCACACCCGCAGTTATATTAGTGAGATCAGAAACTTTACTGTCGACACGAATACATTGCTGCCGTCCAACCAGATAACCGTGAAACCAATTGACCACCCCGTCCGAGATGTGCAGCGCGCGTAACATTGCTAGGAGAATGTCAAAATCGACCATGTTAAAAGCGTTACTAAAGTCAAGTAAAGCTAACACTGTTAGCTGTTGATTCGACATACCCAGCCGCACATCATCAGATACCTTGGTTAGAGCAGTTACTGTTCCGTGCCTAGGGCGAAAACCGGATTGGAAGGGACTGAGCAGTTTGTGAGAGTTCATAAAGGAATTAAGCTGATGGTGAACTAGTCGCTCAAGAACTTTTGAGAGGAATGGTAGGATAGAAATAGGACGGTAATGTGACATGGTAGAAGGATTGCTGACTTTGGGAATAGGAATAACTGCAGCTCGACGCCAACAGTTAGGAAAGGTACCTGTGCTAAGAGAGAAGTTGAATATATGAGAAAGAATAGGCAGTACAACACCAAGGCTGAGCAAGATCATTCTACGACTGATACCATCCAGGCCCTCAGCATTGGATTTAATGGCTGAAATATTTTTTTCAACTTCACGCTCAGTCACAGGTTTAAAAGAAAAAGGAGAGTAAGAAGGACGTGAAAAAGAAGAAAGAGAGTTTATTGAAGCTTGTTTAGTGAAAGAGGGGATTGGACAGCAGGATGTAAAGTGAAGATTTAGGGAATCCAGGTCAAAGTTTGGAGTAAAAGAGCTATTGGTCTTACCTATACCCAAGGAGTTGAGAAATGACCATACTTTCGCCGGATCACCGTTTTCAACGGAAGCATGTATGTGTTTACGCTGAGCGTCTCTACACAATCGACTACAACGATTACGCAGTACCTTGTAGCGCTCGTGATTCGCCTCGGTAGGGTCATTTCTATATTTGATCTTAGCAGCATTCCTCCTAGCCATTACACTTTTTATGTCGTCGGTGAGCCATGGTGCAGGCAAGTGTTTTAGCTTGACGGGTCTAAGAGGAGCATGGATATCGAACACCTGGATCAAAAGTGAGTTAAAAACTTCAAGCTTGTCATCAATACTATGTGCTTGGAAAACTGAGTCCCAATCAATATCACTAAGATCAGTCATGAACTTAATAGTATCGATCGATCTCTATCTATTGGTAGTTTTTTAAAATCAAAACTTAGATACCGAAGTCGCTTCAAACACGTTTTTTCTTGATATGCTATCAGTATGTCTCACAGCTGGCGCACCTCGTTTCGTGCGGGAAATTGGTCGCCGAACGCCCCGATGAATCCTGGTGGCATATCCAATTGTTCAGCCTGGTCCACGGTGTCAGGTAGCACCTCATCAGCCGTATCCGGAGCCAGAATAGTTAGTATCCCTGCCACCAGGGACACAAGGCCCAGTACAAGGGAAGGCAGACCTTCCCAGTAAACCAGCTGAAAAAAACATCAATTTTGTACCAACAATTCACAATTAATGACAACTACCATCCATACCTGGTTGCCATTCCACCAATTCGGACTAAGCGCTTCCAGTCATAAATTTGTAATGCGCACTGCAAAAGAGTGGAACTCACTACCTGAGTGTGTGTTTCCAAACGCATACAACCCTAATCTCTTCAAAGTAAGTGTGAACAGGCTTCTTCTGGGTAAGCTCGCTCCATCTTAGACTCTGTCTCTGTCCTATGACCTAGACGAGAGTCAAGAGCAAACCCATCCTTAACAAAAAAAAAAAAATCTAATCAAAACCCAAGAAATCTAGATTTCTTGGATTTGATTAGTTTTTTTTGTTTAGACAACCGTTAGTTAAATAAGGTGGTATGCTCTGACTTGTCGTGTGAAACCCGATGAATTCTGATGTCAGACTTTTTAATTAGGTAGTTCACTACCTACTTTTTTATAAGTATACGAACGCCATCTAGACTGGCTGGGACCGGCAATTATAGAATCTCCAAGAAACAAACCAGGGATCTTCGGGTTCTGAGATCAAACTTAGACCGCTGTTCCACGTTACGTAACTTTTTTTAATATTTTAGCCCCGGGGCTTTGAAACCTACATCTGACTGATTGGTTTAGAGCAGGATCTCACACGGAGAAGCTTGGGGCCCGACTGAGCTGAGGAGTGGTTATAAGAAGAACGGATCGGACTGAACTGAGGAGAACGGATCGGACTGAACTGGGAAGAAAAGATCGGACTGAACTGGGAGGAACGGGTCGTACTGAACTGGAAGGAACGGGTCGTACTGAACTGGAAGGAACGGGTCGTACTGAACTGGAAGGAACGGGTCGTACTGAACTGGGAGGAACGGGTCGTACTGAACTAGAAGGAACGGGTCGTACTGAACTGGAAGGAACGGGTCGTACTGAACTGGAAGGAACGGGTCGTACTGAACTGGAAGGAACGGGTCGTACTGAACTGGGAGGAACGGGTCGTACTGAACTGGAAGGAACGGGTCGTACTGAACTGGAAAGAACGGGTCGTACTGAACTGGAAGGAACGGGTCGTACTGAACTGGAAGGAACGGGTCGTACTGAACTGGAAGGAACGGGTCGTACTGAACTGGAAGGAACGGGTCGTACTGAACTGGAAGGAACGGGTCGTACTGAACTGGAAAGAACGGATCGAGCTAAAAAGAACGGATTGGACTGATGGTTGAACGGATCGGATTGAAATACGTTACGAATTCCTTGCTAATAAAAATAACTTACCAGGAGAGGGATTTGTGTTGCTGATATAGCACCGCCTCTGCCCAGCGCTGAGCACAGCGAGTGCATCGAGTTGCGAGTGAAAGTTGGAAATAATTCTGATACGAAAACATAAATTGTAGCAAAAAATATTGCACTAGTGAAATATCCAATCATGTGTAATAATACGGAGAGCCATGGCAAATCTGTAACGACATGTAAAGTTAGTCTATTAGAGAAAATTTTGTAGATTTGTAGTCCAGTGGCGCCTTCACATGTTTTTTAATAATTTCTAAAAATCTAGAACATGCATAAAACAAACACTGAAAAATTTATGTCCTATACTATAAGTTTATTTCAAAGTACAACAATAAGCTTGATATTTTTATGCGTCATTGAAATCTTTGGAACGGAAAATGGTGGCCACCATAAACCGTTAAATTGACCTATTTAAAACACAAGACAATGCTTATTATAGTATTTTGAAAAAAAGTTATCGTATTGGACAACACAGATTTTTATATTTGTTTCAGATTTGAAGAAGTTAATTAGTGTGTTGTACACCTGTTTTAAGTGACCTTTTTTCTTGTGTTTTAAATTTCGAAACTTTTTGATTCAACTTAACAGTGTAACTTACTCGTACCTTAGAGGACAACAATTGACGCGTCTTGAATTTAGAATGCTTGTTCTCGGTTTTATAAAATTATTATAAAACTGGTCAGGACACCACTGGACGATGGAATCGTAAAACTTGTCTTACCTTTTGGAACGATAATTTGCAAGAAGCATAATATGGAACAAAATATAAAACTGGACATCAGTGGAATCTTCCTTCTGAATCTTATCATGACGAAAGAAGATAAACAAGACGACACTATTGCCATAGGTGACATTAATGCAAAGTTGAGGTATTTATTCCCAGGCAATGACATCGAGCCGATCCTGTACCCGTAAATGACAAACGTTGAAGCTGTGAACCACATTATTGATAAAAAAAATCTCAACAACAGTTTCTTTGATCTAAATGTCAGAGACAGCAATCTGCAGTAACTTATTCCTTTATCTTCCTGATATTGTAAATTTTCCAAAACGTCTTCACCCAAGTGTATGTTGTTGGTTTTTGCAGCATTTTCTAACACCACTTTTGCTTTGTTCGTTCTTCCTTGTGCGAGAAGCCATCGTGGGCTTTCGTCCATAAAGAAATAATAGAAGAGAAACATGACGTTTGGTATATAGAGCACTCTTAACAAATGTCTCCAGTAGGGGAAGAGCCAAGAAGCTAACGCTAGTACAGTGAATCCAATGGAAAATCCCCAACTATAGACCAAATTATATAAGACACGTTTGTCGTGCGTAACTATTTCCATTCCTGAAAAAAAAAAAACGATCATAAGTTAAGTAAAAACTAGCGTCCCGACTAGCGCTTTCACCCACTGCTAACCGTTTTCCCGCGGGGAACAGAACCTTTCCCGGCCTGAATTATAAAAACCTACCTCTTGAATCACTCTATCTTTGTAAAGAAAACTGCATCAAATCCGTCGAGTACTTTTAAAGATCTCAGCAGACATAGGGACAAAGGGACACGAGAAGCGACTTTTTATACTATTTAGTAACAACATAATTATAATCAACAAAGTACTGTTAACGGGTTCTCGAGAGAAGGCCACGCCTCGGCAAGCGTCGTGTTGGACGACCTCCGGCCAGATGGACCGGACTGGATGGCGAAAACGGGAGATCGTGCCCTATGGCGTACCCTGGGGGAGGCCTACGTCCAGCAGTGGACTGCAATAGGCTGATGTATGTATGTATGTAAGTACTGTAACTGAATTATAGTGCTCTAGCAGATTCAAGTACCACATCTTACTAAGCTTATTCTAATATAAATAAACAAAAAATAGAGCTATAAATAGTAGTTAGTATGCTAAACTGATGCTAGGATAAAACAAAACAACATACCTAAAATAAAAACAGGCGAACAGATATCCAGCATGGATCTGACAAATTGGAAGAATAAATAGCACCAGTATGAAGGTGAGAAGCTGCTTCCGATGCCAAGAACTCCTTGTGCTATTCCATAAGTTATTATAGCAGTCTTACGGCCAAATCTGTAAAGAAAGGTTATCGTTGTTGCAAGTGTTCTGAATCAGATATCAAAGAAATCTACTGCTGTCATACTCTAAGGTATACAGGGTGTAAGGGACGGTGTACCGAAAAATTTGCAGGCATGATCAGACCATGAACCTAAACAACTTTCACTATGGAACCTATGTAGGGAAACATTTTTTTTTATGTTTCTGATGTACCCCATAGGCAGATACATCATGAACATAATATTGTAAGGACAGAAGGATACACGTGTTCTCTAATTTTGCGATTTTATTACTAATCAAACATGACAAGAATAGAATATAATATAAGGACGTGTGCTGCTAGAGATGAGAGCATTAGTAACAACTATAAGGCTATTAATTGAACAATATAGGACAGGCCCTAAGGATCAGAGTTTATCGCCAGTATAAGCCAAGAGACCGTCGGGCAGGGTTCTTCTTGACTCAACGCGTCTCGCTTGCGATCCAAAGTAGATCCAAAGAGGTAACGCAGCTTGCATAATGGGCACGTCCGGCCGGCGCACAATACGGGGGACTATTTGATTAGGCTAATTTAGTTATTATTCCTTTAACCTTAGTTTTGTACATAGTTTTCCCTAGTTTCTAAGCCTTTTGCTTCATTGTACCTATACCTCACAATTAGATAGATACAATGTATACCTCACAATATTCCTAGATATTATTTATTGTTAAGTACCTTCCAGTAACTTATACTCACTTATCAGATACGGGTCCGACGAAAAACAATCCAGTCATGTAGCCAATCATACTAGCTGTACCAATCAATGTTCTTTTCCATTCTTGGCATGCCAAATTGAACTGGAAAGGGGAAGCAAATGTAATTTTTTGTCATTTGGAAACAATTTAATTTATTTTATTTCAGTGATATGATAAGTTACAGAATTCGATGTTATTTTTAAGTGGTATAATTATAATTTATACGTTATTCATTTATATTGGATATTATGTATGCATTGGCGCTTTGGGACTCTACTCTACTCTACACATTGTCAATTGTAAAATTTTGTAAAAGAATAATTGGAATTTAATAAATTGAATTGGAATTTAATAGAGTACCAAATTTTAAAACACTTCCCGTGTTAGGTATACAATTTTTGAAAACTTGCAAAATTTTCGAGTGCGGGCAGGATTTGAACCTGCGACTTTCGCATTACTAGTGGCGACGCCTCTTCCATCTGGGCTACCGCAGCTCATTTCTTGCCCGCCAATTTTGCAAGTGTATTTTAATGCCAGTAACGCTTGGCATGGCTCCATCTACCGGGTTAGTTTTTGCAACTAATATTTTTTTAATTACACAAACTGTTACATTTTACAGACAAAAGAAAATGGACACAACATGCAATCTTTGGCTTACAATTCATTTCTTAGAGAAACCGGAACACAGCGCTCCGTATAAGTGAATGATATGTGACAACTTCATTTGCCCATAAACTCTTTGACATCTTATTATTCAAATATACCTAAAAATCGAAATTTACGCGTCATAACATAATACTTAATATGTGTGTTTTAATACTTACATCGGCGACGAAACTGTGCGAATTGTCGTACACCCATTCCGCACAAATATCGGTGGAGTTGCTGAGTGTGGTGCATGAGTCATTTCCGAAGCGTGGGTCCGCACATCTGTGAAACATTAAAAAAGGGTCACACATTAGACAAGTAAAACTTAGTTCTTAGTCAATGTCAAAACAATAAATAAAGCTCATGTATTTCCAACAGCTAAGGGTAAAAAATATGAAAATATTTCAGGTATTGATCGTTTGTGCAAACAAATAACATGGTAGGTATGCACACACCAAATCACAATCTTATTCAGGTGAATGTGGGTATTATATAAGGACAAATTAAAATTAAACTAATTACAATCTTGAGGATGATACTAATGATGTCATGCCAAAGTAAATTTAAAGGATAATTTTACCTGTATTCAGTAGCTTCTGCAACAAATATAAAGTTCATACAGTCAAGATGACTAACTAAATTGCCAAACCAAAGTAGCACAGCTGCTTTTACATGGTATCGATCAAATATGCTAAACTTTTTTAACACATCATCTAGGTTATACTTCTTTTCAACCGTCATATTTTAAGATGTATTCACCAGCCAGCTGCAGATCGGCTCTGAGACTACATATCATGTTTATAAGTCCTACTCACATTTTTTCATTGTTTGTCCACACTGGATAAAAATTTGCATGCTTATTGTCTTGGTTTCGTTCCGTAGACAATAATTCAATAATTTTAATGTGTTTCCTCAATATTCCGCATTTTATTGTCGCTGCTGTTTGGTTCAAGGACATATTAATGAAGAAGAAGAAGAATGTTAACGTATCCACCACCGTAGCCTTTTAAAACTTAGGTAGCTACCTAAATATAATAAAAATCTGCATATTCGAAATACTAAGAAGTGAATTACCTGACCTACGCCAGAGTATTCCAAATAAAAAAAAATTACGTTTAAAACCAAACAATATTTATTGGCCTTTATTTGTATAAAGTAGTTTCCATACGGCTTATAACTCGAAACCACAAGCAAATCACAAAAATCTATACGATATATCAAAATGCAGTGTCCACTATCCACTGAATACTAATCCTTGGCACAACTATGTTAGAATCAGGTGGACTGAGTGCAGTTGGCTTCTCACGTTCCTCAGCCTCAAGGACTGTGTCTGGCAAGGATTCGTCAGCCGTGTCCGGAGTAAAGATCGTCACCAGTCCAGCTAGCAAGGATGCTGCGCTGAAGACCAGGGTTGGCAAGCCATCCCAATACATTATCTAGAAAAAAAAGGTTTTCAGATTTATTCATGAACTCTTCATTGACATTTTATTATTACATATTTCCATTCTCATATGCCTAGTTGCATATTCCTAAAGCATTTTTGCTATTAACGATTTTTTAACTTCTTCAGATATAGTCTCTTTTGTTATTTTCTTCCATCAAGTAAAAATTTTGCCTCCAAGAAATAAATAATAATAATCTAAAGAAATGTCCCATATAACTGCTAATAAGATAATGAATATGGAAAACATACCAATAAAGGTGTCTGGGGTGCAACTATAGACCCGATCCGTCCAATGGAGGAACACAACGCGTGCATAGAGTTCCTCGTGCAAGTCGGGAATAATTCACAAGTATACATGTACGTGATGTAGAAATATATCGAAGACATCAACTTGCCACATATGTACAGAATGATTCCGAGCCAGTTCAGATCTAAAAAGCAGAAGACACAAATGAAAATAAACATTCTTTAAGTACCTGCGAGGAAGCTAATATTTATTGATTAAATAATACAAAACAGTACATGGTTGAAAATTAACTTACAATCTGGTACAAAAGATTGCGGCAAACATAATAAGGCCGCTAAAAAGAAGGCATACATCAAAGGTTTCTTTCGCCTATACCGTTTTAATAAAAAATATACTGATGTATGCCCAGCCGCTTCTATTACAGCTATTAACGCAAAGTCAACATATTTGTTTCCATGTAGTGATACAGAATTGATTAGAAGTCCGTAATTGACGAAGCAAGATACTGTCCACCAAATGATACAGATTAGGACTCTTTTTAAAAGAACCGATGACGTCACCGTATCCGTAAGTAATTCTATAAATGGTATTTCATTATTCTTCACGTACGATAAATTTTGTAAACTGCGATCATCGACTTCGATTTTGTCAGTTTTTGCCATTTTCTTTAATATTTGTACAGCTTCTTCTTTATGTCCTTTGGTAAGAAGCCATCTTGGACTTTCGTCTAATATAAAGACGTAGAGCATCAGCAATATTGCTGGAGCGTATATGACTCTCAGTAAATATCTCCAGTTTGGTGTTATCCAAGCAAATAAGGGTAGGACCAAAAATCCGAATGAATATCCGATCCCACAGAGTAATTGAAATAAAATTCGCTTATCCTTTGATACCATTTCAATAGCTGGAAAAAAAGATGGTCTATTGAATATAACTTAATTATCTATTTAATAAAAAAATAAATAAATAAAGGCATGTTAAATGTACGTACTCCTATCTATGTATGTAAAGCTATAATTATTTATAATAAAACAATGTAAGAACCAGGTAAAAACATAATTTCCTTACTTAATATATACAGCGGAGAACCGACATCACCAATAGCTGCTTCAAGGACCTCAAGAGCGATGAAGGTCCAATAAGAAGTTGTGAAGCTCCTAGAGATGCCAAGGACCCCACCAAATAATCCTGTCACAGCCAGCGTTGTTTTTCTACCTAGTCTGTGAATATAAATGTAAAAGCTTTACCTACAGACAAATTCGTTGGCATGTTCGAAACTTGAATCTCTTTTTAGAATATCATTAAAAAGACTGTGGTTGATGCAAGATATCAAAGTTATTTAAAGCCGTCAAACGAAACGTAATAGATCACATACATAAATAAGTAGTACAAAAAATACCTGTCCGATAAGGGCCCTACGGCCAGTAATCCCACCAAGTAGCCGAAGCTATGAGCGGTACCCACGAGAATCCTCTTCCACTCATCGCAGGCCAACTGAAACTAAATAGTAAAATATTCTTCTAAGATTTCATAGAATTATTAATCACCGTTGTCAATAACAGGTATTTTTAATTATAAAGTAAATAAATATATCCTGGACATTTTAACACAGCGCCATCTAGCCCCAAACCAAGTATAGCTTGTACTATGGGAACTAAATAGCTGATATTATTACACATATACTTGTTTTTTGTAAATAAATACATATTATACATAGAAAACACCCAGACCAAACACAAATATCTGTAGAATTTACTTTACAAATATTTGTGTCTTGTGGGGATCGAACCCACAACCCTCGGCGTAGAAGGCTGGGGCACTATCCGCTACGCCTATAAATATGGCTATGGCTATGGCTACGCCATAGAGCTAAAAGTAGATTTCACATGAAATAATTAGATATGCCTCCTATCACTAGTCACTTATTTGACGACAAATTACTAGAAATAAAATCTTGCATCAGAAAATAACCAACGGCAAGCCATTCTTGTTAAGAATGCAAGGAGGAACAAAAAATACAATTCGAAAGAAGGTCAAGGTACTTATAAAACTGAACAACTTTTCCCATGGAGCATAAGTCGAAATATAATATAGAATGGACTTACCATAGTAAATTAACCAAACTCATCAGCAATTTAGTTCCGAGGTTTTTTTATATTTAAACCTATGTTCCCTGGGGAAAGTTATTCCTTATCACCAGCCTGTCGTTTTCGCTATCAGTCAAAAGAAAAATTTCACCGGACATAATATATTTGACAAGCCCTGTGGGGGCACGCGTATCCACCGACATATTTTGACGACAACTTACTTCGGCCATGAATGTGTTTGGATCATCGTAGACCCACTCCTGGCAGACCAAGTCAGAATCGTTGAGGCTAGTACAAGTATTAAGGCCAAAACGCTCATCCTTACACCTAAAAATAAAAAAGCAAATATTAGTGAACTGACCATTGAACTCGATCATTCACTAAGTGGCGTAGTGTTAAAATTAAAACTATAATAATAATATTTTGAGACGCAAATGACAGAGGCCATTTGCATGAAATTTTACGTTACATGGCTGTCAATCCGATATACGTCGCACATGACTAATATACGTAGGACAAACATTTACAAGGTAGAATGTTAATGATGGGAAAATTTTGAATTCCTGAATATATTGTCTCTCACTCTATTTTTACTGTTAGGGAACTGCTTAAACATATAGCGGGTCGCTCACTTGTCGTTCGTCGTTGTATTTTTTAACGCAAGGTAACGCATGCCTGTCTGTCTGTCAGACGAAAGGAAATTGTGAACTCCAATCTTATTTCCATACAAATACGTCTACGGTTGGTTTCCGGTACTTGACGCCTTTCAGTAAACCTGACCCCAGTTTTCAACCTCAAAAGAAAGAAACAGACACTAATTATGTGTATGACAGCTTAGACGGAAAATCATTGATATCATTATTCAAACACTTTGGACGTCTGTGTTGCAAGTTTCCAAAGTTCCAGCAAAACCGAGTTTTGAAGTCGAAACCTGGCAGATTTTTAATCCATTTATTACCTACTTCGGTGGGATTTGCCTTTGTTACCTACTGCGATGTACCTGTAGTAAGTGCTTCGAAAATAGTACCGAATAATATATAATAAAACTCACCTGAATCCGGTGTACTCTGCAGTGAACACATAATTTGACACATACACACTGTTGCTTACGTACGCTAGAAACAGCAATGGCCAAATTCTTAAATAATAAGAACCTGTTAGACTAAACTTATTTAATATGTCGTCTATATAAGTGACATCACAGTCAGAAATTGAGGCATCAGGCTTAGCGGCCATTTCCTTTTTCTTGATAATTTTGCTAACTTTATTCGAAATAACCTAGCAGTGGACCGTCATGATTTTATTTTTATATGGTATCGCGTAATTTGTTACCATAATTTTGATTTTTTGGTTTTTATGTCAAGTAGTACACTTAAAACATAATTAGCAAATGTCTACATATTTTTCGTAGAACGCAACTGTTCGAGCTAATATTTAAGACTAACCAACTAGTCTCGTTGTGATTTACCGGGTCTTCAAGAAAACAAACATTTGACATGCTTAATAGAGCACTATTCAGTGAAAGGTATTGTTTAACTACTTATATTTTTCAATACAATTTTTTGACTCTATAGGTCGTTGGTAGTTAATTATGTAGGTAGTAGGTATAGGTATAAAAAGTACCTTGTTTGAAAACTTTCTTATGAGATGACGGTTTACAAAGGCGGTTCTACCCGTGGTTCTACCACTATGACATTCGTCTTAGACGAAAATAAATTTTAAATACCCTTAAAAAAAGCGGATAACATGGCACACTAACACTGCGATTTTACCAAGGAGTTTGACAGGCGCATTCGTCAGTCCGTCATATAGGTCATAGTGTGGGTCAGTGGGATTACATAGTGAGGTACCAATTCTTCTAACAATTTTGATCACTACAAACACGTGTCTGTCCCCAAGTCTACCAATAGGACCAATACAAATAAAAATATTAGGGTACCTACCTGTTTTTCCCAACACTGAGCATTCATGACCATATTGAGAGCATTCACTACTAACGGTTTCCAAAGATTGGGAATCATCACAAGGAATTGCAAGAACAAAATTATTGTTCTTATTGCAAATTGGAATCAAGCTTATGTGTTTGGAATGCATATCAGTCCAAATCTTGATAGTCGTCTTCAAACGCTGAAGCGTGATGTCTAATGAGAAGGCACTCCTTTTGATATAATGGAAATATGAAACGAAGTGTTTTTTGCCAATACTCAAATCGCCATCATCCGCCGCACCTGTCAGGTGTTGTTGTACGGTTGTTGATCAGTTGTTGTTCAGTTGTTTTGTTATGTTGTTGTTAAAATGTTTTTCAAATGTCGTTGAGTTATAGTTCAATTGTTGTTCAGTTGTTGAATAGACATCTGAACAACTGCTGAAGTATATGATTTTCACAAATTAATATCAATCTATATTACGTTCTCGTATTGAATTTGTATTTGACCTTACAATAGCCTGTGCGGTCGTTTGGAAAAGTGTTTATCTGAGTTTTTCTTTTTGGAGACTGTAAATAGAATAGTGTTGTAAGCAAATGCATATAATCAGGCATTAAATGTTCGTGTCAAACTATTATTACACTCGGATAAACTTGTGTGAAAAACAGACACTCGCATTCTAATACTATATTGCCTCCCATTATAATGACAGTTGTATATAAGGTGTAAAAAAATTAGCTAAGAATATTTTAAGGGGTGAACCAGTACGTGAAACTGAACAACTTTCCCCAAGGAACATAGGTCGAAATATGAAAAAATAATTTGACCCTCCGTGATACTTTGATACTTCGTGTGTTACCCGGGCGGGATAATTTGTATGGGAGGGCCAATTTTTTTTTCATATTTCGACCTATGTTCCTTGGGGAAAGTTGTTCAGTTTCACGTACTGGTTCACCCCTTAAAATATTCTAAGCGAATTTTTTTACACCATGTATATTATTAAATTCTGTTTTGAATAATAGGAGGATAACTGTAGGCATAAAAGCTTTTATATACACTCGTCTCATAATGTTCGAATTATGAATTCGAAAACAGATGCATAATGACCTACTTTATGCATTCTGCCTATAAAAACTAGGGTTTACTATAAATTACAGAAGCGTAATGACTTAATGAGAAAACTCTTAATACGATAAAGTTGAGAAATGAAACGAAGTTTTTTTTTTCCAATGCTCAAATCGCTATCTTCCGCCGCACCTGACAGTTGTTGTTGTACGGTAATTTTTCGGATGTTGTTCAGTTGTTTTAATAGGTTTTTGTTCTGTTGTTGTTCAGATGTTGATTAGTTGTGGTTCAGATGTTATTCCGATGTTGTTCAGTTGTTGTTCAGATGTTGTTCAGTTGTTGTACAGATGTTGTTCAGTTGTTGTTTCGATGTTGTTCAGATGTTGTTCAGTTGTTGTTCAGATGTTGTTCAGTTGTTGTTCAGATGTTGTTCAGTTGTTGTTCAGATGTTGTTCAGTTGTTTAGTTAAGTTATTGTTAAGACTCCACATCTAAACAACTGCTAAAGTATAGATTTTTAAAAATTCATATCAAGCCATATTACGTTCTCGTATTGAATTTGTCCTTGTATCGGGCCTTGCAATGGCCGGTGCGTACGTTTAGAAAAGTGTTTCTGAGTTTTTTTGGAGAGTGTAGATAAAATAGTGTATGCAACTGCTATAATTAGGCATTAGAATGCTCGTGTCAAACTATTATCACACTCGGCTGCACCTCGTGTGCTAAACAGACACTCGCATTCTAATGACCCCCATTATACGACAGTTGCATAAACTACTATTATAAACACTCGTCTCATAATGTTCGAATTATGAATTCGAAAACAGATGCATAATGACCTACTTTATGCATTCTGCCTATAAAAACTAGGGTTTACTATAAATTACAGAAGCGTAATGACTTAATGAGAAAACTCTTAATACGATAAAGTTGAGAAATGAAACGAAGTTTTTTTTTTCCAATACTCAAATCGCTATCTTCCGCCGCACCTGACAGTTGTTGTTGTACGGTAATTTTTCGGATGTTGTTTAGTTGTTTTAATAGGTTTTTGTTCTGTTGTTGTTCAGATGTTGATTAGTTGTTGTTCAGATTTTATAATAATAAATAATAAATGATAAATTTCATTTATTTTCTCACAAATAAGTAAAAAAGTTATATATAACACAATAAAATAATAATTATACACTATCAATTCTTAACTTGCTAATACAATTAAAACAGACTTGTGAGACTGGCGCCTAAACTAGGTTTCGAGATTGAAACCTGTATCATAGGTCACCAGGCCCCCATTCTAACACGGTTATAACTATAGGTAAAAAATAATTTGTATTGAATACTAATAACATTGTTCGTAATAGAGAGATTATGTAAATCTTAGAATCAGATTGCTATTATAAATAGTAATTGGTAAAAATAAGAAGTACTGAAGTTATTGTGCAGTGATAGAAAGGCTAAAAGACTTCAATTACACGGTTACTTGCAACAAGTCTTCTGTCTCATCATAATTGAGCTGCAAAAGCCAAGACGTAATTTTTTTCTTACATTCGAACACAATAAGTGAGTACAGGTCAAAATTTCTACTCGCCTGATTGTATAGTCTGGGGCCTAGGACCCAACACTGGCGGGATGCAAAGGTTGTTCTATGACGTACCCGAACACATACGAGGTCTATCCTGCGGGATTTAGTAAGATGACACGGGGAGTATTCGAGATTTTTATGGCAATGAAGGATAGCCTGAAGTGCAAAAAGCTGCCGGACTGTAAGGACTCGGTACTCAGCATAAAGCTGATGTGTCGGGTAAAGGAAATGCTTTCTGTTGATCACTTTGATTACCGCTCTTTGCGCTCTCTCAAGCGGAAGTAACGTTGTTTTGGCGGCTCCTCCCCACGCGGAATTGCAATATGATAGCAATGACTGTACAAGAGCAAAATAAACCATTTTCATGATGGAGGCGTCAGCCGAGGTACGCAGTAACTTGAAAACGTACATTAACTTACGAGTACGGCTCTTGACAGACTCCACTTGGTGCTGCCATGATAGATTTTCATCTACTAAGACTCCCAAATATTTGACATATGCTGAACGCGTGAGCAGAGAACATGTGCACGGTTCAGTATCGTTTCTACAAAAATGCACCTTGATTGAGAAAGAGGACGGCGGCTGAGAGGTAGAAGTAATAGAGAAGACAACGTAAGTAGTCTTCAGGATGTTCAATGTGAGGAGATTATGATCGAGCCAACTCGTAACGAATCGGAGTATTTCTTCAGCCTTTCGTTGAACGTCTGGCCAATCGGTTCCCTCTACGAGTAGTGCAGTATCGTCGGCGTAGGTAAACACCGAGCAACCCGGATAGCGAAACTGACACAACTGATTTATATATATCAGGAAAAGTGTTGGACCAAGGACGCTACCTTGAGGGACACCATAGGACAAAGAAGAAGGTTGACTAACAACGTCGTTTATTTTAACACATTGGGTCCTGTCAGTTAGATAGTCAGAGAAAATATCTAGTGCAGCTGCTCTGACACCTATATCCTGCAATTTTTGTAGTAGAGTCGGGACCGAAACGGTATCAAAAGCTTTTTTTAGGTCAAGAAAAATTCCCAGACACTTGTGCTTTTTGTCTAATATTCTGGATATTGCTTCAGTCATAGCTAACACAGCGTCTTCAGTAGATACACCCCTTCTAAAACCATACTGATTTTTGGAAATAATTTTTTCGTGATTAAGAAAACCTAATAGCCTTTTGTTCAAAACTTTTTCCAGGATCTTAGACAAAATGTTAAGAACTGATATTGGACGATAGTTCCCAACTTCGGATTTATCACCGCACTTGTATATGGGATGGACAAGTGCTCTTTTAAAAGCTCTTGGAAATGTGCCATTTGTCATGCATAAGTTACACAACCTAGTGATGAGAGGAACTAAAATATCTCTTGCATCTTTTATCAGAAGAACAGGAATTCCATCCCACCCTGGAGCGCAGTCATTTTTAAGATTATTGATTATATTATCAATTTCATTGCTATCTGTCTCAAGTAAAACAAGTGAATTTAAAGTAGAGTGTTTAGGAAATAGGTGCGGTGGTGGTGGGTAGTTAAATCTATTTGTAGTTAGAATATCGTTGGCTAATAATAGTCCTATATTTGCAAAATAGTTGTTAACGAGGTTAATGGAATCCATGGGGTTATTGGCGAGTCTTAGCAGCTCAATTGATGAGGCAGATCTTTTCGATATATGAGTTACCGTTTTTATTACATTCCAAGTAGCTTTAGGGTTATTTTTTGCTTTAGCAAATCTATCACGTTCAAACTCCCGTTTGAGCTTATGTAACACCTTTCGACAAAAGTTCCGGTATCGTTTGTAAGTTAATTTTAGTACCTCATTACTTACGTCTTTTTTTAGTTTTAAATGCAAATGATCACGATTTCGTATACATTTTAAAAGTCCTGGCGTAATCCAGGGCTTGGTCGTCCTCTTTCTTCGGGGGATTTTTTTCATTTTGGAATTTTCATCAGTTATTTTCATAAGCTTCGAAATAAGAAACTCAGCTAGTACATTGGGATCTAGTATTTCATACAGCTCTCCAAAGTTCATTTCCCTGAGAGCAATCAATGCCGATTGAAGATCAATTTGTTTGGTATACGTTGGTGACGTATGTCGTTGCAGCGTTTGCTGCAAACATAGAATGGTAGCAAAGTGATCTGTAATCGTGGAACTAAGCACCACAGTTTTTGAAAAATGCCGTGATTTTAAAATTACGTGATCATAGCAGGTTTTGCCGTGGGTTGGAATAAAGTGTGTAGAAAGGTACCCCTCGGTTGCTAACATATTTAAGTAGTCATCCGCAGCACCAGACTTGTTGTCCGGCAAGATGTCAATATTAATGTCGCCAAGAATAGCTACAGATTTATACTGAGAAAGGTTACTTATAACCGTATTTAAGCTATTTATGAAATTGTCAGTATTGGCGTAAGATGGGGAACGATAAATAGCAACAATTGCAAGGTTATTTTTAAACTTGCACACTAAAACTGTACCGTCTCTAAAGTCTGGGTATTCTATATGACATTCTAAAGCATTTTTTACGTATATTACTACACCATCACTTTGATTTTTATGCAACGTTGTTGAAAATGACTTATATCCTAATAGCGACGGCAAGTTGGAGACTTTACTTAACCAGCACTCAGAGAGAATAACGATATCAACAGTACTTCTTATTTCTGCCAGTAAAACTAAAAGTTCTTTAAAATTACAATTAATACTACGGATGTTCATTTGTAATATGTTGATTTGACCGTTTTGCCTATCAATGAGACTGTAACATTCACTAGGAGCACACAGATGCGAGTTAGATTCGCCAAGGCGTTCAAGCTCCTCATTTACAAGATTAAAATTATCCATTATAATTAAAGTACACAGAAACACTTAAGGGTGGCGCTCTAGGCGCCTTCATAGTCAATTGATTGAAGAAATCGACCCTCTGCACTTTTACGAGCTGGGCATTCTAGGTCACCAGTCTTGTGGTCGCTTGGCTTTTTAAAGCGCAAGCAAGTGGCGCATTTCGGTGGTTCGGCACATACTGTGCATTCCTTGATCGAGTGACCAGAAGCACCACAGTGGCCACACGTGTTGTCAGCATCCCTACAGAATTTGGCAGAGTGTCCATATTGTTGGCATTTAAAGCACCGCGTTACTAAAGTAAAATCCTTAACCGGACAGGAGGACCAGTTAATATAGACCCGGTTTTGTGGAATTATTAGTTTTCTCAGTTCCGCAGACACTTCAAAAACAAAATTGCAGTGGGTGCCGTCTTTTCTTCCCGACTTATGACTCAGCTTGATAGAGCTCAAAAAAGTTTCCCGCGAGTAAGTTGCGTCCTTATCAACGATGTTTTGCGCATAAATGCATTCGATAATGTCATCCACGGGGAGGTCGGCTGGGACACCCAGCAGAACTATGCGTGGCCTTCTTTTCATCCTGTCTTCTACTGTTAGGCCTGATGTCTTAAGTTCTGCAGACTCCTTCAAAATTTGCAGGTCACTTTTCCTTTCTGAGCTAACAATAACACCGCCATTTTTGGTGTTCCAGACCCCACGTATGTGCAACTTTAATTTATCGGGCTTGATAATATCTCGGACTAATTTTTTCGTCTCTTCACTAGGCAGGGCTTTATTAGCAGGGAAAATTGCAATGCTTGAGGTGGTAGTCGGACGAACAAATGAGTTTTGGCTGGTTTTTACGACGTCAGCAAATGAAATATTACGGTCAAATGGTTTAGGGGCAGAGTTAACAGCGAGTTTTAGGTCCTTAATTTGGTCGCTCAGGGCTTGTTCTTTAGCCAAATTTTGCATATGTTTATGAGCTAAGAGTGTTTTTTGTTTCACGCCTTGATAATAAAGGGCTAACTGCGACACATTGGCCATAACGGTTCTGCAGTAAGTATTAATTCTTAATTTCTGGTCCGAGTTAAGCTTTCCCTCATTTGATACGGTACAAATATTATTTAGGCAAAGTTCTATGTTCGCGATCCAGCCGCTTATTTCAGCTGTCGATAATACCTCTGGGGCTTCCGGGACAGGTGCAGACTTAAGTGTGACTTGCCTAGGCGAGACTTGCGGGGCTGGCGTAGGCATGGGTTCCATCTCCTGCGGGTCCGGGGGTTTTATGGGGGGTGGACTGCGTGAGGTGAGATTACTCCGATTACAAAAGGGGCTCTCCATTTTGGTTGATGTATACTAGCACTTACTGTATTTCATAACATTCACTCAGTTACACAACAATAAATCACTGACTTAGCACAGAAGTTACTAGGTCGTCGTTCGCATAGCAGAGAAATGCTGACTACTACTATCTTGACCCAGATTACATGAATATTACAAAATATATTATTAGAAACAATAAACACGACCGTCTGCAATCACAGTCAGAGCGGAAGGGATTTATTCCGATGTTGTTCAGTTGTTGTTCAGTTGTTGTACAGATGGTGTTCAGATGTTGTTCAGTTGTTGTTTCGATGTTGTTCAGATGTTGTTCAGTTGTTGTTCAGATGTGGTTCAGATGTTGTTCAGTTGTTGTTCAGATGCTGTACAGATGTTGTTCAGTTGTTTAGTTAAGTTATTGTTAAGACTCCACATCTAAACAACTGCTAAAGTACAGATTTTTCAAAAATTCATACAAGCCATATTACGTTCTCGTATTGAATTTGTCCTTGTATCGGGCTTTGCAATGACCGGTGCGTACGTTTAGAAAAGTGTTTCTGAGTTTTTTTGGAGAGTGTAGATAAAATAGTGTATGCAACTGCTATAATTAGGCATTAGAATGCTCGTGTCAAACTATTATCACACTCGGCTGCGCCTCGTGTGATAAACAGACACTCGCATTCTAATGACCCCCATTATACGACAGTTGCATAAACTACTATTTAAATGAAAATGACGTGTTTAATTTAACAGCTTAAATTATAATCTCGATTTCGTAATTTCATTACTTATAGTCAGTTCTTTTCTTTTATGGAGTGACATTCCATTTTTATCTTCGCTTTTATTCTGCGGCCGTTTTCCAAGTTCCTCTGCCTGTTTCACCGTGTCTGGAAGCGAATCATCAGCTGTATCTGGTGCAAAGAGGGTCACCAGACCTGCGAAAAGTGAGGCTGCTCCAAAGACGACTGATGGAAGACCTTTCCAGTACATCATCTGAAAATAATTTAATATTGTCAGAATTTTCGGCGTTTTTTCCGTCATCGGTTAGGTTAAGGTTCAGGAGCGGGCCTGGTTAAGTTGACATGTACGAATGCCTGCTTGTGCTTGTGTATGCATGCTTATATGCTTATCTGGGGCCAAAAAGGGGGTTTTGTGGGCAAGGGGCAATTAATTTTGAATGTAATATTTATCGTATTGTGTTACGGAACAACTTTTTGAGTACTTAAATATAATAATAACAGTAACGATTTCACTTTTTAAGTTCAAAAAATATAAGTAAACATCTTACCAAAAGAGGAGTTTGCGGTGCAATAATTGATCCCACCCTTCCTAAAGATGAGCATAGAGCATGCATAGAGTTCCTTGTGTACGTAGGGAAGATTTCAGATGTGAACATGTAGGTGATACCAAAGTATGCTGAGGACATCAATTTTCCAATCATGAAGAACAGAACGGAAAGCCATGGCAGATCTGTAAAGAAAAAATACAGACACAATACAATATAATTTGACTGCCGCAACTAAATAGCAAGCAAATATCGATTCAAGAAACACTTTAAAACTCCAGTTAACTCCAATACATGACTACACGTGCAAGAATATAATTTTGAATTACTTACTTGTTGGAATAAAAGGTTGACATAAACAAAGTATAGCTGCAAACACGAAACTAAAGAGCAACGGAATCTTTCTCTTGAAACGAATCAATAGATACGTGATAATCAGCTGACCAGGTATATCTACCACAGCAAGAAGAGCAAAGTTGACGTATTTGTTCCCTTGCAACGTCACTGAATTGATTGTCATTCCATAGTTGACAAATGTTGAAGTGGTCCACCATACCAGACAAATGAAGAATCTTTTCAACAGAGCGCCTGATGAAAAAGTATCTTTAAGTAAATAGATCAGGTTAACATTTTTTGTTTCCTCACAACTCAAATTATCAAGCATATTCTTATCAACCTTCACGTTGTTCGTTTTAGCAGCCTTTTCTATAATGGCGACAGCTTCATCTTTCCTGCCTTTGGTAAGAAGCCATCTAGGACTTTCGTCTAGCAGGAAGATGTAGAGGAAGAAGAATATTGCTGGAGTGTATATGACTCGCAGTAGATTTCTCCAGTAGGGGAATAGCCAGGCCCATAGCGGCAGGGACATGGATCCCAGGGTAAACCCAAAACTGCACAACATCTGGAATATCAGACGTTTCTCGTTTGCCACCATTTCGATTGCTGTAAAAAAGGAAATAAATGCACTCAATTTTACAAGTCTTGAATAATCATTCAAAGAATCATTAGACTTAAAACAAATTATTATTTTACAAAGTTCTTATACCTATGTGGGAAATAACGCTTTAAAGTATTAATTTATTAAAGAAACAAAACGATGTGAAATTTCGATTTTTTAGAGCTTTAGGTAGTGAGCAAATATTTCGAAAAGACAAACAAGTAAAATGAGCAATGAACAATTACCTACTTAACATAAAGACAGGGGAGCAGCAGTCCCCTACAGCTGCCTCGAGAAATTCCAGCACTATGTAGACCAAGTACGACCAGGTGAAGCTCCTGGCCACTCCCAACACACCTCCAAGCATGCCTGTTATTGCTATCACCTTCTTTCTACCTAATCTGGAAAAAAGAAAAAGAAAAAGAAAAAAATTATTAAAAAAATTAAATAAAATTATAATAAGAAAATTATTATTAAGTAAACTAACAATGAAAATGTTCAACTTTTAGATACACAAGACCTTCGAGGAGCATTGCCAGTCCCGGTTGCTGCCTTTTTATGATACAAAACAAAATCATGTCAGAGTTGACTTAAAAACTCTGACATCGACCTTGGGGCACGATGCGATGTGACTGATGTGGGTGATTGAGTACCAATAGCAACAAAGACTTTACAAATTGATTACCTATAGTAGATACTAAAGAATGTCTAACCTTGCTCCACCATCAAATAATCATCCATGTAAATTACACACCTACAAAGAGTCTACAATGAGTCAGACCTTCCTTCCTGTGCATTTAAATTCTGCATAAATTGCTTCCGACATTTTGACTTGCTAGAATACGAGTAATAAGTAGGTACGTATCATAAAAGTGTGCCCAAATCCTTTGCTAATTATACATACAAAGAGAAATTGGTTGAAAGTTCAAATCAAAGTTCTTTATAGAGCCACATGTAAGTAGCTAGTCATGATGAATGTTTATAACATTATTGAAACAGACGGAAGAAAGGTTGAGAATTTGAGATACTCATAAAATATAGTTGACCTCTCATACTAAAAATTACGTAGGCTTTGACACTTTAGACGTGTGTCGAAATATTAAAAAAAAATATCCTAGTGTGGGTTAAACTTATTATCCTAGATGTTTCTAGGTTAAAGTTGTTCGTAATTATGAGGACATACTATTGTTTAACAGATTTGCACCTTTGCAAATACACCCTGTGAACAATTTCTTTGGTAGTTATATTATTTGTGTAAATATTTTATCCATATGAAACTTTGTAAAATACAATGTGTACTTTTCATTCAACTCTCTGAAATACAATAACCATTTAAATATTTTATTACTCTGTTTGTGGATGCCAACAAAACAATTTTTATAGTGAGTACTGAATGGTGATTCGGCACGTTTCTCTCATATAACTTGTTACGATCCATATTTTTTATCAGGCTCATCGCATAGTATTCAAAGTACCTATTTTGCAGTTACCTGTACTTTGTATCTCGATGATACTTTAGACAAATGATAAGTATTTAGCGGAAAGGACAGTGGGCAAAAGTGGTCCAAGAACCTCCACCATTGAGACTAATTGGAAATGGAAGAACACACTTATCAGATTATCCGAGACACGTATTACCGAAATCTAGACTGGGATTCTTTTTTTATAGTCACTTGAAGATACTATAAAAATATTGTTCAAAAATGATTTTAACTGGAGCGAGCTATTTATTTTGAAAGCTTTTATTGATATTGCGTGTCTCTCCAATGTGCCACAATGTAAATTCCATATAACGACACTCCACATAACGTCAAACTCCCCAAAACATTCAAATAACATGACTTTGGTTTGAAAAAAGTGGTCCAAGAACCTCCACTGTTGAAACTTATTGGAAATGGAAGTACATTCTTGTCTGTGACACATTTATATTGATATTACGTGTCAGTCGAATGTAATACAGTGTAAACTCCATGAAACGATACTCCAAATAATACAAAACTCACAAAAACATTCAAATAACATAACTTTGGTTTGAAAAAAGTGGTCCAAGAACCTCCACTGTTGAGACTAATTGGAAATGGAAGAACACACTTATCAGATTATCCGAGACAAGTATTACCGAATTCTGCACCGGTTTTTTTTTTCATAGTCACTTGAAGTTACCATAAAAATATTGTTAAAAAATGATTTTAACTGGAGCGTGCTATTTATTTTGACAGATTTTATTGATATTGCGTGTCTCTCCAATGTGCCACAATGTAAACTTCATGTAACGACACTCCACATAACGTCAAACTCCCCAAAACATTAAAATAACAAGACTTTGGTTTGAAAAAAGTGGTCCAAAAACCTCCACTGTTGAGACTAATTGGAAATGGGAGAACACACTTATCAGATTTTTCGAGACAAGTATTACCAAAATCTGCACCGGGTTTCTTTGTTTATAGTCACTTGAAGTTATTTTAAAAATATTGTTCAAAAATGTTTTTAACTGGAGCATGCTATTTATTTTGACAGATTTTATTGATATTTCGTGTCTCTCCAATGTGCCAATATGTAAACTCCATGTAACATAACGTCAGACTCCCCAAAACATTCAAATAACATGACTTTGGTTTGAAAAAATTGGTCCAAGACCTTCCACTGTTGAAACTTATTGGAAATGGAAGTACATACTTGTCTGTGACACATTAATATTGATATTAGGTGTCAGTCTAATGTTATACAGTGTAAACAAACACCATGAAACGATACTCCACATAATACAAAACTCACAAAAACATTAAAATAACATGGTTTGAAAAAGTGGTCCAAGAACCTCCACTGTTGAGACTAATTGGAAATGGAAGTACATACTTGTCAGATTATTCGAGACAAGTTTTATCGAAATCGGCTGCGGATATTTTTTTTATAGTCACTTAGAGTGACCATAAAAATATTCTCAACAATGGAAGGTCTTGGCCAACTTTTTTCAATCCAAAGTCATGTTATTTGAATGTTATGGGAATGTTATGTTTTGGGGAGTTTGACGTTATATGGAGTGGAGTGTCGTTACATGGAATTTACACTGTTTTACATTCGACTGACACGCAATATCAATATTAATGTGTCACAGACAAGTATGTACTTCCATTTCAAATAAGTCTCAACAGTGGAAGGTCTTGGACCACTTTTTTCAAACCAAAGTCATGTTATTTGAATGTTTTGGGGAGTTTGATGTTATGTGGAGTGTCGTTACATGTAGTTTACATTGTGGCACATTCGAGAGACACGCAATATCAATAAAATCTGTCAAAATAAATATCACGCTCCTGTTAAAATCATTTTTTTAGAATATTTTTATAGTAACTTCAATTGACTATAAAAAAAAAATCCCGGTGCAGATTTCGGTAATACTGGTCTCGGATAATCTGATAAGTGTGTTCTTCTAATTCCAATAAGTCTCAATAGTGGAGGTTCTTGGACCAAGTTCCATACAATTTTGCCCACTGTCATTTAAATTGTTTGACTACAGTATTCAGCTATGACATCAAATATTTATTTTCCGCGCGAGTTTTCATATCCGTTTTTCTAAGCGGCATTAGCAAGCCAAAATTACAAAAAAAGAGAAAATGAATGAAATTTTCATGATCTGCGATGACCGATGTGGCGTAGTGGTAGTGCGACTGCCTGCGACGCAAAGGTTCCGGGTTCGATTCTCGGTGAGACACTCACAAAAGTGGATATTTATCTCTTTGTGAATTTGTTTGAACCACCTGATTGTCCGAAAATAAATGGTTCCGTGCTTCGGAGGGCACGTTAAGCCGTCGGTCCCGGTTGCTGTCTATGATGTCAGAGGCCTACTAGTGGTAGTAGGCGGTTGAAAAACTCTGACACCAGGGTTCATCGGGTTCTTGGATGACTCGGTGTCCCACACGAAAAGAGAGAGAGATGATCTGGGACTTTGGTATTAGAAGCAGTGAGCCGCTGAAGTTTACTAGCTCCTGGCTTACATATATACTGAAAGTATCGTGGTTGAACAAGGATATTCGCAAGTTTTATTCTAAGCCTATAGACACTAATACATACAATTTGAATATAATAAACTACTTTTATTCGGTAATCATTAAAAAGCTATGTAAATTACCTATCTGAAAGTGGTCCAACGACGAGTAGACCGACCATGTAGCCAAAACTGTGGACGGTGCCGACCAGGGTCCTCTTCCATTCGTGACAAGCCAGCTGGAACTACGGAGAAAAAACGGGTGAAATTTTACTAGCGACTGATATTGAATATAGGGTACGGGCTGGTGATATGAAAGAACTTTCCATAGGTCGAAGTAAGACAAAAATATATTTTGAGCTTCCATGGTAACTTAATTCAGCTGATCCGCAGCTTTGTACGGGAGGGCCAATTTTTGCTTTCGTATTTCGACCTATGTTTCTTGGGGAAAGTTGTTCCTTTTCGACAGCGTGGCTATCGGTCATTATTAAAATTTCAATATGAACTAAGTACTCTGAATTAACAACTAAGTAGTTGCAAACCAGAAACTAGTTGTAGAATGGTTGTAGACCACTGCCTCTACAACTGCAACAGATTTTCATTGAAATGTGCGACTGTTGGTACTTCCAACATCCTGTTACTGTTAAGTTGGTTATACTGACTAGCTGTCAGAATTCTTCTTCTTCTTGCCGGTCGTATTGTACGTTTTGACCAAACTATAATAAAACGCGAGAGTTAAATTAATCGTGGTTTCTTTCATTCTCCAAAGAACAAAAACCTATGATATACATCGCAGTCCACTCACACAATTTAACAGCGACAGTGTACCCAGTTCATCCAAATTATAATTCTAATAGTACATACTTCAGCAACAAAGCTGTGTGGGTTGTCGTACACCCAGTCTGCGCACGCGTCGGTGGAGTTGCCGAGACTTGCGCACGAGTCGTTCCCGAACCGAGCGTCCACGCACCTTGAACAATGGACAATTAGTGATGAATCGTTCTGGGTATGTCACCTAATCACGCAGTTTGTAATCTGTGAACAACGAATCAATTGGCAAACAACAACTAAAAATTATATCAATAGGGAGTTTTTTTTTTTATTGAAAAGAAGTTTATATTAGGTCCTTACATATCGACGATGATATCGCACGTTGAAACCGTTACCGTCACTATACAAAAAACCTACTTTTGAGAAAAGTGCTGGTCAATTTTTGAAAATTTAATTTTAACATTTTTACAAAATTAAAAAAATTTGAGATTTCGTTGTTTTTGACAAATATAAAAAAATTTATTTCTTTTAAGCTGCTTATGAATTCAAACCCGCATGATTATATTTAAATTATTTATTTATGTTTTTCGTGTATTTTTTTGTATAGTGTCATTATTACAGTTAAAATCAGAATACTTTTCGTTTAGTGACATAAGCATCGTAAAACAAAATTTATTAATATAGATATAAAAACTAGCCAAATAATAAAAACTATTAGTTAGTTTGCCGTATAATGCCAGCATATTATAAGAATATTATACTTTTTCCACTGTACTACCTACAGACAAGAAACAAATGACCCTAACTAACCCCTCTCCTCTGAACTTTGATTATAATAAGTATTAATTTTAAGCATTTTAAAATATCCATTCCTCCTAAATATGACACTTTTTATTCTTATAGTTTGTTTGTCCTTCCCGTTTTCAGTATCATGAGCTGCCTGAAGAAAACCTCAGCTAATTGATTTCAAATAATACATGTTTCACTTCTTATAAATTGAAGAATGTCTAAACAAGTAGTAGGTAGGTAAATTTTACTGTTGAGTAGGTACTCTTTAAAGAACTGTTACATGGTTACATTACAGAACGACTGTGTATAAATTATTCCCTCCGGTTGACAAAGACATGTTTTTTAAATAAATTTGGCGTTGCCATTACAACTGTATTCACAGTGCTAAAAATGTACTTTTTGACATCTGAAACAATCTTGGTATTGTAACATAAACGTTTATTGCACGATATATGCCGTACACTGCTAAATAAATAGAGCAGGAGTGATATTGATAGTTGTCGATCCAGTATCTACCCCAAAAGTCTCGCTACTATGGGTATTTATCTTCTGTTTATTTAAATTTAAGTACTAATGAAAAACAAGGACGATGCCACTGTTACCAACATCAGTGCTGACTCTACCTTTGCTGACCAATGATAAAAATAGAACAGTTTACTAATTAAAAAAAAGGGTTTAAAGATGTTGGTTCATGTCATGGTACTCATTATAGTCAAAGATTAGAATAAACATCATAAAATCAAGAAAAATCTTCTTGATATATGTACCTTTAGTCCTCAATTTGTACCACATGTATGTTGTGTAAGCAGGGGGGATAACGGTTAAAGCTCCGATGCACAGAATTCTAAGAATACTGATGGATTAAATAATGAGTTAAATTAATTTATTTTCCTTGCCTATTTTCTTTTTAAACTTAAACTTTAAACTATAGGTATAACATTAGCCAGTGATACAGTATACTGGAGAATTTGGACCATATTACACTATTCAAACGAATTATGTGCAATTACAAGCTAAGTATGATGCTTTTATGAACTTGCTCTATGAATTAAAACGATCATTACAAAACCAATTAATTCAATTATTATTTAAGTTATTTAGTATGGAAATAAAAAACTTTCACGTCAAATATGTATACATTAGAGTCTAAAATCACTTACCGATCCCTTATCAATCTACTTCAAATTAAAGGACTTTGGGCATTAAATCAAATAAGACCATACTAATTAAATTTATAGCCAATCAAACCAAAATATTAGAAGTAAATTAGTTTTTTGAATCTGTCTATTTGGTATTGATTCATTGGATACATAACTTCTAATATTGCAAAGATTAAAAGCCTGTATGGATACAAATACACTCCTGATTTTACAAAACTAGTCAAATTCATTAAATTACTCTAATAACACTGCCCTAAAGCATTAAATGAAAGGATTGTGCGGTATCATATACACAATAAGTTAAAATATTTTCAGACTAAACTGTCACTATTTTTAACATGACGATGATTTTAAGAGAAAAATTTCAATTGTAAGACATTAAAAAAGACACTAAACGTAAACGATCATTTTAATTTGAAACGTATGTTCCAATTGTTATTAAACAATGAAAGGAAAAGTGGCATTAAATTGAGAATGACGTTTTGTTTTAAATGTTTAGTATCAATTTGTGAAGATATATAGACACTATACTCAAAATGACGCTTTAATTTTAACTCTTCATTTCATTTCTTCATAAAAGTTAAATGTAAAAATGACACTTTATGGATAAATACGTTATTTCAGTAATTCTTTAACACTTTATTAAAGAAAATTAATATCAGAATGACACTAAACAAAATATGACGATTTTCCTCTCAGTGTTTACACTTTAATATATGCCATACATGTCACTATACAAAATATGTCGATATTACATTTTACTTAGTACCAAATTGGTAAAAACTGCATACCGACACTACTTAACCCAGGCACTTGTAATGTAGCTAGAAAAATAGGTGTCTTTGCATTATATTCTTTGCAACGTGTAAACACAGATGGCGCTTTTACTAAAAAACATGCATATTTCGTATAGTGACGGTAACGCTTTCAACGTGCGATATACTAATACCTCCTAACTAGCAAAAACCAAATTTTACAGGAGGCGAAAAAAACGTTTTATTTTTACTCTTTATTTTTATGAAAAAGTAAAGCACTGCAATATTTATTTAAAATATGAGACAAATTTGGTCCTGACATTGATTTTATCTTAAGACAATCCGTTTCCAAGTTAATGTTAGATAGGAGTTATTAGTTTTATAGGTGTCCACTTTAAATTTATATTAATGAATTTAGAAGGTTTTATGAAAACAAACATCAAATCAATTAAAGAAATATTTATTCATCATAAGCCCAAAAAACTTAAAGTTATTTGTTAAACAACCAGAATTGAATTGGACTTTAGTATCCTGCGTCATATCAGACATGGAAACAGATTTTACTAGGGGCTCTATAGTGTAAGTCTGTCTCAATGTTTTTCAATTATTAAGTTCTGTTGGATACTGTTGACACTTGCCAACAAGTTCTTTGATCTCTTCATTGCCGGAATACCAAGCATACTCATGCTCATTTATATCGACATTCTCATATAATATCAATTCCGATTTACATTTTCGGTGGACAGCAAATTCAGCTTCAATATCTTCTGTTAAATCAGATAACGATAAAGATTTTTGAAGAGTAAAAATGGGCGGGCGATAAAGGCATTGATTTCAAAATGACTTGTTCATTGTCAGAAATGTTAAAAACAGGTGGAAGTTCCTTAACGACATGACTTAAAACATTTGCTAAGGTTGCTGGACCTTGAACCACCGCAGATACAGATGTTTCATTTTTCTTACGTATCGGTGATTTTTACTGACTAAGCTGACGCGGTGGAATGGCAACCAGGTATGGATGGTATCTGGCGGTGCGTCTGGATGTCCGATGGTAGAAGGGAGCTGGTGGAACAAGGTCGTGAAGCTCTTGAGCACACTCTCCGAAGTACAATCTGTAAAAAACCGACAAGCAGGCAACCTTGCGGTGATGTGCCAGGCTATGTAGCTCGGTGTCCACCAGTTTTATGTCGCCTATGAGCCTCTTGGCCCTGCGTTCCACCGAGTCAAGAGCGGTAAGTTGGTATTTGGCTGAGCCATCCCAAAGGTGACTGCAGTACTCCATGCAGGATCGGACTTGTGCTTTGTAAAGAGTTAAAAGCTGTCCAGGCGTAAAGTATCGCTTCACTCTATTCAGGATTCCCAGCTTCTTAGCCGCCGTTTGAGCCTTGTACTCGATGGTCGCGCCGAAGTTTAGATTTGATGTCAACTCCATGCCTAGAAGCTCAAGCCTGTCAGTGACAGGGACAGATGTACCCCGAAAAGTAGGTGTCCAGTCGAAAGGACTCCTTTTTGCAGTGAAAAAGACACGCCTGTGTTTTGGCGGCGTTGAATGAGACCAGATTGTCATCGCCCCATTGGGAGACAAGACTTAAGGTCATATCTGTTCGCTCTACCATGGCCTTTCTTAATGAACGTATTTCATCCTCACTGGTTTTTGCACCTGTCAAGTATCTCTCTGAAACGGTACTATCATCTGCGTATTCAACAATACCATGCCGTAGGAGGTCATTGATGCAGCAGGATAAGAGTTGCAGAGAGAACAGACCCCTGCGGAACTCCGGCATCAATGGCCATAAGGTCAGAGGAGCAGCCGTCAACGACTACTCTGATGGACCGTTTCCTCGTAAGAAAATGGAATAAAATAATGGTTTTCAGTTCAAATATTACCTGCAAGCTAAATTAATTAAACCGTTTTTGGGTTACTATAAGATAAATTTAAAGTTAAATGACAAAAAAAAACTACTAGGTACTAAATTAACTACACTTAAAAAATAATCAGTTTTGTGATCGAGCAAAAAACACAAGGTATCGTCATTTAAAAGGATTATTATCATAAACAACTTATCAGTCGTGTCTTCCCTTGACGTTGTTGTAGGTAATCAATATTTTTTATTCCCTAAGTATTAGTATTTTGTTTGTAAACACTTTTAGAAAACTTTATACGTACAAAAAAATCGTGTCCTTTCATCACAAAAAACAACGAAGAATGGCCACTGGTCCTCGCACGCGCCGCGCCGCCTCGTGACGACAACGCGGTGAGACAGTTGCCTGGCTGAATCGTTCGATCACTTTCGCGCATCGGTTGCGTTTCAATCAGTTTTTCGGCAGCAGCGAGCAAGGCTAGACGCGTTTGATGGTAGATAGGAGATATTGGTAGCAAAATTAAAGCAAATGTAACTTAGAAGATTTTTGTTTTGCAAGTTAGGATATATTAGCAGCATTATTTCCGGCCATGCTGCAAATGTGATTTTAGGAGGTATTCGCACGATTTAATTGTGGCGCCAATTTTCACAAAATCACTTAGGAGTTCCCGCAGGCCGATGCAAAATTGGATTCTACGTCGAATGGTATTAAAAACGAGTTTTGGCCCAAACTGTCAGTTAGGAGGTATTAGTATATCATCGTCGATATGAAATTGTCGTTTTGTCGTACTGGCCACTTTGATCACAAATTTCTCCTATTTGGTTAGGAATTCGAAATTCAAATTTATACAGCTATTTCCACATGTAGTTGTGTTTTGTAAACCGTCATTCATTTGTTTTTTTACTTATCTTTTTTCTGTTTGCATCGCTCAATTTACAAAATGGAAAATTTGAAATATCGCGTTATTTACGAGTACGAGTTCCACCGTGGCACCAGTGCTGCGGAAACGGCTCGAAGGGTTAATGATGTGTATGGCGGTTGTGTCGCAAAAGAAAACACAGTGCGTTTTTGGTTCCAACGTTTTCGTTCTGGAAATTTCGACCTGCAAAACAAGCCCCGTGGACGGCCGGAGACCCAAGTTGATAATGAAGAATTGAAGGCTATTGTGGAAGCGGATCCATCGCAAACCACGTCCGAATTAGCTGCAGGCTTCGGTGTTAGTGATAAAACTGTTTTAATCCACTTGAAGCAAATTGGAAAGATTAAAAAACTTGAAAGGTGGGTTCCTCACGAATTGAGTGAAGCAAACCGGCAAACGCGCGTCAACTGCTGCGTTAATTACTTGACCGGCACAATAACGAAGGGATTTTAAATCGAATCATTACCTATGATGAAAAGTGGATTCTCTACGATAATCGAAAGCGCTCATCGCAATGGCTGGACCCTGGCAAGCCAGCCAAAGCCTGCTCCAAGCGAAAATTGACCAATAAAAAGTTACTTGTAAGCGTTTGGTGGACTAGCGCCGGTGTCGTTCATTACAGTTTTCTCAAATCTGGCCAGACGATTATGGCAGATGTCTACTGTCAGCAATTGCAAACCATGATGGAAAAGCTAGCTGCTAAACAACCGAGGTTGGTCAATCGCTCTACGCCACTGTTGCTTCACGACAACGCTAGACCACACACTGCACAACAGACGGCTAGCAAATTAGAAGAGCTTCAATTGGAATGTCTAAGGCATCCACCGTACTCCCCGGACCTTGCTCCAACAGATTACCATTTTTTTCGAAATTTGGATAACTTCTTGCAAGGGAAAAAATTCAACTCAGATGGGGCAGTCCAAATCGCCTTCAAAGATTTTATTGATTCCCGTCCGAATGGTTTTTTTTAGTAAAGGGATCAATGAACTACCTATGAGATGGCAAAAGTGCATAGATTACAATGGCTCATACTTTGATTAAATAGATATACTATATTAAAAAAAAACGACTTTTTGTTCCTCCCATACAAAACGCCAATTTCATATGTAAGGACCTAATATTAAAAGACTTTTGTAGATGACTAAATTACTAGATGCCAATGCCAAAAGGCATGGAAAAAAGTTATTGGTCTTTGCGAATCTAACCGCGTTTTGTAAATAATGGGAAATTCTCTAGGGATCCTCGAGTGTCATGTAGAGGGCGCTGAGCATAATTGAAATAACATTTATTTACACAAAAACTGTACCACTTTAAATAAATAAAATTATTCTTTATTTTCAGTTTATTGAATTGTTCAAAATTTATTATTGGTTATTTGTTTACTTACACAAATGACACTCAATTTAATAGCAAGGCGATAAGTTTATTTTGTATTAAATCAAACTAACATAATTAATTTGTAACGAACACAACGTGAAACGGAACCTGTGACAAAACTATGGCTGCCGCCAGCCATATTAAAATGTAAAAATTACAGTTTAGCACAGCGCCCTCTAGTTTGACATTCAGAATTGTCAACAGAAAAACTCCCATTATTACTTTATTTTGTTTGTACTTTGTTTTCCATGAAAATAAATGTTTTTGTGATGCGAGTGATGTAACAATGATTAGTTACGTTTCGTTTTTCAATCTCATACATCCAAGTGGATAAATCTAAAAATTATTTGATGTTCCATTCTTTACGTTTACGTATCAAGTACAGCGCCATCTATCCAGTAACTAGGCAATAGATAAAAATTAAAATAGCTATCTTTGAACCAGATTAGTCAAAACACAGAAATACTATAAAATATTTAAAAAAGTTATTTTGGTATTAGTAGACTAGCGTCGCAACGCTGCAATTTTATATTATATTTATCATTTTCATTGTGTCGTTGGACGACTCGGTGTCCCACACGAAAAGAGAGAGAGACGGAAAGAGAGAGAGAGTTTTGCAAACATCTTTTGCCTTCACCTTGTACGGCCAAAATGAATGAATGAATGCAAGTAGACGTGGAAGTTGGAACGAACAATCAGTCGCGGTACCGAAAAATCCAAAATTCCAAGAGTGAATTTCACGCAGGTGGAATCTGACCACAGAAATAACAAAAAATAAACAGCTACTGCTACTAAATCTTGAACGTAAAATGATAGAAGATGGGTATCCATGTTGTTACGGCCCCTATGCGTTAGGAAGACATTCGTTTTTGCCACAATAGCTGATTCGATTTTGAGACTACCGATTACATAATACTCAAGTAGTGCTTGGCTTGGTATTGATAGCATCCAATACAAAGTTTTAAAGCACTTCCCGTGTTTGTAAGTTTTCAAAAATTGATAACAACGCCAAAACTATTCTAAAATCTTAGGGTATTTTGACTTGCTTTTAAATTACAGTTCCTGACATGAGAAAATGCGCCTGTAATGTACGTATTCAGATTTTAAATCACTCTAGCTGTCTAGTTAGTAAGTAAAAATACTTTATGGCACAAAAATAACAAAAAAAACAGTAAAATTCATAGCCGATATGCGCAAAGGCCTTAGTGCTAGAAGTGATCTCTTCCAAACAACTTTTGGGTGGTTTAGAAAGTATAGAAGCAGTCATTAATCTCGATTACTGGAAATAAAGAAATTGTAACTGAAACAAACCCAATAAATACAGATTACAAAGATATAATATAATAAGCTTAGCTAGCTTAGAAAATCGAGAGTGGAATACGTAGAATACAATTCTAAGATGTTATGTGCCTGTTTGTGGTTTAAAAATATCTTCATCAAAAGTTCGCCACCAAGAACTGGATATATTTGCATAGATGAGAAAACTTTCATTTTCTGAGACGTATTTTTAAATCAATAAAAAAATTGCTTTCGCATGCGACAGTCTGCGTGAAGTAGTCGTCCCAAGACTCGTTTCAAACGTTCTTCTGTTCGATTTCATGTATGTCTCTCTCTCTCTTTTCGTGTGGGACACCAAGTCGTCCAACGATCCGATAAACCCTGGTGTCATGTATGTAAAAAATTTAAACACATTGGTTATACTCGGTTAATGATAGGATCATTTCCTTGGCAGCAGGAAATTAGATAGGAAACAAAAGAAAAAATTATAAATCTGACATATGTTACGGGGCTGAAGCTATATTTTCTGAACTATAGTACAAAGCGTATGCTTTGTAGCACACTGTCGCATGCGAAAGCCAATTTCTACTGGTTTTATAATAATTCCCTGAAACTACATAGTAATTAGGTGAAACTTGATTATTACTTGATGAACCTGGGGTTAATCACGTATGGCAATACTGTTTATAAATAGACTTTTCTGCTGGATGTCCATGGCTTTAAATCTGGGTTGCTCACGAAATGTCAGTGACGAGATATAGCACGAGATATGGCATCTTCTGGCTCAACGACGAAAAAACGCGCTAACATAGAAATACATTGAACATTTTGTACTGAAAAAAATAACAAAATGCTTTATAACAATCAATGTATACTAAATTATAATTTTGCAAATGTGTGAGTGATGGAAATCATAAGTCAAAAAATTGATATCATTCATTCAAATTCGAATGAAATATCGGAATACGGACCCAAATATCTGTCAAAATAGGATAGCTTTCCATGCCTATTTTATGTCAAATACGAGATATAGCTTTTTGACATAAAATAACAAATCACAACATAAACAACACAGAATATTTTATAATTATTTGTTTTTTTGGACTTTTTGACGAAATTAGAATGTTTTAGGTGTTTTTCAGTGTGTGTTTTAAGCTTCTGGTGGGAACAACCCTCAGGATAAATAGCACGAGCAGCCAATATGGACCCAATTGATCCATCCTAAATACCTTGCCTGCTTTGCCCCAATACTTCGAACAAAACTTACGAAAAGCCATGGTCTGGCCATCCTACTGCCTGGCCTGGCCACACTGGACGTATACACCGCCCTCCTGCTCAAGATGATATCAATAGCACCTACAGCGAACCCACAGTTCCATCCCAGCACAGCTCTTTCCCTGCAGCTTCCTCACTCTTTGACGACCTCGCATCGCACATCTCAAGGCCATCGTCCCTGTGTTTAAGCACATATCAAGAGGTGCTTGATGTTTAACTGCTGAAAAACGAAGAGAAATGCATGCCTTTCGCATACACATCATTCAGTTTCCTAGACTAAGGGGTTATTTAACCACCAATATGAAGCACAACGTAGACGGTGCTCCTCTCTGCTTGGAGGCCTCGTCAATCCAGTTTTTCAAAGGCCCATTTCAGTGTGAAAAAGAAATGAAACGAACGTGTATGACGGAGATTTGAGAGGAGCGGTCAGAATCCTTACGTCGGACTACGGAGTGGCTACAGCAGATTCATTCAGACAAGCACCCACCTCCTTCCAGACTAATTACGATCCCAGACAAGCCAAACCCCACCGCGCTTCACCTTGCTGTGTCGCCCTGATGACGTGATAACCCATCTATGGTCATTTCACTCTGTCTCTGCAGCTGGCCTGGATGAAATGTGCCCTCAATACCTATGGAGCTCACTATAAATTGAAGGCACGGCGACAGTGTCTCTGGGCCAAATATAGAGAATATTTAAAGCATAGCAATTGGAAACATGCTAAATTTATTAAATACACATAAAACAGAAAATTCTAAGTAGCTTGTTCCTTTTTACACAATCCTAAGACCTAAACTGAGTTTATGCTTTAAGATCGATTTCTGCCACTAAAACAGTCGTGTTTTTAAAATACTTTTAAAATTAATTTTCACATCATCACATCGCATCAGCCTACGGCAGCATTCCACTGCTGGGCATAAGCCTCCCCCAAGGTACGCCATAAGGCACGATTTCCCGGTTTTTCCCTCGAGTCGCTTCTTTTTCCTATTTTCGTGTAGGACATTGAGTCGTCCAACGACCCAATGAACGAGTCGCTACCAGCCGCCGTCTTTAAGTCATCGGTATTCGGTACATCTGAACGAAGGGTGTCCAACGCTACGCTTGCCAAGGCGTTGCCTCAACTCGAGAAACCGCTTGCATAAAAACAATTATAATAAATTTTTATTTAACCTCCCAATGTTAGTGCTACATACATCCGGTGTTGGTGCTACCTAAAACAAGCGGCATTTACAAAAAGTGAACTCAATGATTTCCTCTAGGACCTCGAAAACCACCAGCACCGTGTAGAACCAGTGGTTCTAGAGGTATCCTCAAACTGTTGTTGGCTATGTGTATCTATTACGGTGGCAACATGTGGAAGTTAAAGTAAAACAAATCGAATTTCAAATTAGTTAATTGTATTTGATTAATTTTCCTGCCCCATCAGCAGTTTCTTGATATAATTACTTTTTAAAAGGATCAACAGTTTAATGTGATATCTTAAAGTGCTGCTGATAACATCTATCTATCTAATAGAAATAATAACTATATAGTCAATCTATGAAAATCCTGTTTTGGCTGAGAGTTTTTATCGCATCTGATGTGTTCTTCTTGCTCGTGCACTACAATTTTTGCAACGATACTTTCGGACGAATTACGCTGGCAAATTGTGTGAAAACCGCAATACTTTGCACCATTATAGTGTTTCCTGGAGACAGCTGCGCTGCAATGAAAACATAAAGTAGTTAATATCTGGTAAACATAAGCTTACTATCAAACCAGTGAACCAATATTCCGCCGGTATTTTAGGCAGAATCTGGGATATAATGAGCCAAGTTAACACACACAATCACTCCTAAACATTGTATATATATATATACAATACAATATAAGTTAGATTAATATGATTATACTACCATATTATAATAGAAGATGGCAATGCTGGAATGTTGTGCATTGGGAAAGCTTCAAGGCTTTCACTAAAAGCCTTGTACCTTATGATGCCTTGTTACAGTTTATTCGCCAATATACATTCATTTATGCAAAAGCAAACACGTAATTCTTTATTTCACGTTTGTTATTGTAGATTATGTCAACGTCAATAGGTAAAATCCAAGAGAATATAATACACTTACGTTTTAGGTAAAATGACAACTGAATAAACGACAGCAATGACATTTTGTAAAAAAAGGCTCTTTGAAATGACATGATTTTACCAAAAAGAATTTGGTAAAATAGTCCCGTTCACGGTTGTTTCTACCTTTTAATAATAAAAATTGATTGCTTTTCAAGTTACCATCACGTTTCCTATTATTATTATTTTATTATAGTATTACCGCTAAGTATAATAGAGGTATAAGTATGGCGATACTCTATTTTCCAAATGACCCTCAAATGTTCGTCAGACGTGGCGTAAATGTCCGTTTTACGGCCGTTTACGCTCTGCATACCTCACAAGGGATTATAGGCGTGATAATATATATGTATGTATGTATGTATGTAAAGCAACCGACTGTCAAACGTTACAAGATTGAACTGTGATAGCACAAAGTAAGTATTGGCGTGGTGATAGTCAACATTCACACATCATGTCAATTCCTTCCGGGGGAGGCAGAGCGTAAAAGACCATTAAAAATGCCCCTTCATCATCACGTCTGCTAAATACTTTATGGTTTTTTCAAAAAATTGTGTAGAGATGATTCCGAAAAGTAAACAAACCTGTGCTAGTTATTTTATCAAATTTTGGCAGCAAAAGTTACCTGTTGTAGGTTATACTGTGTTGTTTGCCATCACCAGCCGCGAAATAACACCAACTAATAAAGATATCACAAGACTTTGAGAGGATCGCCATTTCTTCCACAATTTACCATTGAGGTACAGTGATTATATTCAGTTATAGTTCACATTTTGAATTAACAAAGGCATCTCAACGACGAATCGAAGTCCAAACTGGCGACATCAATCAGCTGATTGGGCATCTGTCATCTGACGGCTGCGTTCACGCACGATACGTTCCGGTTGACGCAGACGACTCGGTGTTGGCGCGGCGCGTCTTGAATTCTGCTGCGATTGAGCGTTTTTGTTTCGACCTTGGTTTCGACGCTTCAAAACTACGATTTTTGTACTTTCTGTTTGTTTACTTTATGGGAGTTTATTTAATTTTGTAACGTCATGTTATTTTTAGTGGACATAATTGAGTTCTGTATTTGTATTTGAATTATTGACATTACCCAATTTAAATTTTTGTTCGTTTATATTGTTAGTATTAATTTATAACTTACCTGCTATTATATTAATTTTTTTTTTTTTATTGAAATAATGATTATTGTTTATGGCTATTTAATTTTGACTTGTAATATTGAATTTTAATCGATTTTACTTGGACATATTTTTGTATCCTAACGCATGGTCCTTACGTAACAGAAGGCACCTAGACATTTTCATTTTAATGCTCACGTACTGTTTTTTTTTTTTTTTTGCTCTTCCGTTACTTGTTGTTGTTTTCCATTGTAAGTGTAGGTATTTATAATTGTAACTTCAGTACCTACTGCGTTTTGATAAGCTTTTATTTACCTACCTAGTGGTAAGCTATGTGCATTTGGTATAAGAAAGTAATCGTTATTAATATATTATAATGAGTTCAGTTATGTTAACGTGTCCGTACTGCCCCAGCTCGTCCAAACAGTTTACACAGCGAGGTCTTAGCAACCATATAGGGCATAAACATAAAGAAAAACGGTCGCTATCGCAGGCTTCAACCGGTGTGCTAGCTTCTCAGGCACCGCCCCCTGTATCAGCAACTCCTGCTCCAAACCCCACCTTGAGCTGCTCTTTGGAGCACCTTATAAATTTTAAAAAGTCGACGCGAGTCCTGCGTCATATTCCGAAGGGCGCAAGATCCTTGGCAGCCGCTAAGCTGTGCTCGTTGATTCGTAGTTGCTTGGAAACGAATGGTGTTGACGAGTGGTTTCAGCTTCTGTCCTTTTCTTATACGGCACTTCGAACTCCAGAGGCTTCCGGTTCAGGTTCTCTCACTGCCAAGGTGAAGCGCAATATTGTGTGCGACGGTTGCATTTCTAGTGGCGGGGAGATGATCTCTAAAGCACCCTCTCTTACGAAAACTATTGAGGCAAAGGTGCATGAGGGTGATCTTAGGTCCGCTGTGCGCTTGCTCACGTCAGAAGACAGCTTTGCTGCCTGTGACCAGGCAAACCTCGCATCTTTAAAGTCAAAGCATCCATCGCCCACTCGCGAGCTCTCCTTTTCACCTGCTGCAGATTGCAATATCACTGCTTTGAAGGTCAAGGTGGAGGAGGTAGCTCTAGCTCTAGGCTCCTTCTACAACAGTTCAGCTGGGGGGCTGGATGGTTTGCGTCCAGCCCACCTGAAAGAGCTAGTATCAGTGTCCGCGGCGGACAATGGTGCAAGTCTTTTGGAGGAATTGACGAAAATGTGCAATTTTCTCCTTGAAGGCCGACTAAACCCTCTGGTCTGTCCATACCTGTATGGTGCTAGTTTGTGTGCGCTGAAAAAAAAGGATGGGGGTATCAGGCCCATTGCCGTGGGCAGTATTTTTCGACGTCTGGTAGCAAAGGTCGGATGCCGTTCGGTAAGAGGAGAGATGGCTGCTTATTTGTGCCCGACTCAGTTGGGCTTTGGCACTCAGTTAGGCTGTGAGGCGGCAATTCATGCTACGCGTGCATTTGCCACCGACCCCGGGAATTCTGACGACGTCATTTTGAAATTGGACATTCAGAATGCCTTTAATTCTTTAGATAGGGACAGTTTGTTGCGAGAGGCAAGGGACAAAATCCCCTCATTATACAGTTTTCTTTTCCAGCTGTACGGCGCTCCATCCAATCTCTTTTTCGGGGATTCACTCATTTTATCCCAGGTGGGAGCCCAGCAGGGGGACCCTCTTGGTCCACTTGTCTTTAGCCTGGCCATCCAAAAGATCATCACGGAGCTCCAGTCCCCGCTTAACATCTGGTATTTGGATGATGGGACCATTGGGGGTAAGCCTGATGTGGTTGAACGAGATCTAGCGTTCCTCATACCTCGCCTGAAGGAGATCGGCCTGGTGGTAAGCACTGCCAAGTGCGAGATCTTTTCGAGCGGTTTAGACTCGAACTCTCTCGTCTCCCGATTCGATTCCCTAATACCAGGCATAAAAGTTTTGAGCCCTGCTTCTTTCACCCTCTTGGGGGCTCCTATTTTCCCTGCTGGAGTCCCGCATGCAATATTAGAGAAGAGACGCATGCTGGAGGCAGCCCGAGAGCGCCTTAAAAGTCTCTCAGCACATGTGGCTCTGATCCTGTTGCGCGTTTGTTTCGCCATACCTAAAGTAACGTATTTATTAAGAACATCGCCAACTTGGATTTGCCCAGAAGAGGTGTCACTTTTTGATGGCTCACTTAGGGATACAGTGGTAAACATCCTTAATGTTTCGCTCGATGACGTGCAATGGAGTCAGGCCGCTCTGCCCGTTCGACATGGGGGATTAGGCATCAGGTGCATGCAGGATGTTGGCCTTCCGGCATTTTTGGCGTCTGTGCATGGAGTTACCGATCTTGTCGCTGCTATTTTACCCGTTTTTGGTGGCAGGGTCGGTATTCCGTTTGCAGATAGCGCCATTAGTGTTTGGACCAATCGTAATCCTGGGGCATCGTTCCCACAGAATGTGTCTTCGCAGCGTGCTTGGGATGATGATGTGGGTGCGAAGAGCGCTCTGGACCTGTTGATTGGTAGTGCATCTGGGGTCGATGGGGCGAGACTGCGAGCGGTGTCTCAGCCTGAATCGGGTGCGTGGCTTCAGGCATTGCCCTCTCCACACATGGGTACCCTCCTCGACGACGACTCTCTACGCGTGGCTGTGGCTCTTCGCCTGGGGTGCAACGTATGTGAACCACATTTATGCGTTTGCGGCTCTATGGTGGAGGCTAACGGCCACCATGCTTTAAGCTGCGGTCGTTGTGCGGGGAGGTTCCCTCGCCACCATGCACTTAATGATATTTTGCGGAGAGCACTTATATCTGCTCAGATCCCATGCGTTCTTGAACCACCAGGTCTCAGCCGGACACATGGGAAAAGACCGGACGGCCTCACGCTGGTTCCGTGGAAGTGTGGCAAGTGTCTTATGTGGGATGCTACTTGCGTCAGCACATACGCCGCTTGTCACATTAGTAGCACTATGAGAGTGCATGCGGCAGCTGCAGAAGCGGCTGCGGATAAAAAACGAGAAAAATATTCTTCTCTCAGCCAGAATTATAATTTTATTCCATTTGCTGTGGAAACGGCTGGGTGCTGGTGCAGGGATGCGAAGTGCTTCATAGCTGAGTTGGGCAGTAGGCTAAGAGATAGAGGTGCTGACTCCCGCGCTGGTTCCTTCCTGGTGCAAAGGTTGGCCATAGCCATTCAACGTGGAAATGCGGCGAGCGTTATGGGTACCTTTGCGCCTGGATCAACTAGAGGCGGGCTTTTTGATTAGTTTAAGGTAGTTGACATTATTATTTAGTTTTTTATAATTTTGACTATATATGTGTAGAGATGTAGATAAATTGTTGGTCCATAGCCTCCAATTGTTATACGTGGCTAGGAACGTGAAGCCAGTTCCTTGGTCACCTCTTATGTATTTACTGAATATTATGAGTTCTTACGTTTGTACAGTGTTTTTTTCATATTAAGAAGTTTATATGTGCCAAACCGCAATATTTTTAACTAATCTAGGACTACGCTCTCTAAACAAGGTGATAATTTATTGAATTATGATTATTCTTTCAAAGACAACTCTGTTTTTACATATTATCCTTAATAATGATATACCTACATCTACTGCTTAGAACTCCTTCAGATTGCATTTTCAGATTTTAATTATTTAGAATAAAACTTCTTCTTCGTGTCCAGTTCTATATAATTTTTTGTCAAAATTTTGTAAAGGCCACAGCACTCCTAGTTGTCGTATTCAGATCCTTCCTGCTATTGTTTGAGATGGGGCTCCGCAGTCTCAATTGGTCGTTTTCCATGAAGCCTCATTTGCCGTGTTCACCCTGCAGTGGCCAACTTGAACGATGGTGTGATGAACCCCACAGGAGCCGGCCAACGGGAGTACCATAATTGGTCCCTGGCTTGCGGCGCATTGTCTGTAGCAGATGTATTCCTCATAAGCTTTTTCGGCTTTTCAAACGAGCGCGAGACATTGAGTAGTTGTTCAGTGGGTGTCGAGTGTCGGTTTCTTCCTTCTGTTACTCCAATGCACAAGCTACTTCTCACTGGACGTCTTGTTATGGATACAGCATATTCAGAGGAATAGGTTTGAGGTTCTAGAATAAATAAAGTATCGTAAATCGTAATAGTAAACCGTGGGTTTGACAATATTAGCTAAGTAACAAACACAGACATTGAGGTCAATTCGGGATGTAAATTTTCCTTACTTGCCTTAAATTAGTGCTGTCACTTTCCGTCAAATAGGTTTAGAAAAGGATAGAAGATATCTAAGTCCTGTCATTTTTAAAAACGTCAAGGGTTTTTTCGCCTTTCCTAGTCAATTTAGTCGCCATTGCTTTGATTGTCGCCTTATTTTGACAAATAACACGTATTTTGCATGAAATTATAAGACATGACACGACTAAAATATCTCCTATCCTTTTCTAAACCTATTTAACGGAAAATGACAGCACTAATTTAAGGCAAGTAAGGAGAATGTACATCCCGAATTGTGGCCATTATACCACTAAACATTAAAAAATTTGCAATGATTTCTGGGAACTGCAACGAATGCATAAATAAACCTAGCATAGGAGCGATTTTATTAACGACTGAAAATAGTAAAAATCGTAGTAGGACTAAAGTATTTGTTAGTACCTTAACCAAATGCATTTGTAGGTACTACAGTTTATCATCTTCTTCTGCAAAAAATATAATATGATGTCTTCTCGGGTCGGCTGGAACATTAGCTCGCCCAATGCTAGCGGGTTTTTCCAGAAAAAAACAGCCATTCACTCGATTCTTCTTTATTAGTATCATTTGTGAAAAATACTTTCCTTTTGTTTGTTTTGATATTTTATTTACATTTGACTGAATGACCGGAATGAACGATATTTGAAACATTAGGCTAAAGTGTTTTCTGTTTCTTCTGTTGCCATAAAAACTGAAGGGGATGGAGTAACCAATTTGGTTCAGATACTGGCCAGAATCTCAGAATAGGGCCATATCTCGTTTTTGACATTATCAGCTGATTATGATTGATATTTAGCCGCTCGCATGTGCGGTTTATAGCTTACAATATGATCCTACATTGCTGGCTCTAAAGAAACCGAGTGTGATTTTGGTAACAAAATCCGTAATGTATAAGGCCAAAAGCGTAACCGAAGCCAGAACCGCCATATCTCGTTCGATATATGGCCTCAGATTCGGCCCCCATGTCCAACGTCCATATCCAGAGAAATAACTTGGTGGCTAATTTTAGTAAATAAACAAAACACATATCATATGCGAATGTCAAACGAAAGGAAATTGCGGTAAACGGTAAATGCACCGTAGTCGTATTCGTATAGGTATAAGATCGAAATACGCATTTCCTTTCGTCTGACAGACGCATGCGTTACCGTGCCTAAAAAAACGCAGCGACGGACGACAAGTTAGACCCGCGTAATAAATAAGAAGAATGATAATTTCTTATTTAAGGTAATATTAAATTTAAAACTTTCGCAATAAAAAATGACAGAAAGTGCGCGTTGGATTATTAAAATAACTGAATAGGTAAGTTATTAACAATTTATGATAAAAACAAGGTAGCTATACAGCACTTATTTTAAACATTGTCTTCATTTATTTATTTATTCGGTCGATGTGGCGCAGGGGTTGACGATTGACTCGCGACTGCTTGCGACCAAAAGATTCCGGGTTCGAATCCCGGTGGGGCACTCACAAGGTTGATATTATTGCTTTGTGATTTTGTTTTCAGTCTGGTTAGGACATTGCAGGATGAACCACAGGATTGTCTGAAAGAAAAATGGTTCCGTGCTTCGGAGGGCACGTTATGCCGTCGGTCCCGGTAGCTGTCTATGATTACTTAGACGGTGGACGATACACGAACATGTCAGAGGCCTACTCGTAGTATTATACGGCTTAAAAACTCTGACACCAGAGTTAATCGGGCCGTTCGCCTTCTCAGTGTCCCACACGAAAAGAAGGAGACTAGTGGCCCTACCAGCGGTTTCACCGCTGCTACTTACCCGTTTTCCCATGAGAATAGAATCTCCAGACCCTCGATATCCATGTGCCAGCAGAAGCGGCTCATAATGCTGAACAACTTTTGCTAAGGAGCCATTTGCGTATCTCTTAAAGTTTAGTTGGGCTTTTGGTGGTCTGCATCAGGTACTCCAGACCATCGAGTTCTTTGTGCCAGCAAAAGCAACCTATCATGCTAAATAACTTTTTCTTTTTATCCATTTTCGTAACTCTTATAGTTTAGCTATGCTCTTGGTGATCTACATCAAGTTCTCTCCGATTTACTAGCATCGGATGTGGCCGTAAAAGAGTATTACCGCGGCCAGCTTTCCACGCTCCTAACAGTTTTCCCGTGGGAATAAGATATTTTCAAGAGTTAGTCTAGTATGTTGTAGATTTATAACGGTGAACGAACTATCCAAATCGGTGTAATAGTTTCTGAGTTTATGGATTACATAGAAACAAAAACTAAATCTTTCCTCTTTATAATAATAGCGTGAATAGTGTAGTGATGAAGATTTTGATCATTTATTACTTTTTACTTTATAAGTACTAAGTACAGTCGGTTGTAGCACATAAGGTAGCAGGGGTACTCCAAACGAACTAAATTATTTTCATCCCCAGTTAATACAGATTTTTTTTTAACTTATTCTCATAAAATAAGTTATTTTCTACTAATATATATTGATGTTAAGAAAAAAATATTACTGGGGACATAAATAAATCAGTTCTTTTGGAGTACCCGGTATTTATGTGCTACAACCAACTGTACATAGACAATGTAATTTTACATCCTCGATACGTCTATGTTATTTAAAACAACTCCATTGTTTGTTCATCTTACTTTTGACTTAAGCTATAATCATTTATTATTAACCGACATCAAAAAAAAGGTTATCAATATTGACTTAACGAAGGTTATTCATAGCAGGAAAAAAAAAATACGGGTGTCATTACCCTGGAAACTGAATAATTTTCCCCAAAGAACATGGGAGAACATAGGGGTTTAAAAAAATACTTCCAATACAAATTGACTCGTTCAGCTAATATTTTGATTTGTTGATTGAGTAGGTAGGTACCTAAGTATGAAAAATATGTAAGTCTAACATTAAATGTTTTTGTCCTCGCAATTTTAGCTCGAAAACTCTATCTATTTTAAAATTACAGTCATAAGCTTTTATTCCTAAATACCAAATACCTAATTTAGGGCAAAATTTTACTAGTGATCGATAGCAAAAACTCAGATCAGGCTGGTTGGAAGAACAACTTTCTCCAAGGAACATAGGTCGAAATATCAAGTTTATTGTACCTTATCACCAGCCCATACTCCGTTACCAGTATCGGTCACTTGTAAAATTGGTAACACTGCAAAATCTTCATATATAGGCTATTAAGTGTTTTTTCACTGTAAAATCGGTTAATATTTACTAAACTATAGCTTGTTTTAAAATTATAATTAACTAATTATAAATAAAGGTCATGGAGAACAGCTATATCAAAATATTAAGATAGAAAGTGAAATTGTGGAGGTCAGTGACTTATCATGTTTAGTGACTTTGATGAATTTAGTTGTGGAAGTTTTTTGCTGTTCTTTTTGAACTCCTTTTTCCTCAATAACTTGAGGCATATTTTTTTTTCAGTTACCATGAAATTTTCATGGTTCGATTTGCAGGCAAGGTTAAATACTCTTATTGAAATGCGACCTTAATAAAGTAGAATAAAAAAAACATAATTCTTAGTTCTATGTCCCAGGGCCCCCCGATTGTCTTATTTTTTTGCCAATGTAATGCCATCGACACTCAACTGTCATTCTATTGCCACTGAGATTTTATATAGTTTAAACTGTCAGAAAAAACACGAAACAGCCAAAACGATACAACTGACACTCTATTGAAACACAACTGAGACGGTATTCAAATAGCGGAATTCGGTGCCTTATTTTTTGTTTTTCTTTGATTTATATTATATCAAATAAACATACAATAATAATTGGTTACCAACCAATAAAAAAAAAACTAGTTTATTGGACATACATACATACGTATTATCACGCCTTTAGCCCTTTTTTTAAGTTTTATTTATATAATTGACTCTTTATTGCACAGAGGACAGTAACATTTTAGAAAAATAACACAACAGGTAGGTAGGTACTACTTATTTCTAAAAGGTAATTTCTTCCAGCAGTCCTACGATAGAGAGATAACATAAGGTGAGGCTGATAAATCGTGCACAATTTTACATAATGTATACACATACATATAAATATATATAAGTACCCAACAAAGTTATACTTAATATATACACATATAATACAACAAAAATAAAATGAACAAACATACATTTTAAGTATTAGACCGGGTCTATCGCGATAGTATTTAGGTAAATACTACCCGTGACCACAATACATGAAACTGTATTGAAACGTCGGGACACAAGTAAATTACGATTCGCGATAGTATTTACCTAAATACTATCGCGATAGACCCGGTCTAATACTTAAAATGAGTGAAAGTGATCGCGAGTGCTTAAAAAGTTATAACAAACATACATACAATACAACAAAAAAGTTTTATTTACTAAGAAAAAATTAGTGTCCTCAAACTGTAAATTGGATTTTACATTTACTTACCTGTATCTAACTTCTTCAGCCACAAACACAAAGTTCGAGCAATACATGCTATTGCTCATATACGCTAAGAAAATAAGTAACAAGTTCTGAACATAGTATCTTCCAAACAGCTTGAAGTTTATCAAAATATCATCCAAGTCCGCTGTTTTCTTCTCAACACTTTTCACTACACTCATTTTGAACACCTTTATTTTTGCACTTCGGTCAATTGTTTACAAACAAATTCAAACAATTTACAATAAAAAAAACACATCAGAATGCACCGGTTAACGCGAGAGGTGCACGGGAAATAAAAGTACCTCCATCTTAGCAAGGTAGAGGCATCACAGTTGGTCAGGCGTGAAAGACCTTCGGAGCGTACAAATTGAAGAATAAATCTCATAGTAATTGAAATTGAAATTCTTTATTCAATGTACGATACTTAATGATCGTCATGATCTATCATTGTAATAAAGAAATTTGCAAATAACACGAATTTTTCATTTCAATTTTGTAATGTCCTAATAAAAACCCGGCTTGAAGGGATAAAAAAAATTTAAATAAAGGCACTGCTTCGGGGTTCGCCAGGTTAGTCTCATACAACCTAGTTCTTTGGGAAGCTCTCATATGTACTGCATAATTTTCCGGATCCCGTTTATTTATTAAAGGAGCAGGATATTATGGCATATGTCACCGTATCAAATGGCACGTCACGATCCGCAATATCGTCCGGTGCGTGTGCGATACACTTTATTGTTGAAAGGCAGATTTTTTAAATATAAAATGACGATTATATTATTTTTATGTTCTACTTCTCTGTTGAATTTGTACGAATCGAGAAAACAAAACAACAACAATTTGATTCTTCCAATTCTTTCAGGGTAAAAAAATTGTTAAAAAAACAAAAACCCGATTGCGGTTACCGAAAAAAAGTGAACAAGCTGCAAGATCAAACAAACCTTTCACGTTATTGTTGAATAAAGGTGTACGGGGAGGAACATTTTTATGAATTGTAAGTACTTTTTTGCAAAAAATGATATTTTCCCCGCCTTGATTTAAATTAACAATAATGAGAAAGATTCGGTTGAAATTGATGTTTGTGTCTCTCTTTTCGATTCGCGTAGTCGGGTATTTTAATTTTAATTATAAATTTAACTTAGAACTTTTGTTTATATTTTATTGCCTGAATTGTGATGTTATAATAAAACTAACAACACATGCCATTGCCAACAGCCACGCTTGGTATTTTTTTAGATTAAATTGTGAATTAAACTAAATCCGTAATTTTTTGTCTATAAAATTTCAAAATACCTAGTGTCCCTCGCGCCTGAGAAACAAATCTAACGACACCTCATACGTGAACCGTTTGGGCTTAGCATGTGAAAATTAATTTACTTGTCCACATACATACATACTCTCGAACTACATAATCCCTCCTTTTGAGGCAGTTGGGTAAAAAAACACCATATTCGTGTATTGATCTATAAATAGTAACTTAACATGGCTCCAAATTTGTGAATGAATGATAATAAATCAAGAAGTATTTTTCACTCATTTGTCATGTAAAATAACAATTTATTTTTTCAGACAATGTATTTATTTTAAATAATAAAAACAGATATGTTTTTACAATGTTACTGAACTCTACCATTAATAATTGGCTTCGCATCCTTAGAGGCGAACATAAGGCTATATAAAATACAATGGATACTTACTGCCATATTAAGGATATGAAAAGCTTGAAGAAAATATAAATTGTTGTATTTGAATCGATCAAAATATGAGTTAGGTTATGAAAATGTATTTAACCATTTTTATTACAGCAGTGTTTGTTAGAATCATACTGTAATGTTGACTTGTAGTGGTTAATTACTAATCAGCATTAATAACATTGGTATTCGACATTACTTTACATTTATTTCGATTTTTTTAAATAACATGACCATAGGTTGACTACCTCTGCTAGGTAAATTCGAGCGGAAGTACGGTTAGCAATAATCGAACGTTTCCTTATGAATGAGGACGTCTCATAGTCATGTGTACGTTCTATGTTTAGTCTCAATGCTCTTATTTATATGCATTATTGAGTTGGAGTCACTTTATTTCCATTTGTAGTACACCAGGCACAAACACATATTGTTTATTTTATTTTAATACTTTATTGAACATCGTACAAAAAGCGGGCCTAATGCTACGCGGTATTCTTTACCGGCCAACCAAAGGGTAAACAGAGAGAAAAAGAATTTATGTGATCACTAGCTTTTACCCGCGACTTCGTCCGCGTTATAGTTTTTTTGGAAACAGGTTCGAAAGTAGATATGTATATTCATAGTATCTCTACTGTTTAAGGATGACTTGCGTGCTAATGTTGTAAAAGGGACAATTCAAAATTTGCTATCCGGTGTACTGCCCTGAGAGATCAATATCTAAAACCATTGAATACAAAAGTCAGTAGATAACAAAAAGTCCTCGGTAAAAAGTTGGACATTGGCATTTTCTCAACTTATTCCCATCATACTGAACAACTTTTGTTTTAGAACTATGCCTGTATCTCTAATAGTTTAGCTGGGCTCCTGATGGTACACCTGGTGGTCTACATTAGGTACTCCAGATCCTCAATGTCCTTGTGAAAAGAAGCGGCCCATCATACTGAACAACTTTTGCTTTAGAACCATGCCTGTATCTCTCATAGTTCAGTTGGGCTCCTGATGGTACACCTGGTGGTCTACATTAGGTACTCCAGATCCTCAATGTCCTTGTGAAAAGAAGCGGCCCATCATACTGAACAACTTTTGCTTTAGAACCATGCCTGTATCTCTAATAGTTTAGGTGGGCTCCTGATGGTACACCTGGTGGTCTACATAAGGTACTCCAGATCCTCAATGTCCTTGTGAAAAGAAGCGGCCCATCATAATGAACAACTATTGTTTAAGAACCATGCCTGTATCTCTTATAGTTTACCTGGGCTCCTGATGTTACACCTGGTGGTCTACATAAGGTGCTCCAGATCCTCAATGTCCATGTGAAAAGAAGCGGCCCATCATACTGTACAACTTTTGTTTTGGAACCATGCCTGTATCTCTAATAGTTTAGCTGGGCTCCTGATGGTACACCTGGTGGTCTACATAAGGTACTCCAGATCCTCAATGTCCTTGTGAAAAGAAGCGGCCCATCATTATAAACAACTATTGTTTTAGAACCATGCCTGTATCTCTTATAGTTTACCTGGGCTCCTGATGTTACACCTGGTGGTCTACATAAGGTGCTCCAGATCCTCAATGTCCATGTGAAAAGAAGCGGCCCATCATACTGTACAACTTTTGTTTTGGAACCATGCCTGTATCTCTAATAGTTTAGCTGGGCTCCTGATGGTACACCTGGTGGTCTACATAAGGTACTCCAGATCCTCAATGTCCTTGTGAAAAGAAGCGGCCCATCATTATAAACAACTATTGTTTTAGAACCATGCCTGTATCTCTTATAGTTTAGCTGGGCTCCTGATCGTACACCTGGTGGTCTACATATGGTACTCCAGATCCTCAATGTCCTTGTGAAAAGAAACGGCCCATCATACTGAACAACTTTTGTTTTGGAACCATGCCTGTATCTCTAATAGTTTAGCTGGGCTCCTGGTGGTACACCTGGTGGTCTACATCTGTACTCCAGACCCTCGAATGGTGATAAAAAGTAGCCTATGTCCGTTCTCGGTATGCTAGCAATCTCTGTGCCAAGTTTCATGAAGATCGGTTCAGCGGTTTGGCCGTGAAAGCGTAGCAGACAGACAGACAGACAGACAGAGTTACTTTCGCATTTATAATATTAGTGTGGATTAGTGTGTTTTTAGGCTGGTATACTCTGAAGTATCCACATCTTGCCATTGACCCGACAAGAAGAAGAAGAAGAGTGTTTTTTTTTCTACAAAGGCAATGCACAAACGCGCCCACGAATACTTGATTTCTGCGATGCAGCAGATTTTTTCAGTCTAATCGATCGAGCTCGAGCGGCTATATTAAAACAATTGAATCTGTTCGAGGTCCTTTGAGTTAAATGTTATGGACCTCTGATAAACAGTAAGTGAGCGGAAATACACAGTAAGATCATCGGACACTTCCTTCTGAGATCGCGGTCAGTGTAGTAGGGACTTTAGGGACTTGGTTATTTTTATATTCTTACTCAAGAGTTTAGAATATGGCATCCTTGAACTGAAGATAGAGAAGAAATTCGAGTATTGGTCGTGTTAAAAGACTGGACCAACTCAGTACGCAGGTTGGTAGCTGCAAGGAGAATCTTTGTCGGTGGGGCTACAGCTGTAACCTAGGAGTATCAGTGTGTGCTGTCCTATGGAGTCCAGGCCTAGGATCAGGACCAGGGCCCGGAGACTCTTATTTCTTGCCAGTGTAATGCCATCGACACTCAATTGTTATTCTATTGAAATTGAGAAAAAATGCTTTCATTGGTCGGTTTGGAAGACTGGACCGACTTAGTACGCAGGTTGGTTGCTGCAAGGAGAATCTAAGTCGAGGCTACAGCAGTAACCCAGGAGTGCCAGTGTGTGCTGTCCTATGGAGTTCCCACCAGGGCCTGGATTTCCTCATTGTTTGCCATTGTATTACCATCGACAATTGTCATTCTATTGCCATTGTGATTTTCTAAACTTTTAACTTTTAGCGGAATACAAAACGCCCATAACGGCCCCAGTTACTCTGCTTTTCGTGTCATGACACCTGCGCCCGAAATCTACAAAATAGAAATTGTTTCAGTTGTGTGTCATTGGCTTGTCAGTGGAACAGTTTTGGTAATTTCGTATTCTGCTAACAGTTTGAAGTATAGAAAATAACAGTGGCATCGTAATGACAGTTAAGTATCGCTACAAAAAATAAGAGAATCCGGGCCCAGAACACTTGAAAATTCACAAGCAGCCCAAAGTCTGGTTAAACAACATTTTGATTTCGAAGATGTAGAAAAGCATCAAAATTTGTTGCACCAGTTTTGGATATGTGTAGCAAGTTAGTTGTTGGACATATAAAACATCATTGTTCCCAGAAATCAGGGCAAAACCATTCCACTGAGACTCTATTGAAACGTTTTTTTTCAAATATCTGGATACGGCCTGCTCTCTTAAAAATCCACAAGCAGCCACTCCAAAAGGTACTTATTTACGTTTTTTTTCATTTATTTTGCTCTTAAAAATGAATACAAAAAAACATAACATGACGTCACTAAACCCGAAGAGGTTTATCTTGACATCAGGCTTCCCAGCTCGTTATTTATAATATAACATACACATACAAAAAAAAGGAAGTATCAAACATTACCTATAATATTATAACATTCACACACAACAAACAAATATACTAATTCCATACAAGACATGTAGCCACATACTGAACAACATTTTGATTTCAAAGCAGAAGATTGATGCACCGATTTTTACCATGTGTAGCAAGTTGGTTGTTCGATATATGAAACATCATCTTTCCCAGAAATCGGTCCTAGAAAACTCAATTCACTCAAACACACAATCGCACTCGGATAATAATTACAGTGCTGAATGAAGGACGCAGAGAGTGAATAGCTAGTAAACGAGATGCGCAATCTTTTGTACTGCACTTGTTAATGATCCGATTTTCATTTATAATTGAATAACAAATGTGATGTGTGATGCCGGCTAAGAATATTATCACCCCATTTCTTTCCTATGGGAGTCGTAAGAGGCGCTAAGGGACTCGAGGGTGTGAATTGCAATTCCAGGCGATGGGCTGACAACCTGTCACTATGGGGATACACAATTATCCGAATGACCCTCAAATATTTGTCAGACGTGGCGATAGCGACCGTATTTTACGGCCGTTAAAGCTCTGCCTACCCCGCAAGGGATAAAGGCGTGATATATGTGTGTGTGAGAGAGAAAAGAAAGTGTCCCAAAGATTGAGCAGAGTTGTGTTACTTGACTTCACTTTCGATTATGATAACTAGAAAAAAGCTTTAAATTCACGATCTCTTTTTAAAATGTTTAAGCACGAGACTTAATACGTCACTGCGATTATGTCCAATTATATCGTGTGATGCCGGCTTAGAATAACATCACCTCATTTCTTTCCAATGGGTCTCATAGGAGGTGACTAAGGAACTCGAGGGTTACTTTTGCTTTGCAATTTTTGGCGATGGGCTGAAAACCTGTCACTATGGTGATACACAATTTTCTGCATAATCCTCAAGTGTTTGTCGACGGTAAGTAGGTAAACATCTGTTTTTACGGCCGTTTACGCTATGCCTACCCTGCAATGGATAGAGGCGTTGTATATGTGTGTATATATCATGTATGTATTATGTCTAAGCCTTTAGTTTCTAATATTTTTTAATATGAATTTCATAACTAAACCGAAATCATGACCCCCAGGTCAGTCACACCGTGATTAGGATAGTAGAGGGCAATTTCGTGGGATCGATTTATCAGCATCAAGTCGAGTGTCATCTGTGTGTCATCTTCGAATTGAAGCTTGGAGGTCAGGTGCCTAAACTGCCGGCGGGTATGCATGAAACGATTTTTTAAATAAAATGTCTTTAGTTCAGACCTGACGAGCGATACAATTTGGTTAATGAAAAATATTAGTACACAAACTTAAAGTTAAATTGTTCCAGTGTCTAATAGTGCGACCTTCGCAAACTCTGTTCTCTATGACAGACAGGACACTGTTTCAGTCATTTTAAGTATTAGACCGGGTCTATCGCAATAGTATATATTAGTAAATATTAGTAATTTACCTGTGTCCCGATGTTTCAACACAGTTTCATGTATTGTGGTTACATCTACATCATACATCTTAAAATGAGTGAAAGCGATCGCGAGTGCTTAAAAAGTTATATAGGACACTGTTTGTTACTGTATTATGTACCAATTTGTTTTTTCTTCATTTATTTACCTTTATGCACAAAACTTCACACGAGTGGACTTATCGCCCAAGCCGTTATCTTTTAGTCTACCTTAGAACATGTTGAAAGGGTCATGGCAAGTGCATTAAACAAAAATTAATGGAAGAAAGACTTGAAAATTTATAACTCAGTATAATGTACGTAAAATAAACAATAAATACTACACATTAACATTTACCATTAAAGAATTATAAATATAACATTTAACTACGTACAATACATAGACAAATCACGCCTATATCACTTACGCGGTAGGCAGAGCGTTAACAGCCGTAAAACGAATATTAACACCAAATCCGACAAAAATTTGAGGCTCAAACAGATAACTGTGTATCACTATAGTTACAGGCTGTCAGCCCATCGCCTAAAATTGCAATACACATCTAACTCTTGAGTCCCTTAGTCGCCTCTTACGACACCCATGGGTAAGAAATGGGGATATGCTATTACAGAGAGTAATAAAGTGTTACAAAGGAAACATTCAGTTGCGGAATTTTTTATTGGATATGACAAGTGACAACTCCAGTGAACAAACTTGATGGCATATATAAATAATCTGAATTTCCAAGCCTGAATATTTTTTTATAAACGAACGAGTATCACTCATGATGTAGGTTTACGCGACTTACTTGTCATAATGGAGTTTAGCTCTCTACATTTCGGCTGCTTTTCTTCATATTTTCATCACGATGGTTGACAGTTCACGTCATAAGCCCGTCCGTCAGCTGTGATTGCCGAAACGTAGAGGGCTAAACTCTGTACCAAATAAATAGCAAGTAAGTCGCATAAACCTATATCATTTAATATACACATAACATGCCTATATTCCGTTGCAGGGTAGGCATAGCTCAAACAGCCGCCAAATCGGTCATTTACGCCACGTCTGCGCAAAATTGTGGAAATTTAGTCGCCTCACACGACACTCAGGAGAAAAAAATGGGGTGATGCTATTCTGAACCAGTACCACAGGGCATTATATATTTCTATTTCTTATTATCATTTAATATGTTGTTGTAAAAGGACCAATTTATAAAGATAACAAACTGTGGCCTAAAGTAGCCAACATTTGATATTTGACTAGTTTCAAACCCACTGTGTTAACAGTGCCGTGTGATGCCGGCTTGCCAAGTGATGCCGGCTTAGAAAAGCATTACCCCATTTCTTTCCCGTGGATTCGCAAGAGGCGACTAAGGGACTTGAGGGTGTGTATTGCAAATTTAGGCGATGGCTTGACAACCTGTCACTATGGCGTTACACCATTTTCCAAATGATGATCCTTAAATATATGTCAGACGTGGCGTAAACGTCCGTTTTTGCGGCCGTTTAAGCTCTGCCTACCCCGCAAGGGATAACAGGCGTGATGTGTGTGTGTGTTAACAGTCTATTGCTCACAAACAATCAGTGTTACTGTGGAACCACCTATAAAAACCAATACTCAGAACCACAGGATTATCCAGCCAGAATAACAATACCGTAAGAAGGCGCGTTGGATTGCCAAACTTATTAGATTTCCCTTCTTCCGTCGGCGAAGTGTACCCTAACTCAATCAGTCAGCCTCGAGCCAAGCCTCATGTTGACACGTAACTCCAAGTAAACTAGATTGTCATTCGCCATTTGCCCGTCATAATTCAATAACGTTAAGCACCCGAACTGTCCTCAGGTTTATACATCATGCCCATGTCGGGGCCCGGTTGCACTAGATTTAGTTGTTTTGTGCTGGCTGAAAACAACATGGGTTTAGATGTTTTAGGTACGGCTTAAATAGCTCTCGCCAACCCGCCTGCCAAGATTGGTGAGCAAGGAACCCGCAATGTAAAACACATCATCAAACAGCTCCTGCAGTGCAATGTTCGGCTGTTGATGATATTTGTGGCCAATCAACAACGCTTGTAGATTGTTTTAAAATTTTGCAAAATTTTATACCTAACACGTTAGAAGTGTTTTAAAAATTTGGTATTCAACGCTTGTAGAATTTTAAAAGCTAAGAGCCAAAACGGTTTTTGTGATTAGTTAGATTTTTTCTGGCACCATCACGTTGAAGTGATACAGTACAAGACGCCACTCATACCACCTTACAAGCGGCCGTACACATGGCTCAAGACAGAGAAGTGTGGATTAATCTGGTGACGATTATAGCCCAGAACAGTCACGTCCCTCAGTCATGAGGATACAACGAAGAAGAAGCTTTTTTCTAAAACTGCCCTCACATATTTGTTAAGACGTGACGATAGTATTTTACGACTGTTAACGCTCTGCCGACCCCGCAAGGGATACAGTTTGTATGCAGTTTGTTTCTGATTCTAGTCTAAACTAGTTGTTAATAGAAAATAAAGGTCTAAGGCCTTCCTCAATAAAGACAGCACCAAATACTTTTTCGGTTACTTTGGCTGGTTTATCTATCGAGATATTTTCAGTATTTAGAACAACCCATCAAATCTAAGTTAGTGTAGCCGACCCTTGAGATGTGTGGAACCATCAAAGATGACGCGCGCTAACTCGTTTAATTCAGTTAGTTGTTTCAGCCCCACCTCGAGACGTGCCTTATATGTCAATGGGTTTTATACAGGATAGTTTAGGATGTAATATATAGGAAGCACGCAAAATAAAAAAATTAAGCAAGGAATGAACCAGCTCTAAACTCAACCACTCCTACTACCTCAACCTATGTTCCTTGCGGAGGTTATAATTATTATTATTTACTAGATTTCCGCCCAGCTCATTTTTCCGTGGTAATAGTTGTTTTCCCGCGGTAAAAAGTAGCCTATGTGTTATTCCAGGTTATACTCTACCTGTGTTCTAAATTTCATCCAAATCGGTCAAGCCGTTTGAGCGTGAAGAGGTAACAAACATACATACACAAACTCTCAGATTTATAATATTAGTACGGATAGGACAGACAGCAATACATGCAGATAGGTCCTTGCAGTGTTGTTTTTGTTAATTAATAATGTCATTTTTCATTTTTATTTGATCACATACACGCGCATATTATTGTTTATAGTCTTTACTATTGTACTGGTTCAAGGGCTGTTCACCTTTTGATTTCTCCCTTAAAGGTCGTAATTTGTCTATGTTGAAGTTTTAGAAACACACTTTTATTCAATTACTATCATCAACAACCTTAAATAGAGTTGGGATAATACTAGATATTCGGATAGGTAAGTACTTACATTATTTACTGATTACTAGTAGTCTGTAACCCAAAAGGTAAAGTTGTGCTTTTATTTTGAATACCTGGAGTCGGGAATAGAAAAATCTTAATTTTAAAACTGATGCAAAAACTGAAAGTACCGCAACGAAGGGATTTCTTATTTATAACCACTCCAATTTAAAAAAATGTTTAGGCTAACGAATTTTGTACTAGACTATAATTTTTTTGGGGTTTCTAGATTAGGTTACTAAAAACTGAATTAACAAAAATAAAATTCACAAAGTTCAGTAAAAAGTTTCGTGAACCAACAAACAATATAGCAAAAACTCTGGTGAAAAATTAACTTTACAGAACACAAGCTTACTAATGTGTTTTGTTGAGTATGAATTTTATATTGTTAAAGTTTGCACAGAACTAATGTTTTTCCAGTTTAACTGTGTTTTTTTACTGTAAATGTGGCCAAGTTAAGGTAATTTTGGAAATAAAATACGTTTAGCTACTAATTTATGGAGTGGAGTGTAGGAAAAAATATGTTTTAATTTAAGCGTTTATTTAGTAAGTACATAATCTACATTTGGAATTGGTAGTGTAGCAAACTAAAGTGGCAGTGGGCTGGGCACATCTGTCGTAGAACCAACGGACGGTGCTGTAAGCGGGTTCTCGAGTGGAGGCCACGCCTCGGCAAGCGTAGCGTTAGACGAACTCCGTCCGGCACGATGACTTAAAAAAGGCGACTGGATGTCGAAAACGAGAGATCGTGCCCTATGGCGTACCCTAGGGAGGCTTGCGTCCAGCAGTGGACTGCAATAGGCGGTTGTATGAATGTAAACTATATTTAGTGAGATCCCATTTATGCCTAACAGTTTAGTTATACAAAAAATAATGTCTGAAGATTGCTTGATTTGTTTTGTAGGCGCTATCATTCTTACTCTTATTTAGTATACCTGTGACCACAGCTCATGTTACCGAGCTAAAACGTTGGGATCCAGATAAAAAATAGTATTTTTTTGCCAATGAACGGAAAATACATAAGACACACATACATATATCAGGCCTATATCCCTTGCGGGGTATGCAGAGCGTTAACAGCAGTAGAAAAATGGTTGTTATCGCCACGTCTGACAAATATTTGAGGGCTGTTTCAGAAAAAATGTGAATCACTAATAAGACAGGTTGTCAGTCTTTCGCTTAAATTGTAATACACATGAAACTCTCGAGTCCTTTAATCGCCTCTCACGACACTCGCAGGAAAAAAATGGGGTGATACTATTCTAAGCCCGATCACACAGCACGAAAATACGTAAGTAAATATAATATGCAACCCGGTTAAAATATAAAAATCCTTTAAAAAGTCCTCACAAAGTTGAATTCACTTATGCTGTGTAGAAACAACAAGTGTGGTACCTAGAGGGAAATAAAACCGGAAGGTTTATGCTGATAGTGAACATTTTTCCCAAGTTTGTAGCATCCGGAAGTTGCAGTGTACCTAGTGGGTAGGAGTGCACTAAAGTGGGGGCCATTCAAACTGCTTCATACAGCCCCGCGACTTTGAAGGTGAAACTTGAGAGTTATCGAATTGTACTTCTATGTACTATCAGCAGCAACTCGAGTGACTTTTTATGAGGTCTAGTTACTAGTACTCAATAACTGTATGACAAACCAATTTGTTGAACCCTTAAAGGGGTAAATCAAGGTGGTACTGTACTACCTACCACTGTGCCTTAGACATTTAGTGTAGCTCTGTAAAGAAATCTTTGATGTCATTCTGTCATTCTACAAGCCGATGCAACTGTTTGAGGTGGGTCGTACATCAGGTCGTTTGGTCGTCGACTCGGTGTCCCACACGAAAAGAAGAAGTATTAGAGGTGGGTGATAATCAAAGGTTTTGACACTACTTTAAAAGGTTAAATAGGTTAACGAGGGGTTTTTATATACCATAAACAATTATATAGTAATTTTTTTTGGTAAAGTTATTTTATGAAAAATGTTTTGTTAAAACTTGAAATTCAGCTAACGGCCAGATATTAATTAATAAACAACGCTCGGCCCACGGACAAATACTTGTCGGCCGCAACATTCCTTACAAAGTGAATCTCCCCCCTCCTCTCCCACACCCCGCCATCCCAAATATCTCGATCATGTCGAAATTATTTCAATAACTCGCTTAAAATACTGAAATACGCAACCCTTCAAAATCTGAGCAACTTTTTACGAAACAAATTGAGTGAAATTGTTCGAATTGTTCACAGAAACATTCTTTTAAGGATAAACGATGGGATATTGTTTGATTAATTTTTCGTGGTATCTAATGGCTGGCGATTTATTTTTCTTACGAATATCGGAGGATTTTAATAAAGGGCGGACTCGACGCCATTCAAATTTGTGTTAATCTTTCGGAATGTTACGACGCGATCATCGACAGAAAATAATAAGAGAATTCTTAAAAATTAAAAGGATTTTCGGATTCTTTAGCATAAAAAGCATATTTTTCGAATTTCAGTGAAAATTTTGCTACTGAAAATGTGAAGCCATAAAATTTTAGTATCAATTTATAATATCGATTTTGCAATGATGTCAGCCTGTGACCAATACAGCGAGTGTTTATAACCACTGACGGGATTTCGATAGTTGCCCGGCCAAAGGTAAACAATTTTTATTTGTGAAATAAATTTTCGAAAGATCGCACGTTCAATGATGTTAAAAATAGTTTTAAATAAAATTTTCGTTTTATGAAAAACGTATTGAATTTGTAGCTTACTTTTAGACATGTTTATGTTGGCGGCTTTGTCGCTAAATACAATGTAACATTATTCGATCAAGATAATCAGAGTTTATTGCATCATTATGACAATGACAACATTCGCTAGTTGTACCAATGTTAGTAGAAATGAGGCTTAAAACTGGAAAAAGATGATGATGTTATGAGATTCCACTCACCGCATAATTTACCGGTATTTTACCGGATCCGGATATTTTACGAAATGAATTTACAAAATATCATACAAAAGGATATCATCCCTCACGGCGCTGCATCAATTTGCGGCTGTCACAGCTTGTCCCTGATCGTAGCATCGTCTGTCCAACATATAATGCCCAAAATAGTTCAAAGTTTTCATGAGGTTTTTCAACCGCAAAGTTTCTACGACGTCAATAAATTCGAGTGCACGCTCTTTGTAATTTTGATTTCAGAGTTAATGTATTCCACGGTATCCGCGGTCCAAACTGTTTACACAACATCTGACAACCGCACCGGCCGACACGAAAAACACCAGGTGGTGTTACGCCCAATATTGAATTTCAAATTTTTGTTTTTGCATATGTATGCAAAAACAGTGTGCGGCGCAAGGTAATTACGTAAGCAACGAAGTACACCGCCGAATGTATTTCCTGACGAGTTTTTTGCCAAAATTGGTTTCAATAATTCTTGGTTTATTTCCAAGTCCGAATATTGGAGCTCGGTTGAATCGGATTGGGCTTTAAGGATTTGGATGGCTGTGAAATGCGGAATTTTTACCGCAGATTTAAAGGCTCATCGCATACAATGCTGGCTGATGCTGACAAAAAAGTTTTTGTCTGAAGTAAATAAAAGACTGCAGCAAAAAGATTCGAAGAAAAGTTTTTCAATAACAAGTGAAATGCTGGCCGCTTGTGCGCTCAAAAAATGCGTTTATGGCCATTAGCACGTGGAAAACAAATGTGACGTTTGCATTTTACTTTTGAGGTTTTATGGCAATATGGCCAGTTTCTTCCATCAATGAAAATTGTGGGTTAAAAAAGTTTTTAATTAGGCGGTAGTAAGTACACATGCAGGAATTGAAAAATAGGCTGTACCAAATGGAAATTTTATTTATGTCTGTATACTGTGGCTTACATATATCTATGAATATAAACGCTCAAACGCTTAAATTATAACAAAGAACAAGGGACTCCCGTCCATAATTGCGTCAAAAGTAAAGTTCATAGTTGTATTACTAACCACTTATTTGCCACCAAACTATTGTTTCAGATAAAATGAGAACACTTCTTATATAACTTTCATATATAACTTTCAAAATTCCATCCGTGTTGTAAATTTATTAAGGTTAATTTTTAGTAACTTTAACCTGCCACTGTTTTAGGACACATAGGCATGTTGCCGATTGCTTCTTTTCAATCTTTAACGAATAAAAATTTTGTATTATTATATTAATATTTCTTACAGCATAAAAAAAATATGTTTGTTTACCAACGTGAAATACAATAAGGCAAGCAAAACATTCACGCTATGAAAATTAAATCTGACAGACAAATGCACCAAAAGGCTATCTCAATCTCTTTGCGGGAAACTGTTTGAGAGAAAGGGAAATATTATTTTCTTCATGTTGTTCTACTGAGACAAAATATTTTCTAAGACATATTTCAGTTATTGTCATAAAGAAACATTGAAATTGAATGCTACGTTCACACTATGCAACTGCTCCTGCTACCGCGAATATTGCTCGAAATACTTTCGTGAAAGTAGCAGTGCGCGTGAGTGTTCAATCACACACTGACGTCATACTCTTCACGCAGCAATATGAGTGAGCAAAATAGCGATAGATTCCAGTCGCGCTCGTGCTGCCGTTACTTTGTCTCGCGCATAAAAATCCAACATTCGCGAGAGCGCGGGAAGTTGCAGCGGCATGACGAGTAGCAGCGCGAGTAACCTGTTAACATGCTCGCACTGCGCACTTCCCGTTCTCTTTCCCTGCACACATGGACATAGTTTGAACGTGCTGAAACATGCTAAAACGATAAAAACGTAAATCAGTATTTTACCGCGTGTTACATAATAATAAGTAAGCTGAAAGGGTGTGAAAGGGTAGGTACCTGGTAAAGAGTCTATTGAAAATAATTTAAGATGTCGATTTTTAAAATAACAGAAAATATTTTTTTAAATCAAATAACACAAGAAATTTATCATAACATCGCAGCACTATTTTGACAATTTAAAGTTCAACTGAAGTTGCCAATGCGGCACAGTGAGGTTCGGTATACATTGCTTGTTATTACATAGTGACGTTGTCATCATTCCAGTAAACTGAAGATAGCCAGCAATGTATGCGAAATCGAAATTAGCTAAAAGGAAATTTTGTGAAGTACTGACCTATAAAGAATATTATTCTTATTTTTTTTAGTAAATTTAAAATTTAAAAATTGGTGTTCCTTCATTTGATGTGTAAACTTGAGTTCAAGGCTGGAGCGATCTGCGCGACGCGACCCAAAAGTAAAGTAATTACCTATTTATAATACTTATTCATAATAGAAACCCTCCGTTACACAATAATTTACGTATACATTATCTGCAATGCTATAACTTTTTAAGCACTCGCGATCACTTTCACTCATTTTAAGTATTAGACCGGGTCTATCGCGATAGTACCTATTTAGGTAAATATTAGTGATTTACCTGTGTCCCGACGTTTCAATACAGTTTCATGTATTGTGGTCGCGGGTTGACTTAAATTACGTATATTTACCTAAATAGGTACTATTGCGATAGACCCGGTCTAATACTTATCTTCAGTGTTCACTGAGATCGTGTCGCCGGAACACAGAAGCTGATAAACAGTGGATAGTGGCATTCCAAACAGATAGTTGGCGCTCCCATCACATGCAAATGTAGCAAATACACTGCGGACAGACAATCTCGGAGCAATCTTGCACCTAATCCAACGCCGTGTGAGACACGAATAGTGTCCAGTGAAGCGATCTGTACAGCATGTGTAAGAATACTCATATCACAGTCAAAGTACTTACAAAGATTCAAGCCACATGTAACAATGGGAATTTTTCCGTTGATAGTTCTAAATTTCACACCTTAGTGTACACGCAGCAGTGCCTGCTGTGCTAAACTAAAAATTTGACGTTTCAATTTTACGTTGTGTTAGTAACTAATTAGTTCTGTTGATTTGATTTCAAACAAAATAAACTTGTCGTCTTGCTTTTATATAATGTGTCATTTATGCTGTTAAACAAAAGAACAATAAGTAATTTAGTACAATTAATACAAATAACACAAAATTAAAAATAATGTATAAAGTTTTACAGATTTTCGTGTAAAGAAACATTATTTCAATTAAGCTCAGCGCTCTCTACATGGCACTCAAGAATCCCTAGAAAATTTCTAATTGTGAAAACAACAAAACACGCAAAAGAACATCCAGACCCAAAAAAAATTTAATTAAATTATTCATATACCAGCACCGGCCAGAAATCTAACCTCACACTTTTGCCTGGCTTTAAGGTTAGAATCGTTATTTATCGCTGGTTCTATACCATTTAACTACAACGTTTGTAAAATACTACAGTGTGATGCTATAGATGCTATTCTATAACATCACCCCAATACAACTAGTTGGTGTTGTAAAAAGTGACTGAGGTATAAATTCAGCGGCGTTCCACAGCAGCATTTCCTTCGAAAGCCATATCTTGCACTGCGCTCGCTAACCCGCTTGCTAAGCGTGGCGAGTATATCAATACACTCCAATATATCCCCACTCATGTCCAGTAGGCTGTTGTGGATGTAATGTGTAGTTTTTGGTGTATGTAGCTGATTAGTGATTACAAAGCTTTTATGCAAAAAAATATTTTTTTATGATTTTTAAGCTGTGTAAGAATACCTAACAAACATAATATGTTCAGTCCTACGTTATATTCATTACTTTCTTATTACCATCGTGTGCAGTACAACGTCTATTCTTTGGCAATGGTAAGCTAAGATACAAGTATGTTTAGAATGGACTTCCATACTGTTGCAGTGTATTAGTCTTTCACGGTTGAAACTTAATTCGAGTCTTCAATTGTATAATATTCTTCAAAGAAATTAAGATGAGTTAGTTTTCTTGACGTAAAATGTAAATTTTAACTGAATTATGTAATTATACTGTTAATTGATTGATAATTTTTACGTTTGCATTGAATCCATATTGACATTTATTTTATATAACTTTTTGACATTTACTTAGACCATAGATAATATAATATTAGACTAATGAAATATGCAATTATTATGAAATTTAATTATTGAATGTGTAATTATTTGATTATACTGACATTTATAAAATTTGCGTGCCTGCATGCAGGCTGAATACACGGTTTTATTATAATTTTAAGAACTGTTCTAAACTGTATTCTTGAAAATTAATGAATGATTTGAATTAAATTAATAAATTATATTAAATAAATCCATTACATTTTTGAGAACTTGCAAAATTGCACCGGCAGAATTTGAACATGTGACTTGCGGTATCAGGTACTACTGACGCTTCTACCGACTAGGCTACCACGTCTTACCCGCCATTAGTGAATACCTATAGATACATACACATATCACGCCTATACTTAATCCCTTGCGGGGTAGGCAGAGCGTGAACGGTTAATTTTACCACTTCTAACTAATATTTGAGGGTAATTTGGAAAATTGAGTATTGCCATAGTGACAGGTTGTCAGCTTATCGCCTAAACTTGCAATACACATCCTCCAGGCCTCTTGCGACTCTTAAAAAGCATTACCATTATAAAAAATATTGCCAAACCTTACCTTTTATTAACTTTCGAAATAAAAATATGTGAGTAAAATTATTTGATAGAGTCATATCAAAGTTTAGGAGATGTGGGTTCTACAAATAAATTCTGATGAAACTTCACCAGTTTCTTAACTGTAAAACCTACCTGGATAGTAAATTTTTCAATTTCTATAAACGAGGATGTAGTAAAGTATTTCATTTTATAGGTGAACCAATGTTATAAGTGTTCATCTCTTATGGATTAGAAAAATTATCGCTGAGGGTTCAAACCCGCGAAAGATCTATCGCGCGATTTTTAAGACAACATGGAAGGAACTCTTCTGTCTATGGGCAGGGAAATAGTAAGGGAAGTGGGCAGCGCGAGCAGCTAAACAGGGAACTCGTCATGCCTTCCCATGCTCCCGCGAGTTTCTGCTTTTCGAGCGCGAGGCAAAGGAACGGCAGCAAGAGTCCGAGTGGAATGTACTGCTATCTTGCTCACTCGTATAAAAAAGCAAATTTAAAAACATGCCATAAAGATAAAAACATATCCTGGACTATCAATATCGATTTTAACAAGTTTTGTTTTGATATTTCATAGCAGTATTATATAAAGTAAGCAGGAACTCCGCGAAAGTATTTCGAGCAATATTCGCGGTAGCGGCAGGAGCAGGACATGGTGCAATGTCAAATACCAACTACTCTCTTAAAATCATATATGGAAAAGACACTTGTGCAAAGGACATCCTAAGGTATTGTCTCAGTGCCTGGAGAGCTATGGTTTTATTCGATGGCATTACAATGACTAAAGTAAAGAATCGGGGCCCTGGGCCCGTATTCGGCTATTTAAAAAAAGTCTCAGTTGTGTTTCGATAGCGTGTCAGTTGGATGGTTTCGTATTTCGCTAACAGTTTGAATGATAGAATATCACAGTAAGTGGCATTAGAATGTGAATTTATTTTCGATAATATTCATAATAATGACTGAAAATATATGAATATCTTTTGCTATCTATTACTAAGATGCAGTAGCATCGCAGATCTTATTTCCGAAATAGTATTTTAAACACTCGTAAAAAAAACTCAATATCTTAATATTACCTGCCACTTTTATTAGACGTATTCTGTGGAGAAATATGATGCTATGATCTAATAAAAGCCTTATATATTTACCGCTATTTTATTGGCGTTCGAGACCCTTAAACAACGCTTGTACCTGGGGCCGTAACCATTTTACGAGGTGCACATAAAATGGGACCCCGTATAGAGCGAGTATATCACTTTATATCGTTTCTTTTGTATATTTAACGCCTCTATTCTGCTCGAAGAGGCGGGGGACATAAAGGATCTTTTTTCACTCTTTTGTGATAGTAAAATACAGTGGATTCGGTTGTTCTGGAAAATAGAACGATGCAATGTAAAGTACGCCAAATAGAGGACGGAGTTATGTGAGCACATTTTTCTTTAAAATATCTATCTTCGTCACATTTTGGAATAGTTTTACAGGATAGTTATAAATCACAAGAGTTAGTGCTATGCCGCTTGTAAATTTCATTGGAAATCAGATTACACACACATATTACATAAGATTAATTTATTTGTATAACCACATTCATAATTACAAGTGCACATAAAATGGTTACTCGAATGGTCACTCACACAGTTACTGAAAAACCAGTATAAGTCGATCCATTAAGTGGGAAGGTTGTTCTGCTGTACATCAGCACAATTATTTAAACTGAACTGAACATCATTTCATTTCAGATGTTTTGCCTTTGATTCATTTTACATTTAAGTAATTGTAGAAGCTGTCTTCTACCACGCTACGATAGAACTTAGAAAATACGTTTTCTGGACAATAAGGGATGAGGGGCAAAAATATACTTACATATTAAAAAATTTATACCGCGGGCAGGATTTGTACCTGCAACTTTCGCTATCACTAGAAGCGACGCTTCTTCCATCTGGGCTACCACAGCTCATCCATTGTCCGTAAATTACGCAAGTGTATCTTGATGCGAATAACGCGTGGTATCTACCGGGTTAATTTCGCAACGAATTCCCAGCGTCTAATTCATTCTTTACAGATTGAATGTAGGAGAAGCGATAGAAAACCCGCGGTGAATTAAATTCCCGATTTTTTAACATCCCGTGTTACGCATTTTACAAATTAGTAAGAAAACTTGCAAAATTTCTGATGATACTTACTAGAATTCAAACAATTTTAACAAGACATGAAAGTAGTATACAAAATGATGAAGTCGCCTATCTCAAGTCGTCTGGAGAAGTTTTCAATTAACTGTTTTAAAATGCGAGCAATGTTAGAGAGCTGCAGATAAGTAGAATAATATTAATTTGGATTCCAGTCATTTCTTTGTAAACTACGAGAGGCTGAGAACTAAACCGAGAGCTATTTATTAAGTCTAGAAGCTTTTCAACGCAGCCCACTTTAATTAAAAATATGAACAGCTTTATTTGCTTCTTTATAATTACGCATTTCAATATATGATGAGAATAAGATTGGGTATACAATAATATACTTCTTCTTTTCGAGTGGGTCACCGAGTCATCCAACGATCCGATGAACCCTGGTGTCAGAGTTATATACTAAAGTGTATGTAAACCCAATTTTATTTCCATACAAATATGGCTACGGCTAGTCTATCAAGTCGTTTGAGAGACGCATCCGTTACGCACCGTAGCCGTATTTGTATAGTAATACGATCGGAATTTACAATTTCCTTTCATCTGACAGACGAATGCGTTATGGTACGTTAAAAATACGCAACGACTGACGACAATTGGGAGAACCGCCGTAGTTTCAGCATCTAGTTTCTTTAACCGAATTTTCCCGTAGTTTCCCATAACCAAGGGTTGACAAAGTGGACACGACCCCATTGACTGCGTATTCCAAGATATCTCTGTCCGCAAAGCCGGCGATTCAATTCCCGATACAAAACGTTTTATTCGTGCGCCAAAAATGAAGCGCGCTCCTAGTTAAGGGCACCGTTTTCCCGGATGACGTGGGTTGCAGGGAGGAAGACGTTTTGGGAAACTAGCCGCTACTATTGGCGTTTTTAAAAATCTATACGAACACACAGATATCACGCCTATAATCCTTTGCGGGGTAGGCAGACGTAAACGGCCGCAAAAAACGGAAATTTACGCCACGTCTGACAAACATTTGTGGGTCATACGAAAAATTGAGAATCGCCGAATTGACGAGTTGTCAGCCCATTGCCTAAAATTGCGACACCCTTAGTCACCTCTTACGACTTCCACGGGTAGGAAATTGATGTTCTTCTGAGCCGGAATCACACGGCAAAACTATAGACGTAAAATATATGAGTACAGTTGGTTGATCGTCCGCTCGTTCGCTGACGACCAAGGCAAAAATTTTGTATGAGCTAATATTTTTTATTTATTTCTACCCATACTCCTTGGGGAAAGTTTTTTAGTAGCAAAGCATTTTTTCAATATCTTTCACTCATATCCTCTCTTATTAATGTTTGTCTCTACCATTCTATTTTAAGTATAAATCTTATGACTTACGTGTTTTTGATTTGGTACAAAGTTTAAACAAGGGCAAGTCATGTAAACCTACATCATGAGTGATAATTGTTCGTTTAATAATAAAAAAGGTATAAATCTTGTATAAATACTACCTTTTTTCCTAAAGTTTCCTTGGTAGGGCCCGCGGTAACGGTACAGGAAATAAGGGTCGCCGAGGGCTCGAAACTGCCGTACAAAACATTCGGCCTGATTGGCTCTGTAGGCTTCAAGTACAGCTACGGAGGTACATTGTGAACTGAGCCCTTTGGATAAGGTATAACAGTTTTTTGAAAACTTGCAAAATTTTCAAGCGCAGGCAGGATTTGAACCTGCGACTTTCGTATTACTACTGGCATGCCAAGCGTTACTGGCATTAAAATACACTTGCAAAATTGGCGGGCAGGAAATGAGCTGCGGTAGCCCAGATGAAAGAGGCGTCGCCACTAGTAATGCGAAAGTCGCACGTTCAAAACCTGCCCGCGCTTGAAAATTTTGCAAGTTTTCAAAAAATTGTATACCTAACACGGGAAGTGTTTTAAAATTTGGTACTCAAGGTATAACAGTTTTCATTACTAATACAAATAATTTAATTTCCATAAAAAAACTAACAACGAAAGGCAAAAACACGTGAACAAAATAATAGTAATGAATAAATAGACACTGATGCAAAAAAGGTAGGTATGAGCACAGAACTGCTGATTATAAGCCCACCCACTGTCAATGAACACCTATACCTACCCACACTACACTTTCTATGTCACGGGTTTTATTTGAGTATAGTACGGCCATCCCAATAAGCCATATTGACTGGGAACAAATTAACGAACTGATATAAATAATTTTTGGAAGTGCCCCACCGGAAATCGAATCGGGAAGCTTTGCGACGCAGGCACTTGCACTACCACTGCGCCATATTGATCAAAGTGCCACTTGCCTTTTGAATAAGCTTTAGTATGACCATGAATAAAATAGTAGGTGAGTAAAATTTTTCATCACAAAAATACTAGAGAAGACTATTGAAGAAGGTTTTCTCACAGATTATTCTTATATCCAGCATTTGATGGTTATGATGATAATATGACGCAGTAAAATGCGTATATTTTATAGGCAATAAACTGAAACCTGTTGCTGATATTGGCGAGGAAGGATGTTACCAACACCATTTACGTATACATAGATATTATGGCGCGGTTAGTGCTTTGAGACGATCATCTGGAGTCAAGGTGCAACCGTTTTTTTAAATTGCTTATATTACGTTAGGTACTATTAAATTAGCCGTGTGGTGCCGGCATAGTAGAATAGCACCACCCCATCTCTTCCGACCAATAAATCCGACCCAAGCACAACGGTCCTGGAGAGGCCAACTCCACAATTAAACCCGGAACGGGGTCTCCGTCAGGCGCGTGTGACAGAGATCTACCGCGCGGCAGACTCCTGCAGCCGACCTGGCTCCGCACGTATCGACTAGTCGTTCCTGCGGATCCAGCTAGGAAGGCCGAGAGGGTGGCGCAGGTCCTGGGTAGCCCTGCGTTTTCCATAATTGCGTCCCAGGCAACTCAGTGTCTGCCTGAGACACTGTTTAAATCGTCTGTCATAGACGTGTGAGGCCAATGATGACTATTTATTTCACTGTAAATGTTTTCGGGTGAGTTTCACTCGTGAAACTGAAAAACTTTCCTTCTTCTTTTTTTTCGAGTGGGACACCGAGTAGTCCAACGACTCTGGTGTCAGAGTTCTTCAATCGCCTACTACCGTTGACACGCCACCGTCGTTCTTACCCCTAGCAACATAGGTTATATTATATGCTGATATAAAAACCTCCCATGGTTTCCAAAAATGGTTTAAATAATGTGTCACTTTGTATGGGAGGTACAATTTTTGTAACATTTCAACCGTAGTTTGTCGGGTAAAGTTATTTAGTTTTACGATTAGAATTCACCCTAAAAATATTTGTTCAAAATTTAATAGGACTGTATACATTCATTCAGGACCAAGCAATTTTATTGGGTTTAATAAAATGCCACATCCAAACATTAATTTGGCTTCGCAATTTGTCGTATCGTATACCACCAAGCGCCGATATCGACATAGAGTAAGCCCGCATCGTTTCACTATGGTTCGCTTTTATGCTTACTACTTACATTTTCAGATCTGTAGTTATATATTGATAAGGGTTTCTAGTCGACTAGCTAGTCTTCATATATTTAATTTGTGTAGACGACTACGAAAACCTAAATTCTCTATCCACACCAACTTACTTTTTCTTCTTCTTTTAATTTATGGCTTTTGCAGACAAGCAATTCAGCCAGTGTCACGTGGAAAGAGCTATCCAACTTACTTATGACGATGCTACTTAAAAAAACAAATGTCAACCGTCAATCCGTAAAGCTCTACAATTTCAAAGCGATCTAACATACATTTTGTAAATACAAGGAGACAATTTTACTAGTAACCGATTAGAATGGCTGGTGATAAGAAACATTTTTCACCAAGGAACAAAGGTCGAAGTCAGAAAAAGAATTACACCGTCCATATGAAATTGGCGATCAGCTGATTTGAGTTCTATGGAAATACAAAATATTTTGGTCAAATTTCAACCTTTGTTCTTTGGGTAAAGTTGTTCCTTATCATTACATTTGTCGTAGAACACATGGACGGTGGAGTAAACTTGTTCTCGAGTGGAGGGCAAACGAAGCGTAAGACATCCTACGGCCAGATGGATGACTTAAAGATGGCGGGTTGTGACTGGATTGCCAAAACTGGAGATCGTGATTTTTGGCAAGCTTACGTAAACAGTGGACTGCTATAGGCTGGTGTGATGTGAAGATGATAAAATTAACTAACAGATAAAATAATGTTCAATTACCTTTTACTTCTCCGAATATAACTTTCACAAGGCGTATTTATCTAAGTTTTCTCAAACATGCTAGGAAATGTATTCATTTGCAAAATCCAGCAAAGTTGTATGGAAATCCTTTGCTGGTGTCCATTAATTCGTTATACGCTAAACCCACATTATTTGATTTCAAAATTATCTCGATGACTCTCATAGAAACGGAACGTAATTTTGTATGAAACAGGTAACTAAAGGCGAGGCTGTATGATGTGAAGACCCTTGCCTGTCCAGAATTAAAAAAGAAAAGAATGAACTAAACATTTAGTATGGCTGAATATTACGTAATACTGTGCCTTACAGGCGAATTTATTTAAAAAAATGACAATTGGTGGGAAAATTGTAAATTTTGATTTGTTTCGTTGCTAGCTAACTTTTATAAGAAGTACAATCTTTCATTTCCTAGCCTTTTTTTGAGAAAAGCACTATGTAAGCCTCGGGGAAAATTACTTTGCTTGACTTGTATAATTGAAGTCCTCGCCTGCATCTATTTATTTCCGTGTGATTTCGGATGTGCAGGTGTTGCAAGTGGTGACTAAGGGACTCGAGGGTTTCATGTGTTTTGCAATTTTAGGTGACAGGCACACAGTATATCAATGATTTGATTGCGTGATGCCGGCTTATATTGCCGCGCGTAGCATCACCCCATTTATTTCCCGTGGTAGTCGTAAGAGGCGACTAAGGGACTCGAGGGTGTGTATTACAATTTAGGCGATGGGCTGACAACCTGTCACTATGGCGATACACAATTTCCCGTATGACCCTCAAATATATGTCAGACATGGTGTAAATTTCCGTTTTTCGCGGCTATTTACGCTCTGCCAAACCCGCGAGGGATAATAAGCGTGATATGTGTTTGTTTGTGATTAATGATTTAGGTCGCCCCAAAAGTACTTTTGAGTCGACGATTTCGCACGGCATGGCGCTTTCTCCTTTAAAACTTAATTAAAAGACCTACTTAATATGAACTTTTTCGCAGAAACAAAGTAGTAATTTATCTTCTTTGTACGCATTTTGCACAGTGATATTACCTTATATGGCAGTTGCATTTTGGGCCGTCATACATTTCGCAAAATCAAAGGTACTAATTTAATAAAAAATTATATTCAACCCATGGTTTAATGGAAGAATATGTTGTGGATGGATCTTACCTGAAAGTATCAAATTATATATCTTTCTTAAACTTGCAAAATTTTTAAGCGCGGGCAGAATTTGAACCTGCGACTTTTGCATTACTAGTGGCGACGCCTCTTCCATCTGGGTTACCGCAGCTCGTTCCTTGCCTGATGAATTTGCATTTTTTCAATAATTGTACACAGGAAGTGTTTTAAAAATTTGGTATTCTATAAAATTATCTTTCATATATCATACATACTTATATCACGCCCTTGCGGGCTAGGCATAGCGTAAGCGGCCGTAAGACTACGGGCATTTACGCCACGACCACGTTTGACAAACACTTCCGGGTCATTCCGGTTGTCAGGCCATCGCCTAAAATTCTAATACACATGTAACCGTCAAGTCTCTTTGTCGCCTCTTAAGACACCCACGGGAAAAAAATGTGTTGATGCTATTCCAAGCCGGCGCACCAATATTTTACCTTGTATTTTAGTCTTAATAATGAGAATCAATTAGTAAAAACCACCGCAGTTCACGTACACACCCCGCATGTGTGCAGTAGGTCTAATTGCCGCGCCCATTAGACGAGCAATGAGCGCTCCAATTAAGAGCGCATTAGCCCCCGACGACGACACCGCCGCGAACGATTCAATGGATCGTGAACGGGTTACACTTAGAACCTGCGAGATTAGTACCTTAAAGGACCGTTCGGCGCGAGATGTTTTCAATAGAAATTGATAATTCGTAATAAATGGGCTGCTCGAAAAATTGGCTCGCTTAGACGCCGCAGCCAAAACCCACCCCGTCTTTATTTCAACTGATGTAGAGTTGAGTTGTCGCTTCTTCTTCTTATCCTATTTGAAATTGAGTTGAGGAACAACCTGATACACTCTGATGTCCGAGTAATTAAACCGCCTAGTGGTACCTAATGCAATGAGCGCTCCAATTAAGAGCGCATTATCCCCTGACGACACCGCTGCGAACCATTCAATGAATCGTGAACGGGTTACACTTAGAACCTGCGAGATTAGTACCTTAAAGGAACATTCGGCGCTAAATGTTTTCAATAGCAATTGATAATGTACTGAATTGTAACTGTCAACTTTATTTCAATTGAGGTACAGTTTAGTTTTTCGCTACTTCTTTTCGTCGTGTTTGAAATTAAGTCAAGAAACTACCCGATAAACCCTGATTTCAGTACAGACCCCGCTGCGGCGAATTCAATGGATCTTGGGTTACACTTAGAACCTTGTCTCGCGCCATTTAGCACTTTTAAAATACACATATCACGCCTATATCGGCTTGTCGAGATGTCGGCTTGGAACAGCATCACCATATTCAATAATGAAGTAATTCATTTTAACACACACATATCACGCCTATAATCCCTTGCGGGGTAGGCAGAGCGTAAATTTGGACATTTACGCCACGTCTGACAAACATTTGAGAGCATTCATTATAGCAATTAATTAAAATTAATTAATTTTTGCTGTGCCGGCATCGGCTTAGAATAGCATCACCCCATTTCTTTCCCTTGGGACACGAGGGTGTGTATTGAAATTTTAGGCGATGGGCTGACAACCTGTCACTATGGCGATGCACAATTTTCCGCATGACCCTCACATGTTTGTCAGACGTGGCGTAAATGTCCAATTAGGAAGAGCGTAAACGGCTGCGAAAAAGGGACATTTACGCCACGTCTGACATATATTTGAGGGTCATTGGGAAATTTGTGTATCGCCATAGTGTAAGGTTGTAAGCCCATGGTCTGAAATTGCAATACACACCTAACCATCAATTGCCTTAGACGCCTCTTACGACACCCACGGGAATGGAATAGGGTGATGCTGTTCTAAGCCGACATCTCATGGTAAGTACTTTTAATAGTTGGTCAAAATTGAAGTGCAGTACAGTTTTACTTGTTCGCCTGTCGTATGGGTCATCAAGTCCAAGAACGAATTGAATAACTCTAGGATCAGAACTTTTTTGCCACATAGTAGGCCTCTGACATGGTTGACTATATTATGCCATTGCTATATTAGTAGGTATTCGATGACTATATAAATACATTCTTACTTGATATTGCTTTTAGATAAAATATTCTCAGTAGTATTTTTTTTTTTTATTAATGATGGGTTTGCTCTTGACTCTAGTCTAGGACATAGGACAAAGACAGAGTCTAAGATGGAGCGAGCTCACCCAGAAGTAGCCTTTTAAGGCACTGGCACTCCCACACACTGACGGAACGCAGCAAGCTACTTGGCGCCAGACTTCGGTGGGATGGTGGTCGCGAGCCAGGCGGCCCCTTACGGAGCCTTCCACCGCTTAGTGGGATCGTTCAGCCGGACTTATCCACAGGCAAGCCTGTGTTGCCGTTGCCCGGGGTGGACCGCTAGGAGGTAGATCCTATACCACCCCAAAAGTATTAATTAAATAAAAAAGTATTAGTATTCCATTCCTTCAAGACCAGCAATCTTTCTGAATCAGTTTTGCTAGAGCGCCAACTTTTTATGAAATCTACTAAAATCTGAACCATACCTAAAATCTTATAAAATGCTTTATGAAAAGGATTGAGTCGTAAATAAACTGAGCTGTCGCAAATGACATTGCTCCGGTTGATCGCAATTTGCTTTTACAAGCTTAGATCAAGGAAATGTTGCAGGAGAAACCCCACGAACAACAATGATTGAAAAAATTTGGCGGGCGCTGACATTTTTTCAATTTCTTATTTTCATTTATGAAAGTAATATAGCACTGTGAGTGCAAAATAAAACCATAGAACAATGATTGAGATGATTTCGATCAGAATTTTACAAAAGTTATTAATAATAAGAGCATTCAAATTTTTCTATGCATCTGTTAGAGCCTTAAAAACAATAATTGCACGACAATGGGACCAGAATACATTCTTTCTAATACAGAATATATAGTCTTAAGGTGCTCCCGAACCTAAGTCGGCGACTGTTCCCTACAGTCGGCGACTGTTCCATACATCCAGTGTGGGAGCGAAGCCGGCATGTCGCCCGCCGACATTTTCCTACATTCTCCGACTTTTCTCTACATTTCTATACATATGACGTCACAGCTATTTGATTAATTTTATTTGATTTAAAAGGGATGGGATACCTGATAAACTTCGATACTTGTTGTTACATGGCATAAAAACCTGCTAAGAGCGGGTCGGTCACACCTAAATCTAGGGTTTTTGTAACAAATATGTCGAATCTTATAATTATAAAAAAGTGATGAAAAACCGTAGGTCCGTAAAAGCCTCCCAATTTGTGCACATGAGATATTTCTACATTTGAAGCTAATATAACCATATTTTATTGTAACCTTTATATTACAATTTTTTTGGCTTTGCTGGCCTGTGTCGCTTGCTTAGGTAAGTAGAGTATTTATTGTCTAAACAGGGTGGCCCAAATACTGAAGACCAAAGACAAAATTTGTATTCGTTATACTGAGGGCTATCTGAATCACCCCCATGTATGTTGTGCGACTTTTGGTAATTTTTGAGTAATCAACTTTTTTTGAGTTGTATGAGAAAAACATGACTGGCAGGCCATTTTTTGTACGCGAGAAATAAAAATGCTAAAAAAAAACTTCTCAAAAAGCCCTTTTACGGAATTAAAGAACAGAAGGAAGGAAACCTACCAGAAATCTTGAATAACTCGGAAACTACAATAAATTGCGGAACATACATGCTAGTGATTCGGATTCCCATCAGTACAAGGCATTTGAATTTCGTCTTTGGACGTCACTTTACAGGCCACCCTGTGTACAGTGTGTCAGAGAAATTAATGCAAACTTTCAAAGCGTTTCCTAGACGTAAAACTGAACAAATTTTTGTAATAAAATGTTTTCAAAGTGCAAAAAAAAGTAGTCCTCCCAAAAATTAGGAGGATATTTTTCGGCAGGAGTAAGTAAGAATTATACTACTACTACAGCTGATTTCCTCCACATCATTACGTCTTCCATCAGATGATTTTCACCACCAATGTTTTCGTGAAATATCGAGGTCGCTTTGCTCGCAATATCTACGTGGAGTGAAGACATAACACAGTGTGTAGCCTCTCTTGCCTTTTTTACGTGAAATTTCAAGCTCACTTTGCTTGCAATACATGCAGTGCTAAAAGAGCGGAGTACTATTGCTTTTTTTACGTGAAATGTCGAGATCGCTTCCCTCGCAATACGTTCAGTGGTAGCGTAACGCAGTATGTCGCCTCTCTTGCTTCTTTACGTGAAATGTCAATCTTGTTTCACTCGCAATACGTGTAGTGTTGCTGTGGCGTAAAGTAAAAAGACGACAGGCTCCTCTGTTGCCTTTTTAATATGAAATTTTGAGCTTGCTTAGCTCTATATTATAAGTTATATTCGTGGGGTGTGGTGCAGGTCCTCGCTTTGCTTTTTTTACGTAAAATGTCGAGCTTGCTTTGCTCGCAATATGTTTATTGTTGCTGTAGAGCGGAACTCTCTAGCCTTTTGAATTTTCAAGCTCGCTTCGCAAGCGACTTTTTAAACGTAAATGTACAGCTAACTTAGTTCGCAATACGTGTAGTGTTAATATAGCGCAGTGTAGCGCATCCCTTGTATTTTTTATGTTATGTGTCTAGTCGCTTTTCTTGTGATGTATATCTTCTTTCGCCCGACGCTAGTCTTGCTATGATATGTGTTGTGACCCCCAATGATCAGAAGCTGTATACGCCACTGGACTTGACCAGCATAGCAAATAGGTATTTACCTGAGCGTTTTTTGTCGCCCTGCAAGTAGTTGACTACGGAACTCTAAAACTCTCATAATTTCTGTTTACACTGCATAGTTACCTATTGTGTCAAATTTGTTTATGAGTTCATAATAATTATGCATTTTTATGGATATAATTCTGAAAGTATTACTTAAATACGGTGTTTCGGTGCTATAAAAAAATATAGAGGTTGGTTTTTCAATTTCTGATCATCTCGGGATACTTGTATACTCGGAGCGACTGTATACTCGGTATCTTCAGATATGGATGTTATTGGATCTTTTGCCAAGCAGAATCTCAGCAAGAATCTTATTCGAAGTTCAGAGGATACTAAACAACGGACAGCTTATCAAGCACATATCTGGTTGTAGAAATTGTGAATGGTCCTGCAGGGAAGACTGCGACCATCTTTCCATATTATTGAGGTCGATCTTTTTCTTTAAGAAGAGCGATGCTTTTGTCGGTGGATCAACGAAACACTAAAACCTGCTGACGACAATTTGACGACATGAAATCAAGACCTTTTACCCGTTTTGTCGTTTAAATTCTCCCTGTCTTTGTAATAGGTACGAAATGTGCTTTAATTTTGGTACACTTCAGTACACTTAGTCAACGAAATACCCGATGAAAATCTGATTATTATGCATGTATCTCTTTCTAAATAAATTATACCAAGTATGTATTTTACTTGTATTACGGTCGAGTTACATAGCCGTTACTGATAGATAGAATAATGTATTCTTTAAAATAAATAAAACAAGTAGGTAAGTCATTGTCACGGTATAATTTTGTTATTACAGATAGGTTAAATATAACACAAACACCGGCTACATAAAACCCCTGCTTAATATTTGCCGTGATGACACAAATTATTCTAAAAATAAATAAAACGTAGGGTTTAAATGAATGTAAAATTAAACAATGAATTGTAAACATAAACAGTAAACAGTCAGAGTCCCTATAATGTACGACAGTGTTTTGCACAGCATAATCATGAAAGTCAGAGTTATGTACAACCCAAGCATGCCATGCACGACAATGGCAATGGAATCAAAACAATGTCGCCAAAAACACCCCCGTACCAACAATATACACCCCGCGCATGCAAGACACGATCATCGAAGACATCACGTGACCATATTAAAAGTCTGTAGTAGTGATGGAACTTTATCGATTGTTTTACACACTCGTATAACTTAATCAATATTGTTTTTTTCTTATATATTGATGTGTTCTGACCTTTACATAACTCAATTCTGTAGTAAATACCGTCTGCCGATCTGGCGTTACGTCACACGTATAAGCACTAGATTATAAGTAAGTACCTCCAAATTATATCACCCCACGAATTCCGCAATTCGTACTAAGGAGTCACAATGATAATGGTACAACAAATATGACTAAAGGGAACACACCATTAACACGAAGAAACAGTTTTATACTAAAACAACTAGGTTTAACACTTACAGTCAACGTGCCGGTGCAAATGCATAAAATACCCAACGGAGAAAGGAAGTTCAGGGAATGGATCAAATAGGGATTCCGTTGGTACTTACAGGGCTGGGTGGAAAAGATATCGACACCCAGCATTCCACTACAGCCTTGGCGCGTTATTCACTTCAAACCACTCACAGCTTCTGTTCGTATTCCACTTTGATATTAGTCATTACGCGTGACCCAACACGAATTTGGGCCGTACAAACGCGAGCCAATATGGCCACTTGATGCCTATTCAACGCGACGCTCACGTGGAAGACGTCGAGACATCCAACAATCACTAAGCCTGGTATTCTAGTATAACCCAGGAGAAACGCAATAATACGATGCATCAACACGCGCGATCTCAAATTGAATCGTCCATTACACGCGGCATCACAAAACGCGTGGCGGGAAATCCGCACAAAACACAATACGTTCCCGTCCGAACGGTTTTGAGTGACTGGTAGTGCGGTGCAGAAATCACCGCTTGGCGCCTACCAGGCGGCCCGCGCGCACGCCGCCACCCTCGCCCCGCGAGCGAGAAAGGGACAACATATGCCCAGAGCGATGCGTGCGGGCGAGCATCGCGGCGCATTCATAGACCGTCATTAATACCTAACTTACCCCAGCATAGCAACGCTAAATTAAACATTCACCCGCCCTAGGCCGAATCCCTTAGGCCTATTCACTACTGGGGAGACGAGATAGCGTTGCTATTGCTCGCTTAAGAACTGAATCCCCTACCTGAACTGTCGCGACTCGAGGAGTGCCATCACTACCTGGGAACAAGTTGAGAATGCGCCCTCTGCGCCATCGCAGTGGCGGCAGGTTGGCATCCTTAACCAGAACGAGATCTCCGATGCGAGGGGGTTCAGTTCTGTCCGTCCACTTAAGGCGTTGCTGCAGAATGTGCAAATACTCAAGCGACCATCGCTTCCAAAAATTCTGAGACATTTGCTGCAGCAACTCAGAACGCGTCAAACGATTGCTACTGACCTCTGTGTAGGGGTACTCTGGCAAGGCGTTAAGTGGTTGGCCAATTAAGAAATGCCCTGGTGTCAGGGCCTCGAGATCATTCGGATCTGAGCTAAGCGGACACAAAGGACGTGAATTGAGAACGGCCTCAATTTTACAAAACACGGTCGCTAGCTCCTCAAAGGTTAATATCGTTAAACCTATAACGCGCATCAAATGTGTCTTAGCGGACTTTACAACCGCTTCAAATATACCACCCCAGTGGGGGCATCCTGGTGGATCGAACACCCAGTTAATGCCCTGACGGGAGAGGCTCGTGCCGATAGCTTCCTCGTTTTCCGATAAAAACGTTATAATTTCTTTCATACATCGATCAGCGCCCTTAAAGTTGGTACCACAGTCCGACCTGATCAGCGCTGGTCGCCCTCTTCGCGACACAAATCTATCTAAAGCTGCTAAGAAAGCCTCCGTAGTGAGGTCGGCCACGAGTTCCAAGTGGACGGCCTTGGTTGCTAGGCACACAAACACGCACAAATACGCCTTGATTGACTTCGCGTTGCGAAGGCGTGATGCCTTTACCATAAAAGGCCCCGCAAAGTCCGTTCCCACACCCGCAAACGTCCAGGCTTCCGTCACCCGGTCCGGTGGGAGGTCTCCCATCTGAGGTTGCATTGTGGCTGCCTTCAACCGATAGCAAGGCAAGCACCGAAACACAATGCTCCGTACCGTACGTCGTCCAGACAAGATCCAAAACTCGCGCTGCAGAATAGCCAAAAGTGCATTGCAGCCCGCATGCGAGTTTTTCTGGTGACGATCCCTAACTATAAGTTCTACCAAAGGTCCCTTCTTTGGGAGTAACAGCGGATGCCGTGCTGAAAAGGGCAGGTTAGCGTTCCGAAGTCTACCTCCAACCCGGAGCATTCCATGCTCGTCCACGAACGGGTTGAGGCGCACAAGACCTCCCTTCAGCTTTCCACGGCCATCCCTGAGCAGCCTGGCCTCTTCCTCAAAATGTTCCGCCTGGACGACCCTAACCAATAAACTTAAAAATTTCAAAAATGCTGAAACACGTATTTAATTATTTTAAGTTATAAGTCTAATCAGAAATTTTGAAACAGATCACATTTAAGATAAAAAACTTTCATACAAACTTTTAACCCCTTTTTCACCCATTGAAAGGTTAAAATTTCAAAAATGCTGAAACACGTGTTTCATTATTTTAAGTTATTAGTCTAATCACAAATTTTGAAACAGATCACATTCATTAAAAAAAACGAACTTTCATACAAACTTTTAACCCCCGTTTGACTTTGACCCTAATAAGGGTTAAAATTTCAAATATGCTGAAACACGTGTTTAATTATTTCAAGTCATAAGTCTAATCACAAATTTTTAAACGGATCACACTTAAGACAACGAACTTTCATACAAACTTTGAACCCCCTTTTCATCCCTTGGGGGATTAAAAAAAACGGAATTTAAAGTAAAGTCGCTTACCACGTCTGTCCCTGTCTGTTTGTTTGTTTGTATGCTTAAATCTTCAAAACTACTTAACGGTCTGGATGAAGTTTTTTTTAAAGATAGAGTGATTCAAGAGGAAGGTTTTTATGTATGATTTATGTCGGGAGAAGGTCTGTTTCCCGTGGGAAATCAGTTAGCAGCGGGTGAAACCGCTGGGCGGGCCGCTAGTATATATATATATATATATATATATATATATATATATATATATATATATATATATATATTATATATATTATATATATATATATATATATTATAAATGCGAAAGTAACTCTGTCTGTCTGTCTGTCTGTCTGCTACGTTTTCACGGCCAAACCGCTAAACCGATCTTCATGAAACTTGGCACAGAGATTGCTAGCATACCGAGAACGGACATAGGCTACTTTTTATTACCATTCGAGGGTCTGGAGTACAGATGTAGACCACCAGGTGTACCATCAGGAGCCCAGCTAAACTATTAGAGATACAGGCATGGTTCTAAAACAAAAGTTGTTCAGTATGATGGGCTGCTTCTTTGCACAAGGACATTGAGGATCTGGAGTACCTTATGTAGACCACCAGGTGTACCATCAGGAGCTCAGCTAAACTATTAAAGATACAGGCATGGTTCTCAAACAAAAAATGTTCAGTATGATGGGCCGCTTCTTTTCACAAGGACATTGAGGATCTGGAGTACCTTATGTAGACCACCAGGTCAACCATCAGGAGCCCAGCTAAACTATTGGAGATACAGAAATGGTTCCAAAACAAAAGTTGTTCAGTATGATAGGCCGCTTTATTTACACAAGGACATTGGGGATTTGGAGTACCTTATGTAGACCACCAGGCGTACCATCAGGAGCCCAGCTAAACTATTCGAGATACAGGCATGATTCTAAAACAAAAGTTGTTCAGTATGATGGGCCGCTTCTTTTCACCAGGACATTGAGGATTTTGAGTACCGTATGTAGACCACCAGGTCATCCATCAGGAGCCCACCTAAACTATTGGAGAAACAGAAATGGTTCCAGAACAAAGTTGTTGAATATGATGGGAATAAGTTGAGAAAGGACATTGCCTTCTTTACCGAGGACAGAAAAACAATAAGTGTGGTATAGAGGTACAAAAATGTATTACAGTAACTTAAATTAACTTTTTATTTGTCTTATCTACTTATTCTGACTATTTTAGTGTGCTCAAATCGGCACCTATGGAGTAAGTACTCTGTTATCTACTGACTTTTGTATTCAATTGTTATAAATATTGATGGCATGTAATTAACGCGGCGACTACTTAATCAGATTCAAGGTTGAAAAAATAATAAAAGTGGATAGTAAATATAATAGGTTGGCAGCGACAGTGGAGTACAGTATTAAGTAAAAAGTAGCAGCGTTAAAATCTGTATCAAGCTTTGGTTTAATTGAAACTGGCATCGAGTTTTTCTTTTGTCTACTGAATTTATGGATAAGCGAAAAATTGCCAGCAGCTAAAAATTAGAAAATAGGCATTATTAAATTGTAAAATAGAGATTCAATTTAAATTGGTTTGAGGTAATAATTAATTTAATTGAGATTTTATTAACATTAATTATGCGACATTTTACGAGCTGCAAATAAAACAAAAAATGGCAAATAATTAAATATTGTGTTTATATTAAATATAAAAATTGCATACAATTTCCACATTGTGAATATTGTGATTGTGTTTCTTTTATGTCTCACTTAACTTTAAATAATTTGATTGTGTTTATATTGTTCTATTTCTTGACTTTTTTGAAAAATAAAAGGCATGAAAATAATTCAAATAGTTTTTATCAATTTATTAAAATAATTGTTACCTAGGTATATCTATAGGCACTTAAATACTTATTGAATAAAAAGGGCTGGGCTTGATTTGGTGGACCGTCCGCGTTTTCTTTTTTGCCCTATTGGGACCATTTTTGCCTCTAAATTCGGAGTGGTCTCCACGTGTTCGTATGCACCCATTATCGGTGAATTGCACAAAAAAACAACAACAAGCAACAGCTAGTCCCGTGACGTTCACTCACCGCTTGCCATTGGCTGATAGCGCGTTTCGCCCCCCGCGCCGCCATTTTCATAATATAATGATTTCCAAAACAAACAAAAAAAGTTCCTTAATACGTATTTAAAGTATCCGTTTTAATATTTACAGCTGCTCGTAAATAAGAGCCAGAAAGTGTTATTTTAGATGGAAACCTACAATAGCCTGAATATTTTATTTGTTATCGCACTAATAATGTTATTCGCCAACCCATGATTTTTGATACCCCGCCTATAATTTCAATTATTTATTTTATATATAATACTACCTTGAAGTCGCAGCCGTTATTTAGCTTTTTGTGATGCCCTGCATTTGCAACTTATCAAATATAATTTAAAGCCAAATTATTTAACCACTGCCCAGTTATATTTTTTAGACGCTAATAGGTGGTACCCCGTTAATTTGCTAGTCGCCTTGTTAAAAATATGCGAATATTGATCTCTCATGGCAGTGCACCGGATAGCAAATTTTGAATTGTCCCTTTAACAACAGAAGCAAGCAAGTCATCTTTAAACAGTAGAGATAAGAACTGTTCTAATATCACTGTCACACTTACTATGAATACACATACCTACTTTAGAACTTCTGCCTAAAAAAACTATCTAACGCGGACGAAGTCGCGGGTAAAAGCTAGTTTTACTATAAAATTCCTAAAATAATCATGGATTTAACAAATATTTGTGTCTTGTGGGGATCGAACCCACGACCCTCAGCGTAGCAGGCAGGGTTACTATCCGCTACGCCATCTGGCCAGTAAATTTTTCTATGTTTCCGGAGATTATTGATCATGCCCGGGAACGTAACTGGAAATATTCCCAATGTTATCGGGAACAGCACATTGCTAGTCGTGCATAGTCACGTTGTACAAAACATTGTCGGGCATAATCGTGTTGCGCATAATCAATGTCGTGCATTTATGGTTCCAAAAGTCATCTTTAAGTCTATATACTTTGACAGCCTATAAGTCAATATCAGTAATCCAGAGAGTTATGTCAACTTGCAGGTCAAATATCATTTGACTCAGAGCAAGTAAATGTGAAACCTACCAATATTATACTTGAAGCTATGAAAAACTAATCTCACCGCAATTAGTAGACTTGGCTTGTCTACACTAATATTATAAAGAGTAAAGATTTGGTTGTTTGTTTGTTTGAATTAAATAGGCTCCGAAACTACTGGACAAATAAAAAATAGGCTATATACTGTACGAGAAAAAATAGGGATCCGCGTGAAAACTTTGATAATGTAACCCGTCGCGTGAAAAAAATACCAATAAATGTCTTATATCGCGTAAGTTGTGGAAATTATTGACAATAGAGCAAAGTGATGTACAAAAATTTTATAGAAGACATCAATTTATAAAAAATATCCGCAATAGCATGTGTCTTACTATTACAGTATTATGCCACAATAACTACTTTTTCATCTTAGAAAGTGCAATAGTCACGTCGCGCCGGTACAAACTACGCCACATTATTCGTACTTGAGTAATAATCATATTTAATCATTATCAAAACCACCAGTTACATTAACCATGTAAATAAGCAACTTTGTGTTACATGTCAAATGTGGAGTGGCAGAAGCGGGGTTAACCACACTATCATTTGCTGTTTTGGCTAGAAAGAAAAATCCAACCAGACGAAACTGATAGTGTCATAACGTGATAGTGTGAACTACCAAAAATAATTATGCCTATAAAAATATGGTGCGTATATTCTGTGTAAAGGTTAAACATGCTCTCTTATGCTTGGTTAAATAAATAGTATTTCGTGTCTTTAAGCATTTGTTTTTGTTTTATTTTAACGCATGCCTTTGATTGCAATGAGTATTTCATGGTTTCATTTTACTTGCTTCTAGGGTTCTCTCTGAAATCTTCCCTTGCCCTGAAATACCATAGAGAATTTACCACAGAAAGAAGTAGGAGTGCATCAATAAAATTTTCTTTGGTTTTTTTCCTTCTAAGAGAAGAGACGTTATTTTTTGTCAAAAACGTTAAAAAAGGGCATGTAGCGTACGTGATCCAATACTCTAATCTAATCAATTATAGTGTATATCTGTTTTTGTATTGAGAGTAAGTATTGGCCTAAAAACAGTTTAACAATTATCTTCATCTTCAACCTGTTGCCACCTAATGCTGAGTGTAGGGTGGTGTTGGTCTCCTCCTTACTTACCTACCTTATATTAGCGCTGTCACTTTCCGTCCAATAGGTATGGAGAAGTATAGGTGATATCTAAGTCCTATCATGTTCAAAAACGTCAATTGATTTTTCGCTATTTCTATTGAATTTAGTCACCATTGTTTTATCGTCGCCTCATTTTGACATATTACGCGCATTTCATGACAAGACTTACATAACTCCTATTCGTTCCTAAACCTTAGTATTTGAAGTAAAGTGACAGCGCTAATATTAGGTAAGTAAAGAAAATTGTTATCTCGAATAAATGCCATAACGTTCAGCTTGGCTACTAAGTTCATTTCAATGAATCAAGTTTTAAAAATAAGCCATGTTCATATTTTAAACTAGTTGATATGAAGTCTTCGCTTGCCCTCCTGAGCCCTCCTCAGAGGTGCATCATTCTAGTCCAATTTTATTTATAATAATATTATGTAGTTAAATATTAAAGTTAATAGGTAACTAGAAAAAAAATTGGGATAAATATCCCATAAAAATTCATTTTGAGTATTTTATGATTTTCGTTTATTGGTGATTTTATTCTTGAAGGTGGTTTAGTTTTTTGTTAAAAAGTACAACCATAATCCCATAGATAACTAGACAATGATCCACGATAGAACTATTTCCATCAAGATTTCTATGAAGTTTTTTTGCAAGTTTTTGTATCCATCAGTCAGTAAGTTTTTTTAAAGGCTGAGACAGACCAATTGTACGTGCATCACGTGCGCACCAGGCGTGCGTGCGATTATAAGTTGCAGCAATAAAAATAAAAACATACATCACAGCATCAGCATTGCGCAGTAACATTTTATGTTAACAATTATCAGTCACACACTCGCCCTCACACATACACCCCGAGGCGTTATTAGTCGATAGAAATAAGTTACTTTTCCCTGACCTATATATAGTAAAACATTTGATATGTAAAATTATTATTATTAATAAACTAGCGGCCCGCCCAGCGGTTTCACCCGCTGCAAACTGATTTCCCACGGGAAACTGACCTTCTCCCGACATAAATCAATATCATACATAAAAACCTTCCTCTTGAATCACTCCAACTTTTAAAAAAAAACTTCATCCGGATCCGTTAAGTGGTTTGAAGATTTAATACATGCATTGCATACAAACAAACAAACAGACAGAGACAGACGTGGGAAGCGACTTTACTTTATACTATGTAGGTAGTGATAATCGGTCTCGCTTCATTAACGCATTAGGCTAGAATGTAGATAAAATTTTGTATGAAGCCCAGATAGAGGTAATTTAAAGACTTTATATTGGCAAGATGCATTGTCGGAGGTGGACGCTAGTATTGTATCACTACATAGTATAAAATAAATTCGCTTCCCGTTTGCTGTCTCCTTATATTTTGATGCGGTTTTTTTTATTAGATGGAGTAACTTGAGAGAAAGGTTTAAAAGTATAATTTATTCCGGGAAATTGTCACATTCCCATGCGAAAACGGGTAGCCCAACTGGAAATAAACTTTCATATTTAAGGATTGAAATTTCAAAAATTCTGAAACACGTATTTAATTATTTTAAGTTATGAGTCTAATCAGAAATTTTGAACCAGATCACATTTAACATAAAAAACTTTCATACCAACTTTTAATCCCCTTTTCATCCCTTGGGAGATTTAAAAAAACCGGAATTTTATCAGCCTATGAACGGGATTTCCATCTTCACCGAATTTCGCATATCTCTGTTTGTATTATGGAACAAAAATATTATTAATTCTCAGTTTTCGGGATAGTATAAATGCTTATCTACTGAAGCTAGAGAGATAAAACTTGGACATGAAATTTTTTATGTAATAAAGGTCCGGATTTTTTTGATGAAAAGGGGGTTAAATGTTTGTATGAAAGTTTTTATCTTAAGTGTGATCTGTTTCAAAATAGTGATTAGGCTTATGACTTAAAATAATTAGACACGTGTTTCAGCATATTCGAAATTTTAATCCTTAATAGGGTCAACAGGGGATCAAAAGTTTGTATGAAAATTCGTTTTTTTAAATGAATGTGATCCGTTTCAAAATTTGTTATTAGACTTATAACTTAAAATAATTAAATACGTGTTTCAGCATTTTTGAAATTTTAAGCCTCAAATGGGTGAAAAGGGGGTTAAAAATTTGTATGAAAGTTTTTTATCTTTAATGTGATCTGTTTCAAAATTTCTGATTAGACTTATAACTTAAAATAATAAAATACGTGTTTCAGCATTTTTGAAATTTTAATCCTTAAAGGTGTCAAAAGGGGGTCAAAAGTTTACTTCCAGTTAGGCTACCCGTTTTCCCATGGGAATGTGACAATTTCCCGGAATAAATTACACTTATAAACCTTTTCCTCAAGTTACTCTATCTAATAAAAAAAACCGCATCAAAATTCGTTGGGTAATTCTTAAGATATAAGGAGACACCAAACGGTAAGCGACTTAATTTTATACTATGTAGTGATGAGTTATGAGTTATAACATGTGATTTTCTTAACGTCACCGAAATAGATAATTGATAAAGTAAAAAATTACGAAGTTGTAAAATGATAGAAAATATTAAATTGCAACAATGCAAACTTGCAGACTTTAACATTCCACGATAAAAGATTTTCGGTTGATTGAAATATTTCAAAAAATTATGTTAAGTATGTAAACAGCGGTTTTTAAGGCATGGGAAAGATTGGCTTCACGCGTATCACCCGATGTGTCGGTATTGGACAGTTAAAATGGCAAACATGTTTGATCTGGTAGTGTGGAAGTGGTCTGGTCAGATCTTTCGATGCCGATGGATGGTAGAGGAAGCCGGTTTTGGTGGTGGCGGAGCCCATGCCTCAGCAAGCGTAGTGGCAGGACGCCCTCCAGCCAAATAGACCGAAGACTTGATGGCGGAAACGGGAGATCGTGCCTTATGGCGTAGCTTTATGGCATATGCGTATGGCGCTTATGTTTAGCAGTTTGCTATTAGGCTGATGTGATGCGTGATGTCTCATATATGACATATGATTACCGCACAGCGACGCGGTGTGTAGTGCGGTTGCATCTAACTAAGTTCGTCTGTAATGTGGGACCAGAAATATAACCACAAAATTTTGCGGGTCGTCAGGGGGGCTAAATGTTTGGTTACGGAAGGAATTTACATTGATAAAGAGAGACATATATATATATATATATATATATATATATATATGCGCAAATACATGTATCACACTTTCAGTACAACATAGTACACACTTCCTCTACTGCAGCGCACACTATTGCACACGCATCCAGTGTGAGTCAGTCTTTAAATTTTAAATTAATACATTTATCTTGGTGGCCAGTGTCATAGTATCTGTTATATTTTATCTTCTCTTATAATGCACATCACTATGTACATGTCATCAACGTGCCGTCAAACGAAGTGTTATCAGCACAATTAAATCTGTCTGATACTAGATATATTTATAAAGGATTGTTTACAAATTTTATCAAAGATAGCAATACAAAAAATTGGTTTGAATCACGATTTAAATGATTTATTTATAGAATCAATATTAAAATCATAAATGAGTAGGTGCACTTTGCGTATTATTGTCAAAGAAAGCAAAAAATCTAAGCTTTACTAAAAAAGTTGATACACTTAAAGTTTTTTGTTTTGTTTTTGTGAGTCGATAGTGAAGATTGTAGAGCATGTGTTTAGAAGTTAGTTTAATGGTATTTAGTGCCGAATAGTCAACGTAATTTTGGCCCTTTCTTGTTTTTGTGCTGGCAACACGTGTTTTCCAAAAACCGACGACAACCGACAACAACCGACGACATCCGACGACAACCGTATACAACCGACGACATCCGACGACAACCGACGACAAGTTCGGATGTATCTAAATGTCGGATACAGTCGCCGACTTAGGTCCGGGAGGACCTTAAAGAAGTTTTATACTTGACGAAGGCTTATAAGACGTATTTTGTGTTTTGTGCATTTCATTGATATTCTGCTATGCCAAGCCGGATTTTCAAGGCTTTCACTGGTGTTCGTTGGGCTCCCTCTAAATGATATTGCCCTGAGTTAACAAAGCTAAAGTGGAGTACAACTGAGGAGTTGCCACTCCAGCACTCTGAAAGTGCTGTAATGTGTCAGTAGGGGGCGCCGTGATCGAATTTTTCACATTCTCAGTGGCACTCAGTTGATTTTCTCAGTGAAATAGAATGTAATAAATGCGGTGGTGGAATAACGGCGGAATCAGGGTGGAATCCATCGCGATCGCAGCGGCTGAGATGCGGAAAACAGGGATGTACTTAGTGGTAGATAGGCCTCGCTTAGGACAAATTTTTTGTTGCTAAAGAAAATCAAAACACTGTTTTTATTACTTACGTAGTTGACATTGTTAAAAAGTGTAAATTCCGTAAATCTCTGCATGGAGACTGTTGTAATGAAATACCCAACCGTTGACGGTTGTTAGTACGATGCAATACCATAAGGCGGTTTTCCCAATTTGACTGACGGACGTATTTTTGACCACGCGCATGCACAACACGTATTCATGAAGGACATCCATCTTCAAATTTGCTTAGAAAAGTGACTTGATCTATAATTTTACCTCGTTGTATAGCTTAATCGATATTGTTTTATTTTTCTTATATCATTGTATATTCTTACCTTATCGCGGTTCGCTTGCTCACTGCGTTCGCTTCAGGGGGTCACAACTTTAACCTAACCTAACCCACTGTGTCGGATTTGTGTTAGGAAGGTTTGTTTTATTGCGGCCATAGAGTTACGACCGCGGGTTGCAGTACATGTAATGTCCGGATAATGACTCGGTTAGTTGATTATAGCCAACATTAGTACAACAGTTCATACATTTTGATAGCAGCACTCTGTATTATAAACCCGACCAATTATTGAAGACAATCCAATGACTATTTCGTACATAGCCATGTTATACAAAACACTGCTGGTTGTGCACAATCAATGTTGTGCATTGATGGTACCCGTAGCCTATGGCACATTGTAATGCTAGCGGTTAGACAGATGCATTTGTCAGTCCGTTTTACTGTGTTGTCCTTAATCGAGTGCTACGCCGCCACCGTTGTCATCAAATGCTACGAAAGGTTTCAAAAAGTATAGGTAAGTAAGTAAAAGTAAATTTCAGAAGGCAAAAAGCGATTTATAAGCCGTTCAGGCATTTTTTATATGCGGTTGTATATACTTATTATCCCTTTTTTAGTTTTAGCTTCTAGTAGTTCTAGCTTCTTTTTTAGTAGGTCTAGCTAAAGAATATTTTTTTTTGCATTATTATTCATATAGTATACGTAATAAGATTTTGTGGCTTACTTTGAGGAGGCCTCACATGATGGCCAAGTCCTGGCCAAGACGCGGCTGACGCGCAGAAAGCCGATTCAATATTGGCGCGTTCTCGATTCGGTCCGAATCAAACGTGACGGGAATGTTGTCGATATTTCAGTTTATTCTGCGGCTTTTTGACTCACGTTGCGAATATTCCATCTGCCGCGACGCTTGAGATTTCAGCCTGGTCCCTGAACAGGATATCCGCCGAAATACGAGATGAAGCCCCCGATCTATACCTCCAGGGTAAATAATGTTAGGTATATCTGACACAAGATATTCGGGATTCGAGGAAAAACTGATTCCTTTTTAACTTTGTGATAGTGTGTGTCATTGATAATTATTAGTTAGTTCATAACCTGTCGTTTACGAACGATTTACCTAGGTACATATAAGACCGTTTCACTAATTTGTGGTTCAATCGCAAATTTCGGGTAAAATTTAATTGCCATGAAATACTTTCTGCGTGTGCACCTATAAATATGTTGTCGCATGCCGTCTCGATTTTTTTGTGACGATATTATGTGATTCCATAAAAGACATTAACAAAAAATACTCTGAGTGCACTATGGTAAGAATTTAAAAGGACATAAATAAAATGAATCACTGCAGTCTAGCATACAAAGAAAAACAGGAAGTTTTACCTGTAAGTGGTGGTAAACTGTAGGTTTAAATCCGTTGCAATTCCAAGCAGCTTAGGTTTCAAAAATAAATAAACAACGGATCCTTTGGCTGAACTTAATCCCTGGATTGTGTATCTCAAAGAGCTATTCTTGTTGAATGTCTGTGTTCTTAACATCTCTGGAAAAGGAATCTTTAAGTTTTCGGAGTTATTTCAATTGACATTACTTTGGCGTCGCTCGCTTTTATTAACATCAGCATCTTCTTTCCTACAGATAAGTTTGGTTTGGGAGTCGTGTTTCGACTGATTAGTGATAAGTAGTTTATGCAACTGTCAGATAGTGCGTAATAAAAATAAATGCAGTTCCATACACTTATTTATCTATAATCGAACTGAAAGGTCACATACAAGGTCAATACGAGAAATAATGATTTTTAAAAATAATTTGGAAGATTTTTTTGAAGAGTGTAGATAAATTTGATTATCTACACTCGAATCATAAGTAAGACACGAGAATTTTAATGCTTAGTTATATGCAGTTGCATACACTATTTTATTTAAGATGTCAGGTGTCGTGGAAACGTCTTTATTGCTTTGCTCCATAATACTACTATGTACTAATAATACATAGTACATAGTAGTACCCATTATTTAAATATTTTTGAATAATCAATGACTATTATCTGTGCCTGAACTAAACTACAAAATAATAATATTACAAAGTTAGTTTCAATTTAGAAGCAAAAATTGACCATCAATGGCTGACGTTCATTTTGCGGGACCCATTCGGACGATTCCATTTTCCTTGCCAATTCCCACAAATTGTTTCCCCAAAGTGGACTGATGATAGGTGTGGGGGATTGCACCCGTTTTAAGCTCCTATTTTAGAGTTCCGTAGAAAGTTGTGATTCAGTCACTAGCGGCCATAGCATGACTTTGTCAGATACAATCAGCTATAAGGGTTTTGACCGACACCTTTAGCATTTGACTGCTATTGTTACTGTCAGCCAGCTACTGTTTTGGCTGGGCAAATCTGTCGTAGAACCGACGAACGGTGGCGTAAGCGGAACTTGTGTAGAGGCCACGTCTCTACTGGATGGCGAAAACGAGAGATTGTGCCCTATGGTGTACCTTGAGGCAGGCCTACGTCCAGCAGTGGACTGCAATAGGCTAATGTATATAGGAGTTTTGACTGTATACAATGCTTGGCATATTATGGCTCCATCTACCGGGATAGTAGATTTCAATAATCGTTTAACCAACACGAGTAGTGTTTTAAAATTAGGTATTCAAGTATAAGCTGTTAGCAGACATTATTATAGAATACATGCCTATATACATTAGTATTTTCTTCTCACGTAGCAGAATATGTTAAAGGAATCTGTAACTTTTCATTATTGGCCAATTTGAAAAAGCCGCTGCCAAAAACATTTGACTCCCAAAACAAAGAATTGTTTATGCAAATCTTACAATAGGAGGAATTATTATTTTTGACTTACGGAACCAAACATTTCGGTTTCGCCCTTGCACTTTTCGTTTTATTCGAGGATCACACGCTGCGGCTTACAGCCATTTAGTTAATTGCGGTGCTTAATTTTCACTTCATTTTACCACCATAAAGACTATTGTTTGGATTTGACAGCTCAAAGAGAACATTTAATTACAAATTAATTTAAAAATATTGCCGTTTATAAAATGTTTTACTAGATATTTCCGAGTTACATCTACAGAATATCTAAAAAGTACCTTTCAGTGCTCTGAGTCAATTTTGTTTGTCCATGGTATGGTATCCCGGTTCAGGAAATGCGAAAAATTTATCATCCAGAATTAAAATTAAATTCACTGCTCTTCAAAACTTCAGAAAAAAGTTTAGACAATACAATCCCAACAGTTAAATTATCAAGCCGTAGGTTTTACAACTTGACGAAATTAATCAAGAAGTTATTACAGTCGCTACTGGTGATGATGGATGGTCTATGGGACAGTGGCTAGTGGGTGTCGTTGGGAATAGAATTTTCACTAGCCCCTTACTTGGTAAGTTAAGGATAAATTTCATCAAAAATATGACCTTAACAATGGGAAAATCTCTGAAATCGCGAAAAGGAAAATTCCTATTTTAAGTTTTGGTAGAGCAGATTATCTAATCGATTTTCTATGTAAGTTCTTTATTTGATTAGATTTTCTGTAAAGTTTGCGTACTGACAAAAAATTTTCCTTGGACTAGCTGGACTTTTTCCCGTACATTGTCCGCACTCTGCAAAGGGACAGAGAGTGATTTCAAGTCAGCTTGTAAATGTTCATTCGCAGAATATCGGCTGTTTGAATATTGAATGACATTAAAATATTATTTGTGCAAGTTGTAATGGAAACTGTCAAATTTTTTAAAACAAAGTTAATAATTTTATACTAGAAACATGCAGTAATCAGTTGATTTAAGATATTTGACAACTAGTTTCCATTATCAAGTTAACCGCCATATTTGTAAATGTTTTAATAATTAAATACATTAAAAAATACTTGCTTGTTATTCTATAGTAACCCTAGTTGGCTGTAAATTTGAAACTAAACTAGGTTCTTCGGAACTCGACCGCTGTCCAGTATGAGGGATTGCTTTGTCTGCGCTTTAATTGAAATATTAATTGATTAATAGCCAAACTAAGGAGACAACTAAAACCAAGACCAACAATCAATCATAGAGCTGACGGCTTTGAAGATATCGCTGTAAAATGTTTCAAGCGTGACTTTAGTGTAAAATCTTTTCGAATCGTTGTTTTGCAAACTTGACGATAAATATTTTGAATCTGTCTCTGGACTTTAAATAAATAAAGATTATAAAATTATTTAAATAAAATTTAAGGAACACTGTAGAATTTGAAATTTTAAATCCTATCTCAAGTATTCATATATGGCACTCAGCTAAACTGAATAAAGTTTCTTTCAAAGGAAATGTATGTAATGATGAAGACGTCATGTTTTTGTGAATCAAATATCAAAATTTCATAACGCCATCTAGTTTGAAATTAAAAAATTGCCGAGAACTGTCAGATGGAGATGTTCTCATTGCAACTTTTTGTAAAACACCTGCGAATAGTGCCGTCGCTGAGTTTACAATTGGCTTTGATATGACAAGTTACGTGGAACATTTTTTATATCGTATACCAACGATCCAAAATTCTGCTTCTAATTGAGACCTATTTTCTCAACAAGCTGTTTTATATACTTACCTACTATGCGGCCGCCAGTCTAACGTAAATGTAACATATATGCCCTACATGCCCGACACACCGAGACGAGGATTATTAACTTCCACAGTTAATAGAAAACTGTCAAAAACTGGAGGGCATTAATTTTACACTCCATTAGGTCTCCTGAATTGGGGAGCACGCGAATTCCCATTCGATATTAGTTCTTGCTCACTCTTAATTAGCGGGGAAATGTCTTTTGCAAAAGGGTGTTTCTAGTTGACCGGCAAATCATTTTTCAAGTCTTTATTAATAAAAGTAAATGATTCTATTTTGCTGTGGTATTTTTGGAGGCTTTTCTCCAGCTATTAGAAGTTTTTGAAGGCTATGAAGTGAATAAGGTCTGAATAGGATATAAAATATTCAAATTTAATTGACCTTAAATTTTTATTTATGTGTCATGATTTGTAAAATAAATTTGACAATATTGATTTTCTGCCATATGAAAACACATCACAAATATATATCCTTAGAGTATAGATAGAGTATATATCACATTGAAGTTAGATAATAGTTGTTCCGAAACTTGAAATAAAAGCAAACTGTCTTTTTAAACACCATCTTTTTTGTAGCCTCTTTGCATCTTCCAGTTTATCTTATAAAAAAGTTCCCAAAACGCGGTCTCCACATGGAAAGGTCTTTTGCCAAGATTAATTTCAGTGTCGATGTTGTAGAAGTACTGATATTCTTTGTTTACTGGAAGCCATTTTACTGGCAATAGATCAGTTTCTTCTGGTGTTGGGTTTCTTAAACAAGAAGTAAAAAAAACATTATACTATGAAAAAATGGCATAGACATATATATCACGCTTTATTCCGTTACGTGGGTGGCAGAGCGAGATCGGGCGTAAAAAACGGAAATGTACCACGTCCAACGTACATTTGAGGGACATTCAGAAAATTGTGTATTGCTATAATGACAAGCTGTCAGTGGTCTAAAATTGCAATTCACATTTACTCTCGAGTCCGTTAGTTGCCTTTTACGAAACCCATGGGAAATAAATGGGGGTGATGCTGTTTTATCATACTATTCTTAAGTTTATGAAAGTAAGATTTATATTTTCCAAGTATTTTATTCAAAAATCAAGGGTATTAAAACTTTTACTTTACATGTATGCTTACCCAAATTTAGCAAAATTCGTCCACATTGTCGTCATGCGATCAATTATCAACTGGTCTTCAGGTGAAGCATCATCTGTGTAATGACTTTGCATGTCGAATATGTATCCTAGATCGTCAGCGTGACCTGCGCCACCCACTGTTACGTTCCTGGTTTGCTTGTAGTAGTTCCTGCCACCATTGTACGAAAATACATAGTAAAATATGTCCCTAGCTTCATTTTCAATATACATTTCAATACTCCTTTGAGTAGACACTACGTATGAGAACGTTGAGTCAAATTGAATTATTGGCCACATTGTATCAGCACTAATTTTCTCATCTCCCAAATAAAATCGGTGAACTAGTTTGACCATTTCCGCTAAATATTCTTCATTGAAATGAAAGTAGTCCCTTAGCCTTTCATAGATTATATTTAAATCTTCGAAAAATTCAGGTTTCTTATCGGCGTATCTCGCTACCTGCTCTTGCTCATTGTGTCCAATCAAGAAATTTAAATTCTTAGCTTTTGGTATTTTCAAATTAAAAGTATAATCAGTAATAATATTTTCGACACCGTCAAAAACTTTTTCAACGCATGGTTTTACAACTAATTGTAACTCCTCTGCCGCTGCTACAGCTAATGTAGGTTCTACAGTTGCAAGGAAAATTAGTGCATCATTCAAAGATCTTGTTTTAAATCCAAGTTTATCTGCTAGTTTTAAAGGTACCTCAGTATCAGCTTCGTATATTGTGTCACGGGTTAAAGACGTGCCACTTTGTAAAATAGCGTTGTGAAATAGCTGTTCTTGTGGAGAAAAAATAAGGAAATCTATTGATCTTCCTCCGCTACTTTCACCAAATGCCGTTACCTTTTCCGCATCCCCACCAAAAGATTCTATGTTGTCTTTTATCCATCTTAATGCTGCAATTTGATCCTTCAGGCCCTGGTTACCAGGAACATCTGTATTATGAAGGCACATGAATCCGTAGAGACCAACTCGATGGTTGATGACCACCAAGATGACGTCATGTCTAACTAAGTATTTTGGGCCAAACGAAGCTCTGCCATAAGAACCTCTTTCGAAGTTTCCTCCGTGAATATAGACCATTACTGGTAGTCGATTTGTAGATGTGGCAGAGTGAGGCACGTAGATATTGAGTCGTAAACAGTCTAGTGAGCCTCCTATAACGTTATCATTACTAGTGTCTATATGTGGACACATTGCAGTGTCATCATAAGCTTCAAATTCAGTAGCAAACTCTGGATGTGGTAGCGATGGCTGAAAAAAAATACCTTGCGTTTTTAACATTTTTATTGCAACCAAAACCCACAGAAAAAGCATTATTTATGTGTGTGATCTTGCATTGAGCTCAAAAATGCGTTTACCAAGCATTCCCATTGATTTTTCTTCTTCTATTTTATGTGAGACACCGAGTCATCCAACGACCCGATGAACCTTGGTGGTCATAGCAAATACTAGAAACCAGGGATTGCCATGTTTAGATGATGAGATAGCGTAACGATTATTATAAACACTTCGCTTACCCCAAAAGGATTCGTTTCATTAATTTTAGCATACGGTATACCCATAAACATAGAGTAATCACCATCTAAAGCTCGCAAACCTCGAATCAGTCCCACTTTGGTCTGCACCAGCGGGTCTATTCTAGTTTGAGCCCATGTATTTTGGAAAGCCAGTGACAATGTCACCAGTAGCACTTTTGAAACCATCATTTTTATTTAATATAGTTTAATTGCTCACACATAATTTAAGACTTGTTTACTCTTGAATAACAATTCAACAATGAATACTTCACACAGATAAATACAATCATGAAATGTTTGTATAACATACCTTTGATCCTACTTATAAGTAAGTACCTCATGTCATGCTCACGAAAAGAGGTAGATTAGATAATTTTGACAAGTAAAATCCACCAAAAACATTTTCATGTAAAATGTAGCCAAAAAGAGAGAATATGAAAAACATATCAAATCTCAAATGTAGCCAATGTCCTGAATCTATACGCTCTACATCCACCAATCCAAATTTAACAAACTCTAATACCTGAGTTAAAATGTATACTATGGATTAGCAGTTTCTGCAATATTTTGACTCTGTTCCTTGACTAGATATTGATAGGGATACCTCTGAATTGTTAAGGGTTCATACAAATTTCGACACCCCAATTTGGTGAGTTGTAGAGAAAATGTAAAAGGTTTTGTTATTCTTGTTTGTACACTAAACTTAGTCTACAACCCAAATTAAAGCTTTATGCACTTGAGGAAACTAAACTCATACTTTAACATCAGTAAATGCCGAAATCGGTGTATTTTAGATATCAAAGAAGTCTATAGATTTTAAAGCTATGCTATTGAAACTTTGTATGTGCTATGCAGTTACTATCAACTATCAAAAACGTTATCCTGCGAAAATTATGGGTCTTTGAGGTGATCTTTTTAATTTTATTTGATAAAACTAAGGAGCTTACTTATCAAATAAAGTGCAAAGGAGGTTTGAAAAAGGGGATAAAACGTTTGTATGGAAATTCATGGTTTTTAAATGAGATCTGTTTAAGTTTATGGATAGGTATAAAATACGCATATGACTTGTCTTTTTTAGTAGCTTTGTCGAGTTGTTCGTTGACTCGGTGTTCTATACGAAAAATAATGCGCGGGTAAAACCGCGGGCGGAAACCTAGCGTGTCTCATACAATGTTGAACTCCGCGACTGAACTCTTTACTATTCGCGGGCTTTTTAAGACCATAACTGCTTGCTTAGTCCCAGATAGTTCGATTTTTATTTTTAACTTATTGAAGTAATTTCAACATAATAATGACTTAACATAATGATATTATATTTGGCCTTTTTGGCGCATCGTTTCATTTTCGCGGTGTTGTCTGAAGATTTATTTGAGTTCGGTGCGTCCAAGGCCAGGACGTTCTTGTGAATAATGAAAACTAATTATTTCCGCCGACATTATGAATATAAATTGCCGGCGGGCATCTCCTTATTTTTCCCAGACGATAAACGACTCTCTCAGAAATGATCTTCAACAATATTGTCTCTGGAGACACAATGAGAATAGTGTTGCTCTTGAGCTTGTATTTGTAAAACTGCTCCTCTATTATTTCTAACAGTGACTCCTTCTGCATGTTTTTGTTGTTATAATGACATCAATGATAAACCAAAAATGTATTTACTAACAATAATTTTGTGGAGCTAAAACTGAAATAACAGTTTTTCTTTGAATCAGTAGGTACCTATGTAAAAATCACCATAGTAAGATCAGTCATTGGTTCAAGAGTTTTGTCATGCATGATGAAGTGCGTAACTTGATATGTTCCTTTTGGCCTTAATTCAAGTCACTTTCCATTAAATAGGTTTAGAAAAGGATAAGAGATATCTAAGTCCTGTCATATTTAAAATATCAATGAGTTCTTCACCATTTCTAGTCAGTTTAGTCGCCATTGTTTTCAACGTAGTTTTTCATCGTCGCCTTATTTTGACGGATAACACGAATTTCGCTGAGATATTTTGCGTTAAATTGTAAAACAGGACATGACTTAGATATTTAAACCGCCTATTTGGCGGAAAGAGACAGCGCTAAGAGAATTTATTTACTACTTATTATTTAATTTTTAATCTCTTGTAACGTTTAAAATGTGTGAATATGACATCAAAGAGTTCGAGTGACTAAGTGCGAGTTGTCAACTATCCCATAATATCTACAACTCCGTAACTGAATAATACGCAGACGTGTTGATTCGCCGATATATTTTGTAGTAGTAGTAAGTTTATTCAAATATACTCAACTTATTTCATCGACTCATCACTAGCGAAATCGTTGTGAGGAGCCATCTAATTACTTTCTATAGTAACAGCCCAGTTTATGTTCTCTTGTTCCCAGCCTTTCAGTGCTGTCATTTTGAAAAATTAAAATCTGTGTGCATTCGCAAGTGAAAACTAGTTTCAAAATTTATGAAACAGCAACTTTGAATACTTGAAACTTATAACAATGATAAATGAACAGATCTGTTTTAAAGGGTTTTGTCATCAGGCTAGATAAAAAATAGATAGGCACGCCGTGTGATGCCGACTTAGAATAGAATCACCCCATTTCTTTCCCTTGGAGGTCGTAAGAGGCGACTAAATTGCCCCCAAGGGCGCGATTGAGCTGGTTGTTTGAACAACCACAAGCTTTTCCGGGTGAGCTCCTGCTCCCCACCATACAGTCAGGTGTAGATTAACAGCCCCGGGGCTAAAAATCGTAGGGTACACAACTAAAAAAATAAAAAAAAATAAAAAAAGAGGCGACTAAGAGACTTGAGCGATACACAATTTTCCGAATGACCCTCAAATATTTGTCAGACGTGGCGTAAATATCCGTTTGTTGCGGCTGTTTGCGCTCTGCCTACTTCGCAAGGGAATATAGGCGTGATATGTGTACGTATGTATGTCATCAGGCTAGATAACCTGCGTCATGTTTGAAATTGAGTTAAATTCACATACGTTGTGCTCATTCGTAGATTTTTTGATGCTTCCGTTTTACTGTAGTAAACATCAAAATTATGTTACTTACCGATTAAATAAAATAAAGAACAAGTTGGTTTGATTAATAATTACTGTTAAGAAGATTAGGAACAACATCTGAGATAGGTCAAAATATGAGAAAAAATATAAACAGTCGGATATTTTGTACGTAGTTCCTTTGTGAAAGTTGTTCGTTTTTAGTATAAATATATTGGTCACAAATTAAGCCTCAATAATGCAAGAATTATTGTTATTTTCAGTTATGGTTAAATAGTTTATTGCTTTTCCAAAATAAAATATATATTTTCAGGTTTATATTTGTACTTTATTTGAAGTTGTCTTAAGATTGCAAGTAAGCTTTAGCAATAGGAAGAATGGTTGAATTGAATCATTTGAAACAATCGGGGTGCTTTATTGTTCCAGTAAGTAGTTTAACAATTATTATTATTCAGAAAGGAAAATTTATGTGGCAGTACTATCAGAACATCTCAAGTAACTTATTCAAGCGATCAATCTACGGTGGCTATTCTTAACAAATGTATAAAAAACCAGTAAAAGTTAATTCCGAAAATGGGTAATTAAAGTATGCAGCACCTTGAGGGACCTATTAAAGGGTCAACAATGTACTGGTATTCATTCTCAACTTACACAACTAAGTACTCAATCATACAGTGATTAGATTAGCAATAAACAATACCTTCGTTGATTTTTGATTTTTGTTATTTTTTAAGCGTGGGCGGACTAACCTCAGTAAGTCCCTTAAAGTGGCTACTCCAAATGGTAACTCGAGGTCCTGCTGTTATCACATACCTAGTGGACGATATACAGGGTTATGTTATGGCACAATCCCGTCAAGGGGTGAACCAGCCCATGAAACGAAACAGTATATTTTATTATTATTATATATTATTTATTTATTTATTATATATTATTTTAGTTAACAATTATTTTGAATAATTTTAGGAGAAAAATTAAATGCATAAAAATTAAGCATTTTCTACAAGATACAACTTATTTGGATTTTAAAAAGGTATTTGATGTTGTCGATACTAACATTCTCCAAAATGGCTGTTTTTCGATTCACTCCTAAACTTTTACAGTTTTTTCATCGTACATGAGAGAAAGAGACCAATGTGTTCGTATAGGACTGAACTAATCATTTCAGTATTATACTAGGTTTGGTGTAAGTCAGGGCAGTACTTTAGAACCTACCCAGTTCCTAATAATGATCAATAATAATATTTGCACAAAGTAAGTTTACAAATAAATAAAAAAGAATGAAAAAAAAAGTACAACTAGGCGGCCTTCTTGCTATGGTAGCAAGCTCTACCAGGCAACCTTTGGGTGAAAGGAAAGTGCGTTTAGATAAGCGGGATAGTGCATGACATATACTAACATAAACTACATAAATTAATGTACACACTAATACATTCATAAGCTATATATATTATAATAAACTAATAAATAAGCTTAAATAGACTAATAAATATAAACTTAACTATGGCAGATAGGATATATAGATAGCCAATCTAGATAAATAATAAACAAAGCTAAGAGACAGATAACAGTTCAGCACAATGTTAGAGGGATAAGTTTCTATACAACAATTTCTGACAAGAAATGTGTTTTTACCCGATCTTTAAATGTTGTTACGGATGGAGCCCGCCGAACGACTTCAGGCAAAGATTTCCACAGCTTGATTGCTCGCACTGTGAAAGACTTTGCGTAGAAGTCGGTCTTGTGCGGAGGAATATTGAGCGTAAGACTGTCACTGGCTCGTAGATTGCGAGCAAGGGTTGATGAGTGAAAGACAAATCGCTCTTCAAGGTAGGGAGGAGTATTAGGATTGGAGAGGACGCAGTAAAGGAGGGATAGGATATGGCAGTCCCGCCTACGGGATATGGGTAACCACTGAAGCTGGGACCGGTAATGGGAGACGTGGTCGTACTTTCGTAGACCGAAGATAAATCGAATACAAAGGTTTTGCAGACGTTCGAGCTTGTGCAGCAGTTGAACAGTCAAATCAGGATAGCAAACGTCTGCATAATCTAGTATCGGTAGTAGTAGAGAATGAGCTAATGAGATTTTCGTTTTGGTCGGTAGAAGATTTTTGAGTCGCTTAAGCGAGCCATATGCACCAAACACCTTCCTGCTCACCTCGGATACATGAGGCTGCCAAGAAAAGCATTCATCAAAAATTACACCAAGGTTTTTAACCTTTTGGCTAAAAGGTATTGGAATACCATCGAAAGTGATTTGAGGTAACGATCAACGACATTCCAAATGTGGAAAGTTCAGCTACCTAACTGTTTAATGTTTACTAATGATCTAAAATTATTCCACTCAGTTTCTAAATCAAGGGATTGTATTGCACTGCAAAATAATATTGATGCAGTAACTAATTGGAGCGAGAAAAACTGCCTTTGTTTTAATGAAAGCAAAAGTAAAAAAAAATACTTTCACAAGTATTAATAATCCCTTAAATTTTACATACACAATTACCGCAATATCATTGGAACGAGTTGATCATATTAGGGACTTGGGTGTGGTTATAAGTTCTAGCGTTGAATGAAAGTAACAGATTGTAGCTACGTGTACCAAAACATGCAAAAAATGTTGGAATTTATCATGAGAGTAACATTGGCTTTAAAGGATGGTAGAGTTGCTCTAGCATAATATACGTTTACGTTAAAAGAAGATGTATGTACCATTGTTCAGCATATAAATATGATAACTGATTACTGATTACCCTACATAGGTGAAATTTTACCAGTGACCAATTGCGAAAACTCAAGACAGGCGGGTGATACAGAATCACGAAACATAGGTCGAACAACGAAAGAAAAATTGGACCATAAAAAAATACTGTTCAACTGTAAATTACTGCTCAAATAAGTTACTATTGAAATTCAAAATATTTTTGTCATACTTCAATCTATGTTCCTTAGGGAAATTGTTCCTTATCACAAGGCCATCTTAAGATTTTGCTTTCGGTCACTAGTAGAATTTTATACATTTCTATATCCTTCTTTATTTGTACTCGGATCGATTGGAATGGACACATTAGGGCTAAGGTGCAAATGCTACTGGTGGTGCACTAGTATTTATATTTAAATATAAAGAGGTAGGTAAACCAGAAGCTCTAACAAATAATGATTTGTAATTCCAAGTAACTATCAAGCAATTTCAATTTCAGCATCAGCAGGGGACTAAACCTACTAGACTAAACCATGTTTGTGCAAAATTGCGTTCAGTTATAGTCAAAATGACAATAAACAAAAAAAATACTATAGGTACATGACCCTAGCAGATTGAGAGTATGTATCAATTACGGGCTTAGTAGTTACGGGAGTACCTACAACTCAAATTCATATGATATTTATCGACTACAACGCAAAATACTTAAGATTACATTATCTTATCTTAATATTACTTAACTATATTAAGATAAGATATAAAAATAATGACCACAGCCTCTTCAGCTACTGAAGGGTACTTCAACGTTTTTGATAATATGAAAATAAATATACAAACTGAATTTCTTGATACTAAGTCCCTATCAAAAACGGGACTATTAGGTGACCTTAGAGAGAAGTCTGGACCGACTAAAAATTTAAATGGAACTAGAGTGTTTAGTTATCAAGAACTGCTTTTTGTTAACAAGCTACACGAGGAATTGCAAACGTAATATTCAGAGCAAAAAAAAAGGCAAAAAAGGTGCGTTTTTTGATGTAACGCAACGTGTTGCTGTATTTGTATGGGAATGAGATCAAAATTCGCAATTTACTTTTGTCTAACAGACGCATGCGTTACGGTGCGTCAAAAACATATTAAAAATATCCAGCGACGAACGACAAGTGGAAGAACCGCCATGTGACCGGCATCAACCATAAATACAAGATTATGACACAGGGGGATTGCGGAGGTTATAAAAAAGAATAAATAGCAACTGTTTTAGACGTGAAACCAGCATTGAACTTCGACAATGGGGATAGAGGGGGCTTGGCCCTCTACGGTCACAAATCGGCGGAAATCTGCGATTGTTCACTGAGTGCGATGGTTGCCTATGCAGGAGAAAAGATAAGATAAGATAAGATAACATTTATTGATAACTTTATTACACGTCATTTCATTATACATTATTAGCTCTCTGTCCCGCGGTTTCACCCGCGGCTTAGTATGCCTTCTAATGAGCGAGTTATTTCTAAGGAGGTACAATAAGTCAAAAATAAGATAAATGAGTATACTTGAATTTATGAAAGGTTAGTGTAAGGGTCAAAATTATAACTTTATACTCATAATATTTTCTTGAGTTTGCACAACTATTACTCATCACAATAAAACAATTTTAAAACGGAATTATTTTGGTTTTTACAATTCCTACGTTTCGAGCTCTTTACAGAGCCCGTGGTCACGGATGACTGGTTATCATGTAAAATCGAAAACAAACACAACTTAAATCCGTTTAGAACTGTTTGATTGTGACTATATAGAGGTACTCAAGTCTGCGGCAGCTAGTTTATGTAAAACACTCATGCTCCTAAATCCACATCAAAAAGATATGGGCATTTATTCTATAAAAAACGCGTGTTGTTGACCCCCTCAACGGAATTAAAATTCGTAGTGTACTTTCCGCAAACCTAGAACTATAAAATTTGCCAAGTAGTTTTATTTTTAAACATGTTTTTTAGGGATTTTTTAGGGCATGGCCTTCCTCAACCCCCCGTTTCAACGCTGGCAGCTATTTTAATTTTCAAAATAGTGTTATGCTTTCTTTTTCTGTGAGGGGGCAGGCCCTCTCAACCCCCCGTTTCAACACTGGCTGCTGGTTTCATTTTATAACGGTGTCAAGCTTTTCTAATTGTTGTAGTCAAAAAATTGTTCAGTCATCAAACATTTCTTCGAGTTGTAAAACATGAATTGGAAGGTGCATCTCTTATACTTGGCGGCAAACAATTATATACTGGGCCCGATACGTAGATAGATAGCTCAGGCTTAGTCAATCTGGGCAGGACGGTTGCAATGCGACCACTATTATTGTTGCTCCTTAAGATATATTTTATGTTAACACCCTGGACGTTTAAAGCAGTCTAAGATTGCATTTACTCATGCAGCAACAACGATTTGATACAAATACAAACACGGCAGCGGAAGTATTTTAAATATCTTAAAGTTTTCTTGTGCTGACTCGTCATCAGGTATTAGTGCCATGGCGCGTACAGCCTACTTCTGCATAACAAAGACGCGGTGCCATTCGGACGAGCGTCCCCAGATCTCTGTACCATACATCAGAAGCGAGTGTACGGTGGCGAAATAACATGCACGCACCGCACCGCCGTCGACGGTGCTGGTTAGGTGCCGCAGAGCGAAGCAACCACGTCCCAACTTAAAACATAATAGGGCTTCCCACGATAGGGCGCCGTCAATATTGAAACCCAGCAAACGAATAACAGTAGCTTGCTGTAGTGGGGTATTTCCTTCATGCACCAGCAACGGCTTCGCTACATATTATCGGCCATTTAATTTCAAATATATGACGCTTGTCTTTTCTTTGTTGAGAGCGAGGCCGTTTGTACCGAACCACCAATGCACTGTACATAGCCAACCAACCCACTTGGCGCATAAACGTCACAATGCCGCATTGATTACTGTGCTTGTTTGCTTGGGTACGTATGAAAACATCTCTAGAGACAGATGAAAATAAGATTAAACAACATGCATACATCCTATGCTCACTCAAAAGTCACTACACTTTGCATACGAAGTCACTGGCAACAGCTAGCTACTAATACACTCTGAAAATAACAAAACACTTGTTTTTATTGACGTTATCCTTTCAAATATTACAAAACAATACGTATTTTTCACGACGTCATGATTTCCGATTTCACTAAAGAAATTTCTCTTGAAATTTCACAAATGTAATTTGTATTTACAAAAATCGTTTTATGTTTATTTGTTTAAGTGAAGTAAATGTATTATTGACAGATTTTCGCTCAGTGTACATAACAATATTACCAGTAAGTAAGACGGGATATAGAGCACCTAAATCTCCTTGACATGTATTAAATACATCAAATGCAATTACTACCGGTAATATCCGGTTATATTAAGATCGTAAATTGTCCGGTCACTTTAATATCCGGTTATTAATTCTATAGAGGGGCGGCGAGAGCAGTGCATCTGACAAATGATGACAGCTCGAGGCATTCAACTGGTCATTTATTACTGATATTGCTATATGGTATTCAAGTACTACTTCACTATCGCATCTGAAATGGGGCTAAAATTGGGCTAATAATTAGGCACCTAAAATATGAGTTGCATTACATAGTTAGTTAGCTTGTATTAAGGTATTCTTAGTGACTGTATGGAATACTGGTATAAGTTGATCCCTAATGTTGTTTAGGGAAAGTTGTGTTTAACTACCAGCTCCTCAAATTTCACAATCGGTGTCAAGTACTAAAACGGTGATATCGATAATCTTACAAACTGTCAAAATCTGCTTTATATTACACAAATGGCGTGAAACAAAAAATTACAATCTTGTTTCAGTCATAAATTAGCAGCAGTTAAGAGCCCGCAGCTAATTAGCATGTAGCGTAATGTGGCTCGCAACAACTCTGCTACACGACCCGTTGTTATGCTCATAAAACTTGCTCTCAGCTGTTTCAGCACACTATGCTAAGAATACGCCGCGATTTTGAAAAAATAAGATTTGGTCTTCTTTGTCTAGATGTTTTTGTATAATTTTATTTACAAAAAAAGTAAGTATGTAGGTAAGTCTTACTGTTACTTAGCATTATGCTACCTAAGTGTGATATCACTTAAATTCGGCTTGCAAAACTAATTTGTTGGCATCCCTGCTAATGTAGGTAGTTTCAGGTGGAAAGGTGCTCGAGGTTAACTTCTGCTCCTTAGTAAGTAGTTTTTGTAGCGATTAATGATGTAATGTAAAATCGTCGATCAAACATCAACAAGATGCGTATCCAATGTGGAAGTTAACAACAATAACATTAAAGGCCACAACAGTCCACTGCTGGCAATCAGGTTACCCCTGGTGGGGGGTATTGCTATACTCGGATTGGCGAGCGCAGTGTAAGATATTTCTTTCACAAGGAACACTTTCAATCCAGTTTCCAAGGAGATGGTTAGAAAGACAATAATGAGCATCAAATCTAAAGCTACTGGATATGACGATGTGAGTCGTACTATGGTAGTCAACATCATTGATGCTTTATTACCCGCTATTACACATGTCATTAATGCGTCTCTCACCACTGGTTTCTTTCCTTCTCTTTGGAAAAAGGCTTATGTCCGTCCCCTTCCAAAAATTCCTGTTCCAACTCTTCCTAGTCACTTTAGACCAATATCCATCTTACCCTTTTTATCCAAAATCCTTGAAGCTGTTGCTCATAAGCAGCTTTCTGCTTTTCTGTTCTCCCATGATCTTCTTAACCCTTACCAGTCTGGTTTTCGCCAAGGTCACAGTACAGCCACGGCTCTTCTTAAGGTGACTGATGACATCCGAGCTGGAATGGAGGAAACTATGGTTACTTTATTGGTTTTGATTGATTTCTCAAATGCATTTAATAATGTTGATTATGACATTCTTTTATCTATCCTTTCTTACCTTAAAATTGATTCCCACACTCTGCTCTGGTTCTCATCCTATCTCCGGGGTCGTCAGCAGGCTATTCGTGTCAATCAGTCTATGTCTGACTGGTGTGATCTGACTGCAGGCGTTCCTCAGGGCGGGATCTTATCACCATTGCTTTTTTCAATTTTTATTAATGAAATATCCAAATCTCTTCGCTGCTCTTACCATCTTTATGCAGATGACCTCCAGCTTTATGCACAGTGTCAAAGCAATGACATAAATGAAGCTGTTTATCGTGTGAATCTGGATCTGGCCAAGATTCATCAATGGTCCATTAAGTTTGGCATTTCCGTCAACCCTGGCAAGTGTCAGGCCATTATTTTGGGAAGTACACGCCAACTTGCTAACATTGATGTTTCAGGTATTAATGCTGTTACATATAACTACAACAAAATAGAGATCAGTCATCATGTTAAGGACTTAGGACTTATTCTTGATAGTACACTCAGCTGGAGGAATCAGGTTGACAATGTCAGTCGTAGAGTCATAAATACTTTGCGGCTACTATATCGCTTTAAAAATTTCCTTCCAACAGATACTAAGCGTATGCTGGTGCAAGCACTATGTCTCCCTGTCATAGATTACGCCGATGTGTGCTATCTCGACCTTACGTCTGAATTACTTGATAAACTTGATCGGCTCATAAATCGCTGCATCCGTTTTATTTTCAATCTCCGGAAATACGACCATGTGTCCAGCTTTCGCAAGCAGTTAGGCTGGCTTCCCATCCGCCAGCGGAGACATCTTCGGGTTCTGACCACCTTATACACGGTTCTGTATGACAAATTTGCCCCTGACTACCTGAAGTCCTGTTTCCGTTATCTCTGCGACGATCATTCTCGAGTTACTCGCTCCTCAAACACCCTCGAACTTGCCTCACGCGTTTGTAAAACAGCTTTTTACAATAATTCGTTCACTGTAGCGTCAGTCCGACTTTGGGATTCTTTGCCTGTTGATATCAGGAAAGCTGGTGATCGGGGTGCTTTCAAGAGGCTGGTATATAACCACTTCAATCGACGTCTTAATAATTAACACTGTCAACACTTCTTTTACCTTTTTTTTTTATTATTGTTACGTGTGGGTATTTGTTTTTCCTGATCATACAGAGGACCAAAGATCACTTATATACATGTTCTCAGAGTACTGTCAAGTCAAACTCAGTAAATGTCAAACATTTTAGAATGTTAGATGGCGTTCATCCTATCTCATTTCTGTTAGCTTGTCGTTGGTATATTTTATTTATTTATGTATGCATGTATTTATTTTATGTATTTTTATTTTTCATGTTAAATTATTAAGTATAGTATTTTAGTTTATTCCTTCTTATGTATTGTAGTTTAGTGCGAAATTTAAGTACGATTATATTTCTTTTTTTTTTTTGTGAATGGGCACCCGCTTTTGCTCTTTCTGTTTATCTTTTGGTTGGCCGGTAGAGAATGCCGCGTGGCATTAGGCCCGCCCTTTGTACTTTCTGTGCAATAAAGTTTAATAAATAAATAAAAAAAAACACTGCTGTCTCAACCATGGATGAATGTATTCCTCAGACGGTTTTTACGTCACCTACGGGTAGAATTAGGGTGATGGCATTCTAAGCCGGCATTACACGTAGAAGTCGTAGGACAGATAATAAGAGTACCTACATTCACTGCTTTCACCATTAATTAAAAAAGATCAACCTATAGAGATATTTTTTGATAGGTATGAATCATCAGTATAAGTTGCTGCCAGGGGTAAATCAAGTAACAAGTACCTGACCTCTATCAAATTTGTTGATCTATTTACTCTCTCTCTCTCTATTAAATTTCTATATCGAGTATTAATTATTTAAGTATTGAAATTGCAACTACTTTTTTATTATTATTTAACTTTAATGTTTAAATTTATTGACATATGCTTCAGTTACTATTCCTTTAAAATTTTGTATTTGCTTGCCCATTTTGGGTGCTGCACGCTTGTTCAATATGTTAAATGTATTTTTATACCGTGCTAGCAAGTAAATAAATAAAAAATAGATATTTAGGTAATCGAAAAAAAAACGCGGCGTTTATTTGACCCAGGTGGTTCCTCACCAACAACGAGGAACGTGACCGCCGAAGACAACACTGGAGCTGATTATCCTGATTAACACCGCATAACAGCTGGGTTAATGTAAGCACCCATCTTTGTATTCTGTGTCGGGTAAGGCTATAACTTAATGAACATTTGTCTGCCACGTACAAAGCATAAAATTGGTTACATTTGTGGAACATGATATCGAAGGAAAACTAACATAGAATAGGTTAAGTATGTTCATACAATAGGCACTATAATTGCGCTTACCTTTACGCACTCTCGTATCACCCAAAGGTTGCCTGGTAGAGCTTGCTACCATAGCAAGAAGGCCGCCTTGTTGTAATTCACATATTTCTACTATATTCACTATATTTAAGATGTTGTTTGTTTTTATTTATAAGTGCCATAATAACTTTATAATTATTATTATTATAACTTTAACCGGAAGTTGCCGGAAGCTATGCAGCAGATTGATAAATTTAATTAAGTTTTGACATTTCGAGTTTTCATAATATGACTACGCAAAAAGGTTTGGTGAATTGACTTAGAATTATTTTATTTGGTGAAAACCATGGGTCGTACTATTAGCAGCACCTCGAGTAACTCATTTAAGGAATACATACTTTACTGGTTCTCAATAAAGTCACTGCAAGTACCAAACCAGTTCAAAAGGTTGATCCTTTAAATGGTTAGCTTGAGGTGCCATTGATACCATGTGGGAAATATATTTGCATTTCTTGTCGTAGCTCATTGCGGATAGTAGATAAATAGAATGTATTCCTTAAATTTTAAAGTTACTTGAGGTGCGGCTGATAGTACGCATCGAAAGAATACCCAATGTTTTTCTCCAAATAAAAGAATTTAAATACCAGACCAGCATGAGTCAGTGAAACACTAATGGGATAGGCAATTACTGTTCTTTTTCAACCAAGTTATGCCTCACTAGGACTCCATTATTCTCCTCTATTCACATTAATTATTAACGGCCTAATATTCTTTTCAGCATCAAAAGAATGAAGAAAAATGGCGGACAACAAGGTAGGTTAGTTCAGTGGCCTAAGGCTTACGATGCAGAAGTCCTTTGATCGATTTAAAATGTTTGCATCCAATTTGTATTCAAATAACTATGATGTAAAAAAATATAACAAGGGATGAACGAGAGCATGAAACTGATCAGTGATCACCCTACGATCCCCTGCGGCATGTCTGAAAATGATCATGTCACTTAAGGCGAGTGTACCCGTGAACGACCTCGACAGTGGCGCCACTTCACAAAAAAATATTTTCTCTTTATACATACAGAATCAGAATATCCGTTGCCCACGTTTTAAGTATCATCCTTAAGTAAAATTAGAACCTGCAATCTCAATAAAATATGCGCTGTTATTAAAGTTATGGCAATGAAATACCAAAAGTGACCGTTTTTAGATACTTACTTTTATCCGTAACTTTAATTGCAGTGAATATTTCATTGAGTTTGCAGGTTCTAATTTCACTTAAGGATAATACTAAAAACTTGGGCAACGGTTATTCTGATAGATTGTTTGTATAAAGATAAAACTTTTTTTGTGAAGTGGCGGCACTGTCGACGTCGTTAACGGCTACACTCGCCTTAAGAAGTAACTGACCGACCACCCGCGCTGGAATACAACGCTGATGTTTGAAAATGTAAGAATTCGCCAGAGTTTTATAAATTTCCCAGTAACTTGCTAGTAAGCAAACGAACAATCTTACGACATAGTTACGAATATGACCCAACAATCGCTACATCAGGGACTTGCGTTTGCACATCGTAAGCTAAGCGGTCGCGGTCATTACGGTACTCTCCTAGGAATAATAGTGTTTGGACCCCAATTTGGGACACTATCGTGCTAGCTAGCTACTGAGTCTCCTCGCTTTGTAGGTGAAATTGTTTCCTTTAGGACCAAATTGACGACTTACTTGCGGCGGTTCTCCCACTTTTGCGGTGCGTAACGGATGCGTCTGTCAATTTGTTTGATAGACGCATCTGTAAACGCACCGTTGCCGTATTTGTATGGGAATAAGATAGGAATTTAAAAATACGCAGCGCCGGACGACAAGTGGGAAAATCGCCTTAAAACAACATTCTGTAAATGGCTTGCTTCTGCTGGCTAACAAACAAGCTATTTGGCGCAAGCCGTTTTCAGTAGCAATGGAAAATCAACTTTATCCAAATTGAAATAAAGTCGATATTTGTTTTGTCACGGAACGGCTGGCGCGGTCGCCGCATGAACTGAACTGCTCACGCCATGCTAGACAAAATAAAATTTATTTGTGCAGTTAATTTTATGCTCAAAACCGAATGAATTTAAGGTGTTTGTACTTAGCTAAGGAAGTTCTGCAATGTGTCTTTATTCTGTGCTTGTATCTGCACCTAAACCCCCAAACGCCGAATCACTAATCCAACTTAACATACATACATACACACATCACGCCCAAATCTCTTGCGGGGTAGGCAGAGCGCAAACAGCCGCTAAAAACGGATATTTTACGCCACGTCTGTCAAATATTTGAGGGTCATTCGGAAAATGGTGTATCGCCATAGTGACAGGTTGTCAGCCCATCGCCTTAAATTACAATACACACCCTCAAGTTCCTAAGTAGCCTCTTACGACTCCCAAGGGAAAGAAATTGGGTGATGCTATTATAAGCCGGCACCACGCGGGATCGGTAAGGTACTGCTATGAATTAACGAATGCCGTTTATGCTCTACCTACCCTGCAAGGGATTATAGGCGTGATATATGTATGTATGTATGTAGTACCTTACCTATAATATAAAGCTATATATTATAGAATTATAAAGTTTCGGGTCGGGATCGGCTCATTTGAGGGGTCTAAAAGTGTTCCGGTTTTAATGGCGGAATGTTCTGCTCCGGATTTTTTGCGTCCTTTTACAACGAAACAAAGTTTTAATCTGGAAGAATAATAAATCAAATCCCTAAAGGGGCGTGCAGACTGTTGGCGTTACGTATCTGAAAGTGTAACAAGGCGAGTGAGTAGGACTTTGTAACAAAACATAAGGAGTTGGTACCTTTTGAGTTACGTTCGACAGATATAACGAGTCTGTTTAATCTGGCATCATAATGTTTTTGGAACAAGAAGATATGTATATAACGTAATAAGATAAGATAAGATCATTTATTTCAAAATAAAAGTGAGCATACAAAAAGTAAATTAAAGTTGTGCATACATTTCTTAACTATACCTAAACTAAGTAAATACAAAATATATTTACTTGTATCTCAGGTAATTTTCTTATTATTTATTATATGCTAGTTAAAAGTAATATAATTTACTCAAACAAAATCATTTTTATATACAAAGCTCAAAATACTAAAACAAATAACATTCAAAATTAAAATTAAACATCTATTAACAGCAGGTTTTCTATATCTATATAAGTTTTACCTTTCAGCCAGTGAATGAGAATCCTTTTACATAATTGTTTATTCATAGAATAAAAGTTTAATTCACGGTTTAACTTATTATAAAGAAAACCACCTAGAAAACAAAAGAAATGTCGGGAATGGGCTCTATGAAACCTCGTGGAGGAACAGACAATATCTGATCTTCTTTTATAGGATTGAAGTGCAGGATCATACTAAGTTAGGGAGTGTTGCTTAACAATTGTTAGTAATATAAATAATTGGCGAACAGATAAAACATTACATTCTTTAAGTAGTTGAGCTGTTGGATAATAGAATGGACGAAAAGTGCTGACTTTTAAAATGGCTCGTTGTGCTCTTTCCAGGCCAAGAATAGTGGTTTTATGAGTTCCTCCCCAAGCTGTGATGCAATAGATTAAAAGTGATTCACAAAGTGCAAAGTAAACTTCTTTTATAATGGTTCTACCTGCAGCATGTCTAAGGTTCTTGAAAACATAAATTAATTTACGGACTCTTGCTGTGACAGACTCCACATGTGCTTGGAAGTTCAGATTCTTATCAATTAAGACACCCAGATATTTTATATCATCTGTTCTATCAATTTTAGGACAGGCACATGCATTTGATTCAGGGTTAGAGCAATGGTGTACTATAATTGTGTATGCGTTTTCGGAGGGTTGGTTAGATGTGTTGTGGGAAAAAGTAATGAATTTAGTTTTTCCGATATTAAGCGAGAGCAGGTTTTCTTGTAGCCATTGATTAATTAAGTCAAAACCAAACTGCGCTTGTCTAAACGTGTTCTGCCAATCATCAGAACTGCATAGAAGAACTGTGTAGTAATGAGACACTCACAGCTTACAATCCTACTAATTATTATAAATGAGAAAGTGTCTATGTTTATTTGTTTGTAACTTCTTCACGCAAAAACTACTGAACCGATTGTAATGAAATTTGACACACACTTAGAAGGTAAGGATTAAGACATAGGTTAGTTTATTTTACCACTTACCTACCTATGCAGGCAACGCTGCAAGTAACAGCTAGTACATTATAAATCTCAATTAAATAGGCTTATATTACACCTCTTCCTTGTATTTTTTTGCATGGTACACTGAGTCGACACACATACAAGCCGGTAAATTTGATGTGCCTTTCACAGGCATCAAATGTGAAACTATATACCTACCTAACCTAAAAACCATTGTACCATTTGAATGCAAATAAATATATGAATATGAATACATACATCAGCCTATTGCAGTCCACTGCTGGATGTAAGACTCACCCAGGGTACGCTATAGGGCACGATCTCTTGATTTTGCCATCCAGTCGCTACCTGGTCCATCTTGCCGGAGGTCGTCCAACGCTACGTTGCCAGAGGCGTGGCTTCCACTCGAGAACCCGCTGAGTCGACAAACAACCTGATAAATCTTTGTTTCGTCTAAACATTTTTTCCTCGGATTTTTACTTGAGGTATACCTAAGAGGTTTTATACTTTCATGAACTGGCACTTACCAACAAAATATTATTATCTGATTATAAGAAGGTAGTAATGTAAACGATCCTTTACAATGAGTCAAAGTGAACGAACAACATCATTAAACGACTTAAGTCCTTTACCTTCATAAATTATAATTTCCTTTAACAATAAATCCGAAATATAAATCTGAGTTTCAGAGCTAATAAGAGGCAAACAAAAAGTGGGAGTCAGTTATTAATTAGCAGGAAAATGAGCCTTAAGCCTATGTAAGTAATTGATGTCTGTTTCAAACCCCACCTGGTGTGAACACCTGAACCTGATTTTTCAGTTATACAGGGTAAAACGTTGGCTTGCTGAGGAATGACAGGATCTCGAAATTCAATACATCCTGTATAAAAAGAGAATTATCCACCGATGTTTAAAATCGAAAGTTTTAAATTGATAACGTTATCATTGGCAGTATCCAGAAATCAAATGGACTGGAAGTTATTCTCTACAATTTACTAAACTACCAAACGTAAGATTTTGAAGACCTATTTAATAAAAAAAAAACATCTTTTTATTTACGTCCAAACAAACTAAAATCAAAGACAACTTAGTAATTCGTGACAGCAATAGATTTAATTCTATCGAGACTAAAAATGGCTACAGAAGTAGCTATTAGTGACGTAGAGTTGTAGCCGTTCGAGAGTTAAAATTAAAAGAGATTTTCAACTATCAAGAAGTAAAACTACAACAACACTACGTTGGTTATAGCTACGTTTGAGGGCACCTTTATACTACTAAGTAATACAAATCGATTTCGTAATTCGCTGTAGCTACCTAAATCACTTCTATTTTTTGGTGATTGTTTTAAACGAAAGGATCCTTCCGCAAGCTCGGAACGCGTGTGCCACCTACGAAAAGCTTGCTACCTTCATTTGTCTATAAAGATTCACATGGTTGCTGTATTTTATGAACTAATTCTCATGTAAGTATTAAATTGTAAATGAGTACGTACACGTATAAGCACCGTGTATTACGACGAGAACGCAGGTTGTAATAGAAGGTTATTATATTATTAATTCAGAACGTTCTGCTGTGTAAGTGTATGCAACTTTATGTTAACATTAAACGTTAGTTTAAGCTCTTATTTTTCTGTAGTAAATATTATGAGCTTGCATTTAAATTACTAGTTTTTCCAATTTCTATTTCCTTTCCTGTCAGTATAAGTTTCTAATTATTCCAGTAACTAATTTGCCACGAACCAAAGAATCACATAAGGCAGAATGAGAGGTTTCAGTTGATATAGGAACAAAGTCAACGACATTGATAAGAATCTTCAGAAATTACGTCATTAGATGAAGTTGAAAACGAGAGTCGAAATCAATGAAAACCTAAATGAAAATTGACAACGCCATCTCACATTTCCTTCAATTACTACTGAGTTTCTTCAATTACTACTAAGTGCTAGCATTAATTTCTCCTAAGACAAATGAGTCGTCAGTAATTGTATCAGGCGTTACTTTGCGGAAGTCCATCTTGATTGAATTAGATAGCAAGGTATTTAGCTTCTTCCGCACTTATGATGGCTAGTAATGCAGCTAGTTGAATGCACCACGCGTACGACCGCAAGTTAATGCAAATGAGTCGTCCTCAATAAAACTGGAATTTCCTTTATAATTTTGGTGTGTCGAGATAATTAAATAAACTACTGCGGACAGTAAAATGAACAGTAATTAATAATGATTGTTTAAGATACCAATAATAGGAATAAATTGCCATAATTTCGACGATTACATAGCTAAATTAGTATCGTTTAAGATATAAATGTTCGGAAAAATATATGTGTAGGAACTTCTAAAAATACGTATAATGAGGTAAATTTCTATGTCTTTCTAAATATACTATCACTATCTTCTATACTAAGACCGATTCTACGACTTCCTAAAGATTTATTTTGTTATTTGTCTATATTTAAAAAAGTTTGAAAGTAGCACTAGTTGCAGAAAAGATAAGGAAAAGTCGTTTGAGGAATAGTTTACTTTGTTTTATTACTTCTGGACCCTATGATTTAAGCCCCGGGGCTAATAAAATCTACACCTGACTGTATGGTGGGGAGCAGTAGCTCACCCGGAGAAGTTTTGTGGTTGTTCAAACAACCAGAAAGCTTACGAGTTGTTCTGGGAAGAACGTATTGGACTGAATCTACCCGGAACGTGCCGGTAGTTCCCAAAATGGGAAACAAATGAGGGACCTCCGCGCCCCCGCCGGCGGGGGCGTCGGTTGGTTGAGGAGCTTGTGGAGTATGATCTACTCGCAATGGCTACTGTGATTTTGTCATCTTCTTCCGAAAGGACGTGTCTCGGACGGTGTTTAAAACGCGAGGTTGGATGTGGGAAGTATAGTCATTTATTGTGGTATGGTATGAGCATTTTATGAGGAGGTATGAAAGTCATGCATGTGACACAAAAGTATTGAATATGAATGTGGATGGATGCAGAAGGAGAGGAAGGCCTAAAAAGTTTGTATGGATTGTACAAAAGATTATATAAAGCAAAAGGGTTTAAACGAAGATTTGACGGCAGATAGAGTTGAATGGAAGAAAAAAAACATGTTGCGCCGAATCCAAATAAATTGGGATAAGGGCAGGCAGATGATGATGTCGATATTTATAAAATGTAAACCTGCCGTAGTAGCAAAAGTTAACATGCATGCTTTGAGTGACTACATATTCCCACGATAGTTTTTTTTTATATTAATGATGGGTTTGCTCTTGACTCTAGTCTAGGTCATAGGACAGAGACAGAGTCTAAGATGGAGCGAGCTCACCCAGAAGAAGCCTGTTCAATCGTACTTGGAAGAGATTATGGCTGTAAACGGAGGTAGTGAGTTCCACTTTTTAGCAGTGCGCATTATAAATGATGACTGGAAACGCTTATTTTCCTCTATTCCCGTAGCACCTTGTAAAACATAACCCGACAATCCACTTGGCGTACAAGACGAGTTCACACTTTGCCTTGCGGTCGACGCGTTAGACCCTCGTCACTCCACACACACCGTCCAATATTGCATTCTGGTAAGAGTAAATATTGACCATAGACATATTATGAAACTATTGGCTGCAAGTTTACAGGTAAAATTCGTAGTTCATTGCGTAGCTAGTTAGGGTTTATTGACACTAGGAAACAACCGACTACACAATGTACTACGAATTTTAGTTGTAGACCTTGCGGTATATTGATTTACGGGGCACTGGCACTTGTCTTAGCACAAGGCTTAAAGTATCATATATCCATAGCCGTATTTGTATTAAGTATTCTTCACATGTTTAGATATAGAGAGACAATGGATATTCACCAGAGCTGATACCACAACAGATAGTAAACAGCAAGTAAATGTTCATTTCTGTTTCTAGACTTCTGTGGTCAAAGGGATGTTTGATAAGATCAGCAAAATGAGAAACATTTTAGGAACGAAATTATGAGATTTGGAGCTTAAAAAAAAATACATTTTTGAACGTAGGTACCTACTTTGCTCTCAATAGCATTGAGCCACTCATCTTACATTTTTAAACCAATTTAAAATCAACGGCGACGGACATAATATTGTTTCTTTGAAATTTGGTCACGGCTACAAGAATCAATTTTCACAGTAGATCAAAACATGTGAGAACTGAACACATTCAGAACTGTCGAAGCCTTGTATGGTCAACATCCTTGAAATGTGGGATGAAACAATACATTATCTTAAAAAATATTCATATTACAGTACAGATACTCGAACAGAGTGCGTATTTTACCAAAGAATTATGAGTGATCACGATCAAAATGGTTTTGTAAATATTAATTTAAATAACAACGTAAAGAAAATTACAACTAATTTGGATGATATTTTAATTAACTTCAGTACTTTTGGACGTTATTATGTGACGCTGTTGATTTCGTTCTCGTTTGTGTTGATGTACAATTGTATGTACAGTAACAATTTCGTGTTTACTGCTACGGAAGTGAAATACAGGTAAGGATAAAATGTATAAACGTTATTTTAAATGTCCAGCAGTGGACTGCTGTGGTTGTTGTAATGTAATTTAAGTAATTATAGGCGAGAAAGAATGGAATGATAATTAGAAGATGAACTGCACTGTGAAAATCTTTTATCAATTTTTATTTATGTAGTGGTTTAGTATGTAGTGGTAACTGAAAAGACCCGTTGGCCTAAGATCGAGAATCATTTCCCAAATTGATATTTATTCATACACAAATTGCGCCTTTGTTCTTTGCGGGGTAGGCAGGGCGTTAACGGTAGCATAATAAAAAAACACGCCTGCTTTCTGAGATCAACCTTAGCCTATAACACTTGGGATATTATAAGGATTCCTACAATGCAATTTCTATTCGAATCTGTTCAGTGGTTAACGAGCACTTTAAAGAATCGCACATTATATGCAAACGTAGATTCATACATACATGAACTTGAAAACATTGCACTCCTTTCTTGGTTGAGCAGTTGTGAAAAATACGGTCGCTATCGCCACGTATTAAAAAAAAATTAAAAATAATAATTCATGTATCAATATACCTCTAGTGACAGGATTGTCAGGTTTTCAGTCTGTCGGCTAAAATTGTAATACACATGTAATGTAACCCTCGAGTCCCTTAGTCGCCTCTTACGACACCCGGGGGAAGAAATGGAGTGATGCTATTGTAAGCCGGCATCACACGACACAAATTGAGGACAAGATAAAGAGTTCATCGAAGAACAAAATGCGCGTTGCTTAGCTAAATTTAATGCTCTAAGAGTAATTAATTCCAGGTACAAACCATGTAAATCGCCGTAGTACCGAATCATCACGATTGAATAGGCCCCCTGCCTGCCACACCAAGGGTCGTGGGTTCAATCCCTATAAGACTCAAATATTTGTATAGTCATTTTCAGATATTTGTGCGTAGTCTGGATGTTTCAATGTATATTAAGTATGAATTTACAAAAAAAAAGAAGTATATAAGTATTAATATCAGCTATCTAGTTTTTTTACGTTTATTTATTCACATTACAAAAATATTATCATATTACATGGGTGTCATGAAAACCCTAACAATTGGGTTTGTCTTGACGTCATGTTTCTTACTACATTTACTAAACGTTAGTACATAATATTTTTGTTATATATATAATAGTTGATCTTTGCAAATGACATTACAGAATGACACTAAAATAAAACACAAGATAAATTTTATTGATTGATTTATGTCTTTGCAAAGATCAACTTGCACCCAAACTTTTAATGAGGCATCACTAAAAACTCATTGTAATGTAATAACTTAAAAAAAAGACAGAAATGTAACGAACGACATTATAGCAGCGTCGAATTTCTGTACAAGGAAGGTAGTTTATCTTCCTACCTAATAAATAATCTATGGTCACAAAATAATTGACATGAAGGACAATTAACAACATTGACAATTATTGACTGGCAAGACGGCGTAGTGGGTAGTACATATGCCTGCTACGCCGACGGTCATGGGTTTGATCCCCACACAACACAAGTATTTGTAAGTTAGTTTTCAAATATTTTCGTGAGTCTGAGAGTTTTCTATGTATTGTATGCATTTATTTACAAAAAATGTATGTACATATTATATCAGCTATTTTGTTCCCATGGTGCAGTCAAGACTAGGCTGGGTAAGACAGTCAGGACTTTGGACCGTTCTTAAGCCGCGTGCATAACTGTAACCGTACGTGATCTTTACTGTAGAAGCTTTGATTAGTTTAGGGGTTGATGGCTCTTTGTGAAATGTCCAAGATACTAATTTGTTTACAGATGCATAGAATCACGGTTTGGGAACGAAACGATCAAAAGCACAGAGATCAAAAGTCTCAGCTCCACCGACGCGTGCACACAGTGGGAATATGACGAACTAAACAGCTTTGTCGCCGAAGTAAGTTTATTTTTAAAAGAATTCATAAATTTTCTGGACGATAAGGGACGATGAAAAAAGAAAAATACCTACTTTAGTAATCATCATCACCTCTATACAAAATCATCATTTGGAGATCGCCCAACATGTAGTTCACCAGCCCGCCTTCTTGAAATTAACTGTATGAATTGAATGCAAATATACTAACAAAAATTATCAAAATCACAACTAACAGCAATGCATGACAAGTTATTATATTCTTTTTTGTGCATTAACAAAAGAAAAGTTTTTGGTTTAAAAGTATGTGTAAAAAAAAACTACCCATAAGCAATAGGTTTGAGTCTTTACACTTTACGCAAAAAACGCGGATTGGCACCAAACCTAGTTAAAATAAACGCTAGTTATAAATAAATAAAAAAACTTGTTTATCGTCATACATACATGTAAAATAGCACTTAAAACTAAACTTCAGGTACCCTACTCACAAAGCCCACTCCTTGTCGATATTGGGGCAAAGGTCCTCATAACGCTCGCCGCATTGCCGCGTTGAATCGCTATGGCCAACCTTAGCACCAAAAAAGAACTAGAGCGGGAGTCAACTCCTATCTCTTTTAAGCGGCTACTTAATTCTGCAATAAAATCTTAGCCTCATTGCACCTGCACCCGGATGTTTCCACGGCAAACGGGACGAAATTGTAGTTTGCGCTTAGGACTGAACATTTATCGCGCATTCTACTGGCAGCATCTTCAACAACAGCCCCTGAATTGTACCACTGAGGTGGCTAGCGGCGTAAGTGCTGACGCATGTAGCGTCTCACATGAGGCATTTTCCGCATTTCCACACAACCAGAGACAAGCCGTCGGTATTTTTGACCCGACCCATCAAAATGCATTATAAAATCTCTAAACAATGACCATTTTGATGTTGTTTATTGAATTATTGTTTAATTTGCAGTTTAATCTAGCTGGCCAGGAATGGAAGAGGACTCTTCTTGGCACGGTGCATAGTTTTGGCTACATGGTCGGACTTATTACTATTGGGCCTATTTCTGACAGGTATTTAAGTTGATGCTGTTTTTCATCATCATCGGGCAGTCTTCTGCTTACTTTCTATTATTCTTCTTTGAAATTTGAAAACAAAAATTTAAAGAAATCGAATTTGATAGTCCAGGATATAAATTAATCTTCATGGCATGTTTTTAAATAGCTTTCTTATAGCACGTTCACACCATGCACCTGCTCCTGCTCCTGCCGCTGTCGCAAATATTGCTCGAAATACTTCCGCGGAAGTATCAACGCGAGTGAGTGTTCACACACTGCTGTTATACTTTTCTCGCACCAATACGAGATAGCAATACATTCCACAAGAGTTTACTGCTGCCGTCCCTTTGACTCGCGCACGAAAGCCGACAATCGAAGGAGCACGGGAAGTGGCAGTGGCATGACGAGTAGCAGCGCGAGTAACCTGTTTACATATTTGCGCTGCCCACTTCCTTTACTATTTCCCTGTCCATATTGGCATCGTGTGAACGTGCTGATAACGATAGTAAGTATTTAATTAATAACTTCCTTGCAATTTATCGATTAAAGTTTAGTTTCCGAAAATGACACAAATAAATAGTTTCAAATATCTAATGTCTAACATTAGTTGCAAAACTGACACGGTAGATGGCGCCGTGCCATGCGTTACTGGCATTAAAATACACTTGCAAAATTGGCGGGCAAGGAACGAGCTGCGGTAGCCCAGATGGAAGAGGCGTCGTCACTGTGATGACGAAAATTGCTGCCCGCGCTTGAAAATTTTGCAAGTTTTCAAAACTCTATGTCTAATTCCAAGCTAAACTCCCGCAGTGGAAGCGATTTACACAGGTAAATTTCTAGTAAAATACCAGGAGTTCAACTGAAGGCAGACAATGGCCGCGTTACGCAGCGCTAAATAGCATACGCTGCACAATATAGCAGCGCATACTATGAATTAAACGTGAACCTAAATCTATTTAACTTAATTAACTAAGTTGAGTGAAATTGGCAAATGATGTGTTCTGACCTTTACATAACTCAATTCTGTAGTAAATACCGTCTGCCGATCTGGCGTTACGTCACACGTATAAGCACTAGATTATAAGTAAGTACCTCCAAATTATATCACCCCACGAATTCCGCAATTCGTACTAAGGAGTCACAATGATAATGGTACAACAAATATGACTAAAGGGAACACACCATTAACATGAAGAAACAGTTTTATACTAAAACAACCAGGTTCGACACTTACGGTCACGTCGCCGGTCCAAATGCATAAAATACCCAACGGAGAAAGGAAGTTCAGGGAATGGATCAAATAGGGATTCCGTGGGTACTTACAGGGCTGGGTGGAAAAGATATCGACACCCAGCATTCCACTACAGCCTTGGCGCGTTATTCACTTCAAACCACTCACAGCTTCTGTTCGTATTCCACTTTGATATTAGTCATTACGCGTGACCCAACCCGAATTTGGGCCGTACAAACGCGGGCCAATATGGCCACCTGATGCCTATTCAACGCGACGCTCACGTGGAAGACGTCGAGACATTCAACAATCACTAAGCCTGGCATTCCAGTACAACCCAGGAGAAACGCAATAATACGATGCATCAACACGCGCGATCTCAAATTGAATCGTCCATTACACGCGGCATCACAAAACGCGTGGCGGGAAATCCGCACAATACGCGATACCCTCCCGTCCGAACGGTTTTGAGTGACTGATAGTGCGGTGCAGAAATCACCGCTTGGCGCCTACCAGGCGGCCCGCGCGCACGCCGCCACCCTCGCCCCGCGAGCGAGAAAGGGACAACATATGCCCAGAGCGATGCGTGCGGGCGAGCATCGCGGCGTATTCATAGACCGTCATTAATACCTAACTTACCCCAGCATAGCAACGCTAAATTAAACATTCACCCGCCCTAGGCCGAATCCCTTAGGCCTATTCACTACTGGGGAGACGAGATAGCGTTGCTATTGCTCGCTTAAGAACTGAATCCCCTACCTGAACTGTCGCGACTCGAGGAGTGCCATCACTACCTGGGAACAAGTTGAGAATGCGCCCTCTGCGCCATCGCAGTGGCGGCAGGTTGGCATCCTTAACCAGAACGAGATCTCCGATGCGAGGGGGTTCAGTTCTGTCCGTCCACTTAAGGCGTTGCTGCAGAATGTGCAAATACTCAAGCGACCATCGCTTCCAAAAATTCTGAGACATTTGCTGCAGCAACTCATAACGCGTCAAACGATTGCTACTGACCTCTGTGTAGGGGTATTCTGGCAAGGCGTTAAGTGGTCGGCCAATTAAGAAATGCCCTGGTGTCAGGGCCTCCAGATCATTCGGATCTGAGCTAAGCGGACACAAAGGACGTGAATTGAGAACGGCCTCAATTTTACAAAACACGGTCGCTAGCTCCTCAAAGGTTAATATCGTTAAACCTATAACGCGCATCAAATGCGTCTTAGCGGACTTTACAACCGCTTCAAATATACCACCCCAGTGGGGGCATCCTGGTGGATCGAACACCCAGTTAATGCCCTGACGGGAGAGGCTCGTGCCGATAGCTTCCTCGTTTTCCGATAAAAACGTTATAATTTCTTTCATACATCGATCAGCGCCCTTAAAGTTGGTACCACAGTCCGACCTGATCAGCGCTGGTCGCCCTCTTCGCGACACAAATCTATCTAAAGCTGCTAAGAAAGCCTCCGTAGTGAGGTCGGCCACGAGTTCCAAGTGGACGGCCTTGGTTGCTAGGCACACAAACACGCACAAATACGCCTTGATTGACTTCGCGTTGCGAAGGCGTGATGCCTTTACCATAAAAGGCCCCGCAAAGTCCGTTCCCACACCCGCAAACGTCCAGGCTTCCGTCACCCGGTCCGGTGGGAGGTCTCCCATCTGAGGTTGCATTGTGGCTGCCTTCAACCGATAGCAAGGCAAGCACCGAAACACAATGCTCCGTACCGTACGTCGTCCAGACAAGATCCAAAACTCGCGCTGCAGAATAGCCAAAAGTGCATTGCAGCCCGCATGCGAGTTTTTCTGGTGACGATCCCTAACTATAAGTTCTACCAAAGGTCCCTTCTTTGGGAGTAACAGCGGATGCCGTGCTGAAAAGGGCAGGTTAGCGTTCCGAAGTCTACCTCCAACCCGGAGCATTCCATGCTCGTCCACGAACGGGTTGAGGCGCACAAGACCTCCCTTCAGCTTTCCACGGCCATCCCTGAGCAGCCTGGCCTCTTCCTCAAAATGTTCCGCCTGGACGACCCTAACCAATAAACTTAGAGCCGCATTCCGCTCCGCAGGCGAGAGGACAGGTGCCAAGTTCCGTTCTGCTTGAGGTTTTCTACAGTTGTTCACGAACCGTTTGATCCAACCTGTCACCCCTAGAAGTTTGTCGAGGGAGCTGTATCGTTCCAGCAAGAAAGCCGCACTAGGCTTAGGTACGATCTGCCCTACGTTCACTCGCAAACCTCGATCAGGTGGCCCAAGCGGCGACCCGCACTCATTGTATGGCCATCTCTCAGGTGACTCAGTCAGCCACTGAGGTCCCCACCACAGTGAGTGACCTACCAAATCAGGGGCCCTACATCCCCGTGAGGCGCAGTCCGCTGGGTTCTGTTCTCCCGGTACGTGTCTCCATACCAACGGAGTTTCCGATCCTTTAATCTGTGACACCCGATTTGCCACGAAAACCTCAAGAGTATGTACCGACGTCTGTAACCAGCACAGAACTATCCTACTGTCGGTCCATGCGTACACCGTTTCATCCAAATTGATGGTACCGCGTAGATTACTAGCGACATAATGTAGCAAGCGCGTGAGAAGCGCTGCTCCCGCCAATTCCAACTTTGGAATGGTCCATCTTGTCCTAACCGGAGCCACCTTACTCTTGGCCATAACTAGACGCACGTCTACAGTTCCCGTTGAACTGACTGTCCGCAAATAGACAGCTGCCGCGTACCCTCGCTCCGAGGCATCACAAAACCCATGTAGGGTAGCCTTACATCCCACCGATGGGAGCAATTTGCGAGGTATGGCGATGCGTACGATCCCTGGTAAGGTGGTCACAAACTTGGTCCAATCATTCAACAGCTCTCCGGAGAGCTGGTCGTCCCAACCCAAGTTTGCTATCCACAACCTTTGCAAGAAGCACTTCGCCATGAACGTCACCGGTGCGATCCACCCGTTAGGATCGAAAGTTCTGGCGATCGTCGATAATACCGAACGCTTCGTCCAAGTCTTCTGCAAAAGGTCTGGCTCGATCTGATACGTAAAGACATCATGCGTTGGCCTATATTGCACCCCTAGGATGCTCAACGTATTTGGATTGTCCGGGTTCTCGAAAAGGTGCGGGTCCTGCTGGAACTCACCTGGCAACCCGGCCAGGAGCTCTGGACAGCTGGACAGCCATTTCCGCAACTCATAACCTCCTGATTCCATGATCGCGATCAGCTCGTCTCGTAGTAGCAGTGCTTGTTGCACGCTATCTGCACCCGTGCAGATGTCATCCACGTAGACGTCGCGATCCAGTACTGCTGCGGCTCGAGGGAATCTTACCCTTTCCTGTGCGGCCAACTCTCGCAGCGTGCGTACTGCCAAAAACGGACTTGGCTTCAGACCATACGTTACCGTGTTAAGCTCATAAGTGACCATCGGCTCGTCAGGGCTCTCACGCCACAAAATCAGCTGGTACCGACGGTCATCCGGGTGTATAATTGTTTGGCGAAACATCATTTTGACGTCTGCGACGAACGCTACTTGGTGCAACCGAAAATCTGTGAGGATGTCCACAATGTCCCGGTTCAACTTGGGACCCGCGTGCAGACACTGGTTCACAGACACACTATTCGATGTAGGAGCAGAACCGTCAAACACTACCCGTATCTTCGCCTCCGGTGACTTCAAAACAGCCAGGTGTGGTATATAGTAATGCTCGACACACCTCCAATCTATGCTGGACACCGACATGTGGCCTAACTCTAGGTACTCCCTCATGAATTCGATATACTTCTGCCGAAGTGCTGCATCTCGCTTCATCTTTCTCTCCATAGCCAGTAGTCTCCGTTCCGCGATCTGTCGCGAACTACCTAAGGAGGGGCGGTTTGGGAGAAATGGCAGCCTGGTAACAAACTTACCTGACGAACTTCGTGCAGTGTTGTACTGATAGAACAGCTCGCACTCGTCATCCTCTGGCTTCCGTCTATCCGCTGTGGGTGGCTCCTCAGACTCCCAAAACCTCTGCAGCACCTCCGACAACACACTACCATAGAGAACCGTATCGCCCTCTGGTAGGTCCTGAGGTCTCCAAACTGGGCCAAAAATAACATACCCCCCTGTGGTATCAACGGCCACTAAACCAGTTTGCTGAAGTACCCGTTTTCTGCCACACCAGAATCTCCCGAGGACGTCTGACCCGAGGAGAACGTCCACCGTTACAGGAGTATCAAATTCAGGATCAGCTAACTCTAAGCCTGTGGTTAACCCTCGTACCGTTGACGGTAACCGAACCTGAGGAAGTTTCCCTACCACTTCATCCAGCACCACTGCTGAGGCATGATAGCTGACCTCTGTACCTGTATTACCTAATGTGAACTCGAAGTTCACCTGACCCCGAACGTCAGGCACATCTACACCTCCAATACCTACAGCCCCATCCGTTGTGGGCCTTATATTTAAGCGTAGCCTACTCACCAGCTTACTAGACACAATACAACCCTGAGCCCCTGTATCTAACAAGGCTCTTACCTGTATGCTGCGGCCACCGTATCCCCATACCCAAATCATTGCCGTAGGCAACAATACCGTAATTGGCCGGGGGGCCGAAGCTGGCGTGTAGGCGGCGATTACCTAGCAGGAATCTAAGCGCGGAGTGTCCGCGTCCTGCGGGGGGGTCCCCTCTCTCCGTACACCTTCGAGTGGGTCCCACTCCTGCTGATAGGGACCTCTGGTCCTGTACGCCATGGCTGGCAGCCTATAGTAACCCTGTAGCGGCGCGGATTGCCAAGAAATATGAAGCGCGCGCCGCACACAGAATGCGCTGACTTCGCTGGATGCATCTACTGCTGACGAGGCGACAACGACAACGCTGCCTGCACAATGTAAACACAACACGTCATACTCGTCATAGAAGATTAGCCAATCAGAAGTCAAGACCTAAAACGCGGTTACGAAGTTTGTCGAAGACTTAGTATAAATACAAAATCCACGTCCTACCAGTTGGGCCGCGGTCCCCGAGCTGAACACCTCGCTCGGCGGGAATTCCCCTTTTCCATCATGCAGCATTGAGCCTACTGGCCACACCACTCATCAATCTTCCTTACACTGGTGACACCCAACATTGGACACGCAACCTTCTTCAAGAAATGGAGTCCATGCATCACAACTTCGTAAGCAGCCACAACCTGCGTCATCAGCGGCTACTCATCGCAAGTCCTAGCGTCGAGACCTCGGAATGAACCTGCCCGCTTCCTGGTCACTCTTCGGCGGCAACTACTGGTCTCCATAACTCCCGACGCACCGAGGACCTGGAGACTGCATCGGCTCGGCTGTCAGAGTTGCGCTACACTCCAGCCAGACTGCCTGCAGCCATTGGACTTCGAGATGACACCGCATCGAAAAGACGTCAATACCCCATGCCAATAACTAGACTGTATCGACCTTCGGTCTAGGGGGGGAGTACTGTAGCGGCGCGGATTGCAAAGAAATATGAAGCGCGCGCCGCACACAGAATGCGCTGACTTCGCTGGATGCATCTACTGCTGACGAGGCGACAACGACAACGCTGCCTGCACAATGTAAACACAACACGTCATACTCGTCATAGAAGATTAGCCAATCAGAAGTCAAGACCTAAAACGCGGTTACGAAGTTTGTCGAAGACTTAGTATAAATACAAAATCCACGTTCTACCAGTTGGGCCGCGGTCCCCGAGCTGAACACCTCGCTCGGCGGGAATTCCCCTTTTCCATCATGCAGCATTGAGCCTACTGGCCACACCACTCATCAATCTTCCTTACAACCCTGCGGCAGGCGCGCGTACCGTGGATGCGCCTGTAGCCGCGGGTGCTCAGCCAAGGGGAGAGGCATGCGTGGGTCATGGGAACTCACCATGTTGTTCAGACCCGCCGAGTACTGCATGTACTGGCCCTGGTGTTGGCACCCGCCCGTAGCATCACGTACTTGTGATGGGTGCCCCTGACCTTGGACCTGTGACCACCTACCCTGTTCCGGCACCTGCTGCCGAGGTGGTGACTGTCTCGCGCGTGGTGAAGGGGGCATCACCTGCTGATGTCCCTGGCCTCGTCCCTGAAACCCTGGTGGAAGAGGACTCCTCCTTGGAGGGGGTGGGGAGCGTTGCTCCCGTCTAGGTAGGGCAGACTCCGTCCGCTGACCCGCGTCAGCTCTGCCTCCGTAATCTCCGCTGCGGTTCATGCATAGGAGCTGATGGTGGGCACCCTGGCAGTACCTGCAGTTGGTGCTTGATGGGCACTCTCGCACCTGATGCGGCCCCATACACCTAAAGCACCAACGCCGTTGCTGCACCACACCACGACGTTTCTGCACCCGCTGTGCAGCGAACTCCTCACACGCAGTCACCTGATGCCCCGCCTCTCTGCAGTAGGCACACCTCGATTCCAAATTAGCGACATTGTATCGCCTGGGTGGCCTACTCTTACCGTCTCGCGCCTGTGCACCCGGCCGTTCCGGGCGGCGAGCGGCCGCAGACTCCGCGTGAGGCGACTCTCCAAATTGGGCATCTACCCGCCTGCACTCGGCCTCGAGGAAGGACTTGAGCTCCTCGAAGGTCGGGAGGTAATCAGATGTCTTACCTCCGTGTGACTGTTCAAAACGAGCGGCCATGTCGCTCGGCAGGCGGCGCAACAACGTGTGGACCAGGATATAATCATAGCCTGACACCGGCATCCCCTGTCTCTCAAGAGCGTTCACTGCAACGCAGACAGGGTTGAGGACCTTGGCCCTGAGGTCCGTCCCTCGTGTGATGGTCGGCACGGTGAGCCACTGTTCCAGGAGTTGGTCAATCATGAGACGTTTGTTGCTGTATCTCTCGATCAGCAAACCGCGAGCCGTCTCGTAACTTGCATCATCGACTGGTAGATGCTTTACCAGCTCATGGGGCTCACCTTGCAGCTTGGCCATCAATTGTGCCATTTTATATGCCGGCTGCAAGTCAGTGCGGTTATGAATCACACTGTCAAACAGATCCTGGAATCGGGTCCAATCCGTGTAGTCCCCGTGGAAGACCGGAATCGCCACAGCCGGCAGGGGCACTTGCACCCCCGGTCCCCGCGGACCATGGGGTGGGTCCGGCTCCCCAGCTCTACGCCTGGTGATCACAGCAGCCGCCTGCTGGATCTCCTGCCCTATCTCCAGGCACTGGGTCACATTCGCCCGGACCGTAAGTTTGACCTTCTCATCAGGCGTCCCATCAAATAACTCCTCGCATCCAGTGAGGCAATCCACAACTCCGCGACCCGTTCGTCAATCCGTTGCGCACAAGCGATGAGTGCGTCCTCTCGGTCCCCGCGACCGACCATCGCCTGCTTAGTCGCGAACCACATTAGGTGCGCTCTAATTTTCGCCTGAAGCTGTCTTATTGTGGGAGCCATGGTACCAACCCAAAGTAACACCGAACCTTACAATAAAAAACTATAATAGACAATCAGCCCTGATCCTACCGTAAGGATATCCGCACAGGGTAAACACAACGATAATAACAAGCAATTCACTAATTGATTGGCCCTGATCCTACCGATAGGATATTCTACACAGGGCACACACTACAATCACAATAAATATATTTTTTTATGTAGGTAGATTAAAAATCTTATACTAAAATAATCTTAAATCTAGTGGTTTTCTGAACCACGCTCTGCTACCAAAAATTGTCTAATTCCAAGCTAAACTCCCGCAGTGGAAGCGATTTACACAGGTAAATTTCTAGTAAAATACCAGGAGTTCAACTGAAGGCAGACAATGGCCGCGTTACGCAGCGCTAAATAGCATACGCTGCACAATATAGCAGCGCATACTATGAATTAAACGTGAACCTAAATCTATTTAACTTAATTAACTAAGTTGAGTGAAATTGGCAAATGATGTGTTCTGACCTTTACATAACTCAATTCTGTAGTAAATACCGTCTGCCGATCTGGCGTTACGTCACACGTATAAGCACTAGATTATAAGTAAGTACCTCCAAATTATATCACCCCACGAATACCGCAATTCGTACTAAGGAGTCACAATGATAATGGTACAACAAATATGACTAAAGGGAACACACCATTAACAGGAAGAAACAGTTTTATACTAAAACAACCAGGTTCGACACTTACGGTCACGTCGCCGGTCCAAATGCATAAAATACCCAACGGAGAAAGGAAGTTCAGGGAATGGATCAAATAGGGATTCCGTGGGTACTTACAGGGCTGGGTGGAAAAGATATCGACACCCAGCATTCCACTACAGCCTTGGCGCGTTATTCACTTCAAACCACTCACAGCTTCTGTTCGTATTCCACTTTGATATTAGTCATTACGCGTGACCCAACCCGAATTTGGGCCGTACAAACGCGGGCCAATATGGCCACCTGATGCCTATTCAACGCGACGCTCACGTGGAAGACGTCGAGACATTCAACAATCACTAAGCCTGGCATTCCAGTACAACCCAGGAGAAACGCAATAATACGATGCATCAACACGCGCGATCTCAAATTGAATCGTCCATTACACGCGGCATCACAAAACGCGTGGCGGGAAATCCGCACAATACGCGATACCCTCCCGTCCGAACGGTTTTGAGTGACTGATAGTGCGGTGCAGAAATCACCGCTTGGCGCCTACCAGGCGGCCCGCGCGCATGCCGCCACCCTCGCCCCGCGAGCGAGAAAGGGACAACATATGCCCAGAGCGATGCTTGCGGGCGAGCATCGCGGCGTATTCATAGACCGTCATTAATACCTAACTTACCCCAGCATAGCAACGCTAAATTAAACACTCTAATGTCTATTTCATCGTTAGATAAAGATTTTAATTAGATACGTTAATAATTATAAATATTATTTGTTGAATGTCAAGTCCAATAAAATGTATCTGATTGCACAAATTTCCGCTAGGATAGGAAGGAAGCAAATCGGTATAATAACTGGACTACTGGAAGCCGCTTTTGGGGTGAGCAAGAGTTTCTGCACTCACTACTGGCTCTATGTAGGGCTGGAGTTCCTGGACTCTGCGTGTGGATCTCATGGTTCACCAATCTTCACGTTATGTGAGTTACTTGGTATATGTAATGAATAAGTATGCACTAAATAATTATCTTCTGTTTATCGGTGGGACTCAACACAACATCAAATATGCTAAGAATGACGACAGAATAAAACTACCACTACAAAAATTTTAAAACACTTCAACGTGTTTAGGTATAAACATTTATTTGAATTTTGAACCTGCAAGTTGCTACTAGTGATAGCAAAAGCTACAGATTTGCAAGTTCTCCAAAACAGTTAAATCTTCTCCGACATATTTTCACGCTGTCCCTCAAATCATGTAAAAACATTTAATTTTGTCAAGACTTGCAAAGGAGACTAAGTTTGATTCATGGCAGGGCAAATGATGAATGTTATTGATCAGTAAATAGAGATATATGTTTTCACGGAAGCATACCTAAGTCGTCCTTTGTATATATAATTGTCTTCGTTTTTGATACCTCTATATATAGAAAGTGCGATTGTTTTATAATGTATGTACTGTTCTTTTATTTCTAGCTGTTGAAATCGTCAGCTACGAGAAGCGTATTCTGTTTGTTATCATGAGTTACGTCGGATATGCCATGGGTTTCTCCGTTTTACCACTAACAGCTTGGGCTGTGTCCTATTGGAGATACATACTACGAATAGTCTATGGATCAGCATTTATCTACTTTGCCCTATTCTTTTCATTGGACGAAAGCCCAAGATGGCTCCTTAGTAAAGGAAGAAAAGATGAAGCAGTAGTCATAATTAAGAAAATGGCTAAGATAAGTAAAGTAGAAATTGAAGAAAAAGATTTCAATGATTTGGCATATGAAGATATAAAATCAGTTAAGATGACGCAACTGCTGAAAGATACATTTGCATCTAAAGCTCTGTTAAAGAGATTTCTGATTTGTGTTACTTGGTGGACATCGGTCACTTTTGTTTCTTATGGTCTTCAAATCAACTCTGTTTCACTGCCAGGAAACAAATATGTGAATTTTTCTTACTTCACATTAACAGAAATCGTAGGAGTTTTATTAACGGCATACTTATTACTAAGTTATAAAAGAAAAATGCCTTTATCTGCCAGTTTCATGATGGCCGCATTTATGTGTGTGGCTCAAGCTTTTACACCTGCAGGTAATTAAAAAAGACGATTTTATTTTGCGTAAAACCACTATACAACTTTATTTTTCAGTTATTAAGTGTATATTTGTTAAAAGTTTCATGGGTTGAGTATACTCTCAGATGGTTTTGCGCTATTTTTAACGTACACCTTGTGCCATGTTTTTATCTAGTTTAGGTATCTTCGTCGACGATTGATGTGGTGCGATGGTTGTGTATTTGTCTACGGCGCAAAAGTCCCGGGTTCGATTCCCGGCCGGGGCAGGTATTAAAATGATGAATAAATACAGTTTTTCGGGTCTGGGTGTTCTTTGTGTACTTCAATAATGGCCCCCTGAATCAGACTGTGATACACTGTTCGTTTATATTTTTTACAGACATATCCTGGTTAAAAGTATTGCTATTCATGATTGGGAAGGTTATGGCGGTAGTATGTTTTACAATCATATACATTTATACGTCAGAACTGTTTCCTACATACACAAGGAGCTCTATGCACGCACTGTGTTCAGCGCTAGGCAGGTGTGGATCAATGATTGCTCCTCAAACTCCTTTATTGGTATGTTAATCCTTCAATTAATATCATATCATACTTTTAAGGAAATAAACTCAAAACATTGGAAAACATAAAGAAAAGAAACCATGCTTTCATAAACGTGGACGTACATTTCAATTAAATAATTAAATTTTTATTAAGGGCATCCCACAAAGTTACAATTGTATGAAATCTACGTTGTCATACACAAACAATCTATAAATAAAATACGGTTCTCAAATGGTGACCAAGTCTTGTGAATCTAGCTGGCTTAACGAAGACGGTTAAAAACTAGAGTTCATCGGGTCGTTCGTTGACAAGGTGTCCCTACAAAAAGAACAGATAAAGAAGACGACTACTCTAAGGAGGTAGCAGACTGTAGCTGGGTGCAGAAAGCGGGATATCATGCTCCTTGGGGCACGCAGCCAGGGGGTAGGTTTATAACGAGCAGTGTACTGCAGCGAGATAATGAACTATACATAAACAGCCACAAAGTTTACTGATGAAAATGAGCCTCTCCCTATTGAGGGGTAATGCCATACTCATTACGCGTGACAGGCGGATTGGTGTGCAAGATATTGAATTCACAGGAAACGTTGCCACCCATTCCCTGAATGAATTTATCCCTAAGTCGCTTACGCCTTGTGATGCCGGCTTACCGTAGCGTCACCCCAATTCTTTCCGTGAATGTCGATAAACTATACGCAGATAGAAATAGTAATAATGCCGATGTGTACTTCAGATTCCTTACTGGCATGGGCTGCCGTCCCTGGTGTGCGGAGCAGTAGCAATGGTGGCCGGTCTGGTGACTCTCCTGGCGCCTAACACTACTGATGATGCTCTTCCTGACACCATCCAACAAGCTGAAGCCATTGACCACAAGGAACCTTCCAAAAAGTTTGAAAAGGATGTATTTTGGCTCAGACGACGTGATATAGATGAAAAGTGTAATGGTGAAAATAGGTTTTGATTAAAATATGTCAAATTTCTTGGTTGTGTTTTCTGTGCTATTTGTTGCTATTGTTAATAGTCTATCGCATAGTTACAATCAAACAAGTGAATCTGTAAGATGCGGGCTTGGAATTTACCCTAATTCGATCCGTAGGCGTCATAAAAACTGATTGATTGATAAATTATTGCAAGGAATGGGTAGCAATGTTCCCTGTGAATGCAAAATCTTGTCTAGCAGTCGACTGTTAATACTTATAGGATACAATTTTCCATCATCATTGTTATAGTTCAGTCACGCAGTTTTAAATTATGTTTGGGCGGCTAATCTTCGATGTCTTAAATCAATCTGATACTCTGCAACACACCTATAGGTGGAATACCTACGTATATGATTTTCATAGTTGTGTTGTGACCATCTACTATCAGTTTTGAGAAATCAAATATAATAATGTAGCTAAAATTCTGCACAAGACTTCTTGCATTTTATACATTGCTTTGGTAACTAGAATAGACATTCAAAACCTTGGAAGAATTTACTTAAAATATTGTATTTAAGGTTGTATTAGTAAAAAATACATATATTATTAAATTACCATGACCGTTAACGAACGAATTCTTCAAATTTACGAGATCACTTTCGCGGCTGATTGTTTGGCCTCCTTTGAGTATTTCAATGTTAGCTTCACATGATGCTTCAACAAGTTATTATCCACGATAAGAGTCAATTTTCCGAGTCTCTTCTAGTATAGAAAGTATTAGTTTGTTAAGTATCAGTGACTACATTACTGCAAATAATTGGATCAGTGCGACCGATGGCCCAGCGACTTTGCTCAAAGTTGCCCTTTGACTACTCTGACTACGTCAGACTAAATGCACGCCACCGTTGAAGATGCTGCACTCTGAAATACAGAGTTACAGGAGAAAACATGAAGGGTGAAACTTTACTAGTGACCGATAGCAAAAACTCAAGATGGGCTGGTGATAAGGAACAACTTCTCCAAGGAACATAGGTCGAAATATGAAAAGCTTTTTAAACCTCTTATACAAAATTCCCGATCAACCGGTTTGGGTTCTTATGGAAGCTCAAAATATTTTTGTTCCTATTTCGATCAAAAGCCAGAGTCCGGTTCTCATATTATGCAAACGAAGTTCTTTTGACGTTCCTGGTCTATGAACATTTGATGTTTCTTCAATTTGTATATCTTATATACCTATGCGATGCAATGTTTTTACACCTCTTTACCTTTAGTATTGTGTCATATTTTACTTCAAGAAATATTTTCTTTTTGTAAAATTTTGCTCTTTATTTCAGTTACTGAAAAGTCAGGTAGAAAAATCTAGATATTACACTAAAACACCCGGTATAGTACTCTCTACTCTGCAGAGTGCACTACAAACCTAATGACTAATGAGTCTGAGGTAGCGGTGGCGGAGCAAATTGTAATAAGCAATTGGTATAAAAATATGATGAATTAATAAATTTTCATTTATCATTATTGCTCACAATTGGATTCCATCTGCGTTAAGTTCAGTCGGGATTGTGTTTTATCGAATTTATATTATTAGGATTTTTACCCACGATGGAACGGAAACGGCACCTATTATGCGTTTTGTAAGACGTTGTAACGTTGGGTAAGAGAATCAAATTAATGTTACCATTTTATTTTTCATCGTATTTTTTATTATTAAAAATGATGGGTTTGCTCTTGACTCTAGTCTAGGTCATAGGACAGAGACAGAGTCTAAGATGGAGCGAGCTCACCCAGAAAAAGCCTGTTAAGGCACTGGCACTCCCACACACTGACGGAACGCAGCAAGCTACTTGGCGCCAGACTTCGGTGGGATGGTGGTCGCCGGCCCCTTACAGAGCCTTCCACCGCTTTGTGGGATCGTTCAGCCGGACTTATCCACAGGCAAGCCTGTGTTGCCGTTGCCCGGGGTGGACCGCTAGGAGGTAGATCCCATACCACCCCAAATCGTCTCCAAAACCACTAGGTGCGGGTACGATTGAGTGATGGGTTTGGTTTTAAATGGCGCATGTTTTTAAATATATGGTATGGCTCGGTAACGACTTTCCAAATTGTTACAAATTTTTTGACCCTTTTTTGTATGAGAGATCCAATTTTTTGTTTATATAAGTATTTTACCGATGTTCTTAAGAGAAAGTTATTCAGTTTCACGAGTAGAACTCACTCTAAGATTTACACTTAATTTAATTGTACCTATGTAGCAAACTTTGCTGATACGTAGGTACTCAAGTTTAATGTGCGATACAAATGCTGAAAAAGAACATCACATTTTTTATTACTTTTAAAAATATTTTCTCAGTTACCTATTACAATTCTGAAAATTTCCAGAAAGTCATTTCAGTCTTTTTAGGGATAATAGGAAACCATGATGTCACTTATTTTCCTGTTTAGAACTTCTGTTGAACTTTTATTTTTGGGCTTTCGGAAGTGGGCACATTGGCTTGGTTTTATTATTTTTTATAATTTTATTGTGAGCTTACGACTGACCGAAAGAGAAATTCAAGTTTGTGTTTTTGCAAGGTTTTATTTAATGTAATGAATCTTCAAAAGTATAAGTATGTACGGGCTGGTAGATACGCAAAGATTGCTAGTTAATTCGATTCCCAGCTGGGTCACATATTTAAATGATAAATTTAAATAGCTAAGTTGCGGATATTTTATGTGCGTATTTGTGTATCTCCATAGCATCGCGATTCAGGGAATCTAAGTGTGGAATATGAGTGAGTGTGTACTGGTGTGTTTGTGTGTACAATACAATTCACTACAATACCGTACAGTGCATTTACAACAAGTACAGTACAGTGCGTTTAGAACGACTACAGTACAGTACAGTGCGGTGGAGTACACCACAGTACAGTGCAGTGCAGTGCAGCACAGAACAGTACAATACAATACGCTTAAGTATACGCCTTTATTGTACACCAGCTTTGAAGTACAGTTAGGCAGTCTTATTGCCATCAGACAATCTCTTCCAGGTAACCGTTTAACCAGGTAATAGTTTTAGCAGCAGCGGGAGCTTGCTAATTGTGGCTACTAAGAACCAACTATTCCTACTGAACTTAACAATGAAAATATACTTCATACAAAAAACGAAGCAGTGTGTGTATGCAAGAGGCAAAGTAAATTTTTAAGTTTTTGTATTTTTTCTCCTTTTTACAGGACAGGTCGACGAAAGTTTACCTTATATACGAAACATAACATTTATATGAAAAAGAATAACGGCAATATTGCAAAAGTTGCTTTTCTTCCTCATATTATTGCACGATTTTTTTTTTCTACAACAGTACGGTCAGTTTTCATCAAAGTCTATATGGTGCCCGGCGTCTTCGTACTCGCGGAGTGAATTCAATATTTCAATTTCCCGTGAGATTAATAGATTTTCTTGCGTTAAAAAGTAGCCTTTGTACTGTTTATGCTTATGCCAAATTGTATGGAAATCGGTTCAGTCGGTGGTGCAGGCGCGAAAACGTAACAGAGAGTTTTTTTCGAATTTATAGTATTAGTATAGATTAGGATGCATCCACCATTTTAGGGCAATCAAAGGCTGAATAAGCGACGTCTGGTGTCTGGTGCTAATGGTATCTTATTATACCTACCTACTACATAATTAATCTATATCTACCGGTAGCAAAGTGCCTTTTAGCTCTATATTCCATTGCTTTAAAGTACCTACTCATGAATTGTATTTTTTTATAACAACTTCATTCCACCTCTTTGTATCAAGCGTTTCAATGATAAAGTACATCCTGACAAAATCAGTACTTAAAGTAAATCTGTTAAGGTGGTTCGAGAGCCCAGTGGTGGCCAGTTTTAGCAAAATTCCAATACTTAACTCGAGCGTTTAATTTTTATAAGGTTTTATTGAATATCAAACTTTAAAACACTTTGCAATAATTTTTTGAAAACTTTTGCAAGTTTTCAAAAAATTATTGATTCTTAATTTAATGTATAGGAAATAAATACCTTTGTAGGTATTTATTTCCTAAATAAATGGCGAAATGATAATTTGGTTTCCAGATGACTGGCGTGTCCAGCTAGGGATTATTTTCCTGTTTGGGGGCGCCACTGGGCTCTCGAACCACCTTAAGTGTTGATGACAATATAATTAAGTATACTACTTACATGGTTTTTGGTAACGCATAATCTCTAAAGGCCAAAGGTGACCACCGACGTAGCTATAAATGTCGTAGTACTGTTGCCGTTTGAGAGTTTAAAGTCGTAGTCCAATTATAGATTTTCGACAATCGAGAAATAAAACTACTACAACAAGATTTATAGCAATGATTGTAGCCACCTTGTCTCAGTCTGGAAATGTAGCAAACTGAAGTGGCAGTAGCCCGAGCACATCTATCGTAGAACGGACGGACGGTGGAGTAAGCGTGTTTTCGAGTGGAGGCCACGCCTCGGCATGTATATCGTTGGACAACCCCGACCAGATGGACTGATGACTTTAAAAAGGCGGCTGGTAGCGTCTGGATTGCAAAAACGAGAGATCGTGCCCTATGGCGTATCCCAAGGGTGCCTACTTCCAACAGTAGATTGCTATTAGGCTGATGTATGTATGTATTGTGGCCACCTTTACTCAGTCCCTAAAAAATACGAGTAAGTTGTACAAGCACTTTACAAACACCATCAGGTTTAACCACTTCGCTCAGGTCGAATTTTGCAACAATAGATTTGTATTGTACTTCAAGGACACATGTGTGCTGTTACGAGCGGAGTAGTAGCAAATTACGTATGCTAATCAAATAACTTTTGTGATTTTCAAAGTTTTAGAACGAAAATTGTTGTGTCGCGAGAAGCAATACGCTATATTAAGACCCTGTATGTACACATGGGCGGTAGAGGCAGCTCTCGCTCTTGAGTGACTCTAGATGGCAGACCCATTAGCAATCAGGTCCAGACGCAATCGAATCCTCAGCACTTGAGTTTACACTTCAGTATAAGTGTGTGAGTACATAGATGGATTCTATCTGCTTTTCGGTCGCGGAATTCTTAATAGTTTTAATATTTGATAAAGGTTTTCCATTGATTAAAACTAAAACAAAAAAACACACATTTCTGAGATAAAGCCTATCTTATGACACTCGGGAAATTTTAAGGATTCTTCCGATACAATTCCCATTTGAATCTGTTCAGTGGTTAACGAGTTTCAGTCCTTTAAAGAATGGCACATATACATCATACCCCGCAAGGGATTATAGACGTGATATGTGTATGTATGTATGAAGTCTTTTTTGGTTGGGCAGTTGTGTAATAAACCAGTGCAATTTCTTGCAGAAATCATTTTATACCACATTAATAGTCAGATGATCTTTGATGCCCTATTAATAGTTAAATTGTAAAGAGGCCTAGCTGTCATAAGTTGTTGTATTAATTTTTATTGAAAATGAAAATGAAATAACTTTATTCAATCTAGGATAGTAGCTCTATTATCACTTATTGACGTCATGATCCGTAATTGTAAAAAAAAAATGTGTAGCACAATTATCCTAATAGAAAACCGGCTCGGGCGGGATAAAAACGTTTTTTAAATTGTTTCCGCTTTCTGTTTTAGCTGTGATTAGTAGTTGTATTTTTTATCATTAATGAAACAATAATAAATAAAAGACTGGACCAGACCATTCTTGGTTCATTTCATTCCAAAAAAAAAAAATCGCCACTAAAATACTTTACAAAGTTCTATATTGAATTGTCCCAGTTTCCGCTTCGTAGTTGTGTTTCGTCAACTTCTCTCCTATTTACGCACAATACGAGTAGGTACTATAAGCACCACCTCAAGTAAGTTATAGGGCTATTTAAACTATTTATCTTGATAACTTAACGAAAATTCTTTCTTTTTTTTTGAAAATTTTTAACTGTGGCCAGGATTTGAACCTGTGACTTTCGCCATTACTATACTTGGACTCAACTTATAAACACTACTTTATTTATTTAATAAACATAATATAATTACTAATAGGTAAAACTATACAAAAAAATACGAGGCTTTTTAACTATTTCCTAAACTAAGAATAGTACCTCTAATTCCTGTATAGTTAAACAGTTTACCAACATAATATATTATGCCAAATAGTAGAAAATCCAGTTTATTGATGCTCTAGATGGACCCGCTTAAGGTCCATTGGAGAGTCAATTCAAATCTACTTCTAAACGTTTATAAAAAGAACTATTAAATTGAGTGCATTTATTTTTAGGGTGTATTCTACTCGTGCTACCGTATTGATTTTTACGATATAATATTGTCTGCCTCCTCGTTTGTTCTGTCATGTGGGACACCGAGTCGCCGAACGTTTAAGTTCACATGGCCCGGATTCTCTTTATTTCTTGCCCTTGCAATGCCAGCGACACTCCACTGTCATCTTCTTCTTTTCGTGTGGGACATTGAGTCGTCCAACGATTATAATGCCACTCTAATTTTCTATATTTCAAACTGTTAGAAGAATACGAAAAGATCAAAACTGTCCCACTGACAGGTCATTGACACACAACTGAAACGATTTTTATTCAGCAGACCTTGGGCCCTGGTATATTTTTGCATGTAATGTTATAAATTGCACTAACGAGGTATCACAACTATGATTTTTCAATACAATGATTAAATGCTATGATTTGCCGTGTAATACTGGCTTAGTATAGCATCACCCCATTTCATTCCTGCAGGTGTCGTAAGGGGCGATTAAGGGACTCGAAGTTTACATGTGTATTGCAGTTCTATTGAGTGTCAATAATTTTTATATCGTTTCATATCGTGATATTCCGCCGCACCTGTCAGTTGTTGTATGGTAATTGTTCGTTTATTGTTCGGTTGTTGTTCAGTTGTTTTATTAGGTTGTTGTTGAGATGATGTTCAGCTGTTGTTCAGTTGTAGTACTGATGTTGATAAGATGTTGTTCAGTTGTAGTACTGATGTTGATAAGATGTTGGTGAGTTGTTGTTCAGATGTTGTTCAGTTGTTGTTTCTATGTTGTTCAGATGTTGCCCAGTTGTTTAGGTAAGTTGTTGTTCAGTTGCAGACTCGACATCTGAACAACTGCTGAAGTAAACAATTTTCAAAAATTCATATCAATCCATATTACGTTCTCGTATTGAATTTGACCTTGTTTCGGGCCTTGGAATCGCTGGTGCGGACGTTTGCCCCCCATTATACGCCAGTTGCATAAACTACTATTTTCAATATAATGCTTGTTTTTCAATAGGTATATTATGTCGAAGTGCTGCTGACAGATCTCGTTCGCTGGAGCCGGGAAAGTTTTAAAGTGTCTGCTAACTTTGTTCGCACTTAACTTCTGACATGACGTGCGTTCACGTAAAAGTGTAAAAGCCTGTCACATGTCAGATCTAGTGATTTTACGACAACGTTTTTTTTCAATTTGTGTACCTTGGAACTATACGTAATTGACGTAAAATATAAATACGTTATAAACAAATACGTAACGTTATAAACAAATCGGTGTACCGAAAACTTTGCAGGCATGATCAGACCATGAAATTGAACAATTTTTTGAAAGATATGTTTATAAATAAGATTTTTTTTCGACCTCACATACAAAATTCCTGATCAGCTGACTGACTTTCTAAAAATCTAGAAAAAGAAAATCATTTCCCAACACAGGCTCCATAGTAGATGTTGTTCAGTTTCATGGTCTGATCATTTCTGAAAAGTTTTTGGAACACAGTGCCTAACACCCTGTATATTGAAATCTTTAATAGATTATTGCCCAGAAAATGGTAAATTAGTTCATCTCTCATACAATTTATTTCCTCACCAAGTGATTCTGTTTGTTTTTAAGGTTATAGGATCATTTTGTTGTCCGTCCGTCTGTCACGACCATTTATCTCGGAAACCCGTAAAGATATCGAGTCAAAATTAAAACTTTTTTTGTACTTGCTTAAATTTTTAAACTTTTATTGTTTTAGGAGGCCAAAAAAGAACAGATTTTTAAAATGGTGTCTGACTCGCACTTGTCCGTTTTTTATAAGCGCTCATTTCTGTTCCGCCAAATTCAAAGTAAAACGAATATACTTGCTGTTCTGGAAAAAATTGGATCTGCCATACAAATTTTCTTTTGTATGGGAGGTAATTTGAGTTTTATATTTCGGCCTATGTTCTTTGGAGAAAAGTTTTTCTGGTTCATGGGTGGATTTCCCCTTGAAATATGTGCAGATTTTTTTTTTACTCTTTGATAGTATGCAAGGTTTTTGTTATGTCATCGACGTAACTAAAAACAAAAAAATATTCGAATTATTCAAGGTTAATTGTCTGTCAGATGTTTTTTCTATAATCCGCGTCTGCGTTTAGTTTTTGCCACGTCAAGTGAGAACGCTCAGAGATATCTCAACAAAAAGTAAATTAATTAATGCTTACAAGTAATATTAATTACTTTTCCAGCCACCGTTGTTAGTTTTCCTGTTATTGTTTTTTGGAAATAAAATTAATTCTTCAAACATAAAGTTGTTGTAGGCAGAATAAAATCTTTAAACAAAACTTTTAAACATTGTTTTTGGTTTCTTTGTTAAAATTTAAATGGCGAAAAGGCTTATAAATAATAGTTCTTTATCAGGTTGGACAATTGTACAGGTATTCATACATACACCAATTAAGCTTTTATACCATACGGGGTAGGCAAGAGCGTTAACAGCCTTAAAATACGGTCATTATCACCATGTCTGTCAGATATTTCAGGGCCGTTTCAGAAAAATCGTGTATAACTATCGGCCTGTCGCCTAAAATTGTAATACACATGAATTTTAATATAAGTATATTCATTGCGTAAAAACTTTCTTTTTATGTTGTATGTGTATTCGTATACGGTGCGATTGTCTACACATTTAGCCTTGACTAGTTGGCTTGGTGAAATATTAGCTTAGGAATTCTCCTGCAAATCAACCAATTTTATCATGATAATCCACCATCATTGGAAACACGTTTGGGAAAGACCTGAATTGGAACATGGAAGGGGCGGGTTCCCAGGTGGTGTAAGTCTATGCAGCCCCGTGTAATCCTACTTTAAGAGCCAATTACTAAGCCCTAACAGTCTCGTGGTATGTTGCTAGGAATACTACAGACTGGTACAGTTATTAGATAGGTAGAAGTGCTTCTTGGGCAGCTCAAATAACTAACAAATAGATTTCGACCTCATTTCTTCACGTAAATGTTGTATAATTTCGCCTCGCGATGCCGGATTAAAATGGCATAACCACAGTTCTCTCCGTGGGCTCTGGGTGCCGTAAAGGGCATCTAAGGGAGTAATTAAAAAAATGGATAGTAACATAAAATAAGATTTCAGCTTGCTCTGCGCTTGCAACTCACCAACCCAGCGTGGTGACTGTGGTATAAACCCCTTAATAAGGGAAGTTCAATGCGCAGCCAGTGGACTGTTGTGGCTGCTGATAAGGCTCTAATTTTTTTCTCGTTGGGATAAAAATCTCCAACCACATTGATCGGAACACGGCAAATACCGACAGGCAAATGGTAAATAATTGCATTCGCTCGGAATCGAGACTTCAATTGAATCGAAACACTTTTAGACATCGATTCAATTGCACCGATTCACTCGATGTCCGGAATCGAATTAAAATTGGATTCTGTTGCAGGCGGCGTATTCTGCACAGGTTTTTTGTATCTTGAGATAAAAACAAATGGGCATAGCTATTATTAAAAGTAAATGAGTAACAAGAGGAATTTAGTACTTAGCACAAGTGCATATTGAACTTTCATCAGCTAGGCCATGGCTGGCTTAAAAATTGTAAGGTGCAGTTTCTCTTTTAATGGCATGTGCGAGTGTAGTATCATACTGCCTATTACTTGCAAACAGGACTTAGGGCAACCAAATAGTTGACGTACTTAACCAAATTTTGGGCTTAAAACGTTGAAATTGCACTATCGCCCCTTAGCTGAAAACCTGTAAATTCGTGGTTATTTGATACAAAATCAGAATAGCGCTCTGATACTCGTATTTTGTTTACTACGGCAGTGGAAAGATAATTGCTTTCTCCATTTCTAATTGCAATGAAATAGGTGCTTTTTAAGGTGATCAAATTATTCCTCTCGATTTAAACTTGTTCATTGTAAATTTAGCTTGATGAAATCCAATCGGTACAAGTTTTTAAAGGTTTAAAAAGAAATATTGTTGCTTATAGACTTTACAAATACTCTCTCTTCAACTTCCGTATGGGTTATGGAGTCGAATAACTACCCAATGATACTTACAAACATACATACACATATCACGCCTATAATCCCTTGCGGGTTAGGCAGAGCGTAAACGGCCGCAAAAACGGTCATTTACGCCACGTCTGACAAATATATGAGGGACATTCGGAAAATGGTGTATCGCCATAGTGTCAGGTTGTCAGCCCATCGCCTAAAATTGCAATACACACCCTCGAGTCCCTTAGTCACCTCTTACGACTCCCACGGGAAAGAAATGGGGTGATGCTATTCTAAGCCGGCATCGGATGCAATTCTAAGCCGGCATCACACGGCAACTGGTGTACATAAAAAGGTAATTTGAATTACTTAGGGCCTATAATTCCTACGATCACTAAAAGGTAGAGTGGAATCATGTTGCAGCAGCGTACTTCGCGGAATGCATTATCTTGCACTGCGCTCACAAACCCGCCTGCCAAGAATAATGAGTATAATGGCGAATACCCCACAGAAGGAGGCCTTATGCCGTGTGGTGCCGCCTGAGAATAGCATCACCCCATTTCTAACCCATGTGTGTCGAAGAGCCGACTAAGGGACTCAAAGAAAGTGTATTGCAATTTTAGGCGATGGTCTGACAACCTGTCACTATAGTCATACACAGTTATCTAGTTGACCCTCAAGCTTTTGTCAGACGTGGTGTTAATATCCGTTTTACGGCCGTTAACACTCTGCCTACCCCGTAAGGGATATAATCGTGATATGTATGTATTTAGGAGGCCTTAGACGAACATGTCGTGTCGTATCAAGAGGTCAAGTCACTGGCGGAGAGGAGAGAAGATTGGAAGTTACTCCACCGACAAGAGTTTGACTCTTAAATTTGAAGAAGAAGAAGACGAACAAAAAGGACGCCCATGTTCAGCAGAACACTGTAATTTTGGCTGTTAATAATGTTGAAACATATTAAGTAGGTATAGAGTATCAGAGACTCCGGTTGTAGGTATAGTTATACCTTAAAAAAGCTGTGAAAATAACAAAAATGTAGATTCGAACAAGTTGTCCAAAACGTCGAGTGTAGATAAAACCCTATTGCTCGGTGCGTGTGTAACAAATCAATCCTCGGCGTTTATTGGGAAAGTCTGCGATATTCTACCGGGGAGCGATTTTTGGAAGACATAAAAACAAACAGGTCGTATGGATTATCTACCATCCTTAGTACCAAAGTGAACAGAAGTGTGCATGTACATAATTGCGCCTGTTTTTTTGTAAGTTGTTTATTCATAAATATATCGCATAATTTCACAATAATATCGCCAAACTTTAGGACAGTTTGTAGGCACAGCCAAGCACTCAAAACATTGGCGTACTGCGACGTAAAAGTTATGACTATACTTATTTATAATAATATAAATTTATACTTTTCATCAGAAGAATTCGTTGTGCATTTGAATTTAGTTACAGAATTCTAAGTGACCGGACTGGACCGGGACAGTTTCCACTAATATGGGAACTCCAGGAGAAGATATGTATTACTAACAAAGATTATAATAATAATAATAATAATTTGTTTATTTGCAGACAATTAAAATCCATTATTGTTAGTATGTTAGTTGGTTAACATTCTAAATTAATTAATTTCATTTAATCATTAGTCCCACCCAGTGTCTCAGTATGAGACAGTCTATTTTATCCGCAATGATGCACTCTTGAAGCTGGCCTGCACCCTGAACAGCAATGAGGGCACACTCTTGCGCCTAATGACGTGTGTTTTCATGAGTGCTTTTTGTTTGAGGTGTTTTAATAATCACCGCCCATGAAAGCTGGGCAACACTGCGCCGTTTGCAAATTGGAAAAATAATTGAATTTAAAAATCGCACACGATGTTTTCTTTTCAGTACCAGCAGCATAATTTGTATACCAGCGTCAAACACAAGTTATTTGATATTTCAAGAAACAAAGACTACTTAGCTTTGGAAAAGCTCTGTTTGCTTACTTTTTGTGTGATGATTTAAAACCTGGTGAATTCTAGTGTCAGAGTTAAACAACCACCTACTACTACTAGTAGATAAATACCACTCTGACATAGTTTTGTAACTATGCATAGATAATAACTCATAACACTAAAAAGGGATTCTTACTGCAATACGGGACAATTCTACAAAATCGAGTCTCGCGGTAAAACCCCGTTTTAGTGTTTTGAGTCATTACGTGTGACCGCGAAAGTTAAAACAGTTTATTCAGCAAAGTTAGGCCATGGCTTATGTTATTGTCAAAAATCCAGACCACATGCAACAAAATATCCTGTCACATTTTATCTTTTGCCTGCAGTTACATACCGTCGTTTTATTTTATTATACATATTGTTAGCCATTGATTTCATACAAGAGTAGGTACTGAGTATTTTTACCCGGATAGCCGGGTATGTGTATAACCGGGTATTAAAGACTTTTGGTACCCGGCTACAAACAACGAGCCTACCCACCTGGGTAGCACCTGCCCCAGACAGACAAATAGATTGACTGATGAAATACAAACATAATTATATTTAGTTATATTTTCAAGAATATGATTTCTTTTATAAAGTAGATTTGATATATCTAAATATCCATACTAATGTTATAAAGAGGAAATATTTGTATTTTTGTATGATTATAACGAATAGAATCAAAGCAAATTGAAGATTACGCGACCAATTTCAAGAATAATTTCGCATTTAAATAAAAGCAATGTTATCCTCGAGTCAAATAGCCAACTTTTTAACACCGAAATATATCTTATTCCCACGTGAAAATTGTGAGCAGCAGGTGAAACCGAAAGTATTAAAAATTAAGACAGATTGATTTAGTTGTGTGTTTTTTTTTTTTTTTTAATTTTACTTAATTTATAATTGCCACTTTTATAACATAAATGTTAAGTTTTTGTTTTATCTTTTATCTGAGAGATAGTCTTCATAAGAGTTATTTTAAACTTTGTATCTCAATAATCTTCCCAATTTTTACCAAAAATAAATGAATTCTGGGTACACCCTTTTTTAACACAAAAATCGGACCTTATAACCGGGTATCTTAACCGAATTAGTTGGGTATTAGCGTAGTAGGTGTAGGTACATTAATCGTTTGTCAAATAAATGACCATCACCAGTTAGAAAATAGAGTAATGATCTAGCAGTGCCTTCTGCCTCAAATATTTTCAGCCTACTTACAAGTCAAAAAAAGCTCCTCCCAATCATAATATCAAAACGAACACAATCTCTTTTCTGCACCCTCTAAAAAGTAGATTACGCGAGCATCGGCGATAGCGCGGGCTGGCACGAAACAGTCACGGTGGTTCCACATTCAAACACAGCTCAGTGCAGCCGCGGCATCGCTCTGTCAACACAGTCAGCTGTCATTGTGGCAAAATGTCCGCACCAAAAGACAGGTCCAAATGGAGGCGTCGAAAATCTTCAAGGTCCCCAGACGAAGACAATGACTGCGCCAGCCTTGCGTGGCTGCTAAATTTCCGCTTGGACGAAATCGTCAATGTAAAAGTGCCTGAAGACGAGCCTGTACACAAAGAGCTGAAACACGACGTGGTGCCTGACACACCTCCAGCTCCAAAGAAACCTCCGTATACTTACCCTGAGCTGATAGAACGAGCGCTGAGAGAAAAAGGCGAACTGACAGTGTCAGCGCTATACCAGTGGATATCGTGAGTTGCTACATTGTTATTTCCAATCCAGTTGGCTTAGACCACTGTACCAGTACCCATGGCATGGCTCATTGTTTAGGTTTATCTGTTTTGAATGTGTGCCAGGGTTTAATCTGCTGTAAATAAATGGGAAATGTTACTGTTTGATAAATTATTAACCAACTAGAACATGATATGCTATTATACAGTTTTTGTAGTTTAAACAGGTGTAGCATGATTCAATTGGTTTTAGTATTATATACCCATAAGATAATGAATAAGAAGTGCCGTCTTACTTGATTTTCCCCTTAAGGCTTCCGGCCCCAGTTATTTATTTACTTGCAAAGTAATTTTCTTCTTGCTTGGTGTGTGGTGCCGTCTTATAATAGCACCCCAATTCTACTCACGGGTGTCGTAAAAAACGACTAAGGGATAGTCATCCGGGGAATGGGCAGCAGCATTCCCTGTGAATGTAGCATCATGCAAATCCGCCTGCCAGACGTGGTGAGTATTGCCAGCAGTAGACAGTACAGGCCGTTAATGTTAAAAAAACTTGTATCTCACTCAGTAGGTACATACATACATACATAAATCACGCCTATATCCCTTACGGGGTAGGCAGAGCGTTAACGGCTGTTCAACGGATATTAAGTAGGTACTTACTAAGAATAAAGTTATTTCTATACAACTTTTGAAATAAAGCTTTTATAAATTTCGAAATACTATCTGCAGTTGCGGAAAATGATTATTTTGACCAAAGTTACAATATCTTCTATTGAAATATCAGAATACGGAAATTTATACAATATATTCGTTTCATATTTTGCTTCTCTTTGGCTCTTTAGGATGATATGAAAGACTTACGGTCTTTGTAGTAAGCATGTATATTCTTGATATATAAAATATTTTGTAGCGAAACGTTGCTACAAAGGAATAATGGATCATACTCTACATCATACGTCTTTAAATATAGTTATATCTATAGGTAGGTATAACACAGTTACAAAATAACGGATCTTTCCAGCCTTAATTTAGACAAATACTGAAAGTTTTGTAAAATAAAAACATATTTTGCTTTGACATAGTATTTTTTTGCTACAGGTTCAGGTAACCCGTGTGATGCCGGCTTAAAATAGCATCACTCCATGTCTTTCCCGTGGGTGTCGTAAGAAGCGACTAAGTGACTCGAGGGTGTATATTGCAATTTTAGGCGATGGGCGGGAAACCTGTCACAATGGCAATACACAATTTTCCGAATGACCCCCAAATGTTTGTCAGACGTGGCGTAAATGACCGTTTTATACGGCCGTTTATGCTCTGCTTACCCCGCAACGTTCCGAATGGCCCTCCAATGTTTGTAAACCGTGGCGTAAATGACCGCTTTATACGGCCGTTTATGCTTTGCCTACCCCGCAAGGGATTATCGGCGTGATTTATGTATGTATGTATGTAAGTAAGTATTTTATTTTTCTCGTTGAGAGCTACTGTTTACCTACTTATATTCCCGTATCTACCTGATACAGTGATTCCGTATGTTATGGGAAATACCAATACGAATTACAGTTGGTAATTACACTGTGATAGGGCGTTATCGGACGGTTGACAATGTTTGCACTCCACTAGCTTTTTATATTTGTTTTATTTCAAATTCATTGCTGTTATATGTAATCTAAGGACAAATTAAATGTTGTAGAAATAATACGAGAAAACGTATGTAGAAATAGTACCTATGGCTCAACGCACTGTGCGTTCAGCTTAATGATAGGTAATTACCTTTTTTTTAAACAAAGGTGATTAAAAAACGACACATAAATAGTTGATATGCTCTGGTACTTATTCCATCTTTTTCTCGAAAGTTAACAAATATACACTTAATCTACTTACATAAATCTACCAACTTTAAATAATTAATTTAAACAATTAATTGTTACTTAGTTCGTCACATGTTGTCGTCTTTACATTGCATTATTCTAAAGCAAATTTTTCCCAAAGTGATGGTGTGGTGGTTATCAAAAAAAATTATTTACGTTATATAGAAGGAGGCAATGTATATCAAACTATTTGTCGCCGCACAGTCGAATACAAAAGAGGTTAAATGTTGGGATTTGGAGTTCGCTCAACCATGGAAGAGGGGCAGGTTATTTTATTAATTCGTTATCATTATCGCCTCGGCTGCCATTTTAATTAGTTTTATTACGTTTTTTCTACCTGCCTGCCGAAAGGATTAATTTTTATTCCGATTTCATTGTTGGAAATACGCTAATACTTGTTTTTGTAACTTGAAACGTAAAATTGCTTTGTTGAAAAGCTTTTAGTAATATCGTTTGAAAATTGTTTTATCTATTTCAACCTAATTTTAAAAGAACTTAAAAAATATATATATTTACCTACGACCTACTTAAATTTCATCATTTATTGGGTAATACTATAGAATAAATAATTACTCGTCTACGATTATACATACATACACGTATCATGCCTTTATCCCTTGCGTGGTAGGCAGAGCGTTACCAGCCGTAAAATACGCTCGCGGTCGCCACTATTTCAGGGCAGTTTAAAAAAATCGTGTATCACTTACGTATGTTTTCAGACTGTCGCGTAAAGTTGTTATACACATGTAATCCTCAAGTCCCTTAGTCGCCTCTTAGGACACCCGCGGGAAAAGAATGGGTTAATGCCATCCTAAGCCGGGCATCATACAGCCGCTCTAAGATTATATCATTGAATAGCCTCAAAGCTGTGATAAAGAAATGAAGTTGCTTTGCGAAACCTACCGTAAATAAAACCTCAAATCACCTAAACTCAAAGCTCACTCCAAACCAAGACAGCAGTTATCTACTCTACCCACAAACCCACCTGGTCTTAATATTTACGCGGAAGATGACGTGCGGTAATGTACGGGGGTAGGGTGAGCGCGCCGTCGCCGGCACCGCCTGGCACAAGTGATCGATTGCTCGCTCGACCGAAACCGCTGCTGGCCTCCAACTGGGTAGCTTACCCTACCAGCTTAGATTTTTCGAGATGGTTCCGGAACTTTCGATAATGTCCAAATTTTTGTTTTAAAAAATGTTTACGGATATAGTAATAATCACGTTTTGTCCTTTGCGTCCTACGCGTCACACGACCGTACAAATTATTGAACAAAAAGGTCTTTTAATTTTAATTTACGTTTTGATCAAAACATAAATTTTCATAGATTGTTACATGATTTTACTCTTTTCTATACCAAGTCTAGTAGAAATACGTGTGTTGACGAGGGCTATTTAAAGAAAAAGGAAAGATTTGCGTCAACGCCTCACAGGTTTACGCCTACGTTGGTTTACGTCTTACTAATTCTATGTCACCCCATCGTCGGCAACCCTGCGCAACATTAGCCCCTTTATTACAACAATTATCGAGACGTCCGGTGTTAAACGGTCGATTAGGAAAATAATTCCACTGTGCTTCAAATAATTGTTCTACATAATTTTTAAGTAGGTAGGTGTGGGATCGGTAGATGTTATGTGAAAGAGAAAGGTAGAGACGTATGAAAGGGATGAAGATAGAAGATGTCAGACGAGTGCCAAGACGTGGTTGTTGTGAAGGAAGACTTGTTAAAATTACGTAATTTATTGTTTAATTTACTTCGCCGCTCGCCGCCCAGTCCTTAGTTTATTAACATTACTTGCCCCGTACAAAAATAGTGAATAACCCATATTGGTCGGGGTCAACATAAAAAAAACTTATGGCAGAAAAATGTGGGAATACAAGTGAATCTCGGATACACCAGGGTATTTTGTAAAACTAGCCAAATAAGTTCTAGGTATTTGTGTCAGATGTCACCCACGCACCGTTCATCCATTATTATTGGGATGTCTGTAGACAGAAACTATTCAGTTCTTGAATTTTGCTAAGCACTGTACTTCGCGTTATTATTTTTACAAAGTAGAGTTTATTTAAAGATGTAAACAATGCTCTAGACATCGTTAAATCAACATTTTGGAATTATCAACACATCACATCAGCCTATAGCAGTCCTTTGCTGAACGTTGGCCAGGGTGCGCTATAAGCCACGATCAGTCGTTGTTGCTATCCAGTAGCTACCTTTTTAAAGTCATTTCTATATCCATCTGACCAAAGCGCACAAAACGCAACATTTTGGTGTGGTATCAATTATTTAGAACAATGTTTAAGAAGCACATTGCAATATACTCGTATGATTAGGGCGCTGGGGTAATTGGTTGCACCCCTACAATTAAACAAGGTAGCTTCTGCAAACACCTGCTGAGACTGTGATTGTTTTACTTTTGAGCAATCGTTTTTGACTCTTATTTTTGCTCAGAAAGAGATAAGCAGAGTGTTTGGTTTCCATCTGAATTTTACCCGATAAATATAGTGCCTGCAAAGCAAAATACCTTGTTTTTAAAATTTTGCGTAGTGAACGCACTGACCCAGAGTGCCATACGTATATTACTGTAGAGAAGAAATGTTTCCATTTTTCAGTGACCGCTTCCCATTCTACAAAGCGAGCGACGAGCGCTGGAAGAACTCTGTCCGGCACAACCTCTCCATCAACCCTCACTTTCGGAAAGGGGCCAGGGCACCTCAAGGCGCTGGGCATCTTTGGTCCTTGGCTGCAAATGCTATAGACCTTCTGCCGTTGAGACACAGTCCAGTTTACATCGACGAAAAAACTGGAGAGACTATTCTGGAAACACACATCATCGATTGTCCTAAGGTAAAAAACGCTAAATTACTTATGAACTACAAACGGGTCAATGGTCGGCTCTGTGTCCCACAGGAAAAGAAGAAGACTACAAACAACCTGTCCATCAACCCTCACTTACGGAAAGGTGCTAGGATACCTCAAAAAGCTGAGCAATTTTTGTAAACGCAATAGACTTTTCTACCGTGGAGACCAGTCCATTTTACATTGACGAGAAAACTTAAGAGACTGTTCTGGAAATACACATAATTCATTGTTTCTGGAGCTTCCAATTTTCAAGGTATATTCAGCACTACTGCCTTTAATCAAGGCATTTTATCCTAGGATACGATGTTAAGGTGCGTACGGACTAGAGGCAGCCTCGCCTGAGGCACGCACGGCTCGCCCTTTTGCCTCAAGTGCGTACGTGCCTCAGCCCGAGGCGGGCCTCGCGCCGAGGCAGCCTCGGCGCGAGCCATTCGGTGTCGGTTTTTTGACAGTGCTCAAAGGCGCCTCAGCGTACGTGCCTCGCAGATATGGACGTGATTTGAGGCACAGTTTTAGCGAGTCACGCACAATGGCGAAAAGTCCGTGTATTCAAGCTGCAAAAATTCTTGAAACCACTACTTGTCCTTCTATTTAAAGCCATAATATTTCTGTAAAAACTAATTAATAATTATGTCGGTAGTTCTTTTTCTTTTTTGAGGTTATTTTATTTTCGATCTGTGTATAAGATTGAAATTAGATTGGAAGTTCATATTATTTGATATTTCTGCTATCAACTGATGGCGGAAGACGCCGACGCAGAAATACGAGTGAATCAGCTGTCGATCCGGCGCCATCTTGTCGCGCCTGGCTCGCTCGACCTGAGGCAGGTTGCCTCAGTCTGCTGCCTCATGTTGATTTAAATTATATACCGAGGCAGCCTCTACACGAGCCGTGCGTGGCGAGGCTGCTCAACCTGAGGCTGCCTCTAGTCCGTACGCACCTTTAGGTCTTTAGTCGCTTATGAAAATATAGATCAAACTTGCACTATTCTTCTTCTTCTATCGTGTCGAAGACTCAAATTGATTCAAGATCAGTAATTAACCGCGGCTACGGCGCTGTCGGTGATGCCATACAAGTTGGACAAGGTGCAGGTATTAGGGCATTGACTGCAAGACATCAAGTGTAGCATAGTCTGCAAGGCACCGCCTTTGCAAGTTGGGCTAGAGCTATGTTCCCAATTTCTCTTTCTTTCCCACAAATTAGATTAAACCTGCATCAACCACTTGTGTCTGCAGCTAATTAGGTTTTCCAAGTTGACCATGGAAGTTAATGAGTTTTTGCAGCAGGTTTAATGGGGGAGGATGATATTTTTCACACCATAAGTGACGAGCTTTAAATGGATTGTCTGGCGAAACCAACATCAGAGAGCTATTATTAGTTTTCTATGCAGCACGGCCCTTTGGTGGAGCTATTGTACTTGCCAGGGGATAGAGATTGACAGATTAATCAATCAAATAATATTGTTTACTTGATTTTGCATTAACTTTTATTAATTTTAATAAAGTGTGTTTATTATTGGAATTTTACTTTTCTGCCTGTGGTCACGGAGAACTAAGGCTTTAGGCAATAATAAACGCAATTTAAATTCATGAAAGTATTTTATGTAATTAAAATACATACAATATTCAATCTTCAATACTTTTGAGGTATAATGTTTGTCTTTACGTAATTAGTATTATACTTTTGATTTTCCAGGTTATAGTACTTGACGAGGCAGCCATTGCCGCAGCCAGTATACTGCCTGACCAAGAATTTCTTACGGGAAGTACTAGTGAGTACTATCATTGTAGGTATTGAAGTTTTAGTATAAAGTATAGTTCTTAAATTTATAAGAATTTTTTGGTTAAAATTTGCTAGTAAGTACTGCAATGAAAAACTTTAGGTTTATATTTTCTGAAACAGTTTTAAATAAATAAATCAACAAAAATCGTATCGCGGTAAGGACACCGTTTTAGTATTTCTGAATATAAATTATATTTTTATTTCTTACGTGCGTTATTAGATTTCCAATTAGTGTTTTACTAAAACCAAGATTGTGCGAAAAAAATAGAAGGCCAAATCGTATAATTAACCATTTTCATACCTTTTATCATACGGTTTGTTTTATTTTCAGTGTTCCTGAATCCGGTGTCAACGGAACAGGTGGTGCGGGAGTGTGGGCTGATCAACGTGGACTGAACGCCTTTTGTGTCAATTTAGTATTAGAGTTTACAAACTTTGTATAACGTAGTTCGAAAACATCGAAACGAGTTTATTTTAAAGTGAAAAAGTCACTATCCTTATGTTCACCTAAGAGAAACTCTTAAGAAAATCAATGAAATAATTGAATGAAATGACAATTATAAGACGTAAAAGTTTTCACGCTTTCAAAAATACCATCAGCCTCAGATGTTTACAAGAAGATGTGTGTCATAAAAAGAATGTCGAAATAAATGGAGAATGTCAGGAGTATACGGAGAGAACACGGAAATTCAGTTTATCGCAAAAAATGAGGCTCAACGTAAACTGTATCGTAAAATTAAAAAGGATTACCATGAGATACTTACGTGAATGGACTACACGCGTAAGAGATAAGCTTGGTTTTTGATTTACACCCACTAACAAACATGGAAACAGTTTAACATGGTATAACCGTTTGCAATAATTTCCAATAATTCAGAAAATTTAGGTTTGGTAAAATTTTGAAATGTTAAGTGGACATGGATATGTCTTTTCTAAAGTCATAATTAAGCGACTTCCTCGCAGGATATGGTCAATCGCTGAGTACAGCTGGGTTGTTTTTGGTACATGTTTCCGGAACATTAGGGAATAGGCATTATCTAGGCAAGCATGTACCATTATCGCCTGCATCGTCACTCACCGGTGAGATAGTGAACAAAATACAGTCGTAATTTATAAAAAAATACACGGAAGCACCACTTTAACAACATGAGGAAATCAAAGAAAAATTTATATCGAGACGTAGAAGTTTTCACGCTTGCAAGAATACTATCAGAGTCAAATGTTTACGATAAGATGAATCTAATAAAATATGTCGAAATAGATAGCCAACAATATAGTTAAATGCTGAAATAATGCGTAAATTAAGATTTCCAAAGTTAAAGGCATTATTTACTGAAAAGCTTCTAAACAAAAGTAAGGTTTGGTAAAGTTCTGAATTTATAATTTGTCGAAAGTCTCAATTTTTTGGTACACTCCTAAAACCACCAAAAACAGCAGCATAATACAATAATAATTTTATTATGTTTACATAACTTCACCAAAGATTTAGAAAACATCTTGACCGTTTGATGATTGTTCATCAACAAGAACTCCGTATCCTAAGTTTATTTTTTAAGTGCAGTGTATTCAAGGAAAAGCTGCTTTTCTTTGTGTATGAAGACGTTGATGGTCACACGCCCACATAGTCTACTAAACCAAAGAGAACGTCCCCACAATAGAATACTGGACAAAAGGTTTTGAACTGTTAGTGGATGCTAATGTAAGTTTTCTTCAATTTACTGTATGCATTTTATAATTGGACATTATTTCAATTGGGGAATACATTTACTTAACTGACTTTAAATTAGCGCTGTCACTGTTCGACAAAGAGGATTAAAAAAGGATAGGAGATTTCTGTTCTGTCATGTTTAAAAATAACAGCGGGTTCGGAATGTCTATTCAGAATTTTCCGAAGTTTGAGATTTCAGGTAAACACTTCTGCGGAGGTCCCTCATTTGTTCCCCATTTTGGGAACTACCGGCACGTGCCTGGTAGATTCAGTCCTTCAACAACACGCCCTTGGGGCGCGACTGAGCTGGTTGTTTGAACCCCTCAGGAACGATCTGTCTACTTTCCCAATCGGTCTACTTCCCGATCGGTCTACTTTCCCGATCGGTCTACTTTCCTGATTAGTCTACTTTTGCAATCGGTCTACTTCCCGTTCGGTCTACTTTCCCGATTAGTCTACTTTCCCGACTTTTCCAGTCGGTCTGCTCAATCAAAGTAAAAATTACTCGCCAGGCTTGGTGTTAGTTGTTATCTGAATACACAGTAAATTCTGCTGCTCATCCTCTGTCAACGGGGCTTTTCACGGGAAAATATGTGGTGCCAGGAATTCTAAGCAACGAGCACACGAAAAATTATGTAACTCCGTAACTCCTTACTGTCTTTTGTAAAATCTGGCTGGCCACAATGCTGGCCACTCAGAAAAAGATTAGATTAGTTTAAATTAAAATAGTTCTCCACTACAGCTACGGTTACTGTCAGCAACGGACAGTGTCAATTGCCACATTTATCAATTTTACTTTTAACAAATAATTATTAGAAACGCAAATTAGATAAGGTCACGTGATGCATGCGTCTCCTGTCATCTCCATACTATTTTTATACGCACGCACGCAACATGCGTTTGGTGTGAAATGGCCTTATAGGTACCATTCATTTCGTTGACTTGAACTCATTTAAACTATGCAATTTTAAGGCCATTGCACACCGGATGCGTGCGTGCGTCTCATCCCTTCATCCCCGTGGACCACCCTTGTCCACCTGCTATAGGTGGACCACGGGCAGGTTTTTTTCCCCGTGGTTCACTTTATTCCAACACTTCGAGCTATCAAATCCCTTTGTTCCCAGTTGTCACTAAATGTAGATCTCATCAAGCCCTAAAACTTTCCCAAAGAAACTAATGATCTAGTATGCATAGTTTCCAAGAAAAACGAGTTTAAAGTTTGACAGCCGTCATCCGAAATGTAGAATCTCATCAAGCCCTAAAACTTTTCCAAAGAAACTAATGATCTAGTATGCATAGTTTCCAAGAAAAACGAGTTTAAAGTTTGACAGCTGTCATCCGAAATGTAGATCTCATCAAGCCCTAAAACTTTTCCAAAGAAACTAATGATCTAGTATGCATAGTTTCCAAGAAAAACGAGTTTAAAGTTTGACAGCTGTCATCCGAAATGTAGATCTCATCAAGCCCTAAAACTTTTCCAAAGAAACTAATGATCTAGTATGCATAGTTTCCAAGAAAAACGAGTTTAAAGTTTGACAACTGTCATCCGAAATGTAGATCTTGTCAAGACCTACAACTTCCTCAAAGAGAGTGGTACTGAACCTTAGAGGGATAGTGATGAAAGTCAATTGACCAATCAGGAAAATGGACGCTCTGTGAAAGTAGACCGATTGGAAAAGTAGACGCATTGGGAAATAGACGGTTTGGGAAAACAAGTTGACTGTTTGGTAAAATAGACGCTTCGTGAAAGTAGACCGATTGGGAAAGTAGACAGATCGTTCCTGAGGGGTTTGAACAACTACAGAAACTTATCCGGGTGAGCCCCAGCTCCCCACCAAATGTTCAAGTGTAGACTTTAAGTCCTGCCCTTTAGAAAAACTGTGTCTCAAGGCAAACTTATTCTTAAATTTATTTCCCGAATAGAAGCCATTTCCTTGTTTTCTGGAATTTAAATTTGATTATCTAACATTGAATATTTTGTTTCGATATGAATAATCTTAAGAAGTAGACAATTATATTTTAATATTACAGAAATGTACTCGTAGGTATACATTGGTGCCTATAATAATACGATGCGATCTCATAATCTTAGTATGTAACATAAGATTTCAATAATAAAAGAAAGTAAGCAAAACGTTTTTTTAATGAAAATTCTTTTACTTGTAGTGATGACTAAAGAAGATCAACCTAGCTACTTCCAGTCTAGGCAGTATTTCTACACTATATTTTATAGAGGAAAGATTTCTTTGAATTGATTAGGCTCCCAAACTACATAACTGATTAAAAAAAAACGTTTACCATTAAAATCCTACATAATCCCTGATGAACATAGGCTATATTTCAATGTCTTATTCCCGCGGGAAAACCGTTACAGCGGGTGAAACCGCTGGGCAGGTGCTAGTAATAAATAAATCAAATCATAGGTAGATGCTCCAAGTTCAATCCGTGGGTAACGGCGTTGGTGGCATAATAACCTCCCATTTCTGTAAAAATTATAATTTATTGTGCGCACTGTTTTTTGACCCCTATTTTAAGAAAATTAAAATAAGATAAGAGATTCAAGAAAATAAAATTGTCTGATTCACCAACAAATTGCTACATTTTGCTACATAATGTATATTTGTATCGATATATATTTGACTCATTTTGAATAAAATTATCAATACCAGGAGAATAGTGAATCTGAAAAGTTATTCACTTGTGTATATTTACTACCTATTTACAACCTAAAGAAAACGTTATTTGATTCAGGTTATTTCAAAGGAAATCGGAGAGATAGACTAAAAATGGTCGCCACTATGAACATTTCAAGAATTAGTCATGTTATTTGGAAGTTATGTTTAAGTGAAGCGACCGAGGGATAAATCTGACCTAAGCACAACGGTCCTGGAGAGGCCAACTCCACAATTAAACCTGGAACGGGGTCTCCGTCAGGCGCGTGTGACAAAGATCTACCGCGCGGCAGACTCCTGCAGCCGACCTGGCTCCGCACGTATCGACTAGTCTTCCCTACGGATCCAGCCAGGAAGGCCAAGAGGGTGGCGCAGGTCCTGGGCAGCCCTGCGTTTTCCATAATTGCATCCCAGGCAAAACAGTGCCTGTGGAGAGGACACTTCACCCGCGTCACGCGGATACCAACACGGGAAGTGGCAGTGATACAGCCATGAAAAGTCTTGCCTCAGACACTGATTAAATCGTCTGTCACAGACGTGTGAGGCCAATGATGATGTTTAAGTTCAAGAAGTGAACCAACTGATTGTCCGAAAAAGAAATGGTTCCGTGCTTCGGAGGGCACGTTAAGCCGTCGGTCCCGGTTGCTGTCTATGATTACTTAGACGGCGGTCGTAACACAACCAGAGGCCTACTAGTGGTAGTAGGTGATTGAAAAAACTCTGGACACCAGGGTTCATAGGGTCGTTGGACGACTCGGTGTCCCACACGAAAAGAGAGAGTTCAAGAAGAAGCGTTTCACATAAGCTTCTCATCACCTTTAGGTTCCCCATCTTCATGATCCCGCTATTATGTTAGTCGAAATAGCGAAACCAGGTTTTGAGCAAATATATTTTAATAAAATTTAAGAGAGATTTTTTTTTATTAGAGATACTAAATTTGAAAGTAAATCTGTCAATTTTAATTTTAATATTCAAGACTTGGTCCTGCCATGGCATGCCATCATAATCCAAGTAAGGGCTGCCGCAGACTAAACGTACTTTTTTGCGAATGACACAAAGACACAAATTTGGGCAACGCGACGGCGCGTGGGACGCCTTTATCACAAAGTATTTGATTATACACCACATCCACGATATCAGAGAAACTCAAATGAGCTATCAAAGCGTATTCCAGCCGTATTACGTTCTTGATTGAAATCACCTAAACTAAACGTAATATGGTCCTAACCATATTACGTTCTCGCATTGAATCTCAGCCCATTACTATCTTGTACTGAATCCAGTCGTATTACATTCTCGTATCGAATTAAAAAAAACGCGGCATTTTAAGGTCCAGAAATGTTTTCGGAAATCCTTTCCCGCAGCAAAACGTGGTCTATGTGTTATTCCAAGTCTTTTTTAATTTTTTATTAATGATGGGTTTGCTCTTGACTCTAGTCTAGGTCATAGGACAGAGACAGGCTTTAAGACGGAGCGAGCTTACCCAGAAGAAGCCTGTTCACTCTTACTTTGAAGAGATTAGGGTTGTATGCGTTTGGAAACACAGACGCAGGTGTAGTGAGACATACTCATGATGTCAATAAGTGATAATGCTATTTATTTATTTATTTATTTATTTTTATTCATGCTATCCTACATTGAATAAAGTTATTTCATTTTCATTTTCTACTTGTGTTCCAAATTTCATCCAAACCGGTCAAGCCGTTTGAGCGTGAAGAGGTAACAAACATACATACATACACACACACAATTCTCAGATTTATAATATTAGTACGGATATTTAAAGTTTTATTACTACCTCCATGCTTGCCCTACATAAAATAACCACAACACAATCCTACCAATGTAAAAGGACATAGAAAGCAGCTAAAACCTGCTCCAAATTTTATCCTCACGTTCAAAAATATCGTCGATTTAAGAGAAGTATTTTTTATGTACAAGTCCACGTAATCTTCTAAAGTTACTAGGCCAGGCACGTTTTACAATGGAATTTATTTATTTTTCAAACCTTACTTACCTACCTACGCTGTAATTGTCTGGTGTTTAAAATATATGGGTCCCTGATTGGAATACTAAATATCATTGTCTAAATAAAATATAATAAAAACTCTAAATCTAACTCTACACATAAAACTTTTGTACTGAGTTGTACCTCATGAAACTGCAATAGAAAAATAGATCGAAATAATCATGAAATAAATTGTTTCACCTACCGAGCCAAACATTTTCAATTTTAATGACTCTTTAACACATGTTGTACCTATGGGTGCAAAGAATTTATGGAAGAATATGGGGAGTACCGGAAAAAAAATCGTGACATTAATCAAACCAAACCACATATTCATTTATTACCATTCTAAAGTACCGTAGTTTACCTGCAAATAACATATCCTCTGAGTCTCTCAAAGGTTAACGGGAAGAGGGTCCTTAGTGGAATAAGTCCGCCTTAGTGCCTCTTGTTTTATTACAACTTTTACTTTTATTTTAAATAGGGTTTGTAGAGCAATAAGTTAATACATACACACACACACACACACTATCACTACGTAGGCACAGCGTAAACGGCCGCAAAACCGGACATTTACACCACATCTGACATGTTTGAGGGTCATTAGGAAAAAAATGTATCGATATAGTAAATAAAATAAATAATTAATAAATATCTTGGACATTTCACACAGCGCCATCTAGCCCCAAACTAAGCAAAGCTTGTACTATGGGAACTAAATAGCTGATATAAATACTTATATACTTTTTTTTAGTGGCTGTCAGCCTAACGCCTAAAAGTGCAATACACATCTAGGGAGTCCCTAAGTTACGACACCCACAAGAAAGAAATGGGATGATGCTATTCTAAGCCAGCAATACACACACATATCTCTTATTCAATTCCAGTCATTACCAGTATCTAGGTAAGGTCCTTGGGCACATTACGGCGAGCCCTTAGGGGGTGGACAGTAAATTACCGTGACCCACAGTAACTCCTTGCCGGCAGTAACTGCTCAGTGGACACTCCCCTAACGCAGGGGTCTTAAGGTGTTATACAGGGTGTAGCTACGAATATTATAAGGAGTTGGGTTGCTATACACATAATCGGGCCGGCATTAATCGGCACAGCCGGGCGGTAAAATCGAATATGTGTAGATGAATGTTCGGGAAAAAGCCGCTCGTCTTTGCCGCTCGATTACAAAGGCCGAATGGAACAATCGGCCAAACCGGGCGGTAAAATCGAATATATGCAGATAATGTAATGTTGCCGAATCGAATGATGCGTTTACTCGAATGAACTACCCGATCGGCACAAGCCGAATAAAGCCGAACAAGTGCAGTGATTACTTCGGGTCGGCTTTGTTGATCGACAAATGCTGCCGAACCGACAGTGCCGACCCGCCTATGTATGTAGCAACCCTTAACCAGCCCATGAAACTTGTCCAGTTTGTCTTGTCACTTGTCAAATGTGCAAAATAATTGGATCTCCCATACAAATTTACCCACTTGGCTAGATTTTTTTTTCTTGTTTCTATGTATAGGTATATATCCTTATCCTGTTCCTATGTATATGTACATATCCTTATATGTACCTATACATAAAAACGAGAAAATATATCTAGCCGAATGGGTAAATTTGTATGGGAGATCCAATTATTTTGCATATTTCGACCAATGTTCCTTGGGAAAAGTTGTACAGTTTCATGGACTGATTCACCCCTTTTGTTTAATTTAGCGTTGCTATGCTGGGGTAAGTTAGGTATTAATGACGGTCTATGAATGCGCCGCGATTTCGCACGCATCGCTCTGGGCATATGTTGTCCCTTTCTCGCTCGCGGGGCGAGGGTGGCGGCGTGCGCGCGGGCTACCATGGTAGGCGCCAAGCGGTGATTTCTGCACCGCACTATCAGTCACTCAAAACCGTTCGGACGAGAACGTATTGTGTTTTGTACGGATTTCCCGCCACGCGTTTTGTGATGCCGCGTGTAATGGACGATTCAATTTGAGATCGCGCGTGTTGATGCATCGTATTATTGCGGTTCTCCTGGGTTATACTAGAATACCAGGCTTAGTGATTGTTGGATGTCTCGACGTCTTCCACGTGAGCGTCGCGTTGAATAGGCATCAAGTGGCCATATCGGCTCGCGTTTGTACGACCCAAATTCGGGTTGGGTCACGCGTAATGACTGATATCAAAGTGGAATACGAACAGAAGCTGTGAGTGGTTTGAAGTGAATAACGCGCCAAGGCTGTAGTGGAATGCTGGGTGTCGATATCTTTTTCACCCAGCCCTGTAAGTACCAACGGAATCCCTATTTGATCCATTCCCTGAACTTCCTTTCTCCGTTGGGTATTTATGCATTTGCGCCGGCACGTGACTGTAAGTGTTAAACCTAGTTGTTTTAGTATAAAACTGTTTCCTCGTGTTAATGGTGTGTTCCCTTTAGTCATATTTGTTGTACTATTATCATTGTGACTCCTTAGTACGAATTGCGGAATTCGTGGGGTGATATAATTTGGAGGTACTTACTTATAATCTAGTGCTTATACGTGTGACGTAACGCCAGATCGGCAGACGGTATTTACTACAGAATTGAGTTATGTAAAGGTCAGAACACATCATTTGCCAATTTCACTCAACTTAGTTAATTAAGTTAAATAGATTTAGGTTCACGTTTAATTCATAGTATGCGCTGCTATATTGTGCAGCGTATGCTATTTAGCGCTGCGTAACGCGGCCATTGTCTGCCTTCAGTTGAACTCCTGGTATTTTACTAGAAATTTACCTGTGTAAATCGCTTCCACTGCGGGAGTTTAGCTTGGAATTAGACAATTTTTGGTAGCAGAGCGTGGTTCAGAAAACCACTAGATTTAAGATTATTTTAGTATAAGATTTTTAATCTACTTACATAAAAAAAAAAATATTTATTGTGATTGTAGTGTGTGCCCTGTGTAGAATATCCTATCGGTAGGATCAGGGCCAATCAATTAGTGAATTGCTTGTTATTATCGTTGTGTTTACCCTGTGCGGATATCCTAACGGTAGGATCAGGGCCGATTGTCTATTTTTTTTTTTTATTGTAAGGTTCGGTGTTACTTTGAGTTGGTACCATGGCTCCCACAATTACACAGCTTCAGGCAAAAATTAGAACGCACCTAATTTGGTTCGCGACTAAGCAGGCGATGGTCGGTCGCGGGGACCGAGAGGACGCACTCATCGCTTGTGCGCAACGGATTGACGAACGGGTCGCGGAGGTGTTGGATTGCCTCACTGGATGCGAGGAGTTATTTGATGGGACGCCTGATGAGGAGGTCAAACTTACGGTCCGGACGAATGTGACCCAGTGCATGGAGATGGGGCAGGAGATCCAGCAGGCGGCTGCTGTGATCACCAGGCGTAGAGCTGGGGAGCCGGACCCACCCCATGGTCCGCGGGGACCAGGGGTGCAAGTGCCCCTGCCGGCTGTGGCGATTCCGGTCTTCCACGGGGACTACACGGATTGGACCCGATTCCAGGATCTGTTTGACAGTGTGATTTATAACCGCACTGACTTGCAGCCGGCATATAAAATGGCACAATTGATGGCCAAGCTGCAAGGTGAGCCCCATGAGCTGGTAAAGCATCTACCAGTCGATGATGCAAGTTACGAGACGGCTCGCGGTTTGCTGATCGAGAGATACAGCAACAAACGTCTCATGATTGACCAACTCCTGGAACAGTGGCTCACCGTGCCGACCATCACACGAGGGACGGACCTCAGGGCCAAGGTCCTCAACCCTGTCTGCGTTGCAGTGAACGCTCTTGAGAGACAGGGGATGCCGGTGTCAGGCTATGATTATATCCTGGTCCACACGTTATTGCGCCGCCTGCCGAGCGACATGGCCGCTCGTTTTGAACAGTCACACGGAGGTAAGACATCTGATTACCTCCCGACCTTCGAGGAGCTCAAGTCCTTCCTCGAGGCCGAGTGCAGGCGGGTAGATGCCCAATTTGGAGAGTCGCCTCACGCGGAGTCTGCGGCCGCTCGCCGCCCGGAACGGCCGGGTGCACAGGCGCGAGACGGTAAGAGTAGGCCACCCAGGCGATACAATGTCGCTAATTTGGAATCGAGGTGTGCCTACTGCAGAGAGGCGGGGCATCAGGTGACTGCGTGTGAGGAGTTCGCTGCACAGCGGGTGCAGAAACGTCGTGGTGTGGTGCAGCAACGGCGTTGGTGCTTTAGGTGTATGGGGCCGCATCAGGTGCGAGAGTGCCCATCAAGCACCAACTGCAGGTACTGCCAGGGTGCCCACCATCAGCTCCTATGCATGAACCGCAGCGGAGATTACGGAGGCAGAGCTGACGCGGGTCAGCGGACGGAGTCTGCCCTACCTAGACGGGAGCAACGCTCCCCACCCCCTCCAAGGAGGAGTCCTCTTCCACCAGGGTTTCAGGGACGAGGCCAGGGACATCAGCAGGTGATCCCCCCTTCACCACGCGCGAGACAGTCACCACCTCGGCAGCAGGTGCCGGAACAGGGTAGGTGGTCACAGGTCCAAGGTCAGGGGCACCCATCACAAGTACGTGATGCTACGGGCGGGTGCCAACACCAGGGCCAGTACATGCAGTACTCGGCGGGTCTGAACAACATGGTGAGTTCCCATGACCCACGCATGCCTCTCCCCTTGGCTGAGCACCCGCGGCTACAGGCGCATCCACGGTACGCGCGCCTGCCGCAGGGTTACTATAGGCTGCCAGCCATGGCGTACAGGACCAGAGGTCCCTATCAGCAGGAGTGGGACCCACTCGAAGGTGTACGGAGAGAGGGGACCCCCCCGCAGGACGCGGACACTCCGCGCTTAGATTCCTGCTAGGTAATCGCCGCCTACACGCCAGCTTCGGCCCCCCGGCCAATTACGGTATTGTTGCCTACGGCAATGATTTGGGTATGGGGATACGCCTAAGGTAAGAGCCTTGTTAGATACAGGGGCTCAGGGTTGTATTGTATCTAGTAAGCTGGTGAGTAGGCTACGCTTAAATATAAGGCCCACAACGGATGGGGCTGTAGGTATTGGAGGTGTAGATGTGCCTGACGTTCGGGGTCAGGTGAACTTCGAGTTCACATTAGGTAATACAGGTACAGGGGTCAGCTATCATGCCTCAGCAGTGGTGCTGGATGAAGTGGTAGGGAAACTTCCTCAGGTTCGGTTACCGTCAACGGTACGAGGGTTAACCACAGGCTTAGAGTTAGCTGATCCTGAATTTGATACTCCTGGTACGGTGGACGTTCTCCTCGGGTCAGACGTCCTCGGGAGATTCTGGTGTGGCAGAAAACGGGTACTTCAGCAAACTGGTTTAGTGGCCGTTGATACCACAGGGGGGTATGTTATTTTTGGCCCAGTTTGGAGACCTCAGGACCTACCAGAGGGCGATACGGTTCTCTATGGTAGTGTGTTGTCGGAGGTGCTGCAGAGGTTTTGGGAGTCTGAGGAGCCACCCACAGCGGATAGACGGAAGCCAGAGGATGACGAGTGCGAGCTGTTCTATCAGTACAACACTGCACGAAGTTCGTCAGGTAGGTTTGTTACCAGGCTGCCATTTCTCCCAAACCGCCCCTCCTTAGGTAGTTCGCGACAGATCGCGGAACGGAGACTACTGGCTATGGAGAGAAAGATGAAGCGAGATGCAGCACTTCGGCAGAAGTATATCGAATTCATGAGGGAGTACCTAGAGTTAGGCCACATGTCGGTGTCCAGCATAGATTGGAGGTGTGTCGAGCATTACTATATACCACACCTGGCTGTTTTGAAGTCACCGGAGGCGAAGATACGGGTAGTGTTTGACGGTTCTGCTCCTACATCGAATGGTGTGTCTGTGAACCAGTGTCTGCACGCGGGTCCCAAGTTGAACCGGGACATTGTGGACATCCTCACAGATTTTCGGTTGCACCAAGTAGCGTTCGTCGCAGACGTCAAAATGATGTTTCGCCAAACAATTATACACCCGGATGACCGTCGGTACCAGCTGATTTTGTGGCGTGAGAGCCCTGACGAGCCGATGGTCACTTATGAGCTTAACACGGTAACGTATGGTCTGAAGCCAAGTCCGTTTTTGGCAGTACGCACGCTGCGAGAGTTGGCCGCACGGGAAAGGGTAAGATTCCCTCGAGCCGCAGCAGTACTGGATCGCGACGTCTACGTGGATGACATCTGCACGGGTGCAGATAGCGTGCAACAAGCACTGCTACTACGAGACGAGCTGATCGCGATCATGGAATCAGGAGGTTATGAGTTGCGGAAATGCCTGTCCAGCTGTCCAGAGCTCCTGGCCGGGTTGCCAGGTGAGTTCCAGCAGGACCCGCACCTTTTCGAGAACCCGGACAATCCAAATACGTTGAGCATCCTAGGGGTGCAATATAGGCCAACGCATGATGTCTTTACGTATCAGATCGAGCCAGACCTTTTGCAGAAGACTTGGACGAAGCGTTCGGTATTATCGACGATCGCCAGAACTTTCGATCCTAACGGGTGGATCGCACCGGTGACGTTCATGGCGAAGTGCTTCTTGCAAAGGTTGTGGCTAGCAGACTTGGGTTGGGACGACCAGCTCTCCGGAGAGCTGTTGAATGATTGGACCAAGTTTGTGACCACCTTACCAGGGATCGTACGCATCGCCATACCTCGCAAGTTGCTCCCATCGGCGGGATGTAAGGCTACCCTACATGGGTTTTGTGATGCCTCGGAGCGAGGGTACGCGGCAGCTGTCTATTTGCGGACAGTCAGTTCAACGGGAACTGTAGACGTGCGTCTAGTTATGGCCAAGAGTAAGGTGGCTCCGGTTAGGACAAGATGGACCATTCCAAAGTTGGAATTGGCGGGAGCAGCGCTTCTCACGCGCTTGCTACATTATGTCGCTAGTAATCTACGCGGTACCATCAATTTGGATGAAACGGTGTACGCATGGACCGACAGTAGGATAGTTCTGTGCTGGTTACAGACGTCGGCACATACTCTTGAGGTTTTCGTGGCAAATCGGGTGTCACAGATTAAAGGATCGGAAACTCCGTTGGTATGGAGACACGTACCGGGAGAACAGAACCCAGCGGACTGCGCCTCACGGGGATGTAGGGCCCCTGATTTGGTAGGTCACTCACTGTGGTGGGGACCTCAGTGGCTGACTGAGTCACCTGAGAGATTTTTTTTTTTTTTTTTTTTTTTTTTTTTAAATAAAATCTTTATTGTAAACACAATTCGTCTTAACTTAAACGTGGCCGAAGCCTCCTTTTAAGCTTATGTAGCCTGTGGCAGGAGACTCCGCTCTTCCCTAGTCTTATGACTATATATAAATGTAAAAATTGTAGTCTACAAATAACATATAACAAAAGATAAAGGTAAGGTAATTTTTTTTTCTTAACATAAACAAAACATGCCATTTAAAAAAAACAATGTAAACACTCGTGTGTGTGTGTGTGTGTGTGGGCGTGTGTGTATGTGTGTGTGTGTGTGTGTGTGTGTGTGTGTGTGTGTGTGTGTGTGTGTGGGCGTGTGTGTGTGTGTGTGTGGGCGTGTGTGTGAGATTGAACGTGTTAACTGACGTACTCTTTTATTGCCTATTTAGTTAATTTAAGAAGGTCCTCTGTGTGTTCGTAATCAAGTGGTTCCAGAAACTTTGAAACCAGCTTTTTGGTTTCATATGTTGCTTTGGGGTATATCGCTTGCTTAATAATAAAGAGAATTAAGTCAAAAAATGCGAAATTTTAGTTTTAATCATAAAAGGAAATAACTTAACGAGGAGAATAGGTACACTTCAATCGGCGTTGAAATCGGAGAGAGATAACTGATTGCGCCATTCATGATTCTTTTTTTTATAAAAAAAATTACGAAACCGTTTCTGTAAAAAAGAAGTATTTTGTTATGCTCCCTATATGTTTGGGAGAAGTATTATTATTTTTTTTATAAAAATGAAACATCTCCAAATAATACTCTTTAATATTAAATGCAGGTAATGATCTATCCTATTTCTTTTTTTGTAAAAAGAATCATTTCGACTTAATTCCCTTTTTTAGCAAAACATTTGTAGATATTAGTGAATTATTTTGAGTTACTTCGGTTTATTTTTAATTTTTTTTCACAAAACGTATACTATTTCGGTTTAATGCACTTTAGGTTAAAATACTTATTTAGTTTTAGGTCATATTTCATGATAATTCTGTTTTTTACTTAACTAAAATGTTAATGTCTAAAATATTTTTAGTTATTTCCGTTTATGACTAACTTCATTTGTTTATTGATGCAAACATTTAACTTTATCTCTATATCTAAGTAAAATTTACGTGAAAACGTTTAATTAATGCAGGCGTTATTCATAGGTTTCCGAAATTATAATGTCTATTATGTAATATAAATACCTAATCAATGTTCTTCGTTAGAAAATTTCATTTGAATTCTTCGTTAATTATGATACAATTATTATTATTGTTTTAAAATTTTCCAGAGTACTAGGGATTTACCTACTTTAATTTTTGATAGCTCTTTGAGTGACTTGCAACCAGTGTGCCAGTTAAACTCTCAGATTTTACGTTTTAGCTCCGTAGGTATGACTGGTAGCACGCACTGATCAAAAACCTTGGTCTAGAGGCATTTTGGCAAGGATAGCTCAAGGATTTGATACGTCTTCCGAAACACTGCCTATCCAACGGCACTTTTATGGTGATTTCACTCTCTAAGTTGTCTTTACTTAGCTGCAATTGTCCAAGGTCCAATACATACGTACTTCTGAACACCTGTAAGAGCTACACTTTCGAAGGAGACCGACACAGGGATGATTGTGTTGTATGAACAACACATGCCTTGAGGTAGTATAGACTGCCCTCCTTGCAGGTCTGTGCAGTCTAAATAGCTGTACAAATACTACCTATAGCAATTCAGGCTGGTGGATACATAGTCATAATTGACTATATCATTGGCAAAACGTAGATGTCTGAGATATTCACTGCTAACGTTGATGACTGCAGACTTTTGAAGAAATCCTACAGCGTGTTGGTCAAGTTTTTCGGGGATACAACTACACCTTGTCTTACACATTCGAATTGCTGAATGAGTCTTGATTTGTGGTTTTGGACTTGAAAGAACATCGTTGTCATCCATACTAATATTATAAATGCGAAAGTGTGTTTGTTTGTTTGTTTGTTTGTTTGTTTGTCTTTCTTTCACGTTACAACAGAGCGATATCATGCAGTGTTTTTTAGGTGTGCAGTTAGGTGAGAGGCTGGAGAGTGACATAGGCTACTTTTTATCCCGGAAAAACATATTTTTCCCATCGGAAAAGCGATTAATGTTTAGCAATAGAATACACCCATACTACGAACATAGATGAGTATCATGCAGCGATGTAAAGCATTTTTTTTTTTGAGAGCAGCTAAATGAAAAGCTGGTGAGTGACATAGGTTATTTTTTATCCCGGAAAAACATATTTTTCCCTTCGGAAAACCGATTAATGTTTAGCAATAGAATACATCCATACTACATACATAAATGAGTATCATGCAGCGATGTAAAGCATTTTTTTTTTGGAAAGCAGTTAGATGAAAAGCTGGTGAGTGTCATAGGTTACTTTTTATCTCGGAAAAACATATTTTTCCCATCGGAAAACTGATTATTGTGTAGCATAGAATACATCCATACCACATAAAAAAGATGTATATACAGGATGTAAGGGACAGCCCTCCGAATACTGATATTCCCATAGTAAATGCAGTGAGCTGATTGTGATTTTGTATGGGATATAGAAAAAAAGAATTTAATCTATGGCAGGTTGTTCAGTTTCATGGTTTGAATACACCCAATCAGTATTCGAAGGGCTGTCACTTACACCCTGTATAGCACTACTATGAGAATGTCTCTTGAATATGAGTTTTGGGATATGAATGTGGCTTTAAGGGTGATGTGGGTATGTACTTGAGATACTTCTTACCACAGTAGTAAAGTTAATTTCTACAGTTAAACATGATAATAGCGTATTAAAATAGTGCTCTGTTCTGTGTCCATTAAGCTGTGTACTATGTCTTTAACACTCTTCTGGAAACAAACGCTCCGAAACACTGTTGTATACGCGCTCTCCATCAAGATATGTCTTCCATATTACTCACGATAATTTTTCCGGTTTAGTGACTGCGTCTCTATTAAAATTACGTTATCTTTACTTTTAACATTAAATGCCTGTTTTTCCTTACACTATAAATGTGTCATAATCTTCTTTCTAGCGTCGTAATATCTTCATTATTGAAGGTCGTAATTCCCCTGATGGGAAATATTTTTCTCATTCAGGATTCTTTTCCATCGCTGCGTATCTTTGGCGACATAGAGCGCTGAGTGTATTTAATGAGACCACCTAATTGTACTGAAACCTCTTGGTCGTTTGCCATCGACTTTTCCAGTGATCATGAGTGCAAAGTGGCAAAAGAACTCAAGGATCATTCTTGCGCCTCATTACTTGATTTTACAATAGCCTGTATTAGTGATGGTAGCGCCCAGGTACCACAAATTATATACTTTTTCAAGGAAGTGAACCATTCCAGTGTAGTGTCGTCTGTGTATCGGTGAATAGTGATTTTAGTGCCCTCCCAGTTTACACAGTTGTTCGCCTTACGATGTGTCGTTTAGAATACACAACTAATTAATAAAACTCTATGAGTACGCGGGCGAAGCCGCGGGTAACAGCTAGTTTGGTATAATTATTTCTTAGGACCTCCACATATCGCCAGTCGGCTTAGAAGCACTGCAAGGACTCCAAAAACCATAAACAGCTGTTCCTATTCTTATATTCCTCTGACTTCCGTTTAACCTGCCATACAGTATGGATGTGGTCCACGGTGCTAGAAAATTAAGAAATCTGGCCTGTTCCGGTGACGAGAAGGTGTCAGATTTTAATACCAAACGTTTCTTAACGATTTAAGAAAAGCTTATAGTGTTATTCAGTGACTCAGAAGTGTGATCAACTTATACGCCTACGACTTACACCAGAGTGGTTTAATTGGCTATAGCGGACTTGAATAGCCTCTTCAGCTTTTGAAAGATTGTTTTCCTCCAGCCTAAAGAAGCTCAGAAGCCATTCCATCTACCCCCGGAAACATTCATGAGCTGCCAGAGAGCCGCTCCAATTTCGTCTATACTGACGTCCGGAAGATCATCCGTGAAGTGGCAGGAGAAGTTAGTCTAGGTAAATACTTGCAAAAGGAGATGTTTTTTAATCGCCTCCTGCGTATAAGGCGAGTTTTCTAACTACGTAGGTCGCCTATCACCATCCTTTGGACCTTATTGATCTGGCTAAAGTCCCCAGGGCCTGGTGTTTTGTTGATGTTTAAAAGCCCAAGTATGCCCTCTAAGCACCCTCTAAGTGTCTACATTTTCCGGGTCTCTACTGCTGTTAATCGGTTTTTAAATGAAGTTGATACTCATCGTATTTTACTTTGGGCACATAAGGGCCTCCCTGTGTGGCTCATTTCCTGGCTGAAGTGGAAATTTAGGTTAATTTTGCAAATCAGTGATCACTTCCGGTATGAAACATGTTGTTTACCTGAGACATCCCTGTATGCTTTAAAGCCTCATCTACGCCGGTACAGTTTAAGCCGTACCACCCTTAATTAAAGTTCAAAACCTATGAAAAAACATAACAATAGTGATTACACTAGGAGTTAAACCGGCATGATGGAGTCAATCTCGATTTGTTTTCTATCTTTAAGACCCTTGCAGCTCCTTTCATGTTCTCACATGTTATGTTTGAACACATTTTATTTAAAAAAGCCCCAATGTAAGTATGTAGTAGTGTAAGTATGCAGGGGCGCGGACGTTGCCTTTCTGGTTTCTGCGTCCATAGTCATGTGGTCCAAACCTGATAAGCCACGCTCCTGTCCCACTTTGACGTTGAAATCCCCCATGATAACAGCGAAGTGGGTAGTTCAGTGTATAGCTTTCAACACTTTATGTAGTTTAGTTCAGTTTTTACGCTGAACTGGTAGAGGAATACAAAGACGAAAAGTATATTTGCAAAATAAGTCGGCAACTGTTACGCTTTCTATTCAGCTCATCAGGTAAGGTAATCTGCCTTACTACAGTTGGTATGAAACTGCGTCCATATGGACTACTGGTGCGAATCTGCGTAGTCCATATGGACGCAGTTTCATACCAACTGTAGTAAGGCAGATTACCTTACCTGATGAGCTGAATAGAAAGCGAAACAGTTGCCGACTTATTTTGCAAATATACTTTTCGTCTTTGTATTCCTCTACCAGTTCAGCGTAAAAACTGAACTAAACTACATAAAGTTCAGCGATTGCCCCGCTCGGGTACAAGAAGCTTATCGTAGAGGACGAAACTCATACACGAGTTGTCGTAAGACACTCATGAGACCGATGCCTCGCAGATTCGCACCAGTAGTCCATATGGACGCAGTTTCAACACTTTGTTGAAAACGGCTTTTAACCACAGCTGCTCGAAGTTGGCACCTGTACGACCTTGAGAGAGTACATTTCATTTCAGCCAATTTTAGGACGAGGAACCATACCCGGGTCGACACGCTGCAATTATAATAAGTAGGTGGCCTGATTTTATAGTTATCGTGTCCTCCCTCACTATTTGTACTTTTGACAACCCAAAATTGTCCCACCGTAACATTATTAATGCTGCCTCCAGGATTCAAAGGCTTTCGTCCTACCGTAAACTGCATCCGTCGAAGACCTGGTCCCCGGGTACGTCGGTTTTGGCAGTTGTCATACCCTGCCCAACCATTCCCTACTATGAACCGGGCCGGGCCGGTGGTTTCTTGTCGGAGCTGTTCATCGGGGGGTTTTGCCCGTAGTCACCACGTTAGGCAGGCAGGTTGCTGACCACAGAGTGTGATTTTGTCATCACGGGAAGCGCTGCTGCCCACCTCCTGGAAGCCTTTCATTGCCTCTTAGGATACCCACGTGCAACCATAAAGTGGTGCTATTCTACTCTGCTAGCACCATACTATATTTTAGTTAATTTAAATAGAATATAATAATAAAAATATTTTTATCTACACTGAAATATTTCATAGAATGATAAAAAGATTTAATATTAAACTGCATCAGTAGCAGTTAGTCCACGATTACACTTATTCTGTTTAATACTAAACGAAAGTATATACAAATAATTCATGAAAGTCTTGCAATCGTTTAATCATAAAAGGAACTAACTCTGAACTCCATTCAAAAAAGTCCCATAAATACGGATTACAAGTTAAATAATCTATTTTTTTTATCATTATTTTAATGTACTAAGTATGCTCTTAAAGTGACAGGCAAAAAAAACCGGACCTACATATCAATTTCTTTAAAAAAATACTGAATCGTTCAATGATATTGATGAACCAAAACTTTGATCACGATTTCCCACAAATTTGGTTTTTTGAGTTATGGCTGTTTATTATTAAACAAGCGATATGTTTAGCTTTTTGTTTAGAGTGTTGTAAAGGTAAGCTGCTCGTTTTTTGTACTGCACACTAGCAAATTCAGTTTTAGTTCTTGGAACTTGGGCCACAGTGTGTTTCCTTCGTTTATTTGTAGTGTTAGGGTGATAGGGCAGTGTTTTATGCTTTCTTAATGTGATATGTAATATGTACAGCTTTCTGACAGAGAGTATATTATCGATACTGTAGAGGCTAGCAGTAGGGAATCGCATCTTTTTAAAGTATGCTACCTTTAGAAGTGCACGTTGAGCTCTCTCCAAGTCTAAAAGCTTAGTTTTTGCCGCACCTCCCCACACAGGAATGCAGTAGACAAGGATAGACTGTACAAGAGAGACATACACTTCTTTTAGAAGATTCTTTGAGCAATCCTGAGACTTCATTGTTTGATTTGGGATCACATGCCGCAGAGTCTTAAACATCCAAGAAAGTTTCCTTACCCTATTCATTACATGTTCGAGATGATTATACCAAGATAGGCGCTGGTCAACCAGAACTCCCAAATACTTGGTGTGCGTGACCTTATCAATGAAAGGGCATTGACAATCGGTACTATTACGTTTGCATGAATGCACTTGTAGTCGAAAATCAGTGTCAGGCTGAGTATGGCTATAGATGGTGAAGCATATAAAGTTAGTTTTTGCCGTGTTTAGCGTCAGGAGGTTATTATTAAGCCAACTAGATACTTGTATCATTCCCTTCTCCGCATTAATCCTTGCATCCTGCCATGTTTTACCAGTATATACTATGGCGGTATCATCAGCGTAAGAGAAAATCTGTGCATTGTGGATTTTTAATTCGCAAAGATCATTTATGTAAATGAGAAATAGAGACGGACCAAGTACACTCCCTTGTGGAACGCCGTATGATACCTCCATACTATCACTGGTAAAGGAGTCTAGCTTTACTATTTGTTTTCTGTCTGACAAATAACTTTTAAATAAGGCCAAAGTTGTACCCCTTATTCCAAGTTTTTCCAGTTTTTGCACAAGTATGGAGACAGAGACGGTATCAAAAGCTTTCTTCAAGTCCAGAAAGACTGTCAAGCATTTATTTCCTTTATCCACTTCTTCAGCTACAAGTGAGGTTAATGAGATAACTGCATCTTCAGTGGATAGTCCTTGCCTAAAACCAAATTGTGAGCTTGAAAGTAGTTTGTATTTATTTAGGTAGTCCAGCAATCTAGAGTTAAGCAGTTTTTCTAAAATTTTGGATATAGCAGGTAGTACCGATATGGGCCTGTAATTGCTAATGTCTTCCCTGTCTCCACCCTTATGTACTGGGGTAATAATAGCGATTTTCAGCGGGGCAGAGAAGATACCTGTACTAAAGCACAAGTTAGCAAGGTGTGATATAATTGGGACAACTTCATTTATTGCATGTTTAAGAAATTTAGTTGTAATATTGTCCCAGCCAGGGGCGCTTTCCGTACGCATGTTCACTATAACCGAGGCTACTTCATCATGATCCGTATCAGTTAGTACAAAGGAGTTTATTTGCGCAGGAATTTTCTGAAGTAGAGATTTGGTTTCGTCAGGGTTATTAATAATTTGGAGGGCGAGTCGTTTGCCGATGTTTACAAAGTAATCGTTTATAAAGTTTGCTGCGTCAGTAGGCGTGCGCCTAATATTGAGTAGTTCTGAATTTTTGAGGTTTGATTTGCAAGTGTAAGTAATATTTTTTAAGTTTTTCCACAGAATCTTTTTATTTTTAATAGAAGTAGAAATCAGTTCTCTTTCATACTTTCTTTTTACATTTTTTATCAATTTATTACAGTGATTTCTATATCTTTTGTATGTGATCTTTAAAATTTCATTAAATGGGTCACTCCGAAGGTTTCTTTGCATTTTGTTTCGATTTCTGATACAACGTAGTATGCCTGGAGTGATCCATGGTTTGATTATTCTTTTATTTTTTGGGATGATTTTAGTGGTTGTACTCTCTGATATGGCTTCACAAAGTTTTTTAATAAGTTGCTCCGTAATTACGCTAGGATCATCACAATATAATAGTTCATGAAGGTTTTTTTGTTGTAAATATTGCAAAGCCTTTTCTAGGTCGACAGAGGTTTGAGTTTTAGGAGCCGTTTGATTTCTTTTGCCTTTAGCTAAACAAAGAAAAGTTGTTAGGTGATCCGTGATAGACGTATTAAGAATAGCAATAAAAGGTGAAATTTTCTTTTTGTTAATTTTGAGCATGAAGTGATCCAGGCAATTTCTATCTCTCGTAGGTAAGGTGTGTCCCGTAAGAAGTCCGTGTGAAGCAAGCATATTTAGGTAGTTTATTCTATTTTTGCGTTCATTAGCTAGTTCTGTAGGTTGCGGTCTTAGATTAATATTTATATCACCTGCAACAACAACATTCGTTCGCGAATCTAAAGTTTCAAGATGAGAAGGCTAGTTCTCATTGATGAGGGAACTGATGAGTGGCACCAGAAAACACATTGATCTGATGATAATATATTTTTCTCGATTTTTTATTTGTAAGTAAAGACCTTTAATTCCTTAAGCAAACTCACGAAATGGTTGTAATTATTATAGATATTTTTAAATAATTATTTAAAACGTCGTTCTCTAGATTCCGTAGGTGGTGTCCAACCCGACTTTGCAAAGTGAAACTGAATTAAATCTTGTGTTTTGGTCATACGTACATAGGTTTACTTACATTTTGTTGGATAGTGATGGAGAGTGTCATATGGTGACATTTAATAGTAATTGAAAAGTAATTTTGCCATAGATAATCTCGTTTAATCATTGGTGTCAAGAACTCGTCTCATATCCAAACGCACCCTTTGTGGCGCTTGTCTTTCGTTAACAGTTAGATTGAGACGTATGATAACCTTGCCTGCACGTTACCTTAGTCACCTCCCAGGATCTGAACGAGGCAGACACGTTGCAAATTAATGGAAATCCGCACAAGAAGCTAAGACATTTCAGATCTGTCATTTTGTTTCATGATTTTGTCATACCTTTCATTGCGATTTTCTCTAATTCTATGTAAATGTGAGTTTTTCTTTCAATGGAATATGATGTACCACTGCTAATTGAAGGCCATTGTGTGTAACATTCGTACTTGCTTGCTATCAGTTTGCCACAAAGCCAAAAAATATGCTTTGGTTATCAGATCCCTCATATCAGATCCATCACTTTCCGTCATCAGTGCAATGACGGATCTGATAAGGTGATGATGGAGTTAAGAGATTCGGTAAAAGTGGGACTAAATCGGTGCCCACGGTTGGGTCTTTTGTTTATATTTTACTAATATATCCTTCCTACTAATATTATAAATGCGATATGTTTGTTACTGCTTCACGCAAAAACTACTGAACCGACTTGCAGGAAATTTGGCATACATATCGAGGTAACATGGATTAAAACATAGGCTACCTTTTGTCATCACTTGAGGGTCTGGAGTACCTGATGTATACCACCAGGTGCACCACCAGGAGCCCACCTAAACTATAGGAGATACAGATATGGCACCAAAGCAAAATTTGTTCAGGTTGATGGGTCGTTTCTGCAAGCATATAGAGTTCTAAGGTTTGGAGTACCTGATAAAGACCACCAGGTGCACCACCAGGAGCCCACCTAAACTATAGGAGATACAGATATGGCATCAAAGCAAAAGTTGTTTATCCTGATGGGTAGCTTCTGCTAGCAAATAGACATGGAAGGTTTGGAGTATTTGATGTAAACAACCAGAAGCACAACCAGGAGCCCAAAAAAAACATTCAAAATAAATATTCAGATTTAAACATATCCTTTTATTTCATTTATTTACTTTCTCTCACTTCTTTTACTACTATATATTCCTTTTTATTATAAAATAAACAAACTTAAACTATGTTTTACAAAAACACTATTACATTTTATCAGATCCGTCACCCAAATCGTGGGCATTTTTATCAGATCTGTCACCTAAATAGTGGGACTCAATTTTCTTCATGAAAATCTAATTCAAATTCAAAATGGATTTTAAATTTTTCATTATACCACAATAATTAATGTGTATGTATATGTTACTCGTGTTAATACTAATGAACAAGGCCAATTGAACCATATTTGTTAGATCCGTCATACACCGAATACAGTTCTCTTGATTCCATCACAGCTAATAGTGGGCTAGCTATAACTTTGTAATTACTCGACCAAAAAGCGGGCCTTTCACATAATTTTATCTGTATTCCTCTAAAGTATGACGCAATGCCCCCAAAATACCAAAAAACATAATTTGAAAAATGATGACGGAATTATCAGGAGAACGCGTTTCGAAGAGAACTAGCCAGAACTTAATGAGAGAACGAAACTATCTGCATTATGGTTAGATGGGGATCGATAGATACACAAAATAACGTTATTTAGCACTTCCAGTTGAAGACAGGATGCGTGGGTAAGTTTTATTTCACTGACTTTATGAGACAAAGAGCTCTTCACAAATACCACCACGCCATCATTTTGGTTCAACTGTGCCGTGGTATGATATGATGTATAGTTATTTAGAAGAGGGATAGTTTTATTGGGATTAAGCCTGCATTCTGTTAGCATGATGATGTCTGTTTCAAATTTTAGACTGGCCAAGGTAGTTAAAAAGTCATCATAATTGCAGTAAATGCTTCTGATATTTTGTGAAATGATCGTAAAGTTGTTCTTGTTGACATGTAAATGTTGCGAAAGATCATTAGGATTACATTCAACAGATCGAGCAATTTCAAAATCGTCTAGTTCATTTAAGGTTTGGAGAGCTTCATCCATTATACAAAATGAAAATGGTCAAACCCGTCATTTCCAAGAAGAAAATTGTAAAATAGACTGGCATGTCATCAATTTCATTTGCAATTGAGTAGGTCAGGTATGCTTGATTTTCGAAGTTTGAGGAGTACGTGTGTGTGACGAGTGAGAAGGTGAGTGTTGAGATGAGAGCAGTATTACGAATGAAGTGAGATGTAGGTGTATTGTATACGTTATGTGTTGTTTGTGAATGAGTGTGTAGTAACAAAGCCGAAAATAATAATATATCTAATAATATTAAAAGGAACTCTGATAAACCGTACTGTCTACCGCAGCAGGTGTGAGAAACAATATAAAGCCAGATGTAGGCAAAAAGTCATGCTTCCTGTAAAAGTTGTTGTATTTGTTCAGGACTTCTTATCAAAATGACTGGAGAGTCTGCGTTTTTTCTGACAAATACCTTGCCGTGCGTCGTCCAGCAAAATAAGTAGTTCTTTGTTTTTTTCAGGTCTCTGGCCAGGAAATGGAGACGCGAGCCTTTCGCGGTTAGCTGTTCTGAGACAAAGATGCGGGTGTCTTCTTGAGTTTTAAAACCCAGGTGTTTGGCGCTTAACCCATTGTTTGTGGTTCTGTTGAAAGCTTTAGCCTTTTTCATAATCTCCATCTTAAGCAAAACCGAATTCGTCTCCACTATGATTGGTGCATTTTGATTCTGCTCTTTACCTTTGATACGGTAAACGTCTTTCATGTCAGCCTTGGAAATCTGGACGTCCAGCGTTCTGGACAAACACTGCACCATCGCAACAAGATCCTCCGTGTTTTCGTTGTTTTTCTTGGGTACATTCTTAATTTCAAAATTTGATTTACGGCTTCCCATTTGAACGTCTTCGAGTTTGTTCTCTAGGATAGCAATATACTTCTTGTCATCTTGCAGCTGGTTCTCCAACTGGTCGATTTTGTTTTTGTATTCACTGTTTTGATCTGATAGAAACTTAAGTGAGTTTTCTATTTTTGAGGTTGTCTCCTGAAGTTCTTTTAGAGCAGATGTTACCTTATTCAGCTCTAGTCCTTGAGACTTTATAAAATCCTCGATTAATTTCTTCATTTCTTCTCTAAAGTCATCCATCTTCAGATCAAAAGAAGCATCAAGTTGCTCTCTGCTCCGTTTGTTTCGGTGGGTACGCTTAGAGTCTGATCCACTTAGTGAGCTATCGGATCCGGTCATCTCGTTAGTTACTTTGACGTTAGTTACTCTCGCAAAAAGATACCAGGTAATCAGAAACTTTAGGAGATTAGAACGATCACCTTTAAGTAAGTAAGCGCTGTTGCAGATAGAGAGTACACTAGGTAAGCATAAACACAAGAGAGGTGAGGTCCGCGGTGTGTCGGCAGGCGAGGTGTAGACACGTCACATATAAAGTTGTATAGGAGCGCACGAAATAATACCAGGACAGCAGAAACGGCGAGGATGCGGCGGCGGGGCAGTGGGCTACGACCGGCTTAAGCGTCAGAGCGGTCGAGATACGTCACACAGTGCGTCACAAGTCCGGTTGAGATGTATGCTCGCACACAGGCAAGCCGCTCGCTGCAAAGTCACTCACGTATACTTCGATACACGCGCACACGATGAAATGTTTGCAAACAAGTTATGAGTCGACGGCGGCGTGTCGTAAGTTGTAGCTAACTCCTTTTGCACTATGCACTCCTATTTTTTAACTGTAATTATTGACTTAAAAGAATTTAATATATTTAAAAATCAAATAAAATGGGTTTAGTAGACACGTTTACTCGTAATCGAGGTCCGAGGGGAAGAGGAGAGAGATGGCCATACAATGAGTGCGGGTCGCCGCTTGGGCCACCTGATCGAGGTTTGCGAGTGAACGTAGGGCAGATCGTACCTAAGCCTAGTGCGGCTTTCTTGCTGGAACGATACAGCTCCCTCGACAAACTTCTTGGGGTGACAGGTTGGATCAAACGGTTCGTGAACAACTGTAGAAAACCTCAAGCACAACGGAACTTGGCACCTGTCCTCTCGCCTGCGGAGCGGAATGCGGCTCTAAGTTTACTGGTTAGGGTCGTCCAGGCGGAACATTTTGAGGAAGAGGCCAGGCTGCTCAGGGATGGCCGTGGAAAGCTGAAGGGAGGTCTTGTGCGCCTCAACCCGTTCGTGGACGAGCATGGAATGCTCCGGGTTGGAGGTAGACTTTGGAACGCTAACCTGCCCTTTTCAGCACGGCATCCGCTGTTATTCCCAAAGAAGGGACCTTTGGTAGAACTTATAGTTAGGGATCGTCACCAGAAAAACTCGCATGCGGGCTGCAATGCACTTTTGGCTATTCTGCAGCGCGAGTTTTGGATCTTGTCTGGACGACGTACGGTACGGAGCATTGTGTTTCGGTGCTTGCCTTGCTATCGGTTGAAGGCAGCCACAATGCAACCTCAGATGGGAGACCTCCCACCGGACCGGGTGACGGAAGCCTGGACGTTTGCGGGTGTGGGAACGGACTTTGCGGGGCCTTTTATGGTAAAGGCATCACGCCTTCGCAACGCGAAGTCAATCAAGGCGTATTTGTGCGTGTTTGTGTGCCTAGCAACCAAGGCCGTCCACTTGGAACTCGTGGCCGACCTCACTACGGAGGCTTTCTTAGCAGCTTTAGATAGACTTGTGTCGCGAAGAGGGCGACCAGCGCTGATCAGGTCGGACTGTGGTACCAACTTTAAGGGCGCTGATCGATGTATGAAAGAAATTATAACGTTTTTATCGGAAAACGAGGAAGCTATCGGCACGAGCCTCTCCCGTCAGGGCATTAACTGGGTGTTCGATCCACCAGGATGCCCCCACTGGGGTGGTATATTTGAAGCGGTTGTAAAGTCCGCTAAGACGCATTTGATGCGCGTTATAGGTTTAACGATATTAACCTTTGAGGAGCTAGCGACCGTGTTTTGTAAAATTGAGGCCGTTCTCAATTCACGTCCTTTGTGTCCGCTTAGCTCAGATCCGAATGATCTGGAGGCCCTGACACCAGGGCATTTCTTAATTGGCCGACCACTTAACGCCTTGCCAGAATACCCCTACACAGAGGTCAGTAGCAATCGACGGCTGATGTGGCGCAGTGGTAGTGTGACTGCCTGCGACGCAAAGGTTCCGGGTTCGATTCTCGGCGGGACACTCACAAAATTGATATATATCACTTTGTGAATTTGTTCCCGGTCTGGTTAGGACATAGCAGGGTGAACCACCTGATTGTCCGAAAAGAAACGGTTCCGTGCTTCGGAGGGCACGTTAAGCCGTCGGTCCCTGTTGCTGTCTATAATTACTTAGACGGCGGTCGTTACACAACCATGTCAGAGGCCTACTACGAGTAGTAGGCGGTTGAAAAACTCTGACACCAGGGTTCATCGGGTCGTTGGACGACTAGGTGTCCCACACGAAAAGAAAGAAGTAGCAATCGTTTGACGCGTTATGAGTTGCTGCAGCAAATGTCTCAGAATTTTTGGAAGCGATGGTCGCTTGAGTATTTGCACATTCTGCAGCAACGCCTTAAGTGGACGGACAGAACTGAACCCCCTCGCATCGGAGATCTCGTTCTGGTTAAGGATGCCAACCTGCCGCCACTGCGATGGCGCAGAGGGCGCATTCTCAACTTGTTCCCAGGTAGTGATGGCACTCCTCGAGTCGCGACAGTTCAGGTAGGGGATTCAGTTCTTAAGCGAGCAATAGCAACGCTATCTCGTCTCCCCAGTAGTGAATAGGCCTAAGGGATTCGGCCTAGGGCGGGTGAATGTTTAATTTAGCGTTGCTATGCTGGGGTAAGTTAGGTATTAATGACGGTCTATGAATGCGCCGCGATTTCGCACGCATCGCTCTGGGCATATGTTGTCCCTTTCTCGCTCGCGGGGCGAGGGTGGCGGCGTGCGCGCGGGCTACCATGGTAGGCGCCAAGCGGTGATTTCTGCACCGCACTATCAGTCACTCAAAACCGTTCGGACGAGAACGTATTGTGTTTTGTACGGATTTCCCGCCACGCGTTTTGTGATGCCGCGTGTAATGGACGATTCAATTTGAGATCGCGCGTGTTGATGCATCGTATTATTGCGGTTCTCCTGGGTTATACTAGAATACCAGGCTTAGTGATTGTTGGATGTCTCGACGTCTTCCACGTGAGCGTCGCGTTGAATAGGCATCAAGTGGCCATATCGGCTCGCGTTTGTACGACCCAAATTCGGGTTGGGTCACGCGTAATGACTGATATCAAAGTGGAATACGAACAGAAGCTGTGAGTGGTTTGAAGTGAATAACGCGCCAAGGCTGTAGTGGAATGCTGGGTGTCGATATCTTTTCCACCCAGCCCTGTAAGTACCAACGGAATCCCTATTTGATCCATTCCCTGAACTTCCTTTCTCCGTTGGGTATTTATGCATTTGCGCCGGCACGTGACTGTAAGTGTTAAACCTAGTTGTTTTAGTATAAAACTGTTTCCTCGTGTTAATGGTGTGTTCCCTTTAGTCATATTTGTTGTACTATTATCATTGTGACTCCTTAGTACGAATTGCGGAATTCGTGGGGTGATATAATTTGGAGGTACTTACTTATAATCTAGTGCTTATACGTGTGACGTAACGCCAGATCGGCAGACGGTATTTACTACAGAATTGAGTTATGTAAAGGTCAGAACACATCATTTGCCAATTTCACTCAACTTAGTTAATTAAGTTAAATAGATTTAGGTTCACGTTTAATTCATAGTATGCGCTGCTATATTGTGCAGCGTATGCTATTTAGCGCTGCGTAACGCGGCCATTGTCTGCCTTCAGTTGAACTCCTGGTATTTTACTAGAAATTTACCTGTGTAAATCGCTTCCACTGCGGGAGTTTAGCTTGGAATTAGACACCTTTGAATATTTGAATCTTGTATTTTTACATCCTGGATACTGGTTGGTTGCCTTATCATCGACGCCTCGAAGACCTGGAGCCAGAAATCGCCAAATTGCTTGAGATTAAGTAGAAAACCCCTTCTGTACTCAAAAGCATTTATTTTACAATGCTACGAGAAGATTGCCACATAGTTTTGGGACATTATTTATAGATACAAATTTTATTTATTTTACTTTAATTACATTGAATATTAAATTGACTTTGCAGGTTCTAATTTAACTTAGATAATATTAAAAACTTGGAAAACGAACATTTTGAAAGATTGTTTGTTTAAAGAGAAAAAAAAATGTGATGTGGCGCTACTGTCGAGGTCGTTCACGAGTACACTCGCCTAAAGAGATCAGGGTAGCACATTGCATCTTTGGAGTATTATTATTTATTCTGTGCTTTTGGTAAAGTTTTTCTGATATAAGAACTCAAGAGAAAATGTATCTGATAGTCTGGATAGTCTACTTGACTGGCTGAACAGTTAAAACATTCAGTTCACAGAATGTTAATTATTTCGAATGACCTTTCTGCGTGGTATGAATTTTGTGCTTACGATTTAATATCAGATGCAATACTATCATGAAAACGGCGACGACAGGCATTACAAACATGAAATAAAATATACTTACTTTTAGCAAGTTTCGCAAAGCGACTGCAAAGTTTACTCTTAATAGCGTGGCACAAGATAGTGCAGGTTACAGCTTACGCCTGCCTCAGTGCTTAAACTTTGAATAACACCGTCGTATTTCATAATTGTTTCAGCCAACGGCCTCCCCATTCCAATCTTCTTAGTACAATCGGCATCAGTTCAAATATCGTTAGGTTGTTTAGGGATAATCATCACTAATTGTCGGTAAGAAATATGTTTCCGTGCTCAAATGGCACGTTAAACCCCCTTCAGAGCAAAATGAGCAAAAAGCAAAATGAGCACAAGAATCAAAATGAGCAAAACGCAAAATGAGCAAACAGCAAAATGAGCAAAACGCAAAATGAGCAAAACGCAAAATGAGCAAAAAGCATAATGAGCAAAACGCAAAATGAGCACCGGAAGCAAGTGTCCGTGTCGGTCTCGTTTGCTGTCTGTTTACTAAGGTGACGGTCGTTACACAACCATATCAAGCTTTCTTACAGGTAGGCAGTTTAAAATCTCTTATATAAAAAGTTCATTGGGTTGCTCAGTGTCCCACGAGTGGTGCCGCAGAACTAGCGCCACTACAAATATAAAGAATATATTTTCATGCAAACAACACCTCAGCATTTCTTTTGCTCAAGCTTTTAGTATAACCTTTATGTTCAATTAAACCTTACAAACTCGGTTTCCCATAAGACAAAACAAAATATTCGGGGTAATTTGAACTATAACAAATTTGTAACAATAGTGGCCGTTTTAGCCACTTTCTTGCATAACTTTAACTAGAGCAAATGTTTAAAGCCGGTTTAAATTTTGCTTTAACAACACCAAAAACTTGTGCAAAGGACATTCTGGTATATAGCTTGCATGAAAAGATATGATTTTTTTCGTTAAGTGACGCGCTACATTTGCTGCACAACGCGGCATGGCCGTACTATCCTTTCTAATATTATAAATCTGAGAGTTTGTGTGTGTGTATGTTTGTTTGTGTACCTCTTCACGCTCAAGCGGCTTGATAGATTTGGATGAAATTTGGAACACAGGTAGAGACCTGGAATAACACATAGGTCACTTTTGAGCGTAGGAAAACAACTATTACCACGGGAAAATGAGTGGCAGCGGGTGAAACCGCTCTGGGCGGAAATCTAGTAATACATATTTGTGACGACTCCCGGTGCATTTTAAACCTTGATCGACATAAATATCATTTTCATAGAAGTCAGTTATAGCTAGACATTTATCGTATAAAGTACCTACCTATTAGTATTATGAATATGAGCTACCAACATTGTATCTCATGTTTCAAAAAGTTTGGCGTCACCAGGAAGCCTATAGTTTAATTCAAGTCGAATCTCTCGTAGGTATCTTAAGCTGCTGCCGAAGTACCTACTCCGGTCTTCCAGTGCCATTGTGCAAGTTAAATTTGACATAAGTCGTACTTGCCACTTATAGCTTCAAGTTGGTTCGAACCGCCCCGGTATCGTGGGCAATAAAAACTTTTTTCATTATACCGGAATATAGAGGCTTATTGAAAATAACAATGTCGCGGCCAGCCTATGTTTTATTGTAAATTACTTACTTGTGCAGCTAAAGTAACACGTATTTTTTATTATCAGTTTACTAAAATGTGGTAAAATATTATTAGTTATGCGTTGCAATTTGACGTGCATTTTATATTAGGTATTTTTAGCACTTTATTGCAATTTATGTTTTACTAGATTTCCGCCCAGCGGTTTCACCCGCTTCCACTCATTTTTCAAATCAAAATCAAATCAAATAATTTATTGTTCTGCTATAAGTTTTACAAGGTCTTACATATTAAATTATAATAAGTTTCAATATAGCTACCTAATTAGGTATACAATTCCTGAGTATTTCTGCGCTTTGTGCTCCAGGTGTAATTTCAGCAAACGTCTTGTAATTTTCATATTTAGGGTTAGTTCTTGAATTTTCTAAAGCAGACGCTATACCTGCACACTGCTGTGAACCGTAAATCATAATCTTCCTTTTGAGTTTACACTCTTGAGTAGATTTTCTCTCCTTATATATTGTAGAGTCTTTAATCATATTTTCTTTTTCCGTGTTACAAGATTTGGTCAGCTGGTCTTTTAAGGTCATGATTTGTTTCATTGCTAGCGTGAGTTCGTGTTCTAATATGTTAATTTTTTCTTGTAGTTTTTCTCTTTCAGTGTCCAACGCCCCAATTTATTAGCTGAGCCAGGTGATAACGATTTTGCGACCGATGAGACATCTAAATCTCCTTCAATATCCAGCGAATCGAAAGAATTATATATTTCCACGTTTGCTTGGATCTTCTGCCTTACGGTGACAAAGTCTCCGGTCTTATTTTGAGAGGTAGATGTACTAGCAGCTTGTTCTTCAGCATGGGTAACACGAAGATTTGAATCGAGATTGTGGTCACTCGCTTGAGTCAAGTTATTCAGGAGTAGTTGAGGTACGAGTAAGCTAGTTCGTTCTGATGTTGATGGATTTTCTAGCTCCGTCTGTTTTGGAGTACTGCGAGGAGGATTTGGCTTATTAATTTGTTTTCTGCAGCAAAGCGAACAGCTCCAGGTGAGACGTCGATCTCTGTCCCTATCGCTCCGCATAAGCTCATAGCGTTTTTCTGAGACTTCAGTGCATTTCAGATCAAACGGTTTTTCACATTTGCAACAGATAAGGTACTTATCTGATTTTTTCAAATGTTGATTACATTTGGCACAAATAACAATTGATGCCATTTTAATTTAATATTTCCAAGTTGGCACAGCACAGTGTAAAATATAGTAACTAAATTAAGTGCCAGTGCGCAAATTTACTTTTACGCCCTCTATTGGATATCAGTGGAACCAACATAGATTGATGTCAATCGTGGTAACAGGCCTCGCTTCGTAGTTTTGACAATGACCGCTAGGTGGCGTAGCAACAAATAGTTCCGCTCTTCAATACTAGATGGCGCCTCTGTAGAATCAGTGTACGGCTGATTGGTCGTTTCAAATCAGCTGGGGATGTGTTTACATTATTGACATTTAAATTGATATGATGATAACGGAAAGAATATCAATACTTGCGGTTTTTGATGTTTCCCATGAATAATCTTCGAATAATTGGACGTAGTTATGCAAACGGGATCCAATCCACACTCATTCAGTTTGAAGAAAATTAAGGTTTTAGTAGAATCATTAACATTAAAATATTAAGCTTGCCTGGATAACCAAAAGTGTATAGCATTATAGATGAATAGCCACAGCATCTATGTAAACAATGTTTTTATGTGATATCCAAGAAAATGGTTGCATTTTCAGGGAAAATGACGATTGGATCTTTATTGAAAAATACCTTATGTGGCTTGGATCTTTTATGACTGAAAAAACTTGGTTTAATAATAGTGTGAATGTGAAGGTAAAATAAAAGATTACGTTTTTATTCGAAAAGTTTTATTAAAAAGTAAAAGAGTGTTGTCAAATAAAGTTACAAACTCAACTACGTCATAATCAAAGTAAAGTAAGTGCTTCATTATTCGTTAATTTGAGTATATCCGTCATTCTCATCAAACTCAAAATCGATCCCTCCTGAAAATCCATCAACATCATCTTCAACGCTATCATCTGATGTTAAGTTCTTGTAAAAACCTTGGTCATCTCTAGGTATTAAATGCATAAGACTCTTGAGATCTTGCAATTTAGGTGTCGGTATTGGTTTTCCTGTTGGCCACAGTGGGTCCATCAATTCTTTTCTTAGAACGATTTGTCTACCTCGGGTATTCTTTTTTATGTTAACTACTGTGTATTCTGTTTTTTCATCTAAATCTGGTCTCATAAAAATAGAAAACATGTCCTCTTTTTTCAGCACAATTTCTTTTGTTTTGAGCCACGATATCTTAGATCCATCGACTGCTTTTTTTCTATTGGTCACAAGACTTTCAAGCTTAGATGAAGAAACAAAATCATTTTTCTGCATTCAGTGAACACGCATGGGTTTTTTTTGTTTGCAGTGTTTCATTACTTCCATGTAATCTTCTGGCGTATATAATCTTTGCTGTAGTTTTAGGGCACATTCAATCCTACCAAAATCAGTATCATTTGGCAAAAAACTGTGACCTGACTCAAGAAATCTTAGACTTATCTTCTCTAAGGTTGGGTGGCTATGCAGTAACGCCTTTAGCATCAAAGTTAATTTTATGTTTCTATTTTGTCCTCCACATGAGTCGCTCCAAAATATGACGTGTTTTACATTGGGTTTTAGTCCTTCTAACAAATGTTTTATTAGGCAAGATCCCACTTCTTGAGCACCGCGTCCAGCTTCTCCTTCTACCCAAACATTACAATGAGCTTGGTCGTCGCTACCGGAATGTATTCCTAAATTATATACCCACAACTGTCTTTTATAAAACACAATGTTTGTAGAAATGCGCGGAAGTGGTAAAGTTTTCTCCAAATCAAATGTCAAAGTTTCAGTAAATTCATCAGTTTTAGCAAATACCATGTCTGTTTTTAACTGAGACTGCAAATCTTTTGCAAATTTCAAATGCGCGGTATGCGCTTTATCAATTTTGACTTTGTCTTCTTCAGATGCATTAGTTTTCTGACTTTCAAAGGAGTCACATTTATTGCACGTGTCTTTCTTTAAAGGCTTGGTACGAAGATTAAACCTAGTGACAAATATTTGTTTGGCTTTTTCAAACGAAATTGTAGGCATTTGAACTAAAGCTGCTTCTTTACAGTACAGGTCATAGATTTTAGGAAACGTCATGTCAGGTTTCAAAAATTTTGCATCATTGACTTCATTCCGCCTATAATGCGATGTATAAGTTGGCAGCTTCTTAACAATATTAATGAAAAAACCAACCTGTTCTGGAGGCACTTTGTTATGCCCTGCTTGTGCACCACGCCTATCTGTTATATGATCATCTGACCGCTTCTTACTAAGGGATGTATTTATTCTTTTTGGTGTAGTTTGTAGTGTTTTTACAAACATCTCTCTGCATACTGCTGTGTTTTGCAAAAAATATTGGCGGGAGTATGTTTTCTGCTTACATATGTTGGTTTTGTTAGTAGAAACGTATGAACGCTTTACTGGCTGTTCCTTAACACAGGCTGCTAAATACATATTTTGAGAGTTGTAGGTACCAAGAGCATAAAATTTATTAAATTCTTTTAATCGTATTTCAGCTGATACTAGCTCGTGACAATTCTTTAAACAACCACATCGATAATCTATAAACATCTTGGGATCTACTTGCTTTTTCTTAGAGTTCACATAGGATAAGTTAGAGTATTTTCTTCTTTTTCTTTCTTCCCTGCTCATTTCTCCATATTTTCTTTTCCTGCCTCTTTTAGGTCTTCCTGTGTTTTCGGTTCTTATTGGTAAAACTTCTGGTTGAGCTGTAACTTCTGTATTTATGTCTAAATCAATGTCAGTTGCATCGTTGTCCAAGTCAGGCATTTGCGGTCTAATCAAAGACACAGAAATTTCTGAATCGTTATCACTGGGGTTTTTATCTTCATTGACGCTTGGATCTAATTCAATGTCAGTCACTTCATTATCCATGTCGTGTATTCGTGGTCTGACAGCTATTTCTGAGTCATTATCACTAGGGTTTCCTTCTTGATTAAATGGTGACTCTAATTCGAAGTCAGCTGTATCATTTTCTAAATCATGCATTTGCATTCTAATTAAAGAGATCGATATATCTGAATTGTTATTTTTGTCTTCTTCACATTCATAATCAGGATCTTTAACTGAATCATCACTATGGGACGCAGCTATATCCGAAAGTGTTGGTGACTTTGCGAGGGAAGACCTATGCTCCTTCTGCTTCGCAGTGGAACGGCGAGGTCTTGGAGTCAGCGGTGAAAACGGCGGAGTTTCAATACTTGTATCACCGGGTTCTTCTGCAGAAGCGAGGTAATCAACTCCCTGATAATAGGAATTATTACCCTTTTTATTTAGTTTAGACTTATGTGGCAACTTTGCTGCCATCTGCGATTTAACGGGACGAGTTGAAGACATTTGCATGCGCTGCTTAGCAGCGGTACGAGGTCTTGGTGTCAGCGGTGAAAACGGCGGAGCTTCAATACTTGTCTCACCGGGTTCCTCTGCGAGGTAATCAAATGCCTGATTATTGGAATGGAAAGGTGGAGCCTCGAAGCTCCTTATCTCATTTTCCTCGTCATAATCAGTATCATTGTCTGCATCATAGTTAGATATCTCTACGATGCTCTGTATTTGCCTAGATAACACCGGCGATGAAGGATGAGCGTCAATGCTCTTTTCACCTGGGTTCTCGACAGATAAGATTGTGGAATCTATATTGTTTGTGGTAATTAGTAAAGCATTATTATTAACGACTCCATTACCAAAGTCATTAGTCATCAAAGTTTTATTGGATTCAGTGGTAGTGTATTTCATATTTGAAGCGTTAGTAGCTATATGTATATCTGCGTGCACTGTTATTAAACTTTTTGAATTTTCCGAGCAATCACTAAAGCCATTATCAGCCTGCACATGGATATCATGCTCATTGAGTGCATGCTCCTTCAACTTATTATTACATGAATGTGGTGAATTTTTGATGTGAGGTGAAGATGAATGAGTTAGGCTGGATGATAATGGTCCAGCCTCTTTATTGTCTTGTTCAGGTTCCTCTACAGCTTTTTCTAAATTGAGTGTTGTTTTAGCAGACACAAGCAAAGTTTTATGAATTTTAATTTGTTTACCATCTTCGTCAGAGGACACATTTAATTCAGGGTCAAATATCTCATCAGCTAAAATGTTTACTAATTTTGTGGTTTCGGGTGACATTGGCGGTATTGGTGAAGTGCAGGATAAAGAAGATGCGTTAACACGAAGGTTTTTGCGTGTTTGTTTTCGCATACGAGATTTTTTGTTCCGAAGTACAGCTTTCTTCGTACCAAGAAGACCTGAAAAATTAAAATAGCAAAAACAATGAGCCGACGAATTACATAAACTTCTGTTAGAACAAGTATGTAAATCTTGTTAGAAGTTTCCAGACTAAATAGATACTGATAATTATTAGCTAGTACATTAATACATTCTTAATTTAAATTCTGGATCTGTAAATTAATATTTAATTTCTTTTAGTCAACACAAAAAGGAAAATTAAGTATTCCTAGTCTCCCATATAACCATTATGTGTACTACTCTGCAGCAAATATGTTTGACTTGCTTATTGAATGACTGTAACTTAAAAATGAGATATTTAATTATTGATAAAAATAGAAAGAGAATAAATAGAAATTATTCGTGTGAACGCGAAAATAATACTAAGGAAAAAATTCTTCAAAGAACTTAGCAGTGCAGTTATGCCAACTTTACACAGACACTTCAACAACTTTTCACACTTGCTCATAAAGACAACAGAAGCCACAAAATACCAACTTTAAATTAATACACTGCTCATCTTTGACATTGATTTGGGATTTGTTGTAAAATAACATTGAATGACATATTTAATAATAAAACAATCATACCTGGTGGGATAGGTGAAGGACTATGCATTGGGGTATTAGCTACAAAACTGTCTCCTAAAAGAAAAACAGAAAAATCACACTTACTGAAAATGAAACATATTTTCAATGCAACTTTGATGACAAAACAATGCTGACCGTATAGTTAAATTCATAAAATTATATAAGATCAAACAGTAATTAAGTTACAAAGTCACATTCAAAGGCAGTGTAAACTTTTTTGAGGTTAAAAATCAACAATTTCAACAAAACTTACCATCATTGCTTTCTTCGTCATCTTCATAAGAACTATTTCGTATAGAAACTTTTTGGAGAACTTTTCTAACGTTATTATCCATTTTTAGAATCTTTTCCAATAGTTTAATCGTATTTTATCCTTGTTCGTATTTCAAGTGCAGAAAACTTTACAAGTAAAGACTATCTTTTTAAATTTTCGCTTTTGGGGAAGGTCGGTAACATTCACACTGTACAGCCTAGATTAAATTTTTTATAAAAATCATTTCGTTTAAAACCTACTAAATTGACTATACTGAATCTATAAAAAGCTTGATTCTCTGGAAAGTCTTTTATAAAATAATATAATCTACTTGTTTGATAAAAATCACGGACGATCCATGTGGGATGGTCACGTAGAAACTATGTTTTATCATTGGCCTAATTGAAACCATGTCCTATGGATCAAATAGCCAATAAAAAGTTATAAAACAAAACTGTACTAACAAGATTCAAGCAACATGGATCTTGAAAATAATACGAAAATAAATCGCAAACAAGATCCAAACCACATGGTTCTTGAATATCATACTATCAGTATAACGCAAACAAGATCCAAACAACATGGTTTTTAAAATCATTTTAAAAGTATGCAAAATGGAACCAAGTACCTTGGATCTTTGGTAATTAGGGTATTTTTGTTTAGCATTAGCCGCATGGATCTTTATTCATTATCAAACATGGCTTTAAAAGATGGTATCGTTGTGAATGTGACATTATTTTATGAAAATGGCGCCAAATGTCATGAGTGTTTTTTTTACATGTAAATATGCCTTCTGCTGGATCCGTCTGTGTATTTAACTAAGAAAATGGTGTGTTGTGGGTTGGATCCCGTTTGCATAACTACGTCCAATTTTTCATGCTATTGTAGCCACAGATAAGTAAAGTTTAATGTTTGAGGTATTTGAAGTGTTACACTTTATATTCACAGTTTTTAGCCGTATGTAGTGTCAATATTTTCACTGCGCGTTTCCAAGCGTTATATTGTTCACTTATGCTCACTAACACTTGTACATAGGAGTCACAACATATACTTAATACTTATGAAATAATATTTTAATTAGGTCACAAATTGAATTTTTAAGGAATATTTTATTATAGAGACAATGTTAACATGGCGGCGGTGGCGCCCTCACCTAAATTCTTTCCGTGGTTATAGTTGTTTTCCTGCGGTAAAAAGTGGCCTATGTGTTCTTCCACTTTACACTTTACCAGTGTTCTAAATTTCATCCAATCGGTCAAGCCGTTTGAGCGTGAAGAGGTAACAAACATACATACACAAATTCGCAGATTTATAATATTAGTACGGATTGACAGTTTGAAAATAATTACAAAAAAAAATATGAAAATATGTACATTGTAATATAATATCTGTAAAATTTTCTTCCTTAAACGAGTACAATACAAAATAGTGAAAGAAATACTCGTTTCCCTAAACACAAACATCATAACACTGCCAGTCTGGGTAAAAGTAGTTTTTTGAATTAAGAAGAAGTAGAAAATCCGTAGCATATGACTACGGGCTACAAATTGCTACGGAACAGCGTAGGATATTATTATTGGCTATAATGTGAGCCAGCTTTATTCGAATCCAGTATAAGGCTTAATGATACTCTGCGTATAGGAATGAAAAATGTATTATTTTAATTTGCGAGAACTGTCTTTACAAAACTACTTAGTGCGTAAAAGTTACCGATTTATATAAATTTTACAAACATTATAAAAAACTATACTCAAAAAGACCTATGTCATTGCTTTTTGCGAACCACCTTCTTTGGGTGCAACAATATTAGACAATTGTGAGAGGCGTTTCTTATTTATAACTTTTGTGTCTTCCAATGAAGATGGAAGCTCAGTGTTCTTTGTTTCAGGCAGTGGAATACACAACAGTGCCCCAACTATCGCCATTACACCAAAAGTCGCCCCTGCTGCAGTTTCAGACAGCGAATTAACAGGGGGAACTAAAATTTGGCCGATCCTAGACAAAACCGATAATACACCTAATACTGAATTTCGAATTGACGTCGGAAACAACTCCACTCCATACAAGAATACAATAATGAAAGACATAAAGAAAAAACAGGTTGCTAAACATGCAAATGCAATTTTGAGCCAGCTTAGGCTGGCTGGGATACAAACAACTGAAATCATGAACACTCCAGCGCAAACATTTGTTACTATTAAAAAATTTCTTCGACTGAACATTTTTAAAAGGAAAGCACAAGCAATCGTCCCTGGTAGCGTCATAAAGGCGGAAATAGCGACATTTAAATGGATGTTTCCAGCCAACTTTCCAATAAATTGTGATACTCCATAATAACCCATTCCACATACAAAGTAGTTGACAGCCATGCATAAGAAGTTCACTGTCAATCCTTTGTGCTTAAATATTTGCAAGAAATTCACTGTATGTGCGCCTTCCTTGTTGCGTTGATCTTTAAATGCGTTCACGTCTTCTTCCATGGTCTCACAATTTTGTCTGAAAAAACCAAAAGGCAATCAATCATGCCTATTACTTGGATCAACTAGGCCTTTCCTGTTTTGACTATCGAAGACATCAAAATCAGTACTTACGGGCATATCCTTTTCAATCCTTGAACTAAAGTGTCTATGTAATCGTTGTCCATCAACCATTTCGGTGATTCCATCATTATAAACTTTATCAAAGGAGCAAACAAGCAAGGTATTGATATCGCTAGTTGAAAATGGTCCATATGTCGCAGCAGATACGATATACCAGCGATAGTCAGGTGTCCGATGTTGAACGGGATGTGATATAGCGCTGTGATCACTTCTCTGTGCTCAGCGCTACAGAATTCAATGCAAAGCACGAAACCGCAGATAATGCCACCACCTGCGCCGGCTCCTTCGAAGAAGCGCATGACGATGAACAAATAGATGTTCGGCATCAAGGCAACCAGGCATCCAAATATTGAAACCGTCATAAAAGCCAGACATAGCGCGTTTAAGCGACCGATCCTGAAACATTTATTCAAGTTGTTAGCAAAATTGTGTACTGCAAAACCATTTCTAAAATAAATTCGATTAATATCATCGCGGGTTCGTTCGTCGTGTCGGTATCGTACACGACAACGAAGCAGATTTTTTAAGCTGGGCTCCTGGTGGCCTACATTAGGTACTCCAGATTCTCAATGTTTATGTACCAGCATAAGCGACCAATCATACAGAATTACTTTAGCTTAGGACCCATTTCAGTATCTCTTTTAGTTTAGCTTGGGTCCTGGTGCTCTACATCAGGTACTCCAGACCTGCGAGTGCCAACAAAAAGTAGCTTATGTCCTTTTTAAATTGTCATCAATGTTTATTGTGACACCATTTTAGACCATGGTAACATCCTTTCACATTCGGTATCTTCTGGTTTACTTTGATTCCCGTAGAAAACTTATTTTTATGCCAAATTTTATCAATATCGTTTGAGTAATTTGGGCGTAAAAGCGTAGAATACAGACAGAGAATAACTTTCGAATTAATAATATTAGTATGGAAGTGTAGTAAATTTGTTATTAAATTTGTAAATTTATTAATTTCGTGTAAATTTTTTATGTACATAAAGTAATAATATTCAGAATGGCCCGAATAGTGACGTCCAAAGGCAAAATTTTAATACCATAATAATCTAAATCACACCCATGTATATTTAGTTTTTTTGTAGTTCCTGAATTATTTCACTTTTAAAGTTGTATGAATATATATTAAAACAAACGCAGGTTTTTTAATAAACTAGTAAGTACAAATTGTGAAGATTATGCTTCAAAAACAACAACTCCGCTGGACATTTTGGGAATTCAACATTATGTACCTAAATGCTCGCAAAGCCCTTTTACAGAAATAAAAGAAAAAAGGTTATAGTAGAATGCAAGTCGAATTCCCCTGAACAACTTCAAAAGGCGAATACTTCGGAAACTTCAAAAACACATGGGGGGTGATTTGAAGATCCCTTTGTATAAGGCATTTTAATTTTATCTTTGAACGATACAATTCGGGTCATCTTGTGCTTTACAGATGTTACTTGTCTTCATAAATGAACATAATATTATAGCAATGTGAGAGCCGAATGAATATTAAACCATAGAACACTTACTTGTCTGATAAGAATCCAAAAAATAAGGCTCCTGCCAAGCAACCGAAGTAAGAAACACTGTTGGAAAACTGCATAAGCCATGCGTTACTGCAATAAATGCTAAATTTCGTCTGAATTGTCTCTGTGAAGACACTTTTATCCCAAACCGCGTCATCACATGGACACTCGTTTTTAGCACCATTGCAAGTAAAGTCCGTGGGCGGAGACAAAAAAATCAAATTAAGGAAGTGCCAGGCAATGAAAGCTTTGGTAAAAAATAAAAGGAAAAACACCCAATAATGATATCTCGTAATCTTGTTCAAACATTTTGCTAGCGGATTCAAATGTTCAATGTGCTCTCTTTTCATTGTATATTAACTTCGAGTTAGTAAGTGAATAAAATATTCGAATCTCGATGGCTTTGAAATTGCGGTTTTAAGATTGACATGAAACTTACAAACATGGCCATGCAAAATTATTACTACCTAGGTACTATTTCTAAAACCTTCAGTTACCTATCAACCTATTCTAGTTGTTCCTTCTAACTGTATGCAAAACCAGTATATCTTGACTTCTTAGATGGATATCACGAGCAGCTTCCTAAAACAAGATTTTTTTGGAACGAGCATACAATAATAAAATAAATATGATTATTTTATGTGTATAGCAGTTAAAAAACTATAGCAACTCCATAAAATGTTCCATTTGAACGCATCATTTACAGTAACGCCATTTTGTGAAGCTGAGAGAAGAGAATTTTGGCATCAGCAAGCGTAAAGTTGTAAGCGAATTCAAACTCAGAATCAGATACACTAGATATGCCTCATGATTATATTGTAAAAGAAACGTTAATGCACAGAATAAATAATAGTTCTAGGGTACACAAAGTTCACTCCCTAACAAAAGTCATATTTAGGTGTAAGATGATACCTACTCTCAGTGTAGACGACCTCCCCGCATGATAAATTGAATCTTATTTTTGAACGCGAAACGCTCAATCTTCACTTAAGGCGGCGCCGACCGTACAGTGGCGCCCTCACCTGTTTTTTAAAAATTTCTTAAAATCTAGGACAAATATCAAAAATCTAAGACGGACAATTGTTGTCCTATACGATAAGTGTAAAAATCAACGGTGGCCACCATTTTCCGTTTAAGTGATTTGAAATTTTAAACACAAGAAATAGCTCATTGTTGTATTTAGGAATAAACTTATTGTATAGGGCAACAATTTGTCCATTTTAGATTTTTGATATTTGTTTTAGATTAAGAAAAATTAGTTAAAAACATGGAAGGACGCCACTGAACGGTTGGATTTTGCACGGCGCAGGCTTAACGCTGCCCGACGATAAACCTACCGCGGGCGCTCTCACAGGGTTGTTATCTTACTCGAGTATGAACCATAACTAATTTGGTTGTTCAAAAACAATTCTAGTTATCTACTAGACCAGTATGTGTTCGTAGATCTATTTTAAATAAGCTAGCATAATAAACAATAGTGCCTACTTATTAGATCGACCATACAAATTGAATCACCGGCCTTGGCGACACAACCACAAGATGGCTATATTTGAAGTAAAAGACGAAAATAGTTTATTTTGAAAATAAAATTATTGATAAGCCTACATACCATAATAGATACATTTCGCAAGTTGCAAAGTTCCATATAGTCAGAGAGGTAGCAACTAAACTTCATTCTCAAAAACCTCACTATGGTTTACCTACTCTTTAGTCTGTTCCATAAAATCATGAGCCGTGTATGGAAGGTTTCCAAGTCCCGCGTTGATAATGTATGATGCGGGCGCTGCCATACTCAGTGGTTGATTGATACGGTTTTAAGTGCTATAGATTCAGCAGATTTTTTCTGTTTGCCTCTGAGTCTGATCAGATTCCGCAAGGGATTGCACACGTTGATATTAAATGAGAGATGAACTAGACTTGTTGAAATATTATAAGTGTACTTATGGTTGTACTTATGTTTTTATACGTTGCTGTTTGATGCCGGCATAAATAGCATCACCCAATTCTTTCCTGCGGGTGTCGTATGAGGCGACTAAGAGACTTGGGGGTTTCATGTGAAATACAACTTTAGGCTACAACCTGTCCCTATAGTGTTACACGACGGCCCTGAAATTGATATTTGTCAGACGTGGCGAAAGCGATCGTATTTACGGTCGTTAACGCTCTGCCTACTCCAAAAGGGCTAAAGGTGTGATATGTGCATGTTATTACTTACACTTATTTAGTTTTTATTTATTTACTCAGCCAGCAGACTTTTTATCCTAATATTTTTTTACTCATCTTTATTATTTTCCCAACTAGATCAAACGAACATAGTGTGTGTGTTATTTTTAATCAGTATGCAAACTTTGCAGGGTAATTCTTCTCGTTATTATACGTACGTACATTGTTTACTCTGAAAACACTAGCGAAATCTTAAAAAAGAAAAACAAACAGATGTTCTATAGAATGAAGACCTACTTAGATGAGTAGAATGTTTTTCTAGGTATTAACATGGTAAAATTTGGACTGCAATAGGCTGATGAATGTAAAATTTCCTCGGGACTAATACTAATATCACTTCTAAGTACAAATTAATTTCTTATAAGGGCATAGTTTTTAATTAATAAATCTTTATTTATGTCTCTTTTTGCGGCCGTTTACGCTCTGCCTACCCCGCAAGGGATAATAGGCGTGATATGTGGGTGTGTGTTATTTATGTGAGTAAATTTCTATTACAGCAAACTCTGTATCTTGAAATCATGGGCAATCTATTGCCATGAATTGAACCGTTTCCCGATGCTAATGTACAGTCGGTTGTAGCACTTAAGGTACCAGGGGAACTCCAAAAGAACTGAATTATTTTTGTCCCCAGCAATATTTTTTCCTTGACATGAATATGTTTTAATTGAAAATCACGTCCTTTATAAGAATAAGTTAATTTTTTTATTATGTACTAACTTGGGGTAAAAATAATTTAGTTCTTTTGGAGTACCCCTGGTACCTTATGTGCTATAACCGACTGTACCCCAAGCCGAGCGAGTTTCCGCGTGACTATTGGTTTTTGTAGCTACGTGATACGTGTAACGACGCGTCATGACGTGACGGTTACGTTTTCGGGTCTTATTTTGTAAGAATTCGATAAGGGTGGCTCTGAAGTTCCCTTGAAACGACTATGTTAGCTGTAAATAAGGTTGTGAGTAGTATGTTAGTTGAATGTATTCTGCTCTGTCACCTGCAAATATTCAAATGTTACTTATGAAAACCTAATAATGATTAACTGTTTAGCTAAAACCGTGTGATGCCGGATTAGATAGCCGTGTGATGGCGGCTTAGAATAGCATCACCCCATTTCTTTTCCGTGGGAGTCGTATTGCATTTATTGGCGATGGGCTGACAACCTGTCACTATAGCGATAAACAATTTTCCGAATAACCCTCAATCATTTGTCAGACGTGGCATGAATGTCCGTTTTTTGCGGCCGTTTACGCTCTGCCTACCCCGCAAGGGGTTATAGGCGTGATATGTGTGTATGTGTGACTAGCTAAAACTAAACTTAGCTAGCGCATTGAAACCGTTGCAGAGTTTTCAAAAACAATTCTCAATTCAAACCAGTTCCACTGCACTTGAAAATCCAAATAAAATGGCTGGCAGGCAGCGCGTAACGTACTGGACTCGAGGTCAAGAGACTAGCCGGACTAAATTATGTAGCGAGAAGCGCAACCGTTTCACTAGTGATAATAGCTTTAGTGTGCGTCGGCCTTTAGTGCACTCCAGGGGCAGGGATGTATCTGGGCTTAGCTGCAATTTATCCTGACCCTTCGCTCATTGTTCTTCTTGACAAGCTTGATTGGTTTATTGGTCCCTAGTATAGAGTAGCGTTGAAACCCCGGATCGTGCGGTTGCTTCAATGCGTCACTTCTACTCAGACATCCAGGCCATATAGATATCACTCTACGTGATATGTGGACAAGGGCTGTAAGGTGTGGTGAGAATCACAATGATGAAAGGCTTTTTAGTGATAATTTCTTCTTCTCCTTCATCGTGTCAATGGCTCATTCAGTCATATTCTTGACTGCCAGTTTTTGGCGACCGCAATGGCATGAAGAAAAAGTGATAACTTACGTGCTTGCAGGTGTACCCGAGGTTACTATACAAAGAAAAAGAAGAAGATGAAATGCAGTGAGTACGGCCGATGTGGCGCAGTAGTAGTGCGACTGCCTGAGATGCAAGTTTCCGGGTTCGATTCTCGGTAAGGCACTCACACTTGATTTTTATCACTTTGTGAATTTGTTCCCAGTATGGTTAGTACATAGTAGGCTGAACCACTTAATGTCCGAAAAGAAAGATGGTTCCGTGCTTTGGAGAGGGCACGCTAACACGTTGGTCCCAGTTGCTGTCTATGATAACTTACACGGCGGTCATTACACAACCATATCAGAGACCTACAAGTAGGTGCTTCAAAAGTGACACCAGGGTTCATCGAGTCATTGGACTAATCGGTGTCCCACACACAAAAAAAGAAGTAATGCAATGTCGGAAACACCAGCCTAAAAAATCTATTCCTAGCTATTTATTCTAGTCCGGGCCTGTGTAAATGCAATACAGCTGAGTGTTTTAAAAGCTTCAACTACAGTTTTACTGTTCTGACATTTACGTCCGAGTTATGGCAACCAGCGGAATTAATCAACGAATTGAAGTAGAATTGGAAAATGCAAGTCGTTTTGTAACGCCACTTTACGATTTAAACTTGCGTGCTCTTTAGTTGATTGGGGCTTAAATTTTATATAATTTGGAACAAAGGACATTGGTTTTATTTCAAGGCATTCCTGATTCTATTTTTTTTGCCATTGTAATGACATCGACACAAATTTGTTTTCTTATTACCACTGTGATTTTTTATACTTTAACCTGTTAGCGGAATACGAAACAGCCAAAACTATCCAACTGACACTCTTTTGAAACACAACTGTATACGGCCCTTTTTTTGCGTTATTTTTTCATTCGTTTCTAGTGAGTTTGCCAGAAATTCCAAGTAGATGTGAGATAATTGTAATTGTATACTATCAACGTTTCATAAACTTTATTTACTTTGTATTAAATAACATTTCGTTAAAATTTTATCAAAGTAACTTGTAATGGGTTTGAATTGAAAATAGAGTTTCTCTGAATTAATTAATTTTCATCGTTAACTATTTACACGTAGGTACGACTTAAATTTACGCACATTTACTTTAGTTATAATTAAATATGTATGCATACATTTTTTGGTTTCACTTTGTTCGTATGCATACTCCCTCTTATAATATCTCTACTCTGAGCTTAAAACATATTCCAAATTCTCTTCAAACATCTCAGTTCTATGTCCACTCCGTACCGCCTTTAAATATTTGATCAAAGACACTTTTAACTGAAAGAAGCTTGTTACATTCGGAATTTTAAAAATTTCCTTTAATGGACTAGAGATACTTACCTTTTAAGGTTTTGAGACGTCTTTTGCATTATACAAAAGCCAAATTCTTTTAGGCAGATTTTTATCTACGGGTTTTATCTTTAGAGAGAGAATTTTATTTGTGTTGTTTTTCCCTTCCTTCAAAAAAGTTGGTACTTTTTAACCGACTGCCTCAGAAGTAGAGTTATGTTTTTGTAAGAATGTATGTATGTGGACAAGTTAATTTCTATTTCGGTATACAGCCCAACGGCTAGAGTGATATTGACATATGAAGCTGGTATCGTTAGATTCGTCTCAGTAACGTGAGTGACACTAGTTTTATAAAATTTCATAAATTCATAATTGTGCATTTTAAACGAAAAATATATAGTTGAAATTTCAGTTTCACGAGTCGCAGTCCGGTTTTTGTTTTTTAATAATTAGCTTTTTAACTAGCATCATAGTTTGTTACAAAGACGAATCGAAAGGTTAAAACTTTTTGAATTAATATAATATTCTTATTAAGAAAACTTTTTAATAGTTATCGCTAGCGCCAGTGCACACAAGTGTACATGCCTCATGCGTACTTTACCCGAATAAAATTTATTATGACTGAAACAGCAGCTGCCCTTTAACGGTAACAGCTTTTTTGGTTACGCTTACAATTGAGCAGATTTTATTGATAATTTCGTATCTTAAGACCACAAACCATATTGAACAAGCGAATAAACTACGGCAACCGCTAGGCAGCTTCCCATCCAAGCGGGTTCCGGCGTCCGATATCAGACACTCGAGAGCCAGCGATGCATAAATCACTTACTCAGCCAGTGTGTAGTTTCTATACTAACAGCAAGTAGTTTTAAGAAAATATCGTAAATATTAAAAAAACTACATACACATACACACACACATATTACGCCCATAATCCCTTAAGGGGTAGGCAGTGCGTAAAGGGCCGCAAAAAACGGACATTCACGCCACGTCTGACAAATGCTTGAGGGTTATTCGGAAAATTGATTATCGCTATAGTGACAGGTTGTCAGCCCATCGCCTATAAATGCAATACACACCCTCGAGTCCCTCAGTCGCCTCTTACGACTCCCACGGGCTAGAAATGGGGTGATACTATTCTAAGCCGGCATCACACGGCATTAAAATACGTTTTCTATAATAACAGCCAGGCGGTCAGTGTGGCCAAACACGATCAATTCTATCATGTAGAAGAACATTTCGTGTGTCCATGTTCCGGTGCTTTCATGAATTTTTGCGTTTTCCCCAATAATTAAGGACAACCTTCAAGCCATATATAGGTTTAAATTTGCCTAGTGATCGATACTGAAAGCAGAGAACGGTCTGGTTGTGATAAGGAACTGTTTACTGCAATGAATATAGGTCTTCCATAGTTACCCAAATCAGCTGATGGGCAATTTTGTATGGGAGCTTCATATCTTTTTTCATATTTCAACCTTTGTTCCTTGAGGAAACTTGTTCCTTATCACCCTAGAAAATTTACCCTATGTATCAAAGAGCTACACTATAATGCAGCTTCCCACCCAAGAGGTTTCCGGCGCCTGTTATCAGACGCTCGAGAACCAGTGATGCATAAATCACTTACTTGGCTAGTGTGTAGTATCTATACTAACAGCAAGGCGGTCGTTGTAGCCCAATTCTGGCTCTCAAACTCAATCGATTCGATGATGTAGAATAATATTTTGCGTGCGTTGATTTTCATGTTCTTTCATGTATCTTTGCGTTTTCACCCATAATAAAAGACAACCTTTATCCCATATACAGGGTGTAACGGAAAAGGTATATCAAGCGGAAAGTGGCAGATCGTATAGGTGATGTGGAACCTTTGTGTGAAGTACAACTCCGGAAAACGTTAAATTTTAAAATTCCGGAAATAACATTTGTAACCTAGTATGTTACGCTAGTACAAATTTGAACGTTCCCATCACTAAAGATTTTGATGCCCTCACGATTCCCTCAAAAGCCTCAGAATGTTCACTTTCTACATTTTCTGAGAGCCTGGTAGGTCTCAATACAAACTGACAATACCGTTCCGCGCATCCAAAGTCGCGCATGCGTCCCCCGCTCTACCACTTAAGGTGCAAGTTCGTGTATTGCGTCTTATCGCAGCCGCACCTGGCCGATAACATGCGAATAACTCGCATGGTCGAGCGATGCGACTAAAGTCTTAGTATGAAGTTAATTGCGCCGAGTTCGAGCTGTGTGTGCGCGATGAACAAACACACTACCTTACACAGTCAAGCTCACGTCCAACACTCTGACCGCTAATGTAAGTCTTAATTAATAAAGAACGGTCCAAAGTCCAAACTGTCTAACCTAGCCCGAGATTGACCGTACCTACCTGTCTAATTCCAAGCTAAACTCCCGCAGTGGAAGCGATTTACACAGGTAAATTTCGAACAAAATACCAGGAGTTCAACTGGAGGCAGACAATGGCCGCGTTACGCAGCGCTAAATAGCATACGCTGCACAATATAGCAGCGCATACTATGAATCAAACGTGAACCTAAATCTATCTAACCCAATTAACCAAGTTGAGTGAAGTTGGCAAATGATGTGTTCCAACCTTTACATAACTCGAGTCGGTAGTAAATACCGTCTGCCGATCTGGCGTTACGTCACACGTATTAGCACTAGATTCTAAGTAAGTACCTCCAAATTATATCACCCCACGAATTCCGCAATTCGTACTAAGGAGTCACAATGATATGGTACAACAAATATGACTAAAGGGAACACACTAAGACATACTAAGACAACTAGGTTTACCACTTACAGTCAACGTGCCGGTCCAAATGCATAAAATACCCAACGGAGAAAGGAAGTTCAGGGAATGGATCAAATGGGGAATTCCGTGGGTACTTACAGGGCTGGGTGGAAAAGATATCGACACCCAGCATTCCACTACAGCCTTGGCGCGTTATTCACTTCAAACCACTCACAGCTTCTGTTCGTATTTCACTTTGATATTAGTCATTACGCGTGACCCAACACGAATTAGGGCCGTACAAAACGCGAGCCGATATGGCCACTTGATGCCTATTCAACGCGACGCTCACGTGGAAGACGTCGAGACATCCAACAATCACTAAGCCTGGTATTCTAGTATAACCCAGGAGAACCGCAATAATACGATGCATCAACACGCGCGATCTCAAATTGAATCGTCCATTACACGCGGCATCACAAAACGCGTGGCGGGAAATCCGTACAAAAACACAATACGTTCTCCTGTCCGAACGGTTTTCGAGTGACTGAGCGCGGTGCAGAAATCACCGCCTGGCGTCCACCAGGCGGCCCGCGCGCACGCCGCCCCCTCACCCCGCGAGCGAGAAAGGGACAACACATGCCCAGAGCGATGCGTGCGAAATCGCGGCGCATTCATAGACCGCCACCAATACCCAACTTACCCCAGCATAGCAACGCTAAATTAAACATTCACCCGCCCTAGGCCGAATCCCTTAGGCCTATTCACTACTGGGGAGACGAGATAGTGTTGCTATTGCTCGCTTAAGAACTGAATCCCCTACCTGAACTGTCGCGACTCGAGGAGTGCCATCACTACCTGGGAACAAGTTGAGAATGCGCCCTCTGCGCCATCGCAGTGGCGGCAGGTTGGCATCCTTAACCAGAACGAGATCTCCGATGCGAGGGGGTTCAGTTCTGTCCGTCCACTTAAGGCGTTGCTGCAGAATGTGCAAATACTCAAGCGACCATCGCTTCCAAAAATTCTGAGACATTTGCTGCAGCAACTCATAACGCGTCAAACGATTGCTACTGACCTCTGTGTAGGGGTATTCTGGCAAGGCGTTAAGTGGTCGGCCAATTAAGAAATGCCCTGGTGTCAGGGCCTCCAGATCATTCGGATCTGAGCTAAGCGGACACAAAGGACGTGAATTGAGAACGGCCTCAATTTTACAAAACACGGTCGCTAGCTCCTCAAAGGTTAATATCGTTAAACCTATAACGCGCATCAAATGCGTCTTAGCGGACTTTACAACCGCTTCAAATATACCACCCCAGTGGGGGCATCCTGGTGGATCGAACACCCAGTTAATGCCCTGACGGGAGAGGCTCGTGCCGATAGCTTCCTCGTTTTCCGATAGAAACGTTATAATTTCTTTCATACATCGATCAGCGCCCTTAAAGTTGGTACCACAGTCCGACCTGATCAGCGCTGGTCGCCCTCTTCGCGACACAAATCTATCTAAAGCTGCTAAGAAAGCCTCCGTAGTGAGGTCGGCCACGAGTTCCAAGTGGACGGCCTTGGTTGCTAGGCACACAAACACGCACAAATACGCCTTGATTGACTTCGCGTTGCGAAGGCGTGATGCCTTTACCATAAAAGGCCCCGCAAAGTCCGTTCCCACACCCGCAAACGTCCAGGCTTCCGTCACCCGGTCCGGTGGGAGGTCTCCCATCTGAGGTTGCATTGTGGCTGCCTTCAACCGATAGCAAGGCAAGCACCGAAACACAATGCTCCGTACCGTACGTCGTCCAGACAAGATCCAAAACTCGCGCTGCAGAATAGCCAAAAGAGCATTGCAGCCCGCATGCGAGTTTTTCTGGTGACGATCCCTAACTATAAGTTCTACCAAAGGTCCCTTCTTTGGGAGTAACAGCGGATGCCGTGCTGAAAAGGGCAGGTTAGCGTTCCGAAGTCTACCTCCAACCCGGAGCATTCCATGCTCGTCCACGAACGGGTTGAGGCGCACAAGACCTCCCTTCAGCTTTCCACGGCCATCCCTGAGCAGCCTGGCCTCTTCCTCAAAATGTTCCGCCTGGACGACCCTAACCAATAAACTTAGAGCCGCATTCCGCTCCGCAGGCGAGAGGACAGGTGCCAAGTTCCGTTCTGCTTGAGGTTTTCTACAGTTGTTCACGAACCGTTTGATCCAACCTGTCACCCCTAGAAGTTTGTCGAGGGAGCTGTATCGTTCCAGCAAGAAAGCCGCACTAGGCTTAGGTACGATCTGCCCTACGTTCACTCGCAAACCTCGATCAGGTGGCCCAAGCGGCGACCCGCACTCATTGTATGGCCATCTCTCAGGTGACTCAGTCAGCCACTGAGGTCCCCACCACAGTGAGTGACCTACCAAATCAGGGGCCCTACATCCCCGTGAGGCGCAGTCCGCTGGGTTCTGTTCTCCCGGTACGTGTCTCCATACTAACGGAGTTTCCGATCCTTTAATCTGTGACACCCGATTTGCCACGAAAACCTCAAGAGTATGTACCGACGTCTGTAACCAGCACAGAACTATCCTACTGTCGGTCCATGCGTACACCGTTTCATCCAAATTGATGGTACCGCGTAGATTACTAGCGACATGATGTAGCAAGCGCGTGAGAAGCGCTGCTCCCGCCATTTCCAACTTTGGAATGGTCCATCTTGTCCTAACCGGAGCCACCTTACTCTTGGCCATAACTAGACGCACGTCTACAGTTCCCGTTGAACTGACTGTCCGCAAATAGACAGCTGCCGCGTACCCTCGCTCCGAGGCATCACAAAACCCATGTAGGGTAGCCTTACATCCCACCGATGGGAGCAACTTGCGAGCTATGGCGATGCGTACGATCCCTGGTAAGGTGGTCACAAACTTGGTCCAATCATTCAACAGCTCTCCGGAGAGCTGGTCGTCCCAACCCAAGTTTGCTATCCACAACCTTTGCAAGAAGCACTTCGCCATGAACGTCACCGGTGCGATCCACCCGTTAGGATCGAAAGTTCTGGCGATCGTCGATAATACCGAACGCTTCGTCCAAGTCTTCTGCAAAAGGTCTGGCTCGATCTGATATGTAAAGACATCATGCGTTGGCCTATATTGCACCCCTAGGATGCTCAACGTATTTGGATTGTCCGGGTTCTCGAAAAGGTGCGGGTCCTGCTGGAACTCACCTGGCAACCCGGCCAGGAGCTCTGGACAGCTGGACAGCCATTTCCGCAACTCATAACCTCCTGATTCCATGATCGCGATCAGCTCGTCTCGTAGTAGCAGTGCTTGTTGCACGCTATCTGCACCCGTGCAGATGTCATCCACGTAGACGTCGCGATCCAGTACTGCTGCGGCCCGAGGGAATCTTACCCTTTCCTGTGCGGCCAACTCTCGCAGCGTGCGTACTGCCAAAAACGGACTTGGCTTCAGACCATACGTTACCGTGTTAAGCTCATAAGTGACCATCGGCTCGTCAGGGCTCTCACGCCACAAAATCAGCTGGTACCGACGGTCATCCGGGTGTATAATTGTTTGGCGAAACATCATTTTGACGTCTGCGACGAACGCTACTTGGTGCAACCGAAAATCTGTGAGGATGTCCACAATGTCCCGGTTCAACTTGGGACCCGCGTGCAGACACTGGTTCACAGACACACCATTCGATGTAGGAGCAGAACCGTCAAACACTACCCGTATCTTCGCCTCCGGTGACTTCAAAACAGCCAGGTGTGGTATATAGTAATGCTCGACACACCTCCAATCTATGCTGGACACCGACATGTGGCCTAACTCTAGGTACTCCCTCATGAATTCGATATACTTCTGCCGAAGTGCTGCATCTCGCTTCATCTTTCTCTCCATAGCCAGTAGTCTCCGTTCCGCGATCTGTCGCGAACTACCTAAGGAGGGGCGGTTTGGGAGAAATGGCAGCCTGGTAACAAACCTACCTGACGAACTTCGTGCAGTGTTGTACTGATAGAACAGCTCGCACTCGTCATCCTCTGGCTTCCGTCTATCCGCTGTGGGTGGCTCCTCAGACTCCCAAAACCTCTGCAGCACCTCCGACAACACACTACCATAGAGAACCGTATCGCCCTCTGGTAGGTCCTGAGGTCTCCAAACTGGGCCAAAAATAACATACCCCCCTGTGGTATCAACGGCCACTAAACCAGTTTGCTGAAGTACCCGTTTTCTGCCACACCAGAATCTCCCGAGGACGTCTGACCCGAGGAGAACGTCCACCGTACCAGGAGTATCAAATTCAGGATCAGCTAACTCTAAGCCTGTGGTTAACCCTCGTACCGTTGACGGTAACCGAACCTGAGGAAGTTTCCCTACCACTTCATCCAGCACCACTGCTGAGGCATGATAGCTGACCCCTGTACCTGTATTACCTAATGTGAACTCGAAGTTCACCTGACCCCGAACGTCAGGCACATCTACACCTCCAATACCTACAGCCCCATCCGTTGTGGGCCTTATATTTAAGCGTAGCCTACTCACCAGCTTACTAGACACAATACAACCCTGAGCCCCTGTATCTAACAAGGCTCTTACCTGTATGCTGCGGCCACCGTATCCCCATGCCCAAATCATTGCCGTAGGCAATAATACCGTAATTGGCCGGGGGGCCGAAGCTGGCGTGTAGGCGGCGATTACCTAGCAGGAATCTAAGCGCGGAGTGTCCGCGTCCTGCGGGGGGGTCCCCTCTCTCCGTACACCTTCGAGTGGGTCCCACTCCTGCTGATAGGGACCTCTGGTCCTGTACGCCATGGCTGGCAGCCTATAGTAACCCTGCGGCAGGCGCGCGTACCGTGGATGCGCCTGTAGCCGCGGGTGCTCAGCCAAGGGGAGAGGCATGCGTGGGTCATGGGAACTCACCATGTTGTTCAGACCCGCCGAGTACTGCATTTACTGGCCCTGGTGTTGGCACCCGCCCGTAGCATCACGTATCTGTGATGGGTGCCCCTGACCTTGGACCTGTGACCACCTACCCTGTCCCGGCACCTGCTGCCGAGGTGGTGACTGTCTCGCGCGTGGTGAAGGGGGCATCACCTGCTGATGTCCCTGGCCTCGTCCCTGAAACCCTGGTGGAAGAGGACTCCTCCTTGGAGGGGGTGGGGAGCGTTGCTCCCGTCTAGGTAGGGCAGACTCCGTCCGCTGACCCGCGTCAGCTCTGCCTCCGTAATCTCCGCTGCGGTTCATGCATAGGAGCTGATGGTGGGCACCCTGGCAGTACCTGCAGTTGGTGCTTGATGGGCACTCTCGCACCTGATGCGGCCCCATACACCTAAAGCACCAACGCCGTTGCTGCACCACACCACGACGTTTCTGCACCCGCTGTGCAGCGAACTCCTCACACGCAGTCACCTGATGCCCCGCCTCTCTGCAGTAGGCACACCTCGTTTCCAAATTAGCGACATTGTATCGCCTGGGTGGCCTACTCTTACCGTCTCGCGCCTGTGCACCCGGCCGTTCCGGGCGGCGAGCGGCCGCAGACTCCGCGTGAAGCGACTCTCCAAATTGGGCATCTACCCGCCTGCACTCGGCCTCGAGGAAGGACTTGAGCTCCTCGAAGGTCGGGAGGTAATCAGATGTCTTACCTCCGTGCGACTGTTCAAAACGAGCGGCCGTGTCGCTCGGCAGGCGGCGCAAAAACGTGTGGACCAGGATATAATCATAGCCTGACACCGGCATCCCCTGTCTCTCAAGAGCGTTCACTGCAACGCAGACAGGGTTGAGGACCTTGGCCCTGAGGTCCGTCCCTCGTGTGATGGTCGGCACGGTGAGCCACTGTTCCAGGAGTTGGTCAATCATGAGACGTTTGTTGCTGTATCTCTCGATCAGCAAACCGCGAGCCGTCTCGTAACTTGCATCATTGACTGGTAGATGCTTTACCAGCTCATGGGGCTCACCTTGCAGCTTGGCCATCAATTGTGCCATTTTATATGCCGGCTGCAAGTCAGTGCGGTTATGAATCACACTGTCAAACAGATCCTGGAATCGGATCCAATCCGTGTAGTCCCCGTGGAAGACCGGAATCGCCACAGCCGGCAGGGGCACTTGCACCCCCGGTCCCCGCGGACCATGGGATGGGTCCGGCTCCCCAGCCCTACGCCTGGTGATCACAGCAGCCGCCTGCTGGATCTCCTGCCCTATCTCCAGGCACTGGGTCACATTCGCCCGGACCGTAAGTTTGACCTCCTCATCAGGCGTCCCATCAAATAACTCCTCGCATCCAGTGAGGCAATCCAACACCTCCGCGACCCGTTCGTCAATCCGTTGCGCACAAGCGATGAGTGCGTCCTCTCGGTCCCCGCGACCGACCATCGCCTGCTTAGTCGCGAACCACATTAGGTGCGCTCTAATTTTCGCCTGAAGCTGCCTAATTGTGGGAGCCATGGTACCAACTCAAAGTAACACCAAACCTTACAATAAAAAAAAACAATAATAAACAATCGGCCCTGATCCTACCGCTAGGATATCCGCACAGGGTAAACACAGCGATAATAAAGCAATTCACTAATTGATTGGCCCTGGTCCTACCGATAGGATATTCTACACAGGGCACACACTACAATCACAATAAATATATATATTTTTTTTTTATGTAGGTAGATTAAAAATCTTATACTAAAATAATCTTAAATCTAGTGGTTTTCTGAACCACGCTCTGCTACCAAAAATTGTCTAATTCCAAGCTAAACTCCCGCAGTGGAAGCGATTTACACAGGTAAATTTCGAACAAAATACCAGGAGTTCAACTGGAGGCAGACAATGGCCGCGTTACGCAGCGCTAAATAGCATACGCTGCACAATATAGCAGCGCATACTATGAATCAAACGTGAACCTAAATCTATCTAACCCAATTAACCAAGTTGAGTGAAGTTGGCAAATGATGTGTTCCAACCTTTACATAACTCGAGTCGGTAGTAAATACCGTCTGCCGATCTGGCGTTACGTCACACGTATTAGCACTAGATTCTAAGTAAGTACATCCAAATTATATCACCCCACGAATTCCGCAATTCGTACTAAGGAGTCACAATGATATGGTACAACAAATATGACTAAAGGGAACACACTAAGACATACTAAGACAACTAGGTTTACCACTTACAGTCAACGTGCCGGTCCAAATGCATAAAATACCCAACGGAGAAAGGAAGTTCAGGGAATGGATCAAATGGGGAATTCCGTGGGTACTTACAGGGCTGGGTGGAAAAGATATCGACACCCAGCATTCCACTACAGCCTTGGCGCGTTATTCACTTCAAACCACTCACAGCTTCTGTTCGTATTTCACTTTGATATTAGTCATTACGCGTGACCCAACACGAATTAGGGCCGTACAAAACGCGAGCCGATATGGCCACTTGATGCCTATTCAACGCGACGCTCACGTGGAAGACGTCGAGACATCCAACAATCACTAAGCCTGGTATTCTAGTATAACCCAGGAGAACCGCAATAATACGATGCATCAACACGCGCGATCTCAAATTGAATCGTCCATTACACGCGGCATCACAAAACGCGTGGCGGGAAATCCGTACAAAAACACAATACGTTCTCCTGTCCGAACGGTTTTCGAGTGACTGAGCGCGGTGCAGAAATCACCGCCTGGCGTCCACCAGGCGGCCCGCGCGCACGCCGCCCCCTCGCCCCGCGAGCGAGAAAGGGACAACACATGCCCAGAGCGATGCGTGCGAAATCGCGGCGCATTCATAGACCGCCACCAATACCCAACTTACCCCAGCATAGCAACGCTAAATTAAACATACCTTTAAGAGGGAAGAATACCTTCGCCATTTCAAAAAATTAGGTATTTAAGAAAACTCATGCTGTCGCTCGCGCGCTGAAGTCCCCGCGTAGTGCGCACAACACATACACACAATCTCACGCACACAGACAAACGCTGCCGCCAGACCAAGCGAGCGCAGCGACGACTGCGAAACGCGGGGTGATATTTTGTTTTCTTAGATCATTGTGGCGTACCCGAAACTAAATTGAGGATTATATTCACAGAGTAACTTATATATTGTAGATTATGTTGATAAATCCAAGTAAGTAGTATACTACCTATGTTATGAAATGTGTATAAACTAAATATTTTTTGATGATTTAGCTTGTATAGGTATATATAGTTATATATGTGTATTTTTATTTTTAGTCATACGTTTATTTGATTTGTGTTTTGATCATGATAAAATTATAAGTAAACTGTTAGGTATATGTGCACGTTTTATCCGTTTATCCTAAATCTACTCACGCTTCTTTGGTCTGCTGGAAGAAATTTCTTTAGAAATAAGCAGTACCTGTTGTACCATCTTTCTGTATGTTCTGTGTTTTTGTATTTTCTTGTGTACAATAAATTCTTAAATAAATAAATAAGAAAGTAAGTACCTATACACACAAAAGGAATAAGCTACATAGGGGTTCTCAAAACGAATTGAAATATCATGATTCCCAATGAAATTTTCTTGTAGGTACCTAGAGGAAGTCATTTTGTACTGGAATTACTTTTAAGATTTTTAATATTTATACTGGATATAAAAATATTTTGATTTGTTTGGAGTACCCCTGTGTAGCTTATCACTACATAGTATAAAATAAAGTCGCTTCCCGTTTGGTGTCTCCTTATATCTTTAGAATTACCCAACGGATTTTGATGCGGTTTTTTTTATTAGATAGAGTAACTTGAGAGGAAGGTTTATAAGTATAATTTATTCCGGGAAATTGTCATATTCCCATGGGAAAACGGGTAGCCCAACTGGTAGTAAACTTTTGACCCCCTTTTGACACCTTTAAAGATTAAAATTTCAAAAATGCTGAAACACGTATTTAATTATTTTATGTTATAAGTCTAATCAGAAATTTTTAACACAGATCACATTTAGGATAAAAAACTTTTATACAAACTTTTAACCCCTTTTTCACCCACTTAAAGGTTAAAATTTCAAAAATGCTGAAACACGTGTTTAATTATTTTAAGTTATTAATCTAATCACAAATTTTGAAACAGATCAATTCATTTAAAAAAACGAACTTTCATACAAACTTTTAACCCCCTTTTGACCCTATTAAGGGTTAAAATTTCAAATATGCTGAAACATTAATTATTAATTAATTATTTTAAGTCATAAGTCTAATCACTTATTTTGAAACGGATCACACTTATGACAACGAACTTTTATACAAACTTTAGCAGCGGGTGAAACCGCTGGGCGGGCCGCTAGTTCATAATAAGACTGTACCTAGGTAGTAGGTAGGTTGCAAAATATTATGATTTTTGACTTTGATTAGACTACGAAACTACTGCATTTGCTGGTATAATTATCTATCACATTACAACTAACTATAATGTTTTCAAGTACCATATTTTTATACGGATTCGTTTTCTCATATCTAAAACTTAATAGGTATGTACCTAATGTAAGGTATAGAATTATTTTATAATTATTGCAGATTCCGATTAATTAATAGTCGCACGATAATGGCTATGACTATGTGCGCCTTCACTGTCTCCTGTGCTGACACGCTTGTTCCGCCTCTCTCTTAAAAAAGAACGGTGCCAGGGGCCTGGAAGCTTGCTAATGTGCAACCAGTTCCCAAAAAGGGCGACCGTGCTGACCCTGCCCATTACCGTCCAATTACCATTACCTCTATCCTATGCAAGGTCATGAAGAGGGTACTTAACAGAAAGCTGACCCACCTTGAAGACAATGATCTTCGAAAGCGTGAAAGCCATATTGACGTCACTGAGTCAATATGGCTTTCACCGGGGGCGGTCTACTGCTGATCTTCTTGTGTATGTCACGCACTGCTGGGGCGAAGCCATCGAGAAACACGGCGAAGCACTTGCCGTTTGCTCGATATCTCGAAGGCCTTTGACAGGGCCTGGCATGCAAGTCCGCTCAGCAAGCTTCCTGCTTATGGCATCCCAGCTGATTTTTGTTCTTGGATTTCAGACTTCCTTAGTGAACGGTCCATTAGAGTAGTTGTTGACGGCTGCTCCTCTGACCTTATGGCCATTGATGCCGGAGTTCCTCAGGGGTCTGTTCTCTCTGCAACTCTTTTCCTGCTACACATCAATGACCTCCTTCAGCATGGAATTGTTTGATACGCAGATGATAGTACCGTTTCAGAGAGATACTTGACAGGTGCAGGGACCAGTGGGGATGAAATACGTTCGTTAACAAAGGCCGTGGTAGAGCGAACAGATCTGACCTTAAGCCTTGTCAGTTGTCAATGGGGCGACGACAATCAGGTCTCATTCAACGCCACCAAAACACGGGCGTGTCTTTTCACTGCAAAAAGGAGTCCTTTCGACTGGACACCTACTTTTCGGGGTACATCTGTCCCTGTCACTGACAGGCTTGAGCTTCTAGGCATGGAGTTAAATCTAAACTTCGGTGCGACCATCGAGTACTCGTACAAGGCTTAAACGGCGGATAAGAAGCTGGGCATCCTGAATAGAGTGAAGCGATACTTTACGCCTGGACAGCTTTTAACTCTTTACAAAGCACAAGTCCGGTCCTGCATGGAGTATTGCAGTCACCTTTGGGAAGGCTCAGGCAAATACCAACTTGCCGCTCTTGACTCGGTGGAACGCAGGGCCAAGAGGCTCATAGGCGACAAAAAACTGGTGGACACCAAGCTACATAGCCTGGCACATCGCTGCAAGGTTGCCTGCTTGTCGGTTTTTTACAGATTGTACTTCGGAGAGTGCACTCAAGAGCTCCACGACCTTGTTGCACCAGCTCCCTTCTACCATCGAACATCCAGACGCACCGTCGGATAACATCTATTCCTGGTTGCCATTCTACCAATTCGGACTAAGCGTTTCTAGTCATCATTTATAATACGCACTGCTAAAGAGTGGAACTCACTACCTGCGTCTGTGTTTCCAAACGCATACAACCCTAATCTCTTCAAAGTAAGAGTGAACAGGCTTCTTCTGGGTGAGCTCGCTCCATCTTAGACTCTGTCTCTATCCTATGACCTAGACTAGAGTCAAGAGCAAACCCATCATCAATTAAAAAAAAATTATCGCATTCGTTGCTTCTCGCCATTCTTACGGCCACAAACTCACACTTCAGAATCATCATGACCAGTGACGTCGGCGCATCGTATTTAAAATAAAGAAAATACTTTTAGAAGAGGCAAAAAGAAACGAATACGATTTTGTGTCCGCAGGAAAAAATGTTACTTCAAGAGAAAGAATAATATTTGGTTTGTATTTTGTTTACCTACCTACACCTCACTAAGAAGGTACCTCTCGCAAGTTAATCTAATGCCTAGGTGTAAATAATTTGCTTTGTCCCTGAATTCATCGAATTACAACTAATATTAGACACATTGCTGTTTAACCGACTTCAAAAAAAGAAGGTTATCAGTTGGATATGTATGTATATGTACCTACTATGTACCTACTATGTACCTTATATTGTTCGAATTTGATAATATTCGAGTGTTACTATTTTTGATCCATTTAGACCTCCAAGCACGGCCGTGTGCTTAATTTCATTAGACAAACGTCCACAAACTCGAAAACTGAAAGTCTATCTCGATAGGTATGACTTTTAGTTTTCCAGTTTGTGGACAAACATTAACATGTTAGATAATTTTTGTATACTACAACAACAATTAGGGAACAATTCAAGTTTCATCGAAATCTGTTAAGAAGTTTAAGAGATAATAATAATAAATAAATCAATAATAGAAACACATAAAACGTTTTCATTATTTCGATTTTTTCCGTAGTCGGGAATCAGTTTTTTTAACTATTTATAAAATTTTCAACGTCGTTTTAAGAATTATGTAACTTCAAACGAAAAAGTTAATAATCAGTACATTAAAATTGGTTGTTGTTAATAACTTTTGCCTCGATCGTAATTTTCAATTTACCAAACTTGCATCGTAAAGTACTATACCATCCTTCTGGAGCAGTCCGATAACCTAATGTAATATTAGGAGCGAAATTTATTTTCTCCTTACATTTTGAAACAGAAATTGGTAACAAGGGATATCGATTCCTTTCTCATCTCTACTATCGACTTTTTCGTTAACACCTCTTTAATACGTGAAACATTACTTCACCCCCCGACCCCCGATAGTGCGATAGAGAGCGTTGCCGCTCGCGACTGACTGTAGGTATTTTTAAGGTGAAATTTGCGTCTCGGGAGAAAACGTTTCCCACATACTAAATCACAACCAATATTTTTGATTTTAGTGTCCATCGTTTTAGCATATTATATTCTAGGTTTATAGCTTTTTATTTTTTCTTAAAACAACTTTGTTTTGAAAATACAAACGTTTTACTTCAAGGGAGATTTCGTCATAAAAAAAGTGACTTTTAGACGCCTACAACTTTCAATCAATTGCAAAATTCGAAAAAAGGAAAAACTATAAACCTAGCTTTTTACTGTGTCAACAACATTCTCAAAAATCATCGAGATCGGATTACGTTTAGGGGTAGGAAAACGTTTTCTCTTTTTGTATGGACGAGAGCTCGGTAGTCGATTCTCTTAAGGTACATCGCGGCCGACCACATGCGACTAACGTGCGCAGCCGATGCAACTATTGTCGCTTCGCCAATGCAACAATATCCGCGTTAATCGCATGTCGTCAGCCGTAATGAACGAACTTGCACCTTCAACAAAGTTTGGGGTTTTCTACAACATTAAAGTAAATAAAACAAGCTTTGAAACTTATCTTTTAATAAAAATTGAAGTATAAAGCGTAGAAGTATCCTACACTGTCCGCAAATTTTCAAGAAATACACAGTCAGAACAGCTTTCTGATATTTCGTCTTGCGTGCTTGCTTATTTATGTATTCTTCTCCTTCTACTTCTTGCGTCTGGAACAAACCACGGTTTAGAAGGCCACGCAGGACAAAGCAGCTCAATTTGTTTTGATACTCAAGTCTGCTACAACTGGTCTGTTGTTTATTGTCCTTGTAAAATTTGGTCACCAAACAAACATGTTGCCGTCACTTTCACCAACACAGATCGTCGCTAGATTTTATTTGTGTATTTTTGAAAAAGCTATATGTTCTACTAAATAAATTTGCTATTTACAATTTCTTGATTTTATTGCGTTTTTATTATTTTCCACCAAAGCTTCACAAAAAAGTCAAACGTGACAGGTATCAATATGTATTTTTATCACATTGCTTTTTATCTATGGGATGCAGGAGCCATACTTTTTGCTGAAAAGTTATTTTGTTGATCTTTCTAAGAATATGAAATCCTAGTACATTTTCACTGCCTGCTGGTTTTCTTGACTCGCTTGGCTCAAACTTGTGTTCACTTGATTTTCTGCGCTCTTGGTAATTCAAGCTTCGCGGGTAGACTTTGTACTTACTCGCGCAGCCAGCGTTTAGCTGAGATGATGATGATGAGTGACTTCGCCCTGAGCGTACGTCAGGGGCCCGTTTCACAAAGCTAATCAGAAGGCGTGTTGGCCATACATTTTTGTACCGTACACTATGCGCAGTTCTCGTTAGACGCGCCATGCAGCCGCATGCAGCACACGTGTTTTTTGGTATTCTTTTGGTACAAAATATCTAATCCAGGAATACTTAAATCAACAACTTCCGGATCGAAACGTCTAACAGAACCCGGTTTGCCGCATTACTGGTTCGTCACACATAAAAACGAGACCTGATTCGTCACAAAGCTACATTATTCTTTAAAAAATCTTAGCCCCGTTCCGTCACCACTTTCGTCATTCAAAATCTACCTAATGGTAGTATTCCAATTTGGGCAGTCGGGGGACCCTGCTCTGTAAAGATTTGTATGGGACGCTTACTGATGAGCGCGACTGTGCAGCACGGCCGGGTGGCGTAGCTTGCACGTGACCTCCAGCAGCGACGCCAAACCTGCCTCGGAAGCAGAACGTAAGCGCCGCTCGCTTATCACATCACGGCAATCAAAATTGCTTCCGTTTGACGTTTATGCCGTGTGGTGCTGGCTTAGTTTTGAATCACCCCATTTCTAAGGCTACTAAGGTATTTATTGGATTCATCCAGGGAATGGGCAGCTGCGTTCCCTAAACTGCGTTCGCCATTCCGCATGCTGTTGTTAAATTGAAAAATTGTGATCAAATCAGACCCATGAACCTGTCGCCATCCGTCATCATCATCACAGCACTATGTGAGGTGGCTACGCGTGTCGCTTGTCGTCACGTCCGCTTGTCGCTTCATTCTCGCGCAGAACCACTATGGTTCCACCTAGTGCGACTAGTGCGAACATACCTTCATATCGTTCATCCTGAATATTAGGAAAGCAAATAGCAAGGCATCTTCAATATTTTTTAAGTTTCTTTGCCTACAAACCATAACCAACCTACTACCTACGTAGTCTCCTTAGTAGTCTCTGACTTACCTACTACCATAAACTTAGTTGCTTAGAATCTTTATGATTTTGACCACGAAAATTTTGACTGTTTGTCAGCTGGTTCGTCATGTCACGTGTCACGTGAAGACTATTGTTGAAAATAAAAACCATTGAAAACACGTGTTATTTACCAAGAATACATGGCGATTAAGAGTATTTAAGTTTTGAACCCATTTTGGAAAGTGAATTTTGACAAAAAAATATTGTTTTAATACCAGGAAAACATAAACGACTTTAAGTTTTGAAAGTGAATTGTGCCATAGCAAGTGCGAGTCGGACTCGCGCACGAAGGGTACCGTACCATTATTTACTTGCAAAAAAAACACGTGTTTTGTATGGCAGCCCCCATAAATATTTATTTTATAAAATTTTTTGGTATTTGTTGTTATAGCAGCAACAGAAATACAACATCTGTAAAAATGTCAACCGTCTAACTTTCGCGGTTTATGAGATACAGCCTCCATACAAGTTTTTTAGTATAGGAGCCCCCTTAAATATTTACTTTATTCTAATTTTTAGTATTTGTTGTTATAGCGGCAATAGAAATACATCATCTGTGAAAATTTCAACTGTCTAGGTATAACGGTTCCAGAGATACAGCCTCGTAACTGTAGGACGGACAGACGGACAGACAGACGGACAGCCAAGCCTCAGTAATAGGGTTTTCGTTATTACCCTTTGGGTACGGAACCCTAAAAATATAATTGTTGACATTGCCATTTCATGGGTAATACCAGGGAAACATAAACATACTGAGAAGACTATGTTCATTGCTGCTTTTTAGTGTTGTGTTTGTTGCAAATCCTTTTGAGAAACTCCAATGTATAAGATCTGCGAGGAAGCATATTTAATAGGAGGTGGCATGACTTATTTCACTCTTTGCAGGTGAGGGTTGTGAGGAGCTACTTTAGTGATGGGAAAATATTTGTTTGGGGAACTGGTAACCTTTTTTTTGATAATGTTACTTTTTTAGATGAGTGAATTAACCATTACAAACCAAGCTAATGCATTTAAAATGGACGTCCAAAGCCCACATTTCTCGCTTGTTATACCCCTTCCGTTACACCCTGTATAGGGTGAAATTTAATGAATGACCTCCATATCTAAGGAAGCTCCATATCTTTTTGTTCCTTATCACCAGCCCGTCTTGAATTCTTGCTATCGGCCACTAGTAAGATTTCACCCTATATATCATGGAGCTACACTATAATGCAGCTTCCCACCCAAGAGGTGTCCGGCGCCTGTTATCAGACGCTCGAGAGCCAGTGATGCATAAATCACTTACTTGGCTAGTGTGTAGTATCTATACTAACAGCAAGGCGGTCGTTGTAGCCCAATTCTGGCTCTCAAACTCAATCGATTCGATGATGTAGAATAATATTTTGCGTGCGTTGATTTTCATGTTCTTTCATGTATCTTTGCGTTTTCACCCATAATAAAAGACAACCTTTATCCCATATATAGGGTGAAATTTAATGAATGACCTCCATATCTAAGGAAGCTCCATATCTTTTTGTTCCTTATCACCAGCCCGTCTTGAATTCTTGCTATCGGCCACTAGTAAGATTTCACCCTATATATCATGGAGCTACACTATAATGCAGCTTCCCACCCAAGAGGTGTCCGGCGCCTGTTATCAGACGCTCGAGAACCAGTGATGCATAAATCACTTACTCTGCTAGTGTATAGTTGCCCTGCAATCTTCGCCACCGTGACTGCGGCGATTATTTTCTAGGTACGTAATTGTAGGCATTTTTAATGTTCAGAAACATCTCAATGTTTCGTTGCCGTGTGATGCCGGCTTAGAATAGCATCACCCCGTTTCTTTTCCGTGGGAGTTGTAAGAGGCAACTGAGGGACTTGAGGGTGTGTATTGCAATTTTATCACTATGGCGATACACAATTTTCCGAATGACCCTCAAATATATGTCAGACGTGGCGTAAATGTCCGTTTTTGCGGCCGTTTACGCTCTGCCTACCCCGCAAGGGATAATAGGCGTGATATATGTATGTATGTTTGTTTGTATGTAACATCTCAATTCGTACCTATCTTAAGACCACAAACCATATTGAACATAGAATAAACTAAGGTAGCCATGAGGCAGCTTCCCACCCAAGTAGCTTCCAGCTTCCGTTATCAGACGCTCGACACATCAGCAATGCATAAATCACTTACTCGGTGTTTAGTTGCTCTATTAAAACAGAGTCTCTTGTGCCTGCTTTTTTTTCATACAAAAGAAAATCATCAATATACTCATTGCGGTGAGGCCATAAACTTCTGTTTTCCGCGACTGATGGAAAGCAATTTTTTGTCTTGTGTTTGGGAAAAACATGTGCAGGAGATACGCCTTAAAATTATGATTTTACTAATAATTTTAATATACTAGTTACGATAGAAAAATACAGGTAAATAATATGATATTTGCTACAAATGTAACGAATGATTCATTTCTCCTTTTAAATGATACTACAATAAAGAAAATTATTTCTTTCAGATTTTGGGCCCTTGACTGTTTTTAATTGACAATAGGCATCTCACAAATTCATCCATTTTTGTTTTCTTCTAACGCGTCTTCCCCTTATCCTCACACTGGACATGCTCCACTATCGAATAAGTCTCTCAGGACGAATTGTGCCCTCCTTACGTTTTCTACTGCTTCGGGTTTCAATTTTCAATTTATTTATTGCTTTCATGTACAGTATAAAAGATCTCAAAAACATCAACTTAGCATTAGTACATGAACCATGTTTTAATAGGGCATTGCAACTTGTTGGCATGCAAAAATTAGTACCTTTAAAACATTTCAAAATCGAAAATCTTAATATTATTATTGTCAGGTACCAGTAGCATTTTTATAATCAGAAACATTCGTTATTTAACGATAAGTAAGTATGTCACACCTTCATAATTTGTGGTTTCATATCTTCTTAATTGTTTGCTCTCTCATAATGTTTTCCTCCACTACATACTTACTATCTCATAGGTGTTGCACAAATCGCTGATAATATTTTTAACAGTAAAAATGTAAAGCTAAAATCTTGGAAGGACAGAATGTTTGTTCCATTAGGCCACTAGTGGCGGTCTAAGCAGTGGTGTATTGGGACTAACGGATTAACAATACCACTATTGCTGCGGCAGAGGTCACCACAAAACAAAATAAACATAATTTTATTACTGAAGGGTGTTCTCGGCTAATACTTTTTTTAATTATATTTTTTACATAATGGTGATTTGGACACACACACCCGTGAGGTGATTTTTGTAGTGGTTTTAATTTTACGACTTCTCTCTTGATGTAATATCTAAGTAGCATTATATTGTATTGTATAATTGCATTATTAGGATATTTTATGCACAATGAACATATTTTTACGCTGTGGGCAATCAAATCTTTTGCTGATGTAAGTTATTTAGGTAGGTACATAATAATCAATAACATTTATGTGTTTCTGCCGTTGTTCACAACACTACCTACCTATTTTTGTTTAGAATAGAACAGGATTTCACCATGATTTCGTTTTTGATCATAATTTTATTGCTAGATTAAGATTTACTGCGAGCCGATATTCGAAGCTCGACATTATCAGCAAATCAAAGTTTTGTTATTTTATTTATTTCAGCTTATTTCCTCTGAACAACATTTTAGGAAACATCATGTACTTTGAAACACTGGTGCCTCTCTTCTCCACATACTGTAAACAGCGTTTTACTACGTCTTGAAAGGTAACCTGCATAAATCTCAGAGACCCTGTGAAACCGAGTAGCGTGTGGTCACTTAATGTCTTGGATAAGAGAAGAGGTGGGACCCCGCGATCCCGACAGCTGCCAGAGTGTGGTCACTTTAGTGTCTACAAAGAGAGTTGTAAGGATGCAGTATATTCAGATTTCACATGTTACTGGTAAAATTTTTGGTAACTTAAAGGTAGGAATCCTTAATTGTGATTCAAATACTTATCCTACATGCTCCTTCATAGTTATTAATTAGCAGGTATTAATTTCATCTTACACGTAGCTGATAATTACAAGAGCATCAGTTTACATAGAGGTACGGAGATGAACAGTGATTTCCGTTCTAACATGTTAATCTTAGTAATAATAAGGATGCGTTTACATTGGTATGTATAATGGCTGATAAACGAAAATGCCACGCCGCACTCCGCCGCCGCCACAAAATAGATGTACACTCTGTATTTTTAGGGTGTGCCTAAAGTGCGACAAGTATAATTATCGTTCTTGAACTCGAATGTTAATATCAGTAGTTGGGCGACTTGAGTGTTAACATTCTCATATCGACGATGATATACTAATACCTCCTAACTAGCAAAAATCAAATTTTACAGGAGGCGAAAAAAACGTTTTATTTTTATTTTTTATTTTTATGAAAAAGTAAAGCACTGCAATATTTATTTAAAATATGAGACAAATTTGGTCCTGACATTGATTTTATCTTAAGACAATCCGTTTCCAAGTTAATGTTAGATAGGAGTTATTCGTTTTATAGGTGTCCACTTTAAATTTATATTAATGAATTTAGAAGGTTTTATGAAAACAAACATCAAATCAATTAAAGAAATATTAATTAATCATAGGCCAAAAACTTAAAGTTATTTGTTAAACAACCAGAATTGAATTGGACTTTAGTATCCTGCGTCAGATCAGACATGGAAACAGATTTTACTAGGGGCTCTATAGTGTAAGTCTGTCTCAATGTTTTTCAATTATTAAGTTCTGTTGGATACTGTTGACACTTGCCAACAAGTTCTTTGATCTCTTCATTGCCGGAATACCAAGCATACTCATGCTCATTTATATCGACATTCTCATATAATATCAATTCCGATTTACATTTTCGGTGGACAGCAAATTCAGCTTCAATATCTTCTGTTAAATCAGATAACGATAAAGATTTTTGAAGAGTTAAAATGGGCAGGCGATAAAAGCATTGATTTCAAAATGACTTGTTCATTGTCAGAAATGTTAAAAACAGTTGGAAGTTCTTTAACGACATGACTTAAAACATTTGCTAAGGTTGCTGGACCTTGAACCACCGCAGATACAGATGTTTAATTTTTCTTACGTACCTATCGGTGATTTTTACTGACTAAGCTGACGTGGTGGAATGGCAACCAGGTATGGATGGTATCTGGCGGTGCGTCTGGATGTCCGATGGTACAAGGGAGCTGGTGGAACAAGGTCGTGAAACTCTTGAGCACACTCTCCGAAGTACAATCTGTAAAAAACCGACAAGCAGGCAACCTTGCGGTGATGTGCCAGGCTGTAGCTTGGTGTCCACCAGTTTTATGTCGCCTATGAGCCTCTTGGCCCTGCGTTCCACCGAGTCAAGAGCGGTAAGTTGGTATTTGGCTGAGCCATCCCAAAGGTGACTGCAATACTCCATGCAGGATCGGACTTGTGCTTTGTAAACAGTCAAAAGCTGTCCAGGCGTAAAGTATCGCTTCACTCTATTCAGGATGCCCAGCTTCTTAGCCGCCGTTTGAGCCTTGTACTCGATGGTCGCGCCGAAGTTTAGATTTGATGTCAACTCCATGCCTAGAAGCTCAAGCCTGTCAGTGACAGGGACAGATGTACCCCGAAAAGTAGGTGTCCAGTCGAAAGGACTCCTTTTTGCAGTGAAAAAGACATGCCTGTGTTTTGGTGGCGTTGAATGAGACCAGATTGTCAGTTCGCCCCATTGGGAGACAAGACTTAAGGTCAATTCTGTTCGCTCTACCATGGCCTTTCTTAATGAACGTATTTCATCCCCACTGGTTTTTGCACCTGTCAAGTATCTCTCTGAAACGGTACTATCATCTGTGTATCCAACAATACCATGCCGAAGGAGGTCATTGATGCAGCAGGATAAGAGTTGCAGAGAGAACAGACCCCTGAGGAACTTCGGCATCAATGGCCATAAGGTCAGAGGAGCAGCCGTCAACGACTACTCTGATGGACCGTTTCCTCGTAAGAAAATGGAATAAAATAATGGTTTTCAGTTCAAATATTACCTGCAAACTAAAATAATTAAACCGTTTTTGGGTTACTATAAGATAAATTTAAAGTAAAATGACAAAAAAACTACTAGGTACTAAATTAACTACACATAGAAAATAATCAGTTTTGTGATCGAGCAAAAAACACAAGGTATCGTCATTTAAAAGTATTATTATCATAAACAACTTATCAGTCGTATCTTCCCTTGACGTTGTTGTAGGTAATCAATATTTTTTATTCCCTAAGTATTAGTATTTTTTTTGTAAACACTTTTAGAAAACTTTATACGTACAAAAAAATCGTGTCCTTTCATCACAAAAAACAACGAAGAATAATGGCCACTGGTCCTCGCATGCGCCGCGCCGCTCCGTGACGACAACGCGGTGAGACAGTTGCCTGGCTCAATCGTTCGATCACTTTCGCGCATCGGTTGCGTTTCAATCAGTTTTCTCGGCAGCAGCGAGCAAGGCTAGACGCGTTTGATGGTAGATAGGAGATATTGGTAGCAAAATTAAAGCAAATGTAACTTAGGAGATTTTTGTTTTGAAAGTTAGGATATTTTAGCAGCATTATTTCCGGCCATGCTGCAAATGTGATTTTAGGAGGTGTTCGCACGATTGAATTGTGGCGCCAATTTTCACAAAATCACTTAGGAGTTCCCGCAAGCCGATGCAAAATTGGATTCTACGTCGAATGGTATTAAAAACGAGTTTTGGCCCAAACTGTCAGTTAGGAGGTATTAGTATATCATCGTCGATATGCAAATATTTTTTAAACTATATCGGTGTAATTAAGTTAGACACGCATTCAGTCGGCGTAAAATATATTTTTCCATACGATTTGACGTTGTTATACAACTTAAACCATGTCTAATGTATTTTGTTCTAACACAGCACTTGTTGCTCATTCACACGGCTCACCGTAACCAGGGGGGTCTCACTCCACGGTTTAGGTATGTTCCGCCGGCGGGTCCCCTACGGGGACTAATCTCCGCGGGTTGTCACTTGTCGTCGCCAGACCGCCAGTGTGCCGCTAGCCGCCGCACTGTTCGCACGCACGTGCTGCTCGCGCGCACACTTACTTGATTTTTTTCTGTGTTTTAGTACGTTTATTCGTTAAAAAATCGATCGGGTCGTCGACTCGGTGTCCCACTCGATACAAAGAACAGTTAGACACAAGAATAATTAATTGTTTTTCTATATAAACAGTAGTCATTAATAATTTCGTTTAGGTTTATAAATATTTACAAATCTTACAATTCCTTTCGTAGATTAAGTGAACAAATAAGATATTATAGCAAAATCAATAACAAAAAATCTTCGTGCACGAATAACATGATGACAAGTTACAACCCTTGGAGTTCGCCGGCGGCTCAGTCATAAAACTGCGATGCGCAAGGGAGATTGAGCGTTCGCGCGCGTTCATAAGTTTCAATTTTGTTTGTGAGCGGTTGGGTACACCGAGCGTAGGTATTAATTTATACCTAAACATGTAATTTCTTAGGGAGTGATTCTTCTGTACGTTAGTACTATTATATATTCTGTGCCGTAACATCATAAGAAAGTCGTTGCTGGACCACAGAATATTGGCTGGACCTTAGCTAAAGCACAGATCATCATCATTATCATATCGTATGGCCATCCCTGCTTAGATCATACGTCAATGTCAAGGTTAAAGCACAGATCACTCAATATTTACCAGCTAAGGTTCTTAGAGACCGACAACATTATTTCTAATACTTTTTTTTGGGGACCAAACACACCTGCAGAATTCAATGATCTTATTACCTAGGATGTGACACAGACAGGTACTTACTTAAAAGGAGATCCTAGTAATATTGGAGCATGAATCAAAGGCTTCCCTCCACTGTGGTCTCGGACTTACGTCTCATTGTGATGTCGGCGGAAACTTAATATCCCGTAGATCGGCCATTGTGAGGACATATCACTCGGCATCTCTCGGACCACAGATTATGCAAGCATAAGTCCTGTCTAAGGATCCTAGATAATTACAGTCGTAATGCAAATATTTGTGATAGTTTACGCGAGCTAGTTGTTCTTTAAAAAACGCTCATACAAGTCATGATTTCCCTGCCAAATCTCAGCCAATTGAAATCACAGACCACATACATACATACACATATCACGCCTATAATCCCTTGCGGGGTAGGCAGAGCGTAAACAGCCGCAAAAAACGGCCATTTACACAACGTCTGACAAATGTTCAAGGGTTATTCGGAATATTGTGTATCGCTATAGTGACAGGATATCAGCCCATCGCCTAAAATTGCAATACACACCCTCGAGTCCCTTAGTCGCCTCTTTCGACTCCCACAAGAAAGAAATGGGGTGATGCTATTCTAAGCCGGCATCACACGGCCATCACAGATCACAATATATCTGTCCTAAAGTTTTTCCACAGACAAAAGAGCTTGTACGGATGGTGACCGCGCATGACGTTTCGGTTGCCTCTGAGTTTTTCATATCATCTGTTGTAACCTTAGATGAAATATTGGTCCTGGTAATATAAGGTTGTATTGTAACTCATTTCGAATATAACTGTTTTTTGGCGCTTAAATACCATAATGAAAATGTAAAATAAGGAAGTACCGGCTATTGTTTTCTTCAAATTTTTATTGCAAAGTAGATGGAACATTGTACAGACGTTATGATCAAAGTTATAACACTTGTTATTGAGCATTTTACGATCTCAGTTTCGGCGAATGGCAAGTTTAATGACGTCACAATACAGCAAGACGTTTAACATCGCCTGTTATTGCGTCAGTTTTATATTTCAGTGTTTTATTTACGCTGTAAAATAAATCAACGTTGTATTTTTTACTACGGACTAGAATATTAGTTAGATATCCGTACTTCCGAACTAATATTATAAATCTGAAAGTTTGTGTGTGTGTATGTATGTTTGTTACCTCTTCACGCTCAAACGGCTTGACCGATTTGGATTAAATTTGGAACACAGGTAGAGTTTAACCCGGAATAACACATAGGTCATTTCATAGGTGACGTAATTTTACAGGTTTTTGACGTGTAAAATTATTTTATCAAGAAATAAATGAATGAAATGAATGAATGTCACTTTTTGCCGCGGGAAAAAAAACTATTACCACGGGGAAATGAGTGGCAGCGGGTAAAACCGCTGGGCAGAAATCTAGTTGTGTAATAAAATGAATAATTACATTACAAGGAGGTTTATAATCTCCCTGCCCTTAACCTTATTTATGTAGGAATCGGTCTATCAGACGTTAAATCTATTTATAGATTATTACTACATACATGCACACATACATATATCACGCATGCCTATAATCCCTTGCGGGGTAGGCAGAAAGTAAAAGAACGTAAAAAACTAACATTTACGTCTGACAAACATTGGAGGATCATTCAGAAACTGTATAGCACCATAGTAACAGGTTATCAGCCTATCGCCTAAAATTGGAATACACATGTAACCCTCGGGATCCTAGTCACCTCTCACGACACCCACGGGAAAGAAATGGGGTATTGCTATTTTAAACCCACATCACACGGTGAGATTCTTAGTAACCAAATAATTCGAACGATTGTTAACTATGAATGTACTAGCAGAAGCCGTGGTATAGATTATTTCATAAACCAAAATAACAATGCAAACAACACAGAAATTCGTGCATATATCATAATATCTGCCGGACCTAATCCCCGCCGAGGCATACAATGGGGCAGTCGATACGAGAACCGATCACAACTGTGCTCCATAGTCCGACATATTTCGTGCCAACAGCTATCACACTTCAGACATAGCGTAATTCAAAATGCCCGTCGTGTGAAATCTCTAGGCTTGTGGTTTGGGATAAAACAAGAAATAAAAATAATATAGCACTGTGAGTGCAAAATTAAACCATAAAACAAGAAGATTATACATACATACACATACACATATCACATCTATTATCCCTTGCGGGGTAGGCAGAGCGTCAACGGCCGCAAAAAACGAACTTTTACGCCACGTCTGACAAATATTTGAGGATCATTTGGAAATTTGTGTATCGCCATAGTGACAGGTTGTCAGCCCATCGCTTAAAATTGCAAACACACCCTCGAGTCTCTTAGTCGCCTCTTACGACACCTACGGGAAACAAAAGGGGTACTGCTATTCCAAACCGATATCACACGGTGGGATTTTTAGTAACCAAATAATTCGAACGATTGTTAACTATGAATGTACTAGCAGAAGCCGTGGTATAGATTATTTCATAAACCAAAATAACAATGCAAACAACACAGAAATTCGTGCATATATCATAATATCTGCCGGACCTAATCCCCGCCGAAGCATACAATGGGACAGTCGATACGAGAACCGATCACAACTGTGCTCCATAGTCCGACATATTTCGTGCCAACAGCTATCACACTTCAGACATAGCGTAATTCAAAATGCCCGTCGTGTGAAATCTCTAGGCTTGTGGTTTGGGATAAAACAAGAAGATAAATGAAAATAATAGAGGTATAGCACTAAAAGTGCAAATAAAACCATAAAACAAGAAGATTATACATAAGTACGCATAATTGTAGTATTCTAAACTATGCTCATTCTGCTAAGGCGGTTTTCCCACTTTTCGTCCGTCTCTGCGTATTTTTAACGCACCGTGACGTATGTGTCTATCAAAACAATTGAAATTGCAAATTTCGATCTTATTCTTATACGAATATGGCTATGGTGCGTAACGGATGCGTCTTTCAACTCGTTTGTTTTATGATACGAATATTATCGGCATTCGAAATTTCCTTACGTCTGACAGACGCATGCGTTACGGTACGTTAAAAATACCAGCAATGGACGACAAGTGGGAGACCCGTCTTACAGTAATTCGGCAAAGGTGTTATGAAATAACTTTTTCTTTGGTTATTTGTCGTATTTATGCTTTTTTCTCATACATTTATTTTTCGCGTTTTCATAGAAAGTCAGCCAGCTGATCAAAATTTTGATATGGGAGGTCGTTTTATTTTTTATCTTTTACCAACATAGCCTCTATATATAAACTTGTACAGTTTCATGGTCTGATCATGCCTGCAACATTTTCGGTACACCGTCCCTTACACCCAAAATAGGGTGAAATTTTACTAGTGTCCGATAGCGTAGGCCGAAATATAAAAAATAAATTGGACCTGCCATAAAAAGTGTATCAGCCGGCCTAGTCAATTCTGAACGGTAGAGGAAAAGTTTTTCCTTATCACTATTCGTCCTAAATTTTCGATATCGGTCACAAGTAAAATTTCAAATTAGTGTTGTGATAAACTTACACTAAAGCTTTTCCCTTGCGCCACCTGCCAATATCCACCAGCATTGAATGGCTCAGGAAGAGGGAGCACAAAAGCTGTGCATCTGCAGACAATGGGCGGCCGCGATCTGACCGCTTCCCCTACACATTACACCGACGGTTTGCTCAAACCTGCACACCGAACATCGCTCAATGGGGATTCATTGCTGAATCAACTCCACTGCCTTTCATTTGAAGGGGTACCCGTATTTGTACTTCTACGATGCTGTGTTACCATGAGATGCTGGTATAGAATTGCATCAATCCATTTCAACCCATCCAAGTCCGTAATTTGTAACCGAAGTGTAGGTAGGTAAGTGAGAGTACTTAAATTATAAGTTATCGCCAGAATTGATTCGCTAAGACGAAAATGTTCTTAACCGAGATGTTACTAACCTCGTTTTTAAAATAAAAACATTTTCGTGTTAGAGATTCAATTTTGACGATAACTCATAATTTGTACTGTCACTAAACAATAGTTAAAAATATTTGGAGGTTCCTCTTATTGGTCTAGTTAGTCTGAAAAAACAAATATTTTTCAAGATTTTAAATTCTAGCCTATCATCGCATTAACAATGGCTACTGAAATTAATTTTAAAGCATTTATTTCTGAGTAGAAATTTACAAGTTTCTGTTTTAGAAAGTCACAGTCTACATAACATCTTAATTCATAAAAAAATATAGTGTTTACAGTAATGTAAAAAAATACATATCAAAGTTTGTGACGAACGAGTATTATATCTATCTATCTCTATATTTTTATTCATTCTGATTTTCACGCGCCAGTCTTTGCACTTCAGCGTTTTGAACCTTTTTTTATGCTAAATGCACATTTTCCATTCGGTTTTGTCTTTTGAAAAATAACTGCTTGTTGTTATTATGATTAACATTTGCATTTCCAACGGGATAAAGATATTTCCTTTTTGTTAGTTTTAAATTAATAAATGTAAGTTCGAATGAACTACATATATTATGACGCATCAGTATATTTTAACTACCGTGTGATGCCGGCTTAGAATAGCATTACCCCATTTCTTACCCATGGGTGTCGTAAGAGGCGACTAAGGGACTCGAGGGTGTGTATTGCAATTTTAGGTGATGGCTGACAACCTGTCACTATAGTGATACACAGTTATCTGATTGACCCTCAAACTTTTGTCAGACGTGGTGTTAATATCCGTTGAACGGCCGTTAACGCTCTGCCTACCCCGTAAGGGATATAGGCGTGATTTATGTATGTATTTAGTATATTTTAATACCTAATTGAAATAAGTTTAAAATTTATGTTTTAACTGGCGTTTGGTTTTATTCCAGATCGCCACCTACTTTCATTTAAATTTGTGTAAAAAATATAACAAAATAGTCATACAATGAGTTTGTTTGCTACATAACAGCTACGATTCCGCTACGGATGCAATCTTTCATACTCGATTTACGATTTTTTAGGGCCCCGTAAGCTGAACGATTAAAATAAAAACCTAATAGCCGAAAACGGTAATTTAAATTATACAACTTTAAGCGAATCAGGCGAGCCGATTTGAATCGCAGGCGACACGTTAATGCCTTTCGAATTAAATGACAAATTCCATTGTACGGAGGCAGCCGGAACAGGATTTATCTTGAAGTTCTCTTGCATTCTCAGATCTAAGAATATAGTCGATAGACCACAGTCAAGACTTAGTACCTACTCATACCATAAAAATGCAGTTAGTACTCAGGAGGTGTCAATCAAAAAATACTGTTCTAATTAGAAAAACCGCAAGAAGAATACGTTTCTTAGTGCTTAAATATTTTCTTATTTCATAAAGACGATAGGCTAGTTTGAAACAATGTATGTTCTGAGCTAACATAACTTCAATGAAACGGTATTGAAAGACTTTGATATAATATTTTTAATTTACGGTCTTCCAGAGTGAATTTGGTCACGAATTCATAAAGATAAGATAAAGATAAAGATATTTATTTGCATTAAATGTAGTAAAATTACATGGTGACAATTCTTAAATAAACATAGTATCATACATTTAGATTATGGTCAATCTCGCATTTTTTTTTTTTAAAAAGCACAGTAGAGAGAAAAGATCAATTTAGTTTTATTTACAATTAAAATATTCGGTTATTGAATAAAAACATGATTTTTTTTTTAATTTCCCTATTGACATATTATTATTTGCACACTCCGTATATTTTCTTTGATCTGAGTTTGTATTGTATTCTATTTTGCAAATGGGAGTCGAGAATTCTGGCACGTTGCTGGCTGCTTCTGATATTAGTACAAAGTCCACACCAACGTGGAATTGGCTACGGTCGAGATACCTACTGCATCCGTGGTCTAGAGCTCTGAACGTGGTAGTTTAAAGAACCGGAAGGGAAAATTATCTACGGGGCATGACGTAGTTTTTGAGCTCCGTACCTCAAAAGAAAAAAAATGGAACTCTTCTAAGATAACTTTGTTGTCCGTCCATATGTCACGACCTTTTATCTCGGCAACGCGTACAGATATCGAGTTGAAATTTAAAATTATACAGAGTACAGCTTTCAGAATACTGATAGGGTGCAGGCAGACCATGAAACGGAACAACTTTACCCTAGAAAATATGTCAGGAAATGACAAAAAACCGACGTCCCATACAAAATCACGATCAGCGAACTGCATTTACGGGAAGTCCAATTTTTTGACGTTCCCTTAAATATTTTTTGTGAAAAATTGTTCAGTTTCATGGTCTGAATGCACCCTATGAGTATTAAGAAGGCTGTCCCTTACACCCTGTATAACTAAGGACGGCTTGTGAATCGAAATTCATAGGTACTTTCTGTAAACCTTGATTTATGAAATTTGGTAAGTAGCTTAGTTTTAAAGTACAGGTATATTATAATATGTTTTTTTATGGGGATGAAAAAGAACAAAATTGTAAAATTGAGGCTAGTAGTTAAAGTGGAGTATCATATGATTTGACTGGGCCGCCGATGGCGTAGCGGATAGTACCCTGTCTGCTACGCCAATGGTAGTAAGTAATGGGTTCGATCCCCACAAGACACAAATATTTGTTAAGTCGTTTTCAGATATTTGTGTTTAGTCTGGGTGTTTTATGTATAATATGTATTTATTTTCAAAAACAAGTATATAAGTATTAATATCAGCTATCTAGTTCCCATAGTACAAGCATTGCTTAGTTTGGGGCTAGATGGTGCTGTTTGAATTATCCAGGATATTTATATGAAAGGGCCTGGATATACATGTTACGGACCTATCGGAAGGCGAGTCCGGCTCACACTTGGCAGATTTTTTACGTTAATCCCAATATTTAGATACTTATATAGAAATGCCATTTAAACAACCTCTTACGAATCATGATAAGCTTTGAAAGATTGCAATGTTTGTAGTAACCGTTAGTCATGTTGCGTTTCTATTTCAAAGAATTTCTAGGTAGAAACACGAATAGTTATATTCAGATTATTGTACCTTTACACGGGTCGATCTTATACAGGTACAAGTGACGGAGTACCGAAACTTTGCTGGCATGAACAGACCATGAAACAGAACAACTTTTTCTATGAAGGCTATGTAAACAAAAAAAAATATCCTCCCATACACAATTTCCGATCAATTTTCTATGTCAATTTAAAAAAATTCGTTTCGCGATATAGGCTTCATAGTAAAAGTTAGTAAGTTTTATGCCTGCAAAATATATAATATAATACAGGGTGTATAATAATTTTAGGCGGTTCTCCCACTTGTCTTCTGTCGCTGCGTATTTTTAACGCACCGTAACGCATGTATCTGTCAGATGAAAGAAAATTACGGCTACTGTGCGTCTACGGTGCGTTACTCTACGTCACGGATGTATTGCACCATATAGCTACATGTTCCATGCGTTAGCATGTAGGTATCTGTTAGATGAAAAAAAATAATACGGCTACTGTGCGTCTACGGTGCGTTACTCTACGTCACGGATGTATCGCACCATATAGCTGTATTTGAGTGAGAATGCGTTAAAAATACGCCGTGTGATGCCGGCTTAGAATAGCATCACCTCATTTCTTACCCATGGGTGTCATAAGAGCCGACTAAGGGACTCGAGGGATGTGTATTGCAATTTAAGGCGATGGGCTGACAACCTGTCACTATAGTGATACACAGTAATCTGATTGACCCTGAAGCTTTTATCAGACGTGGTGTTAATATCCGTTTTACGGCCGTTAACGCTCTGCATACCCAGTAAGATATATTCGTGATTTGTGTGTGTGTGTGTGTACGTAAAAAATACGCAGTGACGGACGACAAGTGGCAGAACCGCCATAATCTTATTAATTTAATACTAAATCGTACTTACCTAAACCCACTCATCAGCTATCTACAGTCTACATAGAGCCAGTGACTGCCTAGCAGAAGCAACTGTGCCTTAGCGTCACGTAATGGCATTGCTACAATACAACTATTGTGATTTATGCCATTGGTCTCAATTCCATTTTACCGACTAAAATCTCTTAACTAAAAAAAGGATAAGACAAGAATAGAAGGCCAAATTTTATAATATGGTATTTGTGAAAATTTTTGCGGTGATTAAAAATATGGCGGTTAAACATTTGAAAAAACTGCGAAATTGCGCGGAAATTTTTGAATATTTAAGACTTGATATGACTAAATTTGGCAACGACATCTTCTTTCCTTTTCTAAATTTATTTAACGGAAAGTGACAGTGCTATTTATCAATTCTCAACTAAATACCGGGCAGGATCCGGAATGTTGTCACTGCACGTTTGAGTACAACCAATGCTATGCTGGCTGTTCCGTTTATGACAGTTTGATAGCCGAGAAATGATTTGAGACGCTTATTGATAGTTTGATTACACTAGCATATAGTTCAGGCCGTGTGATGCCCGCTAAGGGTCGCCGCAAACCTAACAGCTGCCGCGCGACAATTGCTCGCGATGGCTCTTGTCATCTCGTGACATTTGTCCTCAGCGGCAGAAGCGGACACGCGCGACAGCTCGAGCTGCCGCGAGCATCCGCGAGCCGGCGGCAGAACTGCGCGTGCGTCCGCTGTTGCGCTAGACAGTGTTGCCAACTACATCATATTAAAATTGAATTCGATGGTTAGGATGCATCCAGTTACAGGAAATAATACCAACACGAATACCTACTCACAGTCAAACTGTTTGTGCAGTTTTTTGAGACACTGTTTTATATTATAAGTTTAAACACTGTTTTTGCAATAAAGAAATAAATAAATAAATGATAATAGTAATAAATTATATTTAATTTCATGAATATATCAATGAAAAAAATACAACTCAATCAATTATGAAAATTTTGACACTTAGCGCGATTGCAAAATTTTATGAAAGTCAAGTATCGATATTTTTAATAGTTGGCTCCCAGCACTAACTTGACTTTGGTGTGGCCCGAAATGTTTATATACTCCATTCTACTTACATTCAATTTTACTAGAAGTCAAATGAGATTGTATCTGTTTTTCCAAAAATAAGATTTATGAAAGTTTTATTTTTTTCGGAAAACTGTATCATTTTATTTCCTCTTTCTACATCATATTAAAATTAAATTCGGTGGTTGGGATGCATCCAGTGACAGGAAATAATACCAACACGAATATCTACTCACCACATCTATTTTTATTATGACAAATATTCCAATTTCAGCAGAGTCATATTGAACACATTTATTAAAATAGTTTAGATGTAAAAGGGTCTTCCCCACTAGAAAAATTAAAACAATTGAAATAAAAGTCCTGAAAGTTTTGATTATAATGAAGTTGATCTTAAGGTGAGCTCATGTTAGTAATTAATATATTTTATTTTAAAAAAACAGTATCTTTTTATTTCTACTTTGATGGCCACACCAAAAAATGATCGCTGTCGACCTGTCATCGCCAGACGGACACAAGCGCACTCAAGATGCAGCGCGAGCATGCTCGCGCATGCTCGCGCATGCTCGAGCACCCGCGCGTCAGTCGCGCGCCGCCGCTCGCATCCGCGCGAACAATGGCGCGCGTACCTGCCAGAGCACTTTAGCTGTCACCGGCCAATATCGCCCATATATCAATTACGTACGGGTGATTTTCGGATTTCTATGAAAAGTGCTCGAGCTGCCGCTCGCAAAAATGGCGGTTTGGTCTGCGGCGGCCCTAATTTCTTTCCCGCTGGTGTCTTAGGATGCGACTATGGGATTGTTTGAATTGTAAGGTCCTTAAAATTTTCAGGCTACAAGTTTATCAATAATTGTGTCTAGAGCATGTATTTTACCTATGTTGTGACGGATTGTTTGTGTAGCTTTTATTACAAGAATGATTAATAATACATGGTGATAATTGCGAGAAGAAAAAGGATATAGGTATTTCAAACATTTTTATATAAAATAAAATGACACAAAGTCCATTAATTTCCCGTTAATATTGTGAATAGTAACACGCGAAACTAACAAATGACTGTTCCAACTAACGCTAAAAAGCAAAAATACTAGGTAACTACAGATTGCTGCACATATTTCATAGTAATTTATGTGCATAAATAACCAGTCATATTCAAAATAGTTTTACAAAAGTTACTACTTCCTCGAAAAGGCGCATCGTGAGAGCATTTCTTACTAAGTCTATTCATAATAAATATGGTAGGTATCAAAGCTGTAAATCACCATCCTGGCATGCAAAGAAACCTACTTCTCAACTGTTCCGAAGAATATTCGCACTAGAAGCCTGACGTTATGTACGTATAGGGTGATGATTTCCTATTGTTGGACACGAAAAATACATACAATACAAAACAATACAATACAATATACTAAATTGCACAAGAGAGTCATATTAAAAACAAAAGGTGAAATAATAATAAAAAAATTACAATTGGCGGCCCAATTGCTCAGGTAGCAATATCTTCCAGGCAACCAGGTAGTAAGGAGTAAGCTTTTAAAAAGTAGTTGATGCGGGATAGTGCAACAAATATATAAATTACATATTTATTACTTACATCTTAATAAAGTATACATACATATATAACAAGCCTATATCCCTTGCGATGTAAACAGAGCGTAAACTGAAAATGATCGATCAAAAATGTACTTAAAAACTATTCAAACTTAAAATGGTTTATTTGTACAAGCAGGTGTACCTTTGCATTATCTCGCTTAACTATACATACCTGTCTTCTTTTGCCTGGTAGAAACTGCTACCTTGCAATAAAGCCACCTAAATCGTACCGATTTTGTTTGTGTATTTGTTCTATTTGTACAAATAAAGTATGTAATTATTGTATTGTCTCTATCATTATATTGTGATATTTTCCCAGTTTGGTTATCAATTCAGGCAGACTGATCAACGTTTCTGTCTGTCTGATACACGTCATTGAAGAAACACGTAAGTGGCCGAACCGGGGTTCGTCAGCTAGGTCTTACGAAATTTTGGCGGCTAAGTCGATATGTGAATGAATCGACTCACAGTGGTAATATATCAAGTTACAAATTATTTATAGCTAAATCTAACTTCATCAAAAATAATATAAAGAATAGCACAAACGTAATCAAAACCACTTGGAAATTTGTAAATAATGAAACTGGAAATTCTAAACGTCGTAATGAAAATTATAAACTTATGATAAACGATGAAATTAAAAATACTAATTTGGAAGTAGCTTCCGCTTTTGAACAATTTTTTACTGATATTCCAGTTTCGACTACCAAATCGTTAAACTCATGCCCTATTCTCGCTGAATCTATTCTAAAAGATAATGTAAACCATTGTGACAAAAATTTTAAATTTTCTCACGTTAGTAACATTGAAATAATAAAAGTATTTAAAAGTTTACAAATGAAAAATACTTCAGATCTCCACGGCCTCTCTGTTAAAATTATTAGTTCCATAATCGATTGCATTTCTCCATACCTAGCATGTATTTTTAATGACTGTGTAGACAGTGGCGTGTTTCCTGACTTGATGAAGCATAGTAAAGTTATTCCCTTGTTTAAAGCTGGTAGTACTACTGACCCTACTAATTTCAGACCTATATCAATACTACCAACACTAAGTAAAATTTTTGAAAAAGTTATTTTAAATCAATTGCAAGGACATTTTTATCGTAATAACTTAATGCACCTGCAGCAATTTGGTTTCACACGTGGTCGCTCTACTACTGATGCAGGTGTGGATCTCATCAATCATATAATCGAAGCCTGGGAGGAATCTCATGATGCAGTAGGTGTGTTTTGTGATTTGTCCAAGGCGTTTGATTGTGTTCATCATGATACTCTGGTCAGGAAGCTACATCACTACGGCGTAAAAGACCACGCTCTTAGTCTTTTGGAATCATATCTTAACAATAGAATCCAAAAGGTCGATGTCAACGGTGAAAGATCATCTGGATCAAAGATAAGAATGGGCGTTCCGCAGGGTTCGATTCTTGGTCCTTTTTTGTTTCTTGTATATATTAATGATCTACCATATCTAGTTAAAGAAAAACATGATATAGTTTTGTTCGCGGACGATACCTCTCTACTTTTCAGAGTAAAGAGGCAACAACTCAACTATGATGACGTGAACAAAGCTATTACCGATGTAGTGCAATGGTTTACAGTAAATAACCTACTATTGAATGAAAAGAAAACTAAATGTATCAAATTTGTATTACCAAATGTTAAACCAAGCTCTACAATTATTAAGGTAAAGGATGAAAAGTTGGACCTTGCGGACTCAACTGTATTTTTAGGCATAACTTTGGACGCCTCGCTCCAATGGGGGCCACATATTGAGAAATTGTCGAAGAGACTGAGTTCAGCAGCATACGCAGTTAAAAAAATAAGACATCTCACTGATGTAGACACTGCAAGACTAGTTTACTTTAGCTACTTCCATAGCTTAATGTCTTATGGCTTACTATTATGGGGCCATGCTGCGGATGTGAACAATATATTTGTTTTGCAGAAACGGGCTGTTCGTTCAATTTATAAATTGGGACCTCGAGTCTCCTTGAGACAGAAATTTAAAGAAATCAACATATTGACATTTGTGTCACAGTACATATACGAAAATCTAGTGTACGTAAAAATAAATATAGATTCTTTTAAGAAAAATTGTGACAGGCATAATTTTAACACTAGAAATAAGGAGCAACTTGCTGTGCACATGAGCAGGCTTAGTAAAGTAAGCAAAACTTTTAAGGGCAATTGTATACGCTTTTATAACAAACTTCCTAAAGATATTCAAGACTTACCCTTAAATAAATTTAAACCAGTAATTAAACAAAAATTGTACAAGAAAGGCTATTATGAAATATCAGACTATATGCAAGATAAATCTCCATGGGTTTAATTCAAATGTATAAAGTAAATATTTTATTAGACGAAACAAGTAGATTTATCTACTGCAATTTTTTGTTATTATTATTTTTATTTTTTTATGTAGCCATTTTTGGGCTATACATATATATTATTCGTTATTTCCAAAATTAGCTAGGGCAGTTTAGGGCCTAGAAAGATTGTTAATTTAGAGTAGGAGCACTTCTGGGCAGGTTTTTTGGAGGGTTTTTCCTGTTCAGGGGGTCCGGTTAATTATACGCATGTTAATAACACGCTTTGGAAATCTTGACTTAAATTTTAAACAAATGTCGTTTACAAATGGTGGTGGCGTAAAGTTACGTGCTGTGTGATTAACCTGGCCAGCCCCGAGGCAGTGCCTTTATTTTTATTTTTATTTTTTTTATCCCGCCCGAGCCGGTTTTCTATTAGGATAATACAAAATTGTTATAAAAAGAAGAAGATTGCGTTATGCAAATTTCTTTTTTTTACAATGACCGATCATGACGTCAATAAGTGATAATGCTATCCTACATTGAATAAAGTTATTTCATTTTCATTTTCATTTAAATTTCAATAATTCCACCACTTTTTCTCCAGCGCAGGACTGAAACAACATCCTGTACTCTCCGACATAGTAGAGGTAGTTTTATTTTAAGCTGGTAAAAGCCACCGTACACTGTCTGTTTCTATTTTATTTCCAGGAACTATGCATCCTTTACTTGTGTAACCGTGGATGCATTTTCTTACAGCGGAGATGAGTTTTAGTGTTTTTCTTCTATTTTCCGACTGTAACGTGCCTCGTGCCTTCATCGTTTGACTTCCTAGCGGGAAAACCATTGTTTATTTATTTTGCTCATAATAAAATTGCTCTTCAGCTCATTGCTATTCTGAGATGATCGCCTTTGAAAGTTTACACTGTTGTTGCATTTTAAAATGAAGTTGGCATTGTTTTTCGTTGGTGAGCCCGCCGGCAAGTTTTACTAAGGAAATTCTTGGAAAAATAAACAACTTGCAAAATTTATCCCTGAGTCTGTTCGAAACTGTTAAATGAGTTTTTCTTCGCACCGGTCTATGATGATGGTTTGTGACAGCCACCATTCAAATGAGAACCACTGACAGCCGCAATTTTGATGCCGCGAAGTGTGCCATGTATTGTCATGTCAGACATGGTATACGTTATTTTTTGTTTAAATTCCTTGCGTCTGACAGCCTGTTCATACAAAACACAGTTTGGTGCAGGTGTGGGATTCACCTTTTACATACTTCCATATCCTGTATACATACATACTTTACAGTACATATCTGTTTTTGTAGGTTTTCGATGTACATATTATGACTTCTAGTATTGCATAATCATAAACAACAAAATAAACCCTACATAATGAGTTCGGGATAAAAATCTACTAAGCTCTGACCTAAAACGTAGGAAATATAAGATTTTACAAGCAATATCAATTTCAGCCACAGGCCAACTTCCCAACAAAACAACCGCTGTAAATTTGTGAAAACGGCCAATTCCAAAATGGGTATAACTGGAATTATTTAGTGTTGTTCTAAAGTTTGCCAATACCAGGTGCTTACAGTGGTCACAAGTCCTGGGGGGCCAACAGTGTGATTGCCGTGTTAAGCCGGTAAGCAAGAACAATAAACTAGTAGGGGCTAGAAAATCAGCGTTTTCAAAACAAAATTGTTGGGAACGAAATTGCACTCTTAGATACTATTGTATCTAAGAGTGTGAAAAGATTTTCAACAAACCTTTCTACATCGCAATATTTAATCATAGCTTGCTAAAAATTGCAATAAACACACAGGCCAAGTACTTATGTCTAATTTATCTAACCTAAAACTGGCCTTATACACATACGCAGTGACCTTAATTTGTGCCTTAGGTAAAACTCATACACTCACACTAACAAATGATAGCTTTTTCCACGTGTCTTATTATGAGGCTTTACTCATAATATATTTTCTTACATACCTACATAATATTTTTGCCGATCGTCTTGATAAAATCCCGTATTTTTAATACTTGCTATGAAGTAGCTGTGTGATGCCAGCTTAGAAAAGCATCACCCCATATATTTCCCGTGGGTATCGTAAGAGGCGATTAAGGGATTTGAGTAACATGTGTGTATTGTAGTTTTAGGCGATAGGCTGACAACCTGTCACTATGATGATACACAAACGACCCTCATATGTTTGTCAAACGTGGCGTAACTGTCCGTTTTTACGGCTATTCACGCTCTGTCTTCCTCTCAAGAGATAAAGGCGTGATGTACGTATGTATGAAATGGTAAAGCATCGTCAGCATGGTGAAAATCAGGGATACCTATGTTGACTAGAGCAACATAGTAGCAAGCAACCTGAGTTCCTCACCGTTTGCTCTCAGAAATAATATTTTTTGTTTTATAGGCAACTTTTTTTTCACTGCGCAATGCTGTTGTGTATTTTTATGTTGTATTGTTAAGTATATTGTGATGAATGAGAGTAATAAAGATATTTGTATTTGTATTTAAAGCTAATTCTATGGCCACACCGCTCGGCACCAAGTTTGCGTAGGTAATGAAAAAAGTAAGCTCGTTTCGGAAGGCGCTCCTCGGTAACAACTAACGGCTACTTTTGTCGCCATTTACACTTCTGTTTTCAAAATTAGAACAAAAAGTTGTCATCATTCAGTGGATTGTCGAATAATTAGTAAGTATCAAACCTCAAATCAGTATAAAGCAAAGAACTAAAAAATACTGGAGCTATACCTTATTTATTTTTTGTGAGATTAATTGTGAACTAAAACTGTAGAGGACTGCATCAGTCTGTATAAAAAACGAGACGCTCAACAGTGTGCCACGGATTGGTTAAAAGGTGGTTGTTTTAGGACTTGATTATATGTAATAGTAATGTGTCAAAGATTAAAGATTGTCATTACAGCTGGCTGATGTTAGTTTTGCTTAGAACAAGAGTTGATTTTGAACAAATTAATACCAACATTATATACTTCGTGTGCCAGATATTATTTTATTTTATTTATTTGATATTAGCAAAATTCACAGCATTTACACAGATATTACAATACAACTAAAAAGAATACATAGCCAATAAAGAATTTCGACATATTAAAAGCCAAAGGGTAGATAAAAACAAATTACGTAAACAAAAAGAAAACAATAATAAAAGGCAAGCAGGCATATATATAAAATAAAACCCCTTAAAAACGATTTTATGTCATGACGTGCCATATACCAGGGGTATTTTTCGTACTTCCGGCATATTTACAAGTCTTAGTCATAGTCCAATTTGCCAGGTTTAGAGCAACATGGACCTCCGCCACTTAGTAGGTACTTCCTAGTGACTTTGTTGCTCTAACCTGTGCTCGTAAAACACAGTCATGTTACATATATGTAAACACCAAAATGTGACAATGATAACACACACGACAGAATTCTGTTTTTCCACTCGAATGTGAGCTCCCTGTGTGGTTGGAACCAAACAATACGCCACTCTATTTTCCGATAAAACTCTATTGAACTTGTTTTATTTTGAATGTGTCGTATTCGTATATCTAGTCATTGTTTTGTTTGTTTGTTATCAAAGGAAATGTTGCCGCCGCTGAAGAAAAATATACGTTGTATCAATAACAAATATTTGTATGAAGAAATAGCTTGGATGTATGTTCGTAGAAAACTTACATCAAGAAAACGTTCCCGAACAGTAAATAAAAATAAAAAGTATGTGTGATTGTTGGTTAAGATGGTTTATTTTAGCAATGGTTAGGGGTTTTTTTTTGTATTGACTCGGTAGTGAAAATGTCAAATAAAACATTGGAGAATTCCTAAACCAGTAAAGCTTATTCTTTGAAATCAGTTTTATAGTGTTTTTGATTTCCGAGGATAAACATTAGTACTGTCAGTCATACATGTCTCAAATTGATTACCATCAAAATATTTTGGCATTTTACATATTCATGGGTCAAAGAAATAACCTTCTATGTTTTTATATATATACCTATTTGTTTAAATTATAATAGAGTTTTATAACACCAAATTATCTGCCTACTCAACCATCTTATATTTCATAGAAGCTTTAAATTAATTTTGATTCGTCTGGTATTGTTACTCACACAGAATATTATGCTTAACGTCTAGAGGTCGAAAAAGATATGTATTTGTAAACTTAATGACGTACCATGTAGAATATAGAAATTCGTTTGGATTAAATATAATCGGAGCAGCTCTTCAACTGGATATCTATTTTGTGAAAATCGCGTGGGTCATTGTTATTTATCTATGGTTGAAATTGTATGGTATAGTTTTGCCCGGATGGGCTAGTGTATTCACCTATATTTTTTTAAATAGAAATATTTCTTTTTAATCTTTTGAATCCATTATATCACTGCGTTTCATTTACTTATAATATATAAAAGCCAATAATAGTTTAACCACTGTAAGAACAAGTTTTTTAGAAAAAAAATGAGTTGAAGTAAGATGAAAACCGCATATAAAAAGAGTAAGTAAGTGATATAATATGAAATAGATAAGTAAACAAAAATATGATTATTATTATTCAAATTCATACATACACTTATCATTATATTTTTACAGACCGCCTTCAAAAATGCAGGCCGTAGTGAAATGGTGGCACACTCAAGCGCCACAGTGACAGCCGGAAAATCCATTGCACCCCGCGGATTAAAATTTCCACATAATATTTTACAATTTTGCGTGAAACATTAACGTGGAGCGTGATAAACGGCAGTCGACTGTTGCAGAAATATGCCGAGTGGCCGATGCAAATGGTTTCGGATGCGCTTCTGGATTGCAGAGTTTTTAAGAATAGAAGTGTCAGTATTGCACACTTAAAAAATTTAATTAAAACATACAAAATATTTGGCTGTTCAGTATGTCCAGAGTGCCCTATTTCTTGCACACGTCACAGCCTACGCAGGGCAAGTCCGTAAGCATGCCTGAGTTTATGTCTAAATATGTACTTCAAGTTCAAGAATTCTTATATATATGTTAGCAGAAATTTTTGATTTATAATCAGACACGTACACATAGTAAGTTAGTAGTCTGTAAATAACCATACATGAACTACCTATTCCGCGCAGTAGGACCTTTTTTGTATGTTGAAATGGCTGAATAGGTAGCCTCTATCTTGGACGATTTTTTTTTAGCAAAAAAGGGAACTGTCAAGATTGATAGAGGGCCCAGTCTACATATAGTTAATTTGTGGAGGGCCCTGTAAAACAGTCTATGGTGGAGGTTAAATTGAGTGCTAGTTAGTTTGCGATTAAAGTGTGATGGTGACCAGAGTTGAGGATGTGCTGTATTTTCTTTGAAGGATCAAAGCAAATCACTTGGCAGTAAAACTATGTCGATGTACCGGCAAACTAGCGTCCTTGGGCAGTACTCGCAAAGGTGAAAGCCTCTTTGGTGAGATCATTCCATGTATCTTGACCACCTATCGTGTCATACGTAAGTCCGTAATGTGTTTTGCTTGCAATTTGTTAACTATCGCGAATAAAGAAAGCTCATAGATGTAATCACGTACATACTACAGTCTCATGGTTTACAAAGCGTTGTTATTGTGTACTTTTCGATCGACGATATTATTGCTTATGATGTTCTTCCTATGTGTTTCTTTTAGATGTTTGAAATAAAACAAGCGTAAATGGTAAATGGGTTGTTTTAAAGTAGAACAAGCAGTTGTAAAGTTGATAATTCTAGTATGGCGGACAAGTTGAAAGAGTAATGACTATGATAAAGGATTGATAAAGACAGTAACGAAGTGATTGACAATGTAATTACTCAATGTAGAAAATGCTAAGGACTTACAGTTTAATTGTAGATGGATGGAATATATCGTACGGTTATACCGCGCTTGAAGAGTCCTGGGCGTATGGACGGTGCAAATAGAATTGTAATTCTGACGTAGTAAGGTGTTACACACCCAAGTAGCACATAGTGTTATAATCCTGACGTAAGTTAATGTAATGATGATGATAGTCAGCGAATGATCAGGCTGATCGGTGATGTCAGATTGACTCTCCTGCACCCTCGGCGATGTATGCGTTTATATCTTCTTCTTCTTCGACATAAATATAGTAACGATTTGCAAAATTTAATGTTGTGTGTTTGAAAATATCGTAGCAAATCGAATACCTTGAACAATGTTCAAGCAGTAGAACAGAAAAACATAAAAATCTGTATAAAAATTGTACAAAAAAGTAACAAATCCAGTGACAACTATTTTTACATCCTCAACTGTAGCGGACTGCGCAAAATTTATGGCCACTCATAATAGCTGTATTAAAAGGTAAAACCCGTTTATAATTTCCATTGTAAATTAATGGCTTTCATTTGCAATTGAAATTTTTGAATAGCACCTTCCGTTTCAGTCAGTAGGGATAGTTTTGAGTTAAAAGTTAAATAGTTGGCATTTCGCTGCCATTTCGAAATTTCAATGTTGGGTACCATGATTCGGGTGGTGAATGGAAATTTGGCTATAAAAGAGGTTTTTGTTCTTAAGGCGAGTACACTTGTGAATGACCTCGACAGTAGCTCATTTCACAAAAAAAAACATTTTTCTTTATACAAACAATCTATCAGAATGTCCGTTGCCCAAGTTTTTAGTATTATCCTTAAGTATAATAAAAACCTGCAAACTCAATAAAATATTCGTTGTAATTCAAGTTATGACAATTAATACTATAAGTGACCGTTCTTAGGCTCTTTTTTCCATTATTTTAATTGCAGCGAATATTTTATTGAGTTTGCAGGTTCAAATTTAACATAAGGATAATACTAAAAACTTAGGCATAAAGAGAAAACTTTTTTTTGTGAAGTGGCTCGCCTCGCCTTAATACAATTTTCAAAAAAATAGTAGATGCCTAAATACTGGTTCAGTTTTGAAGGATGATTAACCCTTTTAAATTTTTACTCAAGTACCTAACTTTGATACTGTTTAGTTTAAGTACAAAGCAAACGGGAAATCCTGGACGGGGCAAGGCCTTAAGTGAAATTCCTTTGGCCCACTTTACACTGGTAAAGCAGAGTAACGAGAACAGAGTAACTATTATAAGTTCTGCTTTCCAGATGTAATGCCGCGTTTTGTTAACAGAATCAAGTATTTAAGTCATTGAAGTAATTTATTTAAGTTATTATTTATGAACATAGAGCAAATGACATCAAAATGCTGTGTAAAAAATGGCGTCGAGAAATAAAATTATTGTTTAGTTTAATTTGATAAATTGGAACTGGAATAATATTGAATGAGAATTGGTAATTATTGTTTATAAACATTGTTTTTTATTTCAATTTAAGCGTAGAAGAAGAGGTACGTACCTTATACTTACTTAATACGTACGCTGAGTAAATTCAATAGTTTATTTGTGCATCTGTAAAAATCGTTTATTTTTCAGTAAAAGTGTCGCGCAATCTTATTTTCCATACCGTCAAAGAGTCACTGATACGTCTCACAAAGACATCGTTTACGAGCGAGTGGCATGCAAGTCACTTGACTTCCTTGAAGGTGGCTCTACTGGCTCTGCCCCACTGGTGCTGCGTTTACATACTATTTCCCCCGCTTAGCCGCGTCTTCTCCGCTCACAAGAAATTCTACATTTACGCTTTTAGAAAGTTTTATATCTCTCGCCTTTGTTGTAATAATAGTATATTTTACAGCCTCTACGTGTCTTATTCTCGCTTGCTAGTAAATTCTACTTTAAATTGAGGGTTTCGTTTAGTGCCATTTCTTTGTAGGGTGTAAAAGAGTCTGGGTAAAGACGTGCATCTTTGGTAGTAGGTATTTAAAAGTTCATTTTGTTTTGGTGCTTTATTTTGTCTATACATACTTACAGTTTAGTGCGATAAGTTCCACCAATTCTTCAATTTGACAAAATGGACCATGGTTTGTTATTTAACAAAAAGTTTGTATCGTGCATTCGGCTTATGTATGACTGACGTAGAAACTCCTTTCTACAAATACAAACGGAATGTGAAATTTACAGAACGACAAACTTCATTCAATATTCAGAAATCTCGTATCAGACGCAAAGTGTTTTGAACCTTATTTTTAAAGCATGAAGGGTTTGGTTTGTGTGAAATTTTCGACGCCTTTACAAGAGAGCCTGAAGCAACGGGTGTGAATGTAAATGTGAGTGTTCTAGTTTGTGTTGTCGAATGATTTAACTTTATAACTTACTAATTTAAATGTCCTAAATCATCATCTATAATATTCTTAACGATGAGCTGACGTAAGACGTAGTTTAACGATCTTATTTTGGCATTTAGAAGTTTGCTTATGACACGTATCCACTCGTGTACCTTTTGTTGAGAACGTGTACAGTAAAACTATTTCCATAAATAGCAAGAAAATCACTGTGGCAGGGGTTTCCTTTGGACCTAAAGATATAAATCCTTACTTTTAAGTCGATATAAAACGGAATCTTACTCAGCATTCATTTACCTTCTGTGGCATAAAAATGATGATAAATGGAGACGATGATGAAATCTATGGAACTTTCAATTTGAAAAAAAAGCTTTTCAGTACAATTCTCCTTTTTTCTCAAACTTGGGTGGTAATCTTCAACTCTTGTGAGCCAAGGGTAGTGGATGGAGCCTCCTTGTCTAGTTAATTGCAATAGTAACGAGCTACTCAACTTATATAGAAGCAGCAAAATTATTAATGCCGGAATATGCAAATACTTACAGACGGAGCACATTTTCTCACGCACTTATAGTGTTAAAATAAGTCTTTAAGACTTCTTAACACCCCGCCTCACACAATTTACCAAAACTTAAAACTATGCAAATTGGACCCTATTTGATTAATACTACGAAGCCAGGGGTTTAAACAATTTATTTGGGTTTTCACTTAAGTAGACCTATGACTTAGTTAAGACCCTAAGGACGCGAAGTTAATGTATAAGACAATTTAGGATTGTTCGGGTTGTGATAAATTAAGTACCCAATTTAAACACAATACTTGGTTAATGTTTAGAAAGTTTTGCCACTGGATCGATTTGCAATATCTTTAACCGCATCTTTGTCACCAGTTATTTACTGTTTAGTTTAAAAATTCAAGTTATTCTACGAAATTTTTTATGAGATTTTGTACCGCAAAATGCACAATGAATCATTATACAAGCTCATCATATTAATGATGAGCTTTTTTCAAATAAAGAATCCCCATTATCTAGCCACTTGTTGTAATGACGTCACTCGAGCCCACTCCAGTTTACCCGAGATAACCCCTACCGGATACCAACAGCATATGAATTCATAATAAATTGAATGTTGAGCTCCGTGGGAGCCGACCGCTGAATTTATTCACAAATATAATGGACAAAAGCTTCAAAGATGTTACGGTTTATCTAGATGTGTCTCCTTTGTGTCCATTCATTGTGACGCAAAGTTTGTTTTTGTAACAAACCGTGAAATCGCAATTGTATTTTTATAGGTATCATATTTATTTTTGTAAAAACTAACGGATAATAAAACTATTCTAATCTTATCCTTACGTTCTTATATTTCCAAGCAAACACGAGTACTTATTATATGTCTACTATTTATTTTCTGTTTTGGTATGGACAAGCTATAATAGCCTATTAGGTATGCGTAAACTTTATGCGCTATGAGAACATTTGAAGAAAAACGTGCACAGCTAGTGCAACAACAATTATCGAAATGGCGGTCGGCGAATGTTTCTTGCACCTTCCCGGAGTGCACATATTAGTTATTTCGGTACATTGACATATTTGACGAATTTTGCTTGAAGTTAACAATAATTTGGCAGCAGAATATTATTAAGCGAGATTCTAACCAAAAATGTTGCCATATCCAGCACTACTGTAACCTATATAACCAGAACATTACTAACGAGGAAACAATGGCTGGGCGATATTATCCGCAAAATTAGTGCCCCATTTAGGTCCCTTATCAAAAACTCTCCATTTTGTGCTAATGTACTTGCACTCACGTAAATACGTTACTTACATAGATACGTTACTTACATGAGAGCGTTACGAGGTTAGGAAACAAGGTGATTTACAGCGAGAAATATCTGGTCTCTGTTGTTGAACAGAAATGGGTACAGTAAAGAGGAAATATTTTATCAGAATACAAATTTGAAGTCCGATTCATTCATTCAAATTTTCGTATTGGATTGCTTAGTCGACAAACGACCCAATGAACCCTACTGTAAAAGATGTTAAACTGTTACTGTATACCAGGATCCAAAATCTGCTAAATGAAAATCGTTTTAGTTGTATGTAAAAAACATGTCAGTGGCATGGTTTTCGGCGTTTCGCATTCTGCTAACAGTTTTAAGTATAGAATATCACGGTGAAAAAAAAAAATGTCAGTTGACTGTTCGTCCCTGGTGTATGTTAACCTTATGGTTGTGCATCAGCCTTCATCTTAGTAATCATTGACAAAACTGAGCCCGGTAGATTAACATGCTCTCCGAAGTCCGAAACCATCTCTCGTACAGACAATGAGGTAATTTACTCTGCAATTATAACCGAGCTTGAATAATAAACATATCTAATTGAAAAATAAAAATTTATAACTTCATCTTTGTGCCTCCAAGAATCGAATCTCCAGGGGCCTTATTCCGCTATTTGAAGAGTGTCTGAGTTGTGTTTCAATAGAGAAAAGCGTCTCAACAGTGTGTCAGTTGGATGATTTTGGCCGTCGCGTATTCCGCTAACGGTTTGAATTACAATTGAGTGTCGATGGCATTACAATGTGAGAAAAAATAAAAGAAAATCGGGGCCCTCGGTCCCGAAGGCAGAAACTAACTATTAATCCTTCACAGACAAACCACATCTGTAAACTAGAATCAGCCCACACTATTTGTCTAACGACTTTCAACATTAAACAAATCGTATTCGCAAAGTCTACGCCACAGTTATGGCAGTCCATAAATAAAGGTCGCATCACACTTACGTTCGTGTGCGTAAAATATGCGCGCCGCGTCATTTCGCACGCTTTCAGACGGTGTCTTAATACTGTCCTGACAAATGATGGGGGCAAATGAAAGGCATTAAGTACAAAACTACTATTTGAACTCGATTGCAACTGGATTTAATAATATCCGATGAATGTGTAATTTTTTTTTCTACAATCGTCTTATAATTTTCGGATTACAAATTCGAATACAGTTGCATAAAGACCTACGTGCATTCTGCCTATAGAAATTTCAGTTTCTTCTCCAACGCTGTAATATAACGTCTTAAGGAGTAGATAAGCCTTACGATAAAATGGAGAAATGAATTGAAGTGTTCTGGCTAATTCTTATTTTTATTTACTTATTTGATAATAGCAAAATTCACAGCACATACACATCACACCTGACACCTGTCATCCGTACCTCGTTATGTTGTGCGGTTAGCATTGTTTGTTTCTGTCAGGTTTTTGTTTCTTTCTTGCTTTAAGTATTTTTTCATATTTATTATAAAAATTTAAAGTGACAAGGACATATGAAACAGTGTACGTAGTTGATTTCACTTGCACTGATGACACTCGCATTGTAATGCCCCCCATTATAATGACAAATGCATCAACTACTATGATTCCGGATAACCGGATTCTAAACAAGGAATATATCATTATGATAATCTTTGTCTCTCTCCGATGTTTCGTGGCATATTGAATTTGCTAATTTGCTACAAAAGTTTCTAGACTTCTGCATTCTGCAACGCATGTAGCGTTTTGTAGACTACCTCTACGTTGTATGATTTTAGTATTGTTTTTGTTCTGTTCGATTCCAATAGTACGGCACCGCAACTGCCACCTCTGCGCTGTCAAACGCGTAATGCCTCAACTCCTCGACACTTCGTACTCGGCGTGGCGACGTTGTGCGGCCAAGGACATTTGCAGTATGAAAATAAAATGCCATTATTATTCATTGAACTCGCCCGTTTGCGTACCATTGGATAACTTATCATTGCATTAAGTAGACTTGTTTTGTTTACTTTCTTCCTTTAGTCTCTTCAAAATAAAACATGTATTTTTTTGTTTGAATGATACTAACCACCCTACCTTGCACCCTACCTTGACGATTTTTTGTAACGCTCACAGGATAAAAGATTTTAAAATCATCAACATATTTTTCTCGTTAGTAATGGAATCAAAACAGTTATAACAAAATAACGAGAATTTTTCACAGTAAAATGAAGTGATATCTTTCTCAACAGGAGAATATTGCAGAGACTACAAACAGTAACTTTAATCACCAATCAATCAATATGTACTGGAAGTAGGTAATTACGTACTTTTTCCATTAAGGTTCTTTCTAACAAACTTATATTAGAACATTAGTACCCTTCCGCAATAACAAATCGCTTCTTAGGAACAGACTTATAATAGGTAGGTGAACTATCTATAGATTCTTTCCACTTTATGGAACTGGTGGTAGAGCTGGTGGTGAACTAACATCCTTTTATTACAACAACTATTTTGCACACCTTACCTTACTAGTAATTTGTCAAAAAGTTTAGTCACGAAAGGGTGAAGCGACCATCCCTTTCATTGCCGTTGCGTCAGAGAGAAACACCCAAACAGATTTCTTGCTAACTTTCGTGCGTTTTTGGGAGTGTTTAATAGTACAACACCAAATATTAATATTGATATAATATTTTACTGTGTGTAGAAACAAACTTAATAAGAGGTCCCAAAATATACATATCCGCCGCTAAGAGTGTATATATTGTGATAAAAGTGTACATGACCATTTTTTTCGCAAATCACTCATAACAGCTTTTCTCTACATATTCTTCTCGCCAATTTTTGGATTGAAAATGCCATTACTCTTTTCTTTTAATCTGTATGTACAAAGAAAGACTCCTAGAAACAGTAGCTTAAAGAGTAAAATCCCGGAATTTCCCGGGACTTTCGGGGCCGGGATTTCCCGGGACCATTCCCTAGTGCGAACATCCACCGGTGTACACTTAACCTATTCTAAACTAATATTAAAGCTAATATTTAAGAATAAGAAAAAAGTATGTATCTGTGGTGAGTGAAAGAGATACTTTAATATGGATTTCTGCGAGAGCAAGGGGGTTAAAATGTGTTAGCTTTCTTTACGTTTGTTTTCATGCAGCAGCGCTCATTTATTTCTTTGATTGAGAAATTTTGGTGGTGAGTTCAAGGAAATTACACATGTACTGGCAAGATTACACATTACACATGGAAGCCCAGAAAGGTACGTCAAATGTGTAAAATGTACCCTAACGGCAACCCTGCTTCTGGAGAACATTTGTAAATCATGACCGAAACTAGGTTCACTTTGGATTATTTTTTAGTTGAAAACAACATATAAATGCAATTCTGTTCAATCTAAAGTCATTTATTCATTTTTCATTACAAATTTAATTTCTAGTTTTTTCGATCGTTTTACTTATATTCACGCAATTTTAGGCATTTAACGATACTTAAGAACTCAAAATCAGACATTAGCACAGATAATGTTTGATGTCATAATCAAACACACACACACACACAAATACGCCCTTGCGGGGTAGGCAGAGCGTAAACAGCCGCAAAAATTGATATTTGAGAGTTATTTGAAAAATTGTGTATCGCAATAGTGACAGGTTGTCAGCCCATCTTTAGTAATCAAACAACCGTTTGTGTGTTGTGTTTGTTTTTTTACGACGGTATGGGTTGAACTTCTTTGAACTTATTTACGTAGTAGACTGGTTATTACTAGAGATACAGCATTAATATAATAAGACCAATAGCGCGTAAAATCTTTGATGCCACATTTATCCGCGACTGAGCTATTCGCTGGTATTGATATATACATAATAGTGAAATTGATAATATCGCTTGCAATTTACAAAAAGAAACAGAACATTTAGCTATTCCTGCACAGCTATTAATTGCGACTCCTATGGGAATTCTAACAGGACGTGAAATTTCACAAATGTTTTGCTCTCTGCTCGTTAGCGCGGCATCAATTTCAGATTTATCGCTTAAATAATTGAAAAAATAGATCTTAATTTTTAATTAAACTGAACAACTTCCCATACTAAAATATTTCAGGAAACATCAAAAAAATTTGCCCTTGCACTAGTAAATGCTGTCAGCTGATCGTGATTTTGTATCGGAGGCCGAATATTTTTTGTCGTTTCCTGACATATATTCTTTGGGGAAAGTGGTTCAGCTTCATGGTTTGCATGCAATCTACCAGTATCCGTATGGTGATGACCCAATAAGCATTTCTTATTTAGAATTTATCAAATGAAAACCAAAACGAATTGGTACTAAAATATTACACAAATTAGAAAATACATAGTACATACACCTACCTATGTCATGTGGGTAGATAAATAACCTCAACAGTAAGTTGCTTATTTACTTTAACAAGTGATTTATATCTTGTTCTATAATAAAGAAGAGTAATTTTGTGGAGATTTTCTTTATGAAAAAAGCCAAAATCTCATAAGAAGATTTACTTTTCATGTAGACTGACTTAAATTGGAAAATACACACGCAATTTTCATACAACAAATATCTTGGATTTAAGATTATGACTGAGAAAAAGATTTATTTTTGCTTTTAAGAATGGTAAACCGATTTTAATACTTTGAATAAGTTATTACAAGTAATAGGCTGGTAAAATAATCTATGCTGATCGATCATATTTTGCAAGTAGCTGAACCCAAATCAATGTCATTAAATTCCATTACATTTTAAACCCCTATTCAAATAAATCGCCCAAACTATCCGGTCTTGTAAGAGCCATTAAAATACAAATCCTTCGGTCATTTGGGACACAAACGACACTTAGTGGAAACTGTGTCCACGAGCCACAGACACGATATTGTTTAAGACTCTACATACTTTTCGCTTAGACCTGATTAGACATCAATGCTGTTTCAAAGTCATAAATTCCCAAATTGCAACTTCAGTACGATAGAGGTAGATTTTTTTTCTAAACACTATTACAATACACCTTATATATAAGGTATTGTAATCTATATTGGATGGTATGAGAAAAAATTACATTAAAAATGTTTTGCATAAGTTGTCATATAATGAGAGATAAAACTACTTTAAAAACCCCTGAATTAGACTAATGCTTTTTTATGTTTCAATATGTATAGTTTCATAGTTTATATGAACTGAGTTTCTAAGTAACGCTGAAAAATATAATTTTGCCATTCTTTATTTCGTTTGTTGACAAAAATTACTGTGTCATCGCAGTACCTATTGAGGATGATCGCCAACATCCCACTAGAGCGCTATGGAGCTGGCTGTTCTAACAACCACACAAACTTCTACAAGTGAGCCCTTGCTCCCCACCAAAAAGCCACGTATAGGTTTCAAAGCCTCGGGGCAAATTCGAAGATTCCACTCATATAAAAAAAAACTACACTTATTTTATATTTCATTACTTATTTAGCTGCGGTGTCCATAAGGATTTCTTGTCATTGGCGTCAAGCTCACTATAATTGTAGTTCGTGCTTGAGGGGACCTGACGATTCGGCCTAATGTGAATCAAGCGGTTGTAATGGTGCCCCATTACTTAATAAGCCTTCGATGACCGTGAATGATCATCGAGAATTTCAGACTTATCAAGAGGAACATTTATTTATGGGCTAGTTTGCGTTTGAAATGCGATAATTTTAACTTAAATCCGTTTAAAATTGTTTTATTGTGATGAGTAGTATTGTTTTATTGTAATGGTTGTGCAAACTCAAGAAAATTTTATGCGATAACTATGTTTTTAAATACTTGAATGATGTAGTGTCCATAAACTCCACCGCAAATACTTAACATACATACATATATCACGCCTATATCCCTTGCGGGGTAGGCAGAGCAAAAACGGCCGAAGAACGGTCATTTACGCCACGTCTGGCAAACATTTGAGAGTCTTTCAGATAATTATTAATAAATACTTAACCTAAATAGGAAATAATAAAAATCCAGCTAGGTATTCTAAGGGAAAAAATTAAAACACAACTGCGTATAGTTCAATTGTCGAATTTGATATTGTTGTAATTCATATTTTGTTGATTCTTAATCCCCACGAATAAAGAAAGAGAGTATTGAGAATTTTCATCATGAAGTTGCTTAAATATTTTTATTACATACATTAGTCCTAGAATCAAATAACATCAAATCTTTTCCCTAAACAGATGAAATGAAATCAACTTTATTCAATGTAGGATAGTACCAATAAACGACATTTGTTTCAAATTGAAATTTTATCAGTAAGTTTTGCAGTATTATGTTACGAAACTATTAAACGCTTTTTATCTACCGCAATCAACTCTTGTGTACAGATCATGTTTCTCTAATGAGTCTCAATTGATGATGAGGATATAATTCAAGTAGAAGGTTATAGTTGGTTGTGGTTTTCACTTATAGCTGCCTACGTACTCACCTGAGATATGATATTCGTTAAAACGGTTTTTTAATTAAAAATGTGTAAGGTGTCATTACTGAGTGGTAGCGGCAAAAATATCCAAGGCAGTTCTCCCACTGGCCATCCCTCGCTGCGTATTTTTAACGCACCGTAACTTATCCCATGTCAAACGACCTGACAGATGCATTCGTAACGTACCGTAACTCGCCGTAAACGCACCGTAGCTGTATTTGTAGGTATGGCGCATATGGCGTAATACGCGACGGATGACAAGTAGGAAAAGCGCCTTAGTAAAAATTTTAAGTGAGAAAGTAGTGTTTCTGACTTTGGTCAAAATCCATACCTACCGACCATAGTCAACTGCAGGGTGGTGGTAAATCCACCTACAATTAGCGAACCTAAAAAGGGTTGAAGTTGGAACGTAGGGTAGACTGGGTAAGGTTGAAACAAATTTGCCATGACTGCTAATTGCTCAGCCACCATGCGAATACATCAGGAGTAAAGCATTTATTAAGAAAGCTGAGACATTCTGATATGGATTCTGATCCTATCCAGATACCTAAATACTCGTAACAGAGTTTTTCCGCAATAAGTCAATATCATGAGGATGCATTTGTTACAACCGTACCCCTACCGTACAGCGTCAGTTGAAACAAAAATTAAAATGTTCTTTTAATTTGCAGGTGCTTAGAAAACGCATAAAAACTAAAAGAAAAGGTTGAACCGACATTTAGATATACTAACAAGTGTACGACGAGTTGTAACTTGTTTTTTTTTTCGTCACGAGGCTATAAACCAGCGATGCACAGACCGCGGCCCGCGGGCCGCTTGCGGCCCGTGGGCTTTATTATTGCGGCCCGCGAGCAGTAGCACAAATCCCCATACATTTCCAAAAAACTTGTCAATATTTATTAAGTCTACAAGTAAAAACGGCTTCAAGGAAAATACCAACTTATAAGCCAGTTATACGCCAGTATTTCATCTTTTCAGTGCAAACTTGCACTTTTTAGAAGTCAAATCAACTCTGGAAATTACACTCATTTCCGAAATTATAAGAAAATGGCAGAAAAATTTAACAAAACTGAAGTTAATCGTGGCTTTGTAGAGAAGTTAGATATGCTGATTCAATCTTTTAATAACAGGTTCAACGATTTAAAAAAAAGGGAAACCTCTTTTGGTCATTTTTAGTAATCCTTTCTCCATTTTAGTTGAAAATGCACCCGAGTCAATGCAGTTGGAATTGATTGATATTCAAAATGACCAAGACGCAACAAATGCACGCACGACGCAAAAAACCTGTTGTTACGCAACAAATTCAATGAAGGGGATTTACTGAACTTTTATCGCTGTATTGATAAAAATATGTACAAAGAGTTGCGCAAAAATGCCCTGAAATTCACCAGCTTATTTGGTTCTACCTATATTATGTGAACAAACTTTTTCTATAATGAACAACAATAAAACAAAAAATAGAAACCGCCTTGCCAATGACAATTTGGAGGCAGTTTTACGAGTGGCTACAAGTAAATTGGAACCGAACGTTAAAAAAATTGTTAGCACAATGCAGTGCCACGCTTCCAACTAGCGTATTATAGTTTATAATAAATATTTCTAGGCATTTATGTGTTTTTATTAATTGTGATGGCCCGCCATCAGTTCGATATTCGCCCGAGTGGCCCTTGGTCCCAATAAGTCTGTGCATCTCTGCTATAAACCCTAACCAAAAACGTTTTTCTATTGTTAAGCCGTAACACCACTAAAAACGTATATCACAACTTAAATCAAACCAAAAACGTTTTTCTATTGTTATGTCGTAACACCACTAAAAACGTATATCACAACTTAAATCCAAGTACACTAATAATCAAACAATTTTGTAAACAGATTAGTGAAATTCTTACTTTTCTTATTTTTTAAATGCGGAGTGCGACGTAACACTGTGAATCACGCCAAAACTTTCGGCGCTCGTGACTCTCCGCTGGTGACCCTTACCTGATCGAGTATAGTAATAGCAAAAAATCAAGTTGTTACAACCAAGCCCAGGTTACCCTGCGTTTAGTAATATTATGTGGAGTAAACAATGTTCATAGACTAACTATTAACACAACAGGAAACAAGACATTTATCATACTTAACTTAGATTCAAAAGTTCAGGTTCCAAAGTACCCTGGCCGCTAAGTTCTAGATTCAATTTCCTCCTAGGCAATATTCTGGAAACACTAAGTGTCTAACTTTGGTATTGGAGCTGGTCTGTACCGGGTTTTCTATATTCTATACAAACTTTTGTTCTTCTGGAATATTCAGAAATTTGCGTAAGTCTGTTTGACTGGTTAACCACCGGCTTCTTATTTAGAATTGCAATAGCTTGTAAGCAATATGAGTAGCTACTGACTCTAGCTTCACCATAAACTGAATATTTTATATAACTGTATTCACAGTAAATCGTTTTTGAGAAATGGTTTTAATTTATGCCTTCTTACTACCCTAGGTCTGCTGTAAGGAATTTATTTTTAGAAATAAGCTGATCTGTGTTGTGTACTGTTCTTATGTTATGTCCTATGTGTATATTGTTTACAATAATCGGTTAAATAAATAGATAAATTTCTTACCAGAATAATTGTCAAACTATGAAAAATCTCTCTGTTTTTACATCAATTTCTTACTGAGTATTATATTCTTTGCGAACAAAAATTAAATATGTAGGTTGAAGTATAATCTATCTCGTGCCCTCATTAATATAAAATTAGTGGAATGTCTCAGCTAGCTATTCAAATATTTACCTAAGTTCTAAAATCTTTATGTCCTCGGTTACAAAGTTTTCCTACCGCATTCTAACTCCCTGCCTCGCTGTTCGGACGAAGGCCAAAATTAAAATTGAATATTTTATACGGAACCCATCGTGTGATTCACTTTATTTTAACTTTACGTTTATGGCTCAATTCGCGGCGTCGCCTCCGCTGTATCCAATAAATATTAAAAGAATAGATAAGCATTCCACTATGGTTGAACAGCGGGAGCCTTAACTAAACTTTTTATAATATTTCACTTATCACACAATAAAAAATTAACGACTCTTAATATGCGGTAATACACACTGTATTATTATAATTGAAACTACAAGGCAGTTTGTGTGATCGGCTGGCAACCTGTCACCTGGTGATACACAATTTTCTGAATGACGCTCAAATGTTTGTCAGACGTGGCGTAAATATCTGTTTTACGACCGTTTACGCTCTGCTTACCCCGTAAGTGATATATGTATGTGTGTAGATTTATTAAACTGAAAAAAAAAGTTTCTATTTAACGCCATTCTGATAAGTTTGTAGTGACGTCACAGCATCAACTTTGTATACAAAATATAGTTATAAAAAGTAGCTCAATTGACTATTAGGACACAAGCCTACTGATTAACTTACATCGTTAAGTTGTCACAAAAAAGTAAATCAACACATTTTTCTAATATTGAAACTTTGCCAGCTTTTCGCATAAAAATATTCTCTGACGATATATTTTAATTGCTTACGAGGGAACCAAAGCTGAATTAAACCGGGAAGAAAAATTAAATCCCGGAGAGCAGGAAATAGAACCTTCTTTTGAAAAAAGTGTTAAATGAAAGGACCATTAGTTTAAAACTCAGCTGAGTTGACACTGTGGCTGCGTAAATTCATTTGTGGTTTCCACGAGGTATAAAGCCAAAAATATGATGTACTCGTAGATATTGCTTTGAAATTGGAATCAATTTGGGATAACAAATCGTAGCTGTAACTTGATTTTAGAAATTATAGTACATAAATATCTAAGTTTAAAAATGACAACGGGTTCTTCGCTTTTTCTAGTCAATTTAGACAGCATTGTTTAAATCGTTGCCTTATTTCGACAGAAATGCGCGTCAAATTTATAACTCACTAGATTTCCGTCCAGCGGTTTCACCCACTGCCACTCATTTTCCCGTGGCAAAAATTGTTTTCCCGCGGTAAAAAGTATTATGTGTGTTATTTCAGATTATACTACAATACAATACAATACAATACAAATATATTTATTTCGCATCACATCTTAGGCACACCAATCAATAAATTCAGTACATTAATGGGTGTAGGCATGCACACTGCTGGTTTTAAGTTTACCCCTAGTCAAAAATGGGCGTTCTTAAATAATTATTTCATTTCATAGACAGTAAGTACCTAAGTAAAAATAGTTTAGTAACAACATTAAATCAATGAGTATACATTTAAATATCAAATAACACATTTTATATTTATACTATTTTTATACTCTACCTATATTAAATTTCTTCCAAATCAGTCAAGCCGTTTGAGCGTGAAGAGGTAACAAACATACATACATGCACACACAAACATTAACTCTCAAATTTATATTTTTATTAATTATTATTACGGATAACAGGACTTAGACATCTCCTTTCCTTTTCTAAACCTTTTAAATGGAAACTGACAGTGGAAATTAAGAATTGTTATCCCAAATTGAGGCCATTAATAATTATTTGAACGCTTAAGAGAGTTTTTATAGAATACAATGGTCCCCCAGTAAAATTACATTAATTAAAAGAAACAAATGACAGTTTTTTGCTTATGTAAGGTCTTCTGACATTCTGTTGTCTGTTCTTTTAATATTTATTGTTCTTCTTTTCGTGTGGGAGGCCTTAATTATTAATTTCAATTGAAATATTTTTAGCACATAAGGCAGCGTATGTGTTAAAAGCTTAAAAATACAGAAAATATAATGCTACCCTTTAGATAACTAACTCAGTTTTAATGAATAGAAGGAAAAATCTGGAATTTACTCGTTTTGCTTTACAGTACACTTAGGTACATACTAAGTGAATGGTTTTAAAATAATACAGTTTTTTATATCTACACTAATATTGTAAAGGAGAATGATTTGTTCGTTTGTTTGAATTGAATAGGCTCTTAAACTACCGGACCGATAAAAAAAATGTTTTACCATTATAATTCTACATTATCCCTCCCTAAAGAACATCGGCTATATTTTATATGGGAAAAATTTCTTATTCCCGCGGGAAAACGGTTATCAGCTGAAACCGCTGGGCAGGCCGCTATTAAAGTATAAAGGCATTAGCTACATGAATAGAAATTAATCCTGTGAGTATAATTCAACTAGTTTTTTACCCCCGGTTTCACTTGTGTTAGATTTTCCCGTTTGAATGTTATGTTTATCAGCGGTAAACGTAGCCTGTGTCACTCTTAGCACCGTGTGAAGCAAGCTGAGAATAGCATAGCCCCATTTCTTTCTCGCGGGTGGCGTAAGAGGCGACTTAGGGACTCGAGGGTTACATATCTATTGCAATAGATACTAGATACGATATATGATACGAGATAGATGCTGACAGCCTGCGATTATGTTAATACACAGTTTTTTGAATGATCCTCAGATTTTTGTCAGATGGGGCGTAAAATATCCGATTTTGACGAACTTGTACGCTCTTCCTACTCCGCAGGGAACATAAGAGTGTTAAATGTTTGTATGTGACACTCTTCAGCGTCTCAACAAAAATACGTTAAAAAATCTTAATCATAAAATAAAAATCACTTCGTTGCAACGAATAAGAAGGACAAACAAACAACCACACTTGCCCATTTGTAATATTAGTATGGATGTTGCTTGTACTTTACTTACCTATAGGATACGATGACACCGTGTTGACTATGAAAACGACCAAATAAAATAATGACCCAAAAAGTTCCAACTTAGGCAAACACATAAATTGTTTCCAGAGGACCATTCTTTAGGTAGAACTAACTGATAACTTCTCTGCCACTTCCTTCGTTACTCTTATTACCACGCAAGAAGGTCCACTTTCGGGTGCTATAGAGGAAATCTTTTGCTCCAGCCAAATAGCGGCAATCTTTACTTTGCGGTTAGACATCTCTTGTCTTAAAGCAGTAAGGTGTGTTTTGGGGAAATTTGTGGTTGTCTTAAGAGTGTTTTCGTGTAACCATCTCGTAAGGCACGACAACATAATTTATTATGGGTCAGTAACCACTTTTTTCGCACCCTTTGACTGTTTGTTTAAGAAAGTATTTCGTTAGTTTGTTTTTTGTGGATAGTACATTGAATGATGTACAGGATAATAGATTACTGATGTTACATTTTTCTTATGTTTCTACGTTTCGCAAAGAATGCTTTTTGTCTTATTTTCATAATATTTACAATATTAACTGCCACTGTACTAGCGTATGACTCACGATTCCTGCATATTTTTAAATCATCTACATACATACAATAAATAACGCTTATATCCCTTGCGGGGTTAGACAGAGCTTGAACGGCGGTAACAACGGACACTCATGCCACGTCTGAAAAACATTTGGTAGTCATTCAGATAATTATGTATCACCAAAGTGACAGGTTGTCAGCCCATCGCCTAAATTTGCAAGACACCCCTCGAGCCCCTTAGTCGCCTCTTACGAAAACGGGAAAGAAATGAGGGGATGCTATTCTAAGCCAACATCACACGGCACATAGTATTACCTCGGTGTCCCACACGAAAAGAGAGAGAGAGAGATTACCTACTATACAATAATCTTACATTTACCCGTCAAAATTTCCAAAATTAGTCACTCTGCTCGAGGTGCTGCTGATAGTACCTGACCACAAAGTAGAAAATTACTCGCACAAGGTAGACATAGTAAGTCCCACAAATTGTGAGTGCACTTTTTGCAGTCCAGTTCCGCAATTTGGTATTGAACGGCACTCGGCAATGGCAAAGCTAATTGCAACATAGTTGGCACTCCGCCTGGCCTTCTTATTGGAATCGATCAGGCGAATTTTGGAAATTCAGGTGCAGAAGTAACTTTGCGGATGAAATTGTGAGGCAGACACGTAACTTACCCTCAGTCTTGCAATTTTCCATTGCTCTTCGACATAATGGCTTCATATTGCGTGGGAAATTGGTATATTCATTTATATTTCTAAAACGCACATTCCAGGAATTGTGCTAGTGCGACACGACTGCCTGCAGCGCAAAGGTTCCGGGTTCGATTCCTGGTGGGGCACTCATGCACTGTATGAATTGGTTCTCATTCTGGTTAGGTGATTTCAGGCTGAAACACCTGATTGTCTATAATAAATATGGTTCCGTGCTTAAGAAGGCACGTTAAGCCGTCGGTCCTGACTGCTGTCTATGATAACTTAGACGGCGGTCGTTACACAACCATGTTAGAAGACACCAAGGTTTATTGGTTCGTTCTTCGACTCGGTGTACCACACGAAAAGAAAGAAGGGACTATCTAACCCAGAGATATGTAGCACACACAGGTTGTGTAGTGATTTTCGTTCTCCTACCATTCAGTTCTCGTCTAGTCTATTACTTTCCTGGGAATTGGGTGAAATGGTTTCCCGCCTAGTAGAGCTGATCACCCGTCTGCGAGCTCCGCAGACGTCCTAACCCGAGGAAGAAGAAGAAGAAGTCTATTACTCCAGCACACTTGCATGTACAGGGTGTAAGGGACATCTCTCCAAATACGTATCTAGGGTGCATTTAAGCCATAAAACTGAACAACTTTCCATGAAAAAATATTTCAGGAAAAACTTCCCATAGTAATTGCAGTCAGCTGATCTTGGTTTTGTATTGGTCAATATTTTTGTGCCATTTCTTGACATACGTTTCTAGGGGACAATTGTTCAGTTTCATGGTTTGCATGCACGCTATCAGTATTCACAGGGCTGTCCCTTACACCCCGTATATAGTTTAGTTTTGTGTAGAATTTTCATATTCCATCCCATTAAAAATCTTTTTACAACTATAACAGCCAGAACAGTAGGTACACTGATAGAAATGGGCATCCCCCTATTAGAGGGTATTTGCCTTACCACGCTTGGCAAGCGAATTGGCGAACGCAGTACAAGGTGTTGTAGGTAAACACAGGGAACAATGCTGCCCATTTCCTGGATTCATTTCTAAGTTGCCTTTTACGACACCCTCGCCTCGTGTAGGAATGGGATGGTGCAAAACTGGCACCACACGGCAAAAAAATCCTGTACGTTAGTTATATAATATTATCGTACCGTCACGGTTTATTTAGATAGGCGTGCGTATATTTTAAAGTACCGCCGTTCTCATAAGTCGTATTTGACAGCTGTCAGATGCGTGATAGTACTATGGCAGAGGGTCCATTTTCCTTTGTTGACATCACTTTTAGTATGGAGATGTAGCTGACTTATTGGAACGCCGGTACGATAAACGCAAAAGCGGATCTGTTTCGACCAGGTTTCGACGCTAACTTGTGATTGTGAAAGACGACAACAATGACAACAGAAACATATAATAAATAGTTGGGCACACCTGTAATGGCGGCGTAATCACCGATTCCAGGAATTAGCTGGGAAAGCGCCAAGCCCGTTGCAATTAGCCCTCGCGCTCTCACACTCACGCTGAATGCAGAATGGGGGGTACCAACGTAGATAAAACAAAAAAATATACCGCTTTGTTTTGGCTAGGCAACATAGGTACAATTCAAACAATACATTGTGCTTATGAGTAACGTAATAAGAGGTTTATAATGACTTTGTGAAATTAATATTACCAACGTAGATAAAACAAAAAAATATACCGCTTTGTTTTGGCTGGTTGTGTAGGTACAATTCACACAGTAAATTGTGCTTATGAGTGACGTAATAAGAGGTTTATAATGACTTTGTTAAATTAATATTTAATTTTGTTTATCGGTGTATCTAGGTGATCTGAAAAACCAATCACTCTCGTTTAGTAGAAATAACTTAGGCGGTTCACCAGCTTATCGTGCGACACGCACCACCGTATCATCACCGTAACGCATGCGTCTGTCACACGAAAGAAAATTGCGAAGCCCGATTTTCTTTTCATATAATCACTACTACTACGGTGTGTTTATGGATGTCAAGTCATTAGATCTTTTTTTTTTATTAAGTGAGGGTTTGCTTTTGACTCTAGTCTAGGTCACAGGACAGAGACAGAGTCTAAGATGGAGCGACCTCACACAGAAGAAGCCTGTTCACTCTTGCTTTGAATTTCTGACAGACGCATGCGTTACTGTGCGTTTCAAATACACATCGACAGACGACAAGTGGAGAACCGCCGCAAAGAACAGGTTTTTTAAATAATTCCTGTAAAATCATCAGTCAGAATCAGGTTTGAATGTAGTTGTTCAATAAACCACCTGTAGAAATAATAAACCAAAAAATTGGGTCTCTTTGACTCAAACAAAAATATAGATGTCGTAGGTGTACATGATCTTGTTAACAATTTCATTTTACACGTTAACTTCATTTCGCAGAATTAAGATTGTAAACACGTACAAAATAAAGCACAACATTTTGTCTTTGAAATAACAAAACAGAGAGTACATTATAATCACAATTTTTCACTTGTTTTGTCTCTTTTTCATTCCGGCTATTTTCCTCTTTCTTAATTTTTGTACCGTACTCGTAAACAGAGATAAGAAGTGGAAAGGGACCTTTTTTTCACAACAAAGCTACTAATTAGTGTAAGTAATTACATTTGGGTACAGGTCAAAAATATTTTAGTCATGAAAATATGATTAGGGTTAAATGACTTTAACAATTTCAAGATCTTCTTTCGTGTCGTGTGGGACTACGAATCGACGAAAGATCTGACGATGATGACGTCATAAAATCCACGACGTAGCAAAAAAAAAATTAGACTACACAAACCAGTATTAATCTACTTACATAATACAGGGCATTACAGGGTGTAAAAGACAGCCCTCCGAATACTTAAATGGTGCATTCAGACCATGAAACTGAAATACTTCCCATAAAATATATTTCAGTAAGCTAAAAAAAAATTCTTTCCATAAATGTGATTTTGTATGGGACGTTGATTTTTTTCTACGGTTTCCTGAAATATGTTCCTCAGAGAGAGTGTTTCAGTTGTATGGTCTGCATGCACCTTATCAGTATTCGGAGAGCTGACCCTTACACCCCGTATACTGAAGAGAATCAACTGATTATTTCATAGAATAATTTATACTTTTTTATAATTCAAATAAAACAAAAACATTTCGTGGAAATTTTGTTAAATAACAATTCCTGGGAGAAATAGTATTTTGGAATTACTTTTAATAATTTCAGATTCGGTATTTATTGTTTATAAAAAGTATTCGATAATTAATAATTCCTCAAGTCGTTGAGAATCCAGGGTGTTACAAAATTAATGATAAAATGTTGATGAATTGCACACGCACTAGACGATTTTGCGGTTCATAACAGCCACCTTTGATGCTGCGACGTATTTCATGACTTTATATCTAGTTTTCGTATGAGATTTGATAAATTTCTTTCGCTATAAAATCCGGATCCGACAACATACATACATACATACATATATCACGCCTTTTATCCCTTGCGGGGTAGGCAGAGCGTAAACGGCCGCAAAAACGGACATTTACGCCACGTGTGACATATAATTGAGGGTCATTTGGAAAATTGTGTATCGCCATAGTGACAGGTTGTCAGCCAGTCGCCTAAAATTGCAATATTTACCCTCAAGTCCCTTAGTCGCCTCTTACGACTCCCACGGGAAAGAAATTGGGTGATGCTATTCTAAACCGGCATCACACGGATCCGACAAAACACCGGAATATCATGCAGCACGTGTGAGAACCGCTGAAATTATGATGAAATTTCAGTAATGCCTCAGCAAGACCGGCCTACGCATACGCTCACTTGACGCAAACGTACGGAATATCTAAACAGAGCAAATTTGATGTGATTATGCAAAACAGCATAAACACATACAAAACAGATTGCAGCGGTGACAGGGTAATGAAACAAAGAGGAGTTTGGATTCGCGACATAATTTGATTCAGTTCCCTCTACACGTTCTGGATGTACGGGTTTCTCGTTACAGTAACTGGGAAAGAAATCGAATGAAAATTACGAGGCTTAAAGCTTGTTTACTGCCAAATTACGGCAAATTCGAAACTCTCTGCAATGCTGAGTACTATATCCAGCTCGATATACAGGGTGTAAGGGACAGCCCGAAAATACTGATAGGGTGCATTCAGACCATAAAACTGAACAAACTTCCATAAAAAAAACTCAAAAAACATCAATAAAAAATTGACGCCAGCTTAGAATAGCATCACCCCATTTCTTTCCCGTGCGTGTCGTATGAAGCGACAAAGGGACTTGAGGGTGAGTATTGCAAATTTAGACGATGGGCTGACAACCTGTCACTATGGTGATACACAATATTCCAAATGACCCTCAAATGTTTGTCAGACGTGGCGTAAATGTCCGTATTTTACAGCCGTTTACACTCTGCCTACACCGTGAGGGATTATGAAAGTAACATAAAAAAAAATCTTTCCATAGTTAATGCAGTCAGCTAATTGGGAGGTCGATATTCTTTGGTCGTTTACCTGACATATGTTTCTAGGGGAAAGTTATTTAGTTTATGGTCTGAATGCACTCTATCAGAATTCCGAGGGCTGTCCCTTGCACCCTGTATGGGTACTATTATTTTATTGATACATGTTGTGTAATAATAAAGGATACTTATGGATTGTTCTACAAGCTGCATTTAAAGTTATCATTTTTAACTACTACAGGGAAACCACTAGGTGCATATTTATCAGTAATCACCCATCTAACTAGATATTCATCATACTCAATTACGCACCAATTCCCTTGAAAACTCTACCAGGCAAAGGAAAAAGTGGGTAAACTGCAATTTCCGCAAACCAGCCCTTTTTGTTGCTCATCAAAAATGCAAAACTTCATGAAAATGTATGCAGTTCGGTGTGTAGCGGTTTTCGTCGCCTCCACGGAAAAATTCTCCTACCCCCCCCGTTTCCCTGATTCCCCCCGTTTGTGATGCAGATGACGAGGATGCGCCCGATCCAACGCTGGAAATAGTTTTTCTAAAGTTTTCCAAAAAACGTTGAAAAGAAGGAACGAAGCGCAAACATTTTTCTGGACACTGTGACGATGTGATACTGTTTGTTTGCACAACTGTCTGATTTTTGATTAATCAAACCAAAAATCTGTAAGCGAATAGTTGACAAAACATATCAAGCACAGAACATAAATCAATTTCGTAAATACATAAACATACAAATGATGTTTATTCTACTACAAGCGGCCTGCCCAGTGGTTTCACCCGCTGCTAACTTAGACATTATAATATTACAGACATCACGGCTCAGAATCCCTCATTTTTTTACCTTTGCAATGCCATCGACACTCAACTGTTATTATATTGTCATCTTGATATTCTATAGTTTGAACTGTTAGCAGAAAACGAAACGCCCAAACCCACTGACACGCGATGTACATAAAACTGAAAAGATTTTCATTTAGCAGACTTCAGATCCAGGTATAGTGTAGGATTCTAACGGTAAAAGTTTTTTTTTAAGATTGATTCAATTCAAGCAAACAATCAAACGTTTCGTTTTTATTATATTAGTGTAGAAATCTGTTTATATAATTTCATTCTTAAATTATTATTATTGTAATCCGCACAAACAATATTTACTGAAGTAATAAATAAGTACTTACCTACCTTCTCTATAATACCTATAAAATACCTCTTACTAAGTTAAATCTAAGTAGTAAGCCGACTCTTAGGTACGTACGAACACTTGCTTTTTTTTACTAAGGATGGGTTGCTCTTGACTCTAGACTGACTTTTGAAATAACATCATCAATAAGACCCCTATTACACTATTTCTGAATACTTTACACGGTCCGGCATACATTGATGGTTATCTTGAATTAATTGATATGACAATTATATGAAAATTAGCAATGTATAATACACGGTATTCAGACTGGTGTAATAACCTTTAAAAAGCAATTTAAAAGGGCGTTCAAATAAAACAAACAGTTGATTTTAGAAAATTTGACAACCCACTCGTTACGATTTAGTAATCAAAAATGCAAATACGCTGTTGAAATTATGCTGATTCCTGCAACGTCCACTTTTTTGTCGGCTAAACTGACTTTTTCCACATTTCCAAACTGTTGAAAATTTCATGAAAGCAGTGCGGCTTGCATGGTAATGTGTTTATTTGTTCGTCGGAATTAAATCTGTATCATAAAACGCTATTCTGATTACACTTTTACTCATCTGTGCTACCGCGTAAAGTTTTTATCTGATGTTTTCAAAGTTTGTTAAACTGTTAAAAATGTAAATTCAGCTTTGGTTTGGTAACATTTAGACAATCATTTTAAGTATTAGACCGGGTCTATTGCGATAGTATTTAGGTAAATATTAGTAATTTAAATAATAAAATATTAGTAGTCGCGACCACAATACATGAAACTGTATTGAAACGTCGGGACACAGGTAAATTACTAATATTTACCTAAATACTATCGCGATAGACCCAGTCTAATACTTAAAATGAGTGAAAGTGATCGCGAGTGCTTTAAAAATTTAGACAATGCTGAAAATGAAATAATTCAAGAATTATTAACAATAGTTTTAGAGCTAATCGTATCATATTTTTTTATATAGAGAGGTAAAAAAGCTGTAAGACGGTTCTCCCACTTGTCATGCGACACTGTATATTTATAAAGTTAAAGATCTATAACGCATGCGCCTGTCAGATAAAAGGAAATTGCATATGCCGAACTTATTCCATACAGATACGGCGGCGGTGCGTTTACTAATGCGTCTGTCAAAACAACTTGACGACTAGACAGTGACGGACAACAAGTGGGAAAGCCGCCTCAATCAAACAATCGTTTGGTGTTAGTCTTTGTCTGTCTTAACTCAATGTCTTTATTTTTGTTTGGTGCATTGCCATACAAAAAGTCACAAACAGCTAAACCAGAACTTTGGGAACAACAATTTTAAAGATTTCTGATTCGCGAACAGACAACTTGTACAACACAAGTAAAAAAAAGAAATATAATGCACGAACTTTTTCAATCGCTCTCTGTAACGTTGTATGTGCGTGAAGTTTTTCTCGGAGGGGCGTCGAGGCGATAAATTCGAAGCGTTTAGCTCACAATTGTGTAGCAAATAAAAACTGCTAAAGAGCGTAAAGTTTGTTTTGTTTCGCGTAAATCACGCCGAGTTTGGGTATCGTAAAACGCACGCCAGTGTTTCGAACTCACGTGTTACAAAGCGAAAAGAAATGGTGGGAAGAACCATTGAAATTCAATTTTAGAATTAAGTTTTGTGTTGCGTTTCGTGTATTCTTCTAGAAACTCTCGGTAGTAGTAACGTACCCTGCGATCTTGGATCATATTCATATCATAGGACATTATATACTTAATCTAACTCTTAAAATAACTAAGTACGTAATTTTGCATTAAAGACATTTCATCGTCCCTGTCCCTGATAGTTTAATAATAGGATTACAACGTTGGGATAAATTGGATACTGGCACGTAAAATAAGAACAAATATTTATGTCTGTTATCTAAAAAAAATATGATAAAACATTGGTTTAACGTAAACCAAAGCGGGAAAAATCTGTATAACAAAGGGAAAATAAGATTATTGTGAAAACGAGTTTTTGTAGCAACAAATGCAGAGGCAAGTGAGAAGTAGACGCGTGGACGGCCTCGTTAGTATCTGGCAGCGTGTTTTATACGCCACGTCACGTTACCGCCGCGGAGGCTGACTATCACACTGCAGCGTAAGAGTGTTTGTAGTAACAAATGCAGAGGCAAGTGAGAAGTAGACGCGTGGACGGCCTCGTTAGTATCTGGCAGCGTGTTTTATACGCCACGTCACGTTACCGCCGCGGAGGCTGACTATCTCACTGCAGCGTAAGAGTGTTTGTAGTAACAAATGCAGAGGCAAGTGAGAAGAAGACGCGTGGACAGCCTCGTTAGTATCTGGCAGCGTGTTTTATACGCCACGTCACGTTACCGCCGCGGAGGCTGACTATCACACTGCAGCGTAAGCACACCTCGGACACTGGCGCTCAAATGTATGAATCTGTAGCGACCTCTGGGAGCTACGACAAGAAGCTCACTCAAAGTGGTTTACGAGCAACCAACACGCAACAGAAGTTCCAACATAGCTGCAAGATGGCGCCACGTGACAGAACAAAGAGCCTGAAACGCGGTATCGAAGTGTTTCACCGCGCAACGCATATATACAACTTCCAATTCTATCCAGGTGGACCAGTCGGTCCCCTGGCCACAACACCCGGCCAGGCGGGTAGCTACCCTTTTCCCGACTCCATCTGGAACCCTCCATTCTGCCTATTGGCATCACTCCTGTCACCCGCCATATTGGTGACCCCTACCTTGGACTTCGCAGCCTTCAACCACGCATCAACCACTACAGCATGCAGCCAACTACTCTACGTCATCAGCACCCACCGCAGTCACAGCACGGCAGCTTCACTGGTCTTCCATCATCGTCTCGACTCACCGTAGACGTCCCGACTCACCGTGGACATTGGAACCAGCACTGCATCGCCACGCCAGACTGCATCATCACGCTACATGACGTCATCAGCCCCACTTCGCTCGCTGACAGTATCGACCTCCGGTCTTGAGGGGGAGTACTGTAGCGACCTCTGGGAGCTACGACAAGAAGCTCACTCAAAGTGGTTTACGAGCAACCAACACGCAACAGAAGTTCCAACATAGCTGCAAGATGGCGCCACGTGACAGAACAAAGAGCCTGAAACGCGGTATCGAAGTGTTTCACCGCGCAACGCATATATACAACTTCCAATTCTATCCAGGTGGACCAGTCGGTCCCCTGGCCACAACACCCGGCCAGGCGGGTAGCTACCCTTTTCCCGACTCCATCTGGAACCCTCCATTCTGCCTATTGGCATCACTCCTGTCACCCGCCATAAATCAAATGCGTTGCTACGCATACAGTCTAAGCTCGCGTAGGTGAACGCGGACCATGCTTGTGTGTGTGAGACAACATGTCAGGGTTGCCGCCATTTTGCGTTCGCGAATCGGGAATGCAATGTGCGGCAGTATGAAATGACCTTCGTCGTCGCGTCCTTGCTTAGCCGGTGTCTGAGCGTCCTCCGAGCGCGGGTGGGCGGCGCTTGTAGGGGGAGGCAGGGAGTGACCATACTGTACGCTAGTACTATTAATTATACTGTGGCGTAAGAGTGTTTGTAGTAACAAATACAGAGGCAAGTGAGAAGTAGACGCGTGGACGGCCTCGTTAGTGTCTGGCAGCGTGTTTTATACGCCACGTCACGTTACCGCCGCTGTGGCAGACTATCACACTGCAGCGTAAGAGCGTTTGTAGCAACAAATGCGAAGGCAAGTGAGAAGAAGACGCGTGGACGGCTTCGTTAGTATCTGGCAGCGTGTTTTATACGCCACGTCACGTTATCGCCGCGGTGGCCGACTATCACACTGCAGCGTAAGAGTGTTTGTAGCAACAAATGCAGAGGAAAGTTAGAAGTAGACGCGTGGACGGCCTCGTTAGTATCTGGCAGCGTGTTTTATACGCCACGTCACGTTACCGCCGCGGTGGCCTACTATCACACTGCAATGATTTCGTACTGTACTTACCAAACCTGAATCAAGAATATTTTCATAACATATTCTCAGCTATTCTAGTGATTTTCTTGAATAGGCAAAAGTAGGACAAAAACTCTCTGTTTCTCTTTTGTCAAGTTTGTTTTCTATGATTTCCTGACTTTTTATTAGTTATTAGTTACAAAAAGTTATGGAAACTTTTAAAATTATTGATGAGTGAAAAATCAAATGCCAAATTTTCATGATCGTATTAAATAGAAGGAGCCTTGTCACCTTACAGTTATATATCCATAAGTTTTTTATTTTATTTATTTAAACTTTTTCATCTAGTATAAGATTTTTTGAACAGAATAAAAATTCTACGATTTTTTCGCCAATAGATGGCGTTAAACATCTAGGGGGTTTTTAACTAACCACGTAAGGTTATCAAATTAGCATTCTAGTCGTAGTGAAATGTATTCCTCCTCGTTACCTTGCTGGCGATCCTTTTTTGGAGCCGAAGTCCTTATTCATTTATTCATTGTAAACTTTATCAAATTTGAAATAGGTAAGCGTCACTTGCACCACAAATATTATTTTCTTATTTTCAATCAAACTCCAATATAAACTTCTCAATTAATTTTGTTGGACGTTCATTGGGTCAGTGGACGACTCATTGTCCCCCAAGAAAACAAGAAGAATCAAGCTCCCCAGCAAAGATGCCTTAAGATGCTCAACGCAATCTATCAAAGAATGTTGAAACCTTTTTCTTTTTTAAACAGTTGTTTACTAAGGCCTCATTTATTAAATACTTACGTTACGTTTCGGTGTGAGTAGTCGTCAGTCGTCAGCGAGGCAAGCGCGCACAAGATAATTTGATTACGTATGCATTAAGTGCATTTCCATTCCCCCGTCGAGAACCTGAGATCTCTTTTAAATCCAGCGATGGTTACTCTCTGGTACTACCTGTATCTATTAGGGATGTCGTGTATACTGTGGTATCTAAGTGGTAGAAACTTGCGTATTGTTCGGACGCGATGTGATTTAGGCGGTTTTTCCACTGTGGCGGACTGACGGTTGTATTTTTGACACATCCGTCTCTCAGACGAATTATTATTTTGGTTGCCCATTCAAAAAACGAATACCATGGCACACTGTACGCATGCGATTTAATCAAGGTGTTTGACATACGTTATAGTGAAGCATTAATTTAATAAAATCATGATTGTATGAGACATAAAGATTTGCGCGGAAAATCGTTGATGTTATATTCATTACAATCCGATAAAATCCAATTGAACAAGCGGATGTATTTAGATTTTAAAACTGTTTTTTAACACAAAAACCTATTTTATTTGCTCATTCATCGAAACATAAAACTTATTCAAGGTGTGAGTTCTCGCATTTATTATAACTTTTTTTTAACCAGCCAATAAATTTTGGACTCGGCATTTAAAATGAATAACATTTTAATAAATAGTATCCGCTTGTACAGTAGCGAAGACAGTGGCGCCCCCGAGCTCTGTTTATAGGGATTGAAGCATGCAACAGTCCCATTTCAATTGGGACCTATTTTTAAAGCGCTAGAAAATGGAATTTTTTGAACTATCAACAGCACCTCGAGATAGTAAGTAATAAGTAATTCAAGTAGGTAATTAAATTATACTGTTTTTTATTCTGTCTAAAGTAAAAGAAAATAAACAGTATATATTGTAATTAGGTATGTTGAAATGCAGCTGGCAATAACAATTGTCATGGTCCGGTGGTCGTATAAAGATGTCCAATGTCCATCTGAGTTATCAAAGCAAAGACAACATTGTACTTGAAAATCTAAATACAAACATATTTCTTCCTAACAACGTTGAAAATTTTCGTTTAAAAATATCATGGCTTCAAGAATACCTCTCCTTATCGTTAATTTTCTAGCATTATCCTTAGTTGTAGTAGTCGTGTAGCGTGCAGTCGACGATTTAGCTCCATCTAGCGGTCCTTTTGTGTAGCTCAGTAAATAGTATAATTTAATATGCTTACTTTTCTTCGTTTAGGTACCGTGTACGTACAACGAGACCTTAATGGAGTAATCAGTCTTGTTGAAACAAATTGTTCTTTTTCTTCGGATGAGAGCATTTAAAATGTAATAGCGTGATCATTCGTTTTATTTTTTTGATTAATATTGAAATTAGTATTTACTTTATTTGATATATGGGAATGAAAAAAGGTTTAGACGTCAAATAAATTATATTGACATTTACTTCAGATTTAATTGTAATCCAATAGAAATGTTATTACCTGAATAATTTGCTATCGCCGTGAGATGCCGGTATAGAATTGCAACACCACAGTTCTACCAGTAAGTAAAGTAAAAAGCGACTTAGGGATAAATTCAACCAGAAAAAAGGCAGCAGCGTTCCCTGTGAATGCAACATTTTGCGCTGCGCTCGCCAATCCGTTAGCCAGGCGTGGTGAGTATGTCAATACCCTCATCATGTACAACAGTTGACTGTTGTGGCTTAAAGTTAATTGTTATGACTTTACGTTGCCAAATATACAGAGTGTAAGAGACAGCCCTCCGAATACTTATAGGGCATTTGGACCATGAAACTAAACGACTACCCATTAAAAAATATTTCAAAAAACGCAAAAAATATTGACTTCCCATTGTTATTGCAGTCTGTTGATCTTGATTTAGTATGGAAAGTTTTTTTTGTTGTTTCCAGAAATATGTTACAAGGAGAAAGTTGATCAGTTTTACGGTCTGAATGCACCCTGTCAGTATTCGGAGGGCAGTCCTTTACACCACGTATACGCAAAGCTGGTATAAGTGTGAATAGTAGATTGCTTATTCTTATTCAGGCTTATTGCAATTAGTATCCGTGGTTTTTTGACGCCCGAACGTTGAGAGAGCGTGAACTGAATACCAAATTTTAAAACACTACCCGTGCTAAGTATACAATTATTGCAAGATTTTTAAAACAAAAGGGCGTGAACTTTCCGAGTGTGCAACTAATGATACTCTCGCGGTAAGAATACTTCGTTACATTTCGAAAAGACAGTAGGTGCAATAAAGCGATAAAAATGCAATAATTGATTTGTATTATCAGTTAGCAAAAGTAGCAAGAATAAATTTTTCTATGAGTGAAAAAGTTTTATTAATTTGAAATTAAGGAATATATTTTAATCGTCATGTAACTATATATTTGATTACAATTTTTTGCGAAATTTTGAAGTTGACAAAATTACTTGTTAAAATTATAAAAAAAAATATTTAATTTTTAAAATAATTATGGTTTTTCTATTCCTCTGCCTACCCCGCAAGTGTTTGTGTATGTATGTATGCAATGAAATTTGTTGTGGCCAGTTCAATTTTTTTTCTATTCTGACATCTGCAATCAGTCCTCAAACTATGAGCAAATGATTTGGGATCAGTTTAATATTAAAAATAAAATATATGTACAATTATTCGATTTTTGATGTTGATTCGAAATGACACCCTATGCTGAAATAAAAATTGAATAGGTTTATATTGGCTTTGTTGAGAATTATATTTTTAAATATTTTTTTTTAGTTTTAAAACCTCCATTGTAAATTGTTCTTACCGCAAGGACACAGAACGTGTCAGATAAAATTTATGAGATATTAAAAGTAAATAACTTTTTAACCCTTGAATCCCTAAGTCGCATTCCCACGGAAAAGATATGGGGTGATTCTTTTCTAAGCCGGCATCACACGGTAGAGGGATTCAAAGGTGTGTTATTATATTTTAGGCGATGGGCTAACAACTTGTCAATATGGGGATTCACAATTTTCCGAATGACCCTCAAATATTTGTCAGGCGTGGTGTAAATGTCCGTTTTACCCATTTACGCTCTGCCTTCCCCGCTAGGGATTATAGGCGTGATATGTGTCTGTGAGTGTATGATAACTTTTTAATAAATTTTTTGTTGGTCATGTAATAAGAAAAAAAATCTACTATGCATCAATAAATAGTTTTAATTTTTATTTTATTACTGTATTTGATGCTCGTACTTTGTCGGATTTCTTTCACAAATTACATGTCAAAAATGGTTGTACATGCGTAAACAGTTATTACCATACAGATATGACTATTACAATATGAGAAGAGCCAGAATACTACCTGGCTACGTAAAAAACATAAAATTTTACTTGTTAACTGAAAGTTGTGGTGAAGCGACCATTGGACTATCTCGTAGGTATTCTGCTACGGCGTAGATAGCGTAGCAAGATTGCTGCAACACTATCGCATGATGTGTTTCATTTTAATAGCTCGCTATTGGTTGCCACTGTTCACATTTTTAATGGTCACTAAATAAAACTACAAAGAGTACTCAAAATTATTTATTTCAGTACATTCAAAGCATTATTTTGTGCTTTAAAACTAATCTTAAAAAATATTTTATTTTACAGTTTTACATCGAGTCCAAAATGATTGAAATCTTTCTTATACCATGATAATATCTTTTTTTTATTGTTTTTCACAAGTATAAACACAGATCAACAAAATGTTAATTTATATTTCTGCGACGATATGATGAAAAAAAAAATTGTATTGATTGCATAATGAAGGTCCATTTTCTATTTGTTTTGCATGAATATTTACTCAGTTTGACAATATAAAAAAAACAGTTTCATTTCACACATCAAGCAAGCCCAATCTCTAATGGGAGGCCAAGCATTTATTACAAACTACAAATGGCATATTTTTTTAGCCAAAAATATATCTAAGTCTAGCGGTAAAAACATTGTGCTCAATCTTTAAAAACCACTAGTTTTTGACAAAAATATAGCTTTCTCTTTCTACATTTTATTAAAATTAGTTTATTATCTAGTTTATACATCTCAATTTTGTATGATGCATTGTTAGCGTGTAACATTATATTTTGTTACAACACGTAACCAGGGATAGTCTTGGAATCAAACGTCTGTCACGTACAGTATAAAAATAGTTATGAAATTTAATGTTCGTAGAAGAACGTACTTAAATGAATTTTTTGCGCTGTTAACATAAAAAACTTGTACTTATTTATGACAAATAAGACAAAAGGTTCAAGCAAGGGTTGAAACAGTCAAAATCATCGCATTCTGACAAAAAAACTATGACAGCCAATATATACATATGATCATGATATTTATTTGAGCGTCTGTTTCACTATTTGAAAGTTTGTTCTTGCGATATTGTCAATTAACGACTAGCGTTTTCAAATTATTAATTAATGACCAGAAATTGTCACATCGTTCATAATTGTGAGATCAAAATCACACTGTATCACACTTTATTTGGCAAAATAATAAAATACTATCTTCACTATTATATTGCTTTGACAACGTTAAGTATTTCTTGTCACAACCTTTTATTTTGATAACATTTCCAGCTCACACTTTACAGGAGCTTTAAATGTACTAATACTATATAAAATGATGATGACGACAAGGTTCAAAAATAATACTGTTACAACTAATCATTTACGGTTTAATGTTTTATGGAACAAACCGAAGAATAAAATTTTATTATTTTGCCAAAATTATAAGCTGTCTTAAACTAAAACGTCTTCATAAGTATGTGTTCTAGCGGACCACCTAAATTTGGTATAACGTTAGTATTTTTCACTGTTTTCTCCTTTCTCTTTAAAGTGCACTTTTTTTCTTTGAGTCCTATCTCAGATTTGTTGTGAGTGGTTTTTATTTGAGTCAAAATCGATAGGTCACGTTTTTTGGTCCCACTTTTTTTGCAGTCACATTCACTTGTTTTACTTTTGTCACTTGTTGCACTCACAATTTCTTTGTTCATATTGATTGGCACTTCGTGTCTGGTTTTGTACGTTGGTTCTTCTAAAGTTGATGTTTTATCTTCTATCTTATTTTCTACTGCGAGTTGCGAGTGGTCGAAACACGTGGTGGTTTTCTGTGAAAAAAGTTAAAAGTCATTGCATTGCACAGCCCTTGCATTAAATCCAATATCCAAGTTTTTATACAGGGTGTAAGGGACGGTGTACCGAAAACTTTGCAGGCATGATCAGACTATGAAACTGAACAATCTTTACTATGGAATAGAAAGTCAGTCAGCTGATTGGGAATTTAGTATGGGAGGTCGAAAAAGATTTCTCGATTACCAAAATAACCTCCATAAAAAAAGGTGTTTAGTTTCATGGTCCAATCATGCCTACAAAGTTTTCGGTACATCCTGTAAATGTATGGAGGTCAGAACACTGGTTTCTAACGCTCGAACTTTCGTTTAACCCGAACCCGCTAAAGATTATTTTGAGGTCAGAATACAGCTGCGTATTGTCTGAGCCCAAGCGAAGCCCATAAAGTACTGGGCTATTGTTCAGTCGTGGAAATGAAACGCGTGTGAGATATAACCCACGCAGAAACTTTTGAATGTCTTCATTATTTAGTTCAGAATTCTGAGACTGAAAATATACGATTTTCCGCTCATGTTACAATAGTTCTTACAAAACGTAAGTTCCACGAGCGAAATAAAAAAAGGTGTAGACTGCGCCATTAATACGGTTTACTCACCGCAGGATTGACCGCTTTAGAATAAATCTGGACTCTCCCTTCCAACTCCATCTTCAGTCTCCAGTCTCGAAGGTACAAGTGTGTGGCTGCTGCACTGGGCCAACCGCGCCTCCACGTATGCCACCTAAAAGAAACCCTTCTGTATATTTTGAAACTAACATCTTTTTTGCACCAAATATAAACATATATAATATTGCAACCAAAATTAATAAGGAAAAAAATAATGGATTTAGATATGACATTTTTAAGTGATCTGAATGCTATTAGATCAACTCTGACTGTTTTCTTCATCCTGACTTCGCTAAGATTTGCAGTGTTCTCGACCTCTGCCGTAGTGCTGGTTACATAAGCGCTGTCAAGCGCTGTTGAGGCTATTAGATCAAAATCAACTGGTTTCTCTAAACTTACCACGCTAAAATCTGCAGAGTTCTTGACCTTTGTACCACCGCTAGATCAACTCTGACTGGTTTCTCTATACTAACCTCGCTAAAATCTGCAGAGTTCTTGACCTTTGTACCACCGCTAGATCAACTCTGACTGGTTTCTCTATACTAACCTCGCTAAAATTTGCAGAGTTCTTCTTGACCTTGGTACCACCGCTAGATCAACTCTGACTGGTTTTTCTATACTAACCTCGCTAAAATCTGCAGAGTTCTTGACCTTTGTACCACCGCTAGATCAACTCTAACTGGTTTCTCTATACTAACCTCGCTAAAATTTGCAGAGTTCTTCTTGACCTTGGTACCACCGCTAGATCAACTCTGACTGGTTTCTCTATACTAACCTCGCTAAGATCTGCAGAGTTCTTGACCTCTGCCCCAGCGCTCGATACATAAGTGCTGTTGATCTGAAGGCTATTAGATCAACTCTAACTGGTTTCGCTATATTTCGAGACCTGAAGCTCAGCCGTGTCGCTTCTAAGTAGAATTGTGATGCCAATTTTGGGAATCCTGAAATGAAAGTAAACATTAGTATACTGTTTGATTGTATCAAGATATGGCTTTGTAGGAACTGCAATAAAATAGGACATAAAATCGTTGTTCATCTCATAAAACTATAGAGATGGTCATTCTTACTTAGTCCCAGCGTATTTGACTATTGAGTATGTATTTTACATTCTTAAAATAGCAAAGCAAGTTTCTGAACAAGTATGTAAAGGCCTCTCCTACCCCGGTAAAGCATGCGTACCAGTGATTATGGACTTACTACCCTTACCTTGTACTTCAAAACCTATAAAAACATAATATTAGTGGGTATTATATAGGTTGTCCTCGCATATCTCTGATGTTGATCATTCACTCATTTATTACATACCTTTTGCTTTGAACCAGTCTCCATACAAGACGTGGTGCTCCCAGTTGTTTGGTTCCAGCTGGATCAGTCTCTTCAGTAAATGCTGCTTCTCCGACTCGGCCGTGAGGGTCAACAGCTCGACCAGGGCATGTACGAAGCGAGGCTGTAGCCACACGCATTTCTCCAGCATAGTCATTGCTTCAGAAGTACGCCCATTTTTCCTAGGAATAAAAAATTACTATTGAAAAAAAAATGTACTACCGCGGCGCTTTTGCCATCACTAGTGACGACGACTCTTCCATCTTTGCTACCGCGGCTTGTTCCTTGCCCGCGATTTTTACAAGTGTATCTTAATGCCAATAACGCGTGGTACGGCTCCATCTACCGAGTTTATTTTACATCTAATACCCAGCAAATAATAAATTAATTCTTTTCAGATTCAATGGAGTCTAAGCAAAGTAAAATTGTATACCTAGCAAGGTCAAAGTTTTTTTTTTAATTTGGTGTTCAATAAAAAATTACATCAATAAATTGGTCAGTAAGAAATGTCATATTTATTGAATAAAAACCAACTTGATGTCACATACATACAAACAGAAATGCCATGGTAAAACAGTCCACAAAAAAACAACATACACAGGACTAATAATTATAGTTAAAACTAACTTGTAAAGCTTCCCAAGGTTATAGTGCGCGTTGACGTGATACTTGTTGAACTTGATGGCCTGCAGGAAATGATGTTCAGCATTCTCCGCTCCGGACACTAGAGTTCCCACGTTGTTGTGTGCACTTGCGTACGTCGGCCACAAACTGTGGATGTGAAGCGTAAACTTAGCATAAACTTAGGTTTTAATGCTCGGTCACACTGGGTGCGAGTGCGTGACGTTTTAGGACGTGTTCGTTGCAAAAAGCATTTTGTTTATTGCGACAGTTAAAAATGTATGAGTATTGCATAAAATATCAAAAGATAGTACCTAGATGCAAAGGTAAAAGACATAATAATGAAATTTAAAAGTAGGCTATAACTTTATATGGCCTCTAATGGGGCTAATGTTGAGAGCACCTATAACCCTACATAGTTCACAATTTGCAGGCGTCAATCGTAACATTATGATGACAACTAAATATGTTTACTAAGCAGAATCATAAATAATTAGTCACAATAACCATAGTTTGAAGCAGTTCAAGCAATGTCTACAACTAAAACAAGATTTCCTGTGTAGGTACTCGGTAAACAAGTTAATCAAAGTAAACTCCTTGGTAAACTCTAAACATTCCAGATCTAAACCTAAACTATTCAGTCTCACGAGTTTAGACACGTAACTCCCAACCCTTATCCGCCTCGTGAAAGCAAACGGTTTCTCACCTCAGAGCCTCTTTGTAATGCTTGATAGCGTTATCCTGCTGCTCCGTTTCCCTCAGGAAGTTTGCAAAGTTGTAGTGCAGTTTAGCGTTTTGCGGCAAAGTCACTAAATCCGCCCTGGAACAAACAAAACACATTTGGAGGGTAATTTACGCGAATGTGGCGACCGAAACGACACAGTAGGTACATATTTATACGCTAAAGCAGTAGCGAAACTTCATATAAACGCTCAGACTCTCACTCACACAGACGCACAACGCCTCTACACGGCATCATTCACGCCGGGATGTCGAGATGCCGTGCCATGGAAACGACTCAATAAAATTACCGTAAGGAAAAAAAGGCATTTACTCGAGGAAATCAGTAGCTTTTAAGCTTTTTGGGGGTCAAAGATTTTTTTTTTTTTTTATTACTGATGGATTTGCTCTTGACTCTAGTCTAGGTCATAGGACAGAGACAGAGTCTAAGATGGAGCGAGCTCACCCAGAAGAAGCCTGTTAAGGCACTGGCACTCCCACACACTGACGGAACGCAGCAAACTACTTGGCGCCAGACTTCGGTGGGATGGTGGTCGCGAGCCAGGCGGCCCCTTACGGAGCCTTCCACCGCTTGGTGGGATCGTTCAGCCGGACTTATTCACAGACAAGCCTGTGTTGCCGTTGCCCGGGGTGGACCGCTAGGAGGTAGATACCATACCACCCCAAAGATATTTAATTCTCAAAATAGATTCAAAATGACACTTGAATTTTGAAAATGGGAATTACCATAATGAAAAAAGGCATTTACCCGAGGTAATTAGTAGCTTTTCAGCTTTTAAGGGGTAAAAGATATTTGATTTTTAAAATGGATTTAAAACGTCACTTGAATTTTCGAAACTGGGAACCTTTACGCTTCAACTGACAGTAAGTAAATTAGTGATCCAGAAACGGATCGTATTTCGCTACTGCTTTAGCATATGTGTACTGTGGAAAAGAGGAGACCGAGTTGTGAATGTGTTTCATGTTGAGATGTTTAACGCATTTTCTTAGCTTTGATAGAGTGCTAGACTTGCGCGTAAATGGATCTTAGGATGAAGTTTTGTGTTGAAATAATGCAGTTTGAAGTATAGTTCAAGTTACGTTTAAGAGTAATGTGTATTATTTACTGACTCAGATAACTAGTTGAATTGAGATATAATAGTTTGCATAGTACACTCTATAGCAAGATTCAAGAAAAGTCTTTAGCTTAGATTTTAATATGGAATTTAGTCGTATTTATAACGCAGGTTCTACTGTAGGTTCATTGCTCGTGGAGGTTGAGTTGGAAAGGAACCTAAATGTAATAATTCTTGAACATGTTTGGTTATCCTGATTCAAAGGAAAACCGGTGAAGATTCCAAAAAGCATAGGAGTACCTGTTGTAAACTAGACATGTTTATAAGAATTACATCTTCAATTGGCAGTAAGATGTCATACACGCTATCTAAAAAAAGTTTTTTTTTTTAGTTGTCATAGAATTTGCTTACGTTCCAGCCCAGTATTTATGAATAACCTGTGACAGACCTGACAAATGTAGCACGATCTCTCCATTCCTAACCACTCCTCTAACAGCTAACAGAGCCAATCAAACCACAAGAATGACCTTTTTCCAGGTCGTGACCATATCAACTGCACTCTATGTGCTGTCATGTAGTTACCTCAGTGTAGTTAGTGTAGCTCGATCTCTCCAATCAGCATTGCGTCGATGTGTCCTCACTACAACCACTAGGAACGACTTCGTCCCAGGTCGTGACCACATCAACTGCACTGCTTTTGATGTTATATAGTTACCTCAGAAGTGTAGCTCGATCTCTCCAATCAGCATTGCGTCGATGCGTCCGCACTACACCGCTAGCAGCCAGCACAGACAATCCAACTACTAGAAACGACTTTGTCCCAGGTCGAGACCACATCAACTGCACTGCTTTTGATGTTGTGAAGTTACCTCAGAATTGTAGCTCGATCTCTCCAATCAGCATTGCGTCGATGTGTCCTCACTACACCGCTAGCAGCCAGCACAGCCAATCCAACTACTAGAAACGACTTCGTCCCAGGTCGAGACCACATCAACTGCACTGCTTTTGATGTTGTGTAGTTACCTCAGCAGTGTAGCTCGATCTTTCCAATCAGCATTGCGTCGATGTGTCCGCACTACACCGCTTGCAGCCAGCACAGCCAATCCAACCACTAGGAACGACTTTGTCCCAGGTCGAGACCACATCAACTGCACCCCATATGCCGTTATGATCACGCTGCCGACACTGTCACAGAAAGAAATAAGATGATGCAATAAGCCTTTCAACAAATTGAAATAAAATAAATACAATGATGACCTTTTCAATAACCACAAATAAAGCATAAATAAATATGACAAGTTTAATTATACTCTGCTGGCATCGATTTTATCTTTTATAAAGTCGCTATATATCGCACAAAAATGGGATTTCAATTTCAACACTAACTTAAAATAATTTTCGGTCTTGACAGCCTAAATACCGTACGTTATTTGCGACACTATCGGAGCCTAGCTTAAATAATTTACCTTGGAATGTACAGGACCCTCTCGGCGACGACGAATCCTACTGTGACCATCAGATTGCTGGCTGGCACAAATGGTATCACTAGCAGTAGTATGCCTATGACAGCTGGGGTGTGTCTTTGTACCTGGACAAAATATATTAGAACGTATTTTATTAATATTAAAGTCGAACAACGAAGGAAATGATTCGGCGTTAAAATCAAAGTGTCATTTAGCTGATGAACTCATTTAATGAGATGTAAATAACGTATACGTAAACAAAACTGTTCAGTAATTAATTTTTATATTTTAAATCTGTAAGCTCACTCATTCACAAACGTTAGCGATAATTTTTCATTAAAATGCGTTTCAGAGTCTTGAATTTAAATTGCAAGTGCATAAAAAGGTTCTTTAGTATAAATGATCATATATTTTTTTATTATGTTGGTTTGTGATTGTGTGTTCATATGACATGTAGGTTATTAATAATTAATTATTACGATTTAGGTCACTGAAAATGTAGAACTGTAAATTTAAGCTTTCCATCTGAAATACCTGTACTGTAATATTTTCTTTGCGAATAAAAATCTGAATCTGAATTCTGAAGCTTTATGAATGCCTGATACTACAATTACCTCTAAATCAGCTATACATCGGTAGCACAGCAACAGAAGAGCACCAAAGGCAGCACAAGTGAGAAGGTTCCGAGGGTCCCAGCCACTCGTGACAAGTGGTACAGACCCCATCTGCCAGTCATGACTTAGGGTCCAAGGGCACAGCAGCAACCACCAGTTGAAAGCCGCTAGGTAGCAGAATGTTCGCAACCTTGTAACAAGAACACAGTTTAGTAACCAAAAATAAAGGGTGAAATTTTACTAGTGACTGTTAGCGAAATCTCAAGACTGGCCGGTGATAGCAACATACACATAGGTGTAAATAAACAAAAATATTTTCCGTTGCCATAGTAACTCAAATCAGCTGATCGGTCGTATTGTATGGAAGGTCAGTTGTTTTCTCGGCCTATCTTCCTTGGGGAAAGTTGTTCCTTATAATCAGCCCATTTAAGTTTTTGCTATCGGTCATTAGTATTAACCATAATGTATGTATACGAGTCTGCGATTTTATGCGTCATTATCATTCGATTAATTTTTGTTTCTTGGCACTTCTTTTTTTCTGTATCCAACCAACTTCCCGAGTAAGTATTTGATATAAATTCGAGGATACTAAATAAAATTATATAGAAATACAATCTATCTATTAACGACGTCGAACTTAATAGCAGCTTTTGGTTAATTCCGAAAGAAAGTAACCCTTTTTTTAACTTCAAACTGCAAAAGTTGCTTACTTATCGTGTGGGCCGTCAAACTGACGATCCGGACATATTATACACGTCTAAATCTTGAATAAGTTATGTCACGTAATATTCAATGGCTGATTGAGGCAAAAAATCTTTCCGATCGGACTTGAATGCCAAGGTAAGCTGGAAAGAATCTAGCAGCCTATTGCAGTGCACTACTAGACGCAGGCCTCCAACAGGTTAGGTCACGCACGATCTCTCGTTTCCGCCATCCAGTCGCTACAAAGAAAGAACCTATTCATATTTAATTTAAACGAACCATACTCACCTTACAAAAAAACTAGGATGAAATGCAGCAGGGTTGTCCTGTGGCGAGAAAGATGGCCATGTCCCTTGCAGCAGGGCCAGTCTGAGGCTCACCAGCAGGGCCAAAGACACCAGTACTTTGATAGTCCTTATTGAAAGACCGGTGCATTTTTTCTCGATCTTCAACGAACAAATTGACCTGTGGACATTTAGTTTGCTTTAGTATTTTCCACTATGAAGGTAGTATTTATATTTACAAATGCAGGTCCTTAGTTTTCCCAGTTTCTACATTTTGCAAACGTTTGCAGTGTTGTTGTATTTAGAGTTGTCTTAAACTGTTGTCAACGTGCGAAATGACATTGTGGCAATACTAGTTACAGTTTAACTTTTTAAGCACTCGCGATCACTTTCACTCATTTTAAGTATAAGACCGGGTCTATCGTAATTTAATTTAATTTTTGTCTATAGTAATTTACTAATATTTACCTAAATACTATCGCGATAGACCCGGTCTAATAGTTACAGTTTGCATGTCTTTAAAGTAATTAAAAGCCTACAAAAAGATGATTTAATACCAAGAAATTTAATATAATTTATTGGAGAGCTAGCCAAAGATGAGGCGGCAGTGCGGCAGATCAGATATTTTCATTAATAATAAAGTTACAAGAAATGAATCTCTAAAACTAATGATGGATTACACGGTCGGGCCTTATCAATACACAACCCTTTATCTTTTATTTAAATCTCCATTCAACATTAATGATGTTACAAATTCTATCAAAACTCGAATTCAAAAGGAATAAATTATATTACTAAGCTGAAATGAAAGGTTCATTAGCTGTTGCTTTGGTTTGAACAATTTTGTTTTTGAGTTAAAGCGAGTGGTTTACAACTAGCACCAGTTCAGGAAAAAAAATTTATATTTATGATGAAGTTTTACTAGTGACCGACGCTGAAAACTTAGGATCGACTGGTAATAAGGAACAACTTTCTTCAAGGAACACAGGTCGAAACATAACAATGAGAATTTCGACCTGCCATAGAAATTGACTTAGTCAGCTGGTACATTTTGTACGGGCCGTCTAATCTTATTTCATATGTTCCAAGGAAAAGTCATTTCTTTCGCTACTGGTCACAAGTAAAATTTAACGCTATATATTTTATATTAACAAAATATCAGTTTTGTTTAAAAAAAAAAAAACTCAAAATATACTTTGCACAGGTTTTGCGGTTTTCGCCTCAAATTTTTGAATTTGCTTTGAATTTTGGTATGATTTATAAACGCTGATACTTTTTAAATATCGGTTAAAAGATACTTTTATAACTAAATTTATATATAAACCAAATAAATATAAAGCCGTGTAACATTTTTGGTTTCTCTATATTCTTGTTTATTGTATATCTAGCACTATATGTGCTAAAACATTACACAATCACTAACAGCTGCAGCAGCTGTGTTTACTCTTCAATGTAAATTTACTTTATAATATGTTAGTTAGTTTATTTCTATGAAATAGTGTGTTTTAACCATTCGCATACATGCCATACGATATTGCGGTATTTGTCAGCTAGATAACAAATGATAGCTCGTGACAGCCGCATAGCGGTTCGCCATCAAGTGTGCTCCAGTACTTCCACGTAAGGTTCCAAACCAAAGGTTTCAGTTTTTCTGGATTTGGTACTCTTTTCCTAAATGACACCACAGCGGCAAAATACCGCGAGAACGAATGGCACGTGTGCTATCTACCAAAAAAGCAACCAATAAGAGACATTCCTCACCTCATTACAAACGGCCAACATCTGTAGAAGTCGATGGCCAAATTGAGAAAAAGTATGGTCACCCCCGTCTCTTTGGCCAGCATACTAAGAGCTCCAAGCACAATGCTTAGCCATACACACTTTTTGTTGGTTGAAGGTCTAGAAAAAAAACAAGTACTTATGGAAAACACAGCTACTTGAATATCTACTTATTTCAGACACTGAATTTATAATTGGCTACACATGACAATTTAAATTATTACCGGACGGCCGATGTGGCGCAGTGGTAGTGCGACTGTCTGCAACGCACAGGCTCTGGGTTTGAATCCCGGTGGGGCACTCACAAAGTTGATATTTATCACTTTGTAAATTTGTTCCTAGTCATGTTAGGACATTGCAGGCTGAACTACCTGATTGTCCGAAAAGAAATATGGTTCCGTGCTTCGGAGTACACGTTAAGCCGTCGGTCCCGGTTGCTGTCTATGTTTACTTAGACGGCGGATGCCAAAGGCTTACTACTAGTTGCAGGCGGTTGAAAAACTCTAACACCAGGGTTCACCGGGTCGTTAGATGACTCGGTGTCCCACACGAAAAGATAATTTAAATTATTTTGCGCGGTTAGACATGTTTTATCAACACGTTTCTCTCCCTGTTAAAAATATGCCAAACATTATATTATCTGTGGCCAAACTCAAATTACTACGATTACTACGCATGCATGCATAAGCGTAGTGCAAGGTATTTTAATACAGGATGAAATTGTACTAGTGACTGATACTGAAATCTCAAGATGGGCTGGTGACAAGGAACAACTTTCCCCAAGAAACAGAGGTTGAAAAAAAATGCATCACCATACAAAATTTTCAATCAGCTAATTTGAGTTACTATGGAAACTCAAAATATTTATGTTATATTTAAACCTATGATCTTTGTGAAAGTTGTTCCTTATCATCAGCTCGTCTTGAGATTTCGCTAACGGTCACTAGTAAAATTTCATCTCATAAAATGACTATTGAAGAGGGATGATGATTGGCCACTTGCTACGATACGAGAACTTCATAAAGAACATTATTGAAGGTAAAGTACAAGGAAGTAGAGGGAGAGGTAGACCTAGATGCATATCTTCTCTTGTCTTCTTTACCCAGATGAAGGAAAAAGGAAAAAATCAGCGTCTTATCAGGAGGTCAAGTCACTAGCACAAAAGAGGGCAAATTGGAAGTTTCTCCACCGACAAGAATTTGAGTCTTACATTTGAAAAAGAATGACTATTGACTATCGGACTTTTGAAATTCTTGACTTTGAAGAAACAGCTTGTATACGTATACAGCACGCCGCTGAACACGTTTTGTGCTCCGATTTCTACGGGTGCTTTATCATCGTGAGTAATAGAGCCTGGCTTTGTCTTGCCAGATCAAATTCATCTTATACGTGTAATGGAATTCGTATCTTGAAATGTCTGTTTTCAGTTGGAATGTGATATTTTAGCCAAGAAACTTTGTGTATGTAAGCATATAATTTACTTGAAGAGATATGTTTTACGAGTATTACTTACCTATGGTATACTAGTAAAGATGATAGAAAAAATATACAAGCTAGCACGTCCGCTCTCCCTACAACTCCAGCAACCTGTGAAAAAAAAAACTCAGATGGGCCAGCCAATCCAAAAAACCGAAAAAAAATCCTTTATTATCTATCATAAAAAAATATGACCTTTTTTGAGGATAAGATCTATTTTGGGTCACTGAGTAGTAAATTTATATATGATATATTTCTTATTTAATACAAAAGGGTTAAATTTAAGCGGCAACAATTTTAGGGAGTGAACCAGCCTATGAAACTGAACAACATTCCTCAATGAACATGACCACCCATACAAAATATACCAGGGTCCATTTGTATGAAAGGTTATTTTTTTATATTTGACCTATGGTTTTGGAGAAGGTTGTTTAGTGTCATGGACTGGGTTACCTCTAAAATATTTGTTTTTTACGAGTACAACTTATCTATTTGGATCCCCTTTTTATTATTATTAGTTGGCCGTGTGATGCCGGCTTAGAATAGCATCACTCCATATCTTTCTCGTGGGTATCGTAAGAAGCAACTAAGGAACTCGAGGATGCAAATTTAGGCGATGATGGGCTGACAACCTGTGACTATGGTGATACACAATATTCCAAATGAACCTCAAATTTAATGTTTGTTAAACGTGGCGTAAATGTCTTTTTTTACAGCCGTTTACGCTCTGCCTACCCCGTAAGGGATTACAGGCGTGATATATGTATTTATGCAGTTATCCTACATCGGCAGCGTTGTATCACCTCTTGAAAAATTACGTACAATTTTACTCCTCATATACCTCATTCACCTTCGGGGGCGTTTGTTTAGCTGTTTGGCATAATAAACTAAATAACCAAGTAGCATTTTAATATATGTCTCGTTCATACTGCTTCTGTATGTACAGGATGGACTGCGAACAACAATGCCGCGAGAGCTGCGAATGGCCGCTGCAGACGTGCGACTGTGACGCACGCACGTGCGACAAGCGCGCAGCACGCCGCGTGCAGCACGACGTTACACGCGTGCCACCACCACGGCCGCAACCCGGCTAGGGCGTAGTTTAATCTGTAACAACGAAAACATTGTATGTTGTAAAGACGGACTTGAGTCAGAAAATCGCTATACTAAGGTTCGAAACACACTTGCGTACAATTAGTTCTGTCGTGGATGTTCTTATTAATTACACTTTTAATAAAATTATTTCTTATTATGACATCAAAGATTTTTTGGGCGTTTTATCATATCTCACAAATCTAAGCGGCTAGAAATCTTTTAGAATATTTTAATAGAAGGTTCTCTCTTACCTTAACTTAAATTAAAGCTGTACTTTTCGTTTAATATGTTTCGAACAGGATAGGAGGTATCTAAGTCATGTAAGAATATAATTTATTCCCCGAAAGAGGCCATTGTCACTTGTTTCCTTAGTTATGCATTTAGATCAAGAACACCAAACCTTGAGCAGCTAATATTGTTTGAATATTATTGAGTATATAAAAATACCTCTAACCGCGGCTTGGAAAAGTGCGTGCTCACTTTTGGCGGGTGTTGTCGTGTAGTGATAAAAAAATGAAAATTTATATAACGTTTAGGTGTTACCAACTACTTGCGCGCCGGGTGCCACCCAAGCTAGCTACGCCGCTGCCAGGACTAGCCACTAGTGATTGATTATTCATATTTTTATCAATCTCCACATGAGTTTCTCTCAGTATTATCTGTTTTGTAATAAACTTTACTGCTTCAGCAAGCTGAAATGCTAATAACGTACCCACCTAGATAACACATTAATTTATTGTGCTTGTGTTGTCAAGATGTACCGTTTAGTGCAGTTACTGTATTTTTATTTATATTTGATTGCTCTTCATTCCAAAGTGCAAGGAAATGTGAATGAAAATCTCGTTGTGGAAACAAACTTAGGGTTTGTTCGGGGCCTCCGTGCTGAAGATGGTAATTATACCATGTTCTTGGGAATTCCATATGCTAGAGTCAACGCAACGAACATTTTCGGAGTAAGTAAAGAAAACCCGTAAAAATCAATTTTAAAGTCCGTAACATGTTAATTAAAAACCTGTGTAACGTTGCAGATTATAAACAAATAAAATCTAGATAATTTACTCTATGTTTCTATTCATGTTCAGGAGAGTATCCCACAAGAGCCGTTCGACGACGTGTTTGAAGCTTACAACGACGATGATATATGTCCACAAGTAGAGGAATTTAATTCAACAGCAGTGGGTTCCCTCGATTGCTTGAAATTAAATATATTTGTCCCAGACACAGCAAGCTCACAAAACTTACTACCCGTTATGATATATATTTATGGAGGAGCATTGAAAATTGGTTTTGCCGATAGGTTTGCTCTCGGTCCAAAATATCTAGTCCGACATAATGTTATTTTAGTAACATTTAACTACCGCCTTGGACCATATGGTTTTGTATGTCTCGATACCCCAAAAATCCCTGGAAATGCAGGATTGAAAGACCAAGTCACAGCACTAAGATGGGTTAAAAGCAATATCCAATCTTTCGGTGGTAATCCAAATCAAGTCACAGCATTTGGAAATAGTGCTGGTGGGAGATCTATTGGCATGCACCTAAATTCTGAAAGCGAGAAACTATTTAACAATGTTATTATACAAAGTGGTTCAGTTTTTAGAAATGAGCTTGTATCCGTAAACAATAATAGCAATGCCGTTTTACATTTAGCTAAGAGGCTAGGTTATGAAACAAATAACGTTGAGGAAGCTATTACATTTCTATCCTCTTCTGATGTGAAGAGAGTTGTTCAAGTTGCTGTTAATGAAAATATAGACTTTTTACCTTGTACAGAGAAACAATTTAATGGAGTTGAAAGATTTCTTACAAAACATCCAATAATTGCAGATCATTCGAAAGCAGAAGGCATGGCTTTCATGCTGGGATGTAATAGTAATGAAAATTTTATCACATTTAGTAGTAAAGCAGAATTTAGTAGTAAACCTTGGAATCCATGGGAACAACTATTCTCAATAAGATTAAATGCAATATTTGATTTCAAGAGTGATGCATTACATCTCGAACTCTCTGATATAATGCGACGCTTCTATTTGGGTGATGCAAAAATCAATAACAACGTTCAACAACAAATGACGGATTTTATGGACGATACTACTTACGCTTACTCTACGATAAGAAGCATAGAACCATATCTGACAGCACGCGCTGATAAAATCTATCAATATATTTTCTCTTACGATGGTGGCAGAAACTTTGCTAAATACATAAATAGTGTGACCGCTCCTGGTGTGTCTCATTCTGATGAACTCGGATACCTGTTTGACATAGGTGTATTTGAAAATGAACCTACCGAAGAAGATAAAGTGATCATCGATAGAATGACTACAATGTGGACAAATTTTGCTAAATATAGGTACGTACTCACTTTTCGTCATTTATTTGCATGATTTTCTCGTTACAATTACTCCTTTTTTGTTACGAATAATTGTTACTTTTTTGCAGCCAAATTTCTTTTCTCGTTACAATTACTCCTTTTTTGTTACGAATAATTGTTACTTTTGTTAGCCAAATTCGAAATAAACAAATGCAATATAATCAGAATTTAATCTGTGCCCTTGATGGCCTATGTATGACCTGTAATAACCTAAATATGAATTAATGACTTTGCCATCAGATTTAATACATTATAATATCCAGTTTGCAATCATTACAGGTGATCTACTGGGTTCTCAATTTCCAACTCATTATTATTGAAATAATGTTCCAGCGATCCAACACCAGAACATACTCCGCTATTACCAGTAACTTGGCAGCCAATTGTCAATGGATCCGCATATCATTATCTAGACATAAATCTCGAGATGTCATCAAATGTTGGATACGAACATCGAAGAATGACATTTTGGGATCTTTTTTACAAGTCATATGGACAGTATGAACGAGCACAAATCGTTGCAAACTCAGCCAGGTATTTATATCCCAATCTTTTAGCCATTTTTATTTTTGAGACTCTGTTTTTGTAATCATGCAGGAGGTCTTGTATCCAACTAATATTATAAATGCAAAAGTTTGTTTTATTACTTCTTCACTCACACACTATTGAACCAATTGTAATTAAATTTGACACACATATAGAAAGATTAACACATAGTATAGTTTTTAGCACTAATTATGCGGGCAACGCCGCGGGTAACAGCTAGTGACTTAATAAAAAGTAGATAATTTAAAATTTAATGAACATTTAATATTTAATCAGAAAATTGTTAATCAAGAAGTAACTATAATCCCTTGCGGGGTAGGCAGAGCATAAACGGCCGCCAGAGACGGACATTTATGCCACGTCTGACAAATAATCCACAACATTTCATTTTACATTAGATACAAAAAATATATATATCATTTAGAGTGTTTGGGATGCTTATTAAGATATAAATATTTTCATAATTTTTAATGCAATCGTTTCTGAAATATTTTGAAAAGATGCAAAAACTTCCAAAGTTAGGATTACCCTGAAAAAATCCTTTGCTTATAGTAGAAAAAAAAACATTGGAGAAGACTTCATTCATTCATCAATCAGGTTTTTTTTAAATAATGGTCATAGAGGTGGTAGGCAAATGAATTTTGTTTTCAGCAGCCTAGATGTTGAAACTAAACTAAAGCACTTTTTACAATTTTGGGGTGGTATGGGATCTACCTCCTAGCGGTCCACCCCGGGCAACGGCAACACAGGCTTGCCTGTGGATAAGTCCGGTTGAACGATCCCAACAAGCGGTGGAAGGCTCCGTAAGGGGCCGCCTGGCCCGCGACCACCATCCCACCGAATTCTGGCGCCAAGTAGCTTGCTGCGTTCCGTCAGTGTGTGGGAGTGCCAGTGCCTTAACAGGCTTCTTCTGGGTGAGCTCGCTACATCTTAGACTCTGTCTCTGTCCTATGACCTAGACTAGAGTCAAGAGCAAACCCATCATTGATAAATAAAAAATAAAAATAATTAAAAATCTCTGATTATGAAACAAAATAAAATAAAAAGAACTTGCCCTTTATTTAATGATGCGTTTAACTATCTATTAAAAATATAAAAAAGTTTTGTTAGAAATTTGAAATGTTGTGGATTAAGGGTTATTCGGAAAATTGTGTATTGCCATAGTGAAAGTTTGTCAGCCCATCGCCTAAAATTGCAATACACACCATCGAGTCCTTCAGTCGCCTCTTACGACGAAAGAAATGTGGTGATGCTATTCTAAGCCGGCATCACAAGGCAATTTTTTTTCTATTTGTAACTAATATATTAGACCTACTGGAGTGCAACGTGAAAACAATCGATGAAAAATGTAATTTCTTGGAGAACGTTTTAACGGAAAAATCATCCCATTGGTCGGTTAGACGAGGGTGATGGAACGGTGAAGAGCTATTAAAAAGCAATTTTCTATACGTTTTTCACTTCTTCATTTTACAAGAGCTGGCTGATATATGTCCGATAAATGTAAGAAGTTTAGTAGAGTATAAGAGTGTTTGTGTCGCAAATAAAAATAACTTATAAGGGGTCGGTCTTATATAGTCTTAAGCTCAGAGTAACCTGTTTTTAGTAGTGAACCACCTGAGTTGCAAAATGACTACATTGTGATTTGTTTTTTGAAAAGTACAGACCAACGAAACATATCAGTTTGAATTTGTTCAATTCTAAATGATAACTGTAAAATGATTGTTTGATTAATGATTTTTTTTTAACGCAAATATGAATTCGTTTGTTGTTTTACTTTTATTTTGGAATGGATTTTTATATATAGATTCAAAATATTTTTTGGGTGTACCTTGGAGTAACGGCGATCTATTAGAGACAACCTTTGGGTACAGAAAATGAAGATAGAAAACAGTGCAGAGTGCAAGAGTAATAAATAAAGAGACATAAGCAATAAAATATAAAAGAGTTAAATAAAATTATGATGAATTATATAATGAACTCAAATTCATTATTGCTTATAGTAGCAACAAGTTATATTTTATGTTTCGGTCAACGAACAACACTGCCAGCAGGACGATAGGCAATTAAAATCCAATCTAGGGTCAATCTTCCCGAGTACAACATACCTACAGATAGGTTGTTATGAACCTTCAGTGGGTGAGTGAGTACGACTAGCACTTGTCTGGTTTTGTCTTACTAAATACCTACGGTAGTATCATGTTTGATAAGTAAAATCTAAGGACAAGTCATGCCTTTAAATAGCGCAATGTGACGACTACAATCCGTAGTAATATTACTAATCTGAGAGTCTGTGTGTGTGTGTATAAATGTATGTTACCTCTTCACGCTCAAAAGGCTTGACCAATTTGGATGAAATTTGGAACACAGGTAGAGTATAACCTGGAATAACACATAGGCCACTTTTTACCTAAGGAAAACAACTATTACCACGGGAAAATTAGTGGCAGCGGGTGAAACCGCTGGGCGGAAATATTGTTTATAATATAAAAAAGATTGTAAAAACGAGTGTATATAGTACTGATAAAAGTCATTCAATTTAGAAAAATATGTTTTTTAATAATGGCTTTATAAAATATGCAGCAGAACTTGAACTGTAACAATAAATCAGCGACTTATTTTAATATTTTTATGATTCATTGATCATTGTCAATGTATATTATTGTTATACTGATTAACGATTTTCCAGATTCCCTCACAACAATTCATCTTCAAAGATTTTTTTGTTCTTTAGGTTGTAATTTCATTTATCAGTCACATGAGGCACAGAAATGAGCCATACAGCTAACAGATTTTATACTATTGTAGGTACTATTTACCTCCCTAACATTGATATGACTTACGTGTAAGCTGATTTGCACATTATTAGCGGTAAGGTTACGACACATTGCGGCAAAGTAAAAATTAAATATCTACTTAATATGAAATATCGAACATCAGAGATAGTTGTGTCGTGTTTAAAAGCCAGTTTTTTTTTCAATGTTGTGTCGAATATCACAACAAAGGAGGGAAAATAAACCATAATTAAAGTCCACTTTTTAGTCGTCATGAGTCTATACGTTTTATTTTCATTTTTATCGTTACATTGAGTATTATTATAATCAAAATTTGTTTTTATATATAAAATACAGACGCAAAATATTATTCATTCCTTACAGCTCCTAACGTTTACTTTTAACTCAAGCAGTTCGGTGTTAAAAAATAAAATGATGGTAAAATTCTTTTGATGTTGGATTCGATTTGAAAAAGGTGTGCTTTAGCTTAAGTTTTGAACCTAGAACTGTCAAAGCGGTCAATTTATAATAGCTAAAGTCGTTAGCCAGTAAGTAAGCTATGTGGCATTACGCCAAAGGAGAGTACACAGCACAGAGAACCTCCTAGTCTTTCGACAAGGGGATGTGTTGCGCAGTTTGTGTAGTAAGAAAACGTGATGGTAAAATTTCAGCACCACGTAGTGATCCACTCGTCACTACTACACAATGTCTTAAATATAATTTTTAATGGTGTTAGTCTCATTTCTGTAAATCCATTACCTTTCATTTTAAAGCCTTTGGCACACGTTACGTTGTTCCCCATCCCGGCTAAGTCACTAGGAATATCACTTATTTTTTATTATATTTTTGTTATCAATGTTGTTTGTATAATATAAAATTTTGCGTCCAATTTTATCATGCTCTCTGATTATAATCATTATACTCATTAGTATTATTACCTATATCGTAGCAGATAAGTTAAGGTTAATCAGATTGTTGTTTTTAAAGTACATAAATATTATACAACATAGCAATCATAAACATTAATAACGCATAAAGATTTATCCGCATATTATATAGACTAAAACACTTTTTTTTTACTTGCATAGCAATCAATGCAAAAGACAATTAGTATTTTACCTTAAATTATTGGTAAATGAATAAGAATAATGGGTTTGGCGGAGCTATTAATAGTTATGGTTATTTAAACGAGTCTTTTAGGTAATTTAGGCGATTCACCCTGAATCTAGACGTTGAAAAGACTTGTTTGAGTAATCATAACGTGTAGAAGTAATCGCAAGTGCTTAAAAGCTAAAGTTTATAGTTCTTTTTAAAGTATTTTAATATGAAAATAAAATATATAATAAAAATAATTATTGCATAACATAATAATAAAAATGAGACAAGATAATGTAATCAATCAATTATTCGATAAAATATCTAATTAAAAATCAAGTATTACTGATAACAACTTTGATTTAAAATTAATGATTAAGAATATTACAGAAATCTGAGTCTAGTATTCATTATAAAGCCGGAAATATGGACCGTCTAATGTACTCCGTAAACTTTTGTTTCATAATACTGTTTGTAACAAATTTACATGTCAAAGCAAATATTAGTCCGGATTTAATAGTAGATACAAGCATAGGATCTATTCGTGGAGTAAAAGCTGAAGATGGAAACTACACCATGTTCCTGGGTATTCCCTTTGCAAAAGTAAACAAAACAAACATTTTCGGGGTAAGTTTTACATAAAAGTTAGTTACTTTATATGATTTTTTGTTAATCGATTTTTTTTTTCGTTTTTTATATTCTAGGAAAGTATACCGCAAGCGCCGTTTGACGACATTTTCGAGGCTAATACTGAGACCAAAAGATGTCCACAAGTGGAAGAGTTTAATTCTACAGCAGTAGGAGATCTTGACTGCTTACAACTGAACGTATATGTACCTGATGTAGCAAATACCTCACAGAGCCTACTGCCTGTAATGGTTTATATTTACGGAGGAGGATTCACCATTGGTTTTTCGGACAGATTCTTGCTGGGTCCAAAATATTTAATCCAACAAGATGTTATATTAGTTACGTTTAATTATCGTCTTGGTGTCTATGGTTTTTTGTGTCTTGATACACCCGATGTTCCTGGAAATGCAGGATTGAAAGATCAGGTCATAGCACTAAGATGGGTTCAAGATCATATTGAATCATTTGGTGGTGATCCTCAACAAGTAACAGTGTTTGGGAACAGTGCCGGTGGCATATCTATTGGACTGCACATAATATCTGAAAATGAAAAGCTATTTAATAATGCTATTATTCAAAGTGGATCACCATATAAGGATAATGTGGTGTCTAATACTGGAAATAGTGAATCAATACTGACATTGGCCAGAGCATTAAATTTTGACACTGATGACGTCAACGAAGCACTATCTTTTATAGCATCTGTTGATGTCCTTACAGTTGTTGAAACAGTAAACAAAAATAGTATATCATTTTCAATTTGTGTAGAAAAGAAATTTCCAGGTGTACAAAGAATTGTACCAAAGCATCCGTTACTTGCTGATAATTCAAAAGTGAAGGGAATGAATATAATGATTGGTTTTAATATAAATGAATCACTTGGCCTTTTTCCCGGTAATGATGGCCCTGCTGATTGGGCTATATGGCCTTTTTTTATTTTATACGCGGTTACCAGTAACTTTAAATTTGATGATGAAAATCTTAGTTATGAACTATCTGACATGATTCGGCGTTTCTATATAGGTGACGCAGAAATAAATAGTGACGTGAGGCAAAACATGTTAGATATCATGGATGATTCACGTTTTATTTACCCTTCAATAAGATGTATAGAACCTTACATCAATGCAGGAGCAAACAATGTATATCAGTACGTATTCTCATATGAGGGTGGAAGAAATTTTGCTAAAACTCTACATGGCTGGAATATATCTGGAGTAGCCCATGCTGACGAACTTGGTTATCTATTCGAAACTGGTATATTACAAGAACCTACGGCACTGGATATGCTAATGATAAATAGAATGACTGCATTATGGGCTAATTTTGCGAAATTTAAGTAAGCCATTTTTGCTGATTTCTGTAAAATTTAAATGGTCTATTTAATAATATTATGACTCACATTTTTTCACTAAACAAAATTTGTTACAGTGATCCAACACCAACCCCCACTTCGCTGTTACCAGTAAATTGGGAGCCAATTGTGAATGGATCTGCGTATCATTACCTTGACATAAATCTTGAGATGTCATCTGGCAGAAGATTTGAGCCTCAGAGAATGACATTTTGGGATCTGATTTACAACGCCTATGGACAATATGAACAAGCAAAAATTGTTCCAGAAGACGTAATTGTAGATTCAGCCACGTCATTGAATTTCCAACCCATTATTTTCTTATTCGTTTTGATAGTAAAGTTTTTACAGTAAGTAATTTATTAAACCATAATTTATTTGTTATAAATTTTGTACATATATATTACGAAAAATATCTCAGTTTTTTTTTTGTTTACATAGTGTTTGCCAATGTTGTGTAAATCAAATATAACAACTACTTGACGTGAAGTTAGTTTGAAAATTCATTTGTAAGTTTCTGTAATCGGTAAGCAACTACTAACAGACACATAAAACGAGAGTGGGTCATACACACTTATTGTCCCTAGCGGGGTAGGCAGAGCGTCTGACTTATATCTGAAGGAGGTTTTAGAAAACTGTGGTGAGAAAAGCCGTTTAAATTTTATGCTTACTAAGAACGATAAGAATCGTTTAAATCATAGTTGGAAAACTATGAATAGAACCTACGACAAGTTATAAACTCGCTGAAGTAACCTGCAAGCAAAACTTTAATCTGGCGCGGTGAAACTAATTGTTAAAGTTTATCGCTTCTGTGCAACGATAGACCAAACCACAAATGCAGTCGGCTTTGGGTTGGAAATATTAATGGATCACGAATAGAGTTGCTTCTAATAGGTAATAATTATTTGTTGCTTCCAATAAATTGCAGTATTTTATTTTCATTGGTAATGAAAAGAGTGCGAAAATCTCACTTAAACAAAAATTGAATTACTTTAACTATTGTCACTTATTGACGTCATGATCCGTCATTGTAAAGAAAAGAAATTTGTATGACACAATTTTCTTTTTTTTATAACAATTTTGTATTGTCCGAAAAAAAAACCTTCTCGGGCGGGATAAAAAAAAATAAAGCCTCTGGGTTGGCTAGGTTAATCACACGGCATATAAGTTTTCGCCACCACCATTTGTAAACGACATAATTTGTTTCATATTGAAGTTAGGATTTTCAAAGCGTGTTATTTATTTGCCGGACCCTCTAAACAGAAAATCCCCACAAAAATCCTGCCAAGAAGTGCTCCTACTCTAAATTAACAATCTTTCTAGGCCCTAAGCTACTCTATATAATTTTGGAAATAACAAATAATATATCGATGGTCTAGAAGACAAACGTGCTAACTGCAAAAAAATCGATTTTAACATTTTAATGCCATATGTATTAAATGAAGATGCTGTATCGTTTACACAAACCCAAATACCCTAATTACGTCTCCTTCTCCCCAAACTATAGATGTACACTTATAGTAAGTGATGTCAGTTTGATGCCAAAAAATGTAATTATAATTATTTACCATTAAACTTAAAGTACAAAAATATTAAATATATTTAGCGCATCTTTTTTGGATTTACCATAATTACACAAATGAGCTAAATGTCATTATTATAATTGTCATTTGGTAAATCTTGATTCCCAATTACAATAAAAGATATTAATCTTTACAAGATGCCAGTGACAAATGGTTTAAGTAGTCTTACTACTACTGGACACTGCTCAGCATACAGAAAAATATATTAAGTGCTTTAAACATAAAGACATCATAATTGACAAATGATCTAATCACCAATAACTAAACAAAATTCTGGAGCCCAAAAGTTTTAAAGTTATTTAATCTATTTACCAAGGTATAGACAAATTGAGTACCAAATTTTAAAACACTTCCCGTGTTAGGCATACAATTTTTGAAAACTTGCAAAATTTTCGAGTGCGGGCAGGATTTGAACCTGCGACTTTCGCATTACTAGTGGCGACGCCTCTTCCATCTGGGCTACCGCAGCTCATTTCTTGCCCGCCAATTTTGCAAGTTTATTTTAATGCCAGTAACGCTTGGCATGGCACCATCTACCGGGTTAGTTTTGCAACTAATAACCGGCGACTAATTCTATCTTTACAGATTGAATGTAGTCTAAGCGATGAAAACCAGCGATAAATTGAGTACCAAATTTTAAAACACTTCCCGTGTTAGGCATACAATTTTTGAAAACTTGCAAAATTTTCGAGTGCGGGCAGGATTTGAACCTGCGACTTTCGCATTACTAGTGGCGACGCCTCTTCCATCTGGGCTACCGCAGCTCATTTCTTGCCCGCCAATTTTGCAAGTGTATTTTATTAGTTACAAAACTAACCCGGTAGATGGAGCCATGCCAAGCGTTACTGGCATTAAAATACACTTGCAAAATTGGCGGGCAAGAAATGAGCTGCGATAGCCCAGATGGAAGAGGCGTCGCCACTAGTAATGCGAAAGTCGCAGGTTCAAATCCTGCCCGCACTCGAAAATTTTGCAAGTTTTCAAAAATTATAGACAAATATTAAAACGTATATTAATGTGAGTGACATCTCATACTATAACGTTGCATTTCACAACAAAGGATTTCTTTGTATAATTTTATTTTGGCGGTAATCTCGGCATAGCAACAAGGTACTGCCACCGCTGCTTCATCGCTCGCTTCTGTTGCCTCGATGCCGCCGTCCCCACCTGAAATAAACGCCAACATTCCAACATTAGCCCCTGACGCTAACGTTCCAGCGTTAGCCCTTGATACCGCCGCTACTTCACCGCTCGCCTCTGCTGCCCCGGTGCCGCCGTGCCCGCCTGAAGTGAATGCTGACGTTCCAGCATTATCCCCTGGTGCCGCCGCTGCTTCATCGCTCGCTTCTGTTGCCTCGATGCCACCGTCCCCACCTGAAATAAACGCCGACATTCCAACATTAGCCCCTGACGTTGACGTACCAGCATTAGCCCCTGATGCCGCCGTTGCTTCACCGCTCGCCTCTGTTGCCTCGATGCCACCGTCCCCACCTGAAATAAACGCCGACATTCCAACATTAGCGCCTGACGCTGACGTACAAGCATTAGCCCCTGACGCTGACGTACTAGCACTAGCCCCTGATGCCGCCGCTGCTTCACCGCTCGCCACTGCTGCCCTGGTGCCGCAGTAATAAACTCTGATACACAAACAAAAACGACTGTTGTACCCTTAAAAATTCCGATACATCCACGAAACTTACCGATGTTTACGACACCAGCGCTGCCTTAGTACCGCTGTCTCCACCTACAGAATTCGGCAATGCTCTTACAGAAATTGCTTACGCATCTTGTGATAGAAATAATGCCTTGAACTTAATTTCTATACATAATACATCTAGACAGTCACCACTTCCCAGTACATCGAATATTAATATTACAGAGCAACTACTTCTCGACCTATATTTGGCTGACTCAGATGATGCAGCCCCATCTATCCTAAAATAGTTGCCATACCTGGCTAGTCTCTCGGGTTCTTTTCTTAGTTATTTTGTTTGAGCGTTCATCTTATTTTATTTCTGTTAGCTTGTCGTTGGTTTATCTAATTTATTTATGTATGCATGTATTTATTTTGCCTTGCCACAATGCCTCAAGACCAAGGTGTTCGATCAGTGCGTTCTGCCAGTCATGACCTATGGAGCCGAGACGTGGAACCTGACAGTAAAACTGGCCCACCGGTTACATGTCACTCAGAGAGCAATGGAAAGTCTATGCTCGGTATCTCTATAATGGATAAAATCCGGCATTCCGGATTACCGGCACAGAAATATCCGCAAAAAGACCAAAGTAACGGGCATAGTCTGGAAGTGTAGCAAACTGAAGTGGCAGTGGGCTGGGCACATTTGTCGTAGAACCGACGGAAGGTGGGATAAACAGGGTTCTCGAGTGGAGGCCACGCCTCGAAAAGCGTAGTTTTTGACGACCTCTGACCAGATGGACCGATGATTTAAAGAAGGCGGCTGGTAGCGACTGATGGCGAAAACGGGAGATCGTGCCCTGGGGGAGGGCTACGTCCAGAAGTGGACTTCAATAGGCTGATGTATGTATTTATTTTATGTAGGTTTATGTATTTTTATTTTATTATGTTAAATTATTAAGTACTTTGTATTTTTGTTTATTTCTTATTATATATTGTATCGCTACCTTAATTGAGAACTTTACGTACGATTGGGCACCCGCTTATCAATTGGTTGGCCGGTAGAGAATGCCGCGGGCATAAGGGCCGCCCATATTCCTGCTGTTGATGAAGAAACTTTAATTGATGATTGTTCTGATTCGGAGTGTGATGATGACTGAACTTATTTTGTTTGAATTATTAGGTGGGCACCTACTACATTATTCAGATTTGATCTCATGTTTGAATTATTTACTAATAAAGACTTTTTATTTCTTACTTCTTGATTTTCTTAGTATCACATCAAACTACACAAAAGTGTTAAATGAATATTACGTATTACGCCTTTTTTTGCTACATTCATTTTTTTAAGATCTTAAAAATAAATCATGTTCACTTAATAAATAGATCATTAAAAAGATAAATGTCCTATCTAAATACAGGTAGTATATACATGGTTCCTATGTTCCATTTTAAGTAACAGCATCTAGAACTTTTACGTAACTAAAAATGTTCCTCCTGAAAAGTTGGATAGTCTGTAATTATCATGTTTGTCTTCTAGACCATCGATATATGTATAATTGTATAGCCCAAAATTGAATACGAGAAAAAAAATTATAATAATAACATAAAAAAATTGCAGTAGACAAATCTACCTGTTTTGTCTTATAAATTTTTTACTTCGTACATTTAAATAACACCCATGGAGATTTATCTTGCATATAGTCTGATATTTCATAATAGCGTTTCTTGCACATTTTTTTTAATTACTGGTTTAAATTTATCTCAGGGTGAGTCTTGAATATCTTTAGTTTGTTATAAAAGCGTATACAGTAGCCCTTAAAATTTTTGCTTATTTTACTAAGCCTGCTCATGTGCACAGCAAGTTGCTCCTTATTTCAAGTGTTAAAATATGTCTGTCACAATTGTTTTTAAATTAATCTACCTCTATATTTATTTTTGTAAACACAAAACTTTCGTATATGTGTTATTAAACAAATTATTTAATGTCAATGAGTTAAATTCTTTAAATTTTTGCCTCAAGAAGACTCAAGGGCCTTATTTATAAATTGATCGAACACACGATATTGTTCACATCCGCAGCATGGTCTCATAATAGTAAGCCATAAGACATTAAGCTATGGTAGCATAAAGTAAACAAGTCTTGCAGTGTCTACATCAGTGAGATTTCTTATTTTTTACTGTCTATGCTGCTGAACTAAGTCTCTTTGAAAATTTCTCAATATGAGGCCCCCATTGGAGCGAGGCGTCCAAAGTTATTCCTAAATATACAGTTGAGTCTGCAAGGTTCAATTTTCATACTTCACCCTGATAATTGTAAAGCTCGGTTTAACATTTGGTATACAAATTTGATACATTTAGTTTTCTTTCATTCAATAGTAGGTTATTTACTGTAAACCATAAAAGCATATTGATACCCATGTGAAATATTCCGTTTCATATTCAGAACATACCTTCTAACTATTGTAAGGATTAATTGCAAGTAAAGATAAAATATAACATGTTTTTTTTTGAAAACTTGCAAAATTTTCAAGCGCGGGCAGGATTTGAACCTGCGACTTTCGTATTACTAGTGGCGACGCCTCTTCCAATTTTGCAAGTGTATTTTAATGCCAGTAACGCGTGGCATGGCTCCATCCCTTTAGTCGCTGAGTACCTAAAAAGCTACCGGGTTAGTTTTGCAACTAATACCGGCAACTAATTCCATCTTTACAGATTGAATGTAGTCTAAGCGATGAAAACCCGCGATAAATTGAATACTAAATTTTAAAACACTTCCTGTGTAAGGTATACAATTTTCGAAAACTTGCAAAATATTCAAGCGCAGGCAGGATTTGATTTAATTTTATTGAGGCAAGGTTACGGGTTCGATTTTCGGTGGGTCACTCACAAAGTTGATATTTATCACTTTGTGAATTTGTTCCCAGTCTGGTTAGGACATTGCAGGGTGAACCACCTGACTGTCTGAAAAGAAAGATGGTGCTTTGGAAGGCACATTAAACCGTCGGTCCCGATCGCTGTCTATGATTACTTAGACGGCGATCGGTACACAACCATGTCACAGACCTACTACAAGTAGTAGGCGGTTGAAAAACTCTGACTCCAGGGTTCATCGGGTAGTTAGATCACTCGGTGTCCCACACGAAAAAGAATAGGTAACAAGAAAAGTTTTACATCGGTCATTTTTGTTTTCTAAATTGACTTTATACGTTGAGCAAGTCATGTAGGTGGCTAACGACCACGGCAGTCACCATATATCACTATTTTATATTTTAAATCTTCGTAGAAATTCCCTAGATTGTTAATATTCCAGATTCCTTACCGATCCGATACTGATTTGAATAGTAGTTATAATTGCGAGAACTTTAATAGTTCTAGTTTAAGGTTCTTTTAGTATGCAAATAATTTTGCGTACTATAATAATAATAAAAATGAGAGTAGAATAATCTGATCAATATTTTTTTTGATAGAATACCTAATTTTTAATCAAGTTTTACTGTTATCAACTTCGATTAAGAACTTATATTAAGGTATTTTACAATCCGCGTTTAGTATTCATTATTTTGGCGATAAACATGGATCGTCTGATGCACTCCGTATACCTCAGTTTTATAATACTGTTTGTAACAAATTCACATGTCAAAGGAAATATTAGTCCGGATTTAATAGTAGATACAAGCATAGGATCTATTCGTGGAGTAAAAGCTGAAGATGGAAACTACACCATGTTCCTGGGTATTCCTTTTGCAAAAGTAAACGAAACAAACATTTTCGGGGTGAGTTTCACATAAAAGTTAGTTACTGTATATGATTTAAACAGTTTTTTTTAATCGAAATATAAAATATTTTTTCCCGTTATTTATATTCTAGGAAAGTATACCACAAGAGCCGTTTGACGAAATTTTCGAGGCGAATACTGAGACCAAAAGATGTCCACAAGTGGAAGAGTTTAATTCTACAGCAGTAGGAGATCTTGACTGCTTACAACTGAACGTTTATGTACCTGATGTAGCAAGTACATCACAGAGCCTACTGCCCGTTATGGTTTATATTTATGGAGGAGGATTCACCATAGGATTTTCGGACAGATTCTTGCTGGGTCCAAAATATTTAATCCAACAAGATGTTATATTAGTTACATTTAATTATCGTCTTGGCGTCTATGGTTTTTTGTGTCTTGATACACCCGATGTTCCTGGAAATGCGGGATTGAAAGATCAGGTCATAGCGCTAAGATGGGTTCAAGATCATATTGAATCATTTGGTGGTGATCCTCAACAAGTAACAGTGTTTGGGAACAGCGCCGGTGGTATGTCTATTGGACTGCACATAATATCTGAAAACGAAAAACTATTTAATAATGCTATTATTCAAAGTGGATCAGCATATAAGGACAATGTGGTGTCTAATACTGGAAATAGTGAATCAATACTGACATTGGCCAGAGCATTAAATTTTGACACTGATGACGTCAACGAAGCAATATCTTTTATAGCATCTGTTGATGTCCTTACAGTTGTTGAAACAGTAAACAAAAATAGTATATCATTTTCAATTTGTGTGGAAAAGAAATTTCCAGGAGTACAAAGAATTGTACCAAAGCATCCGTTATTTGCTGATAATTCAAAAGTGGATGGTATGAATATAATGGTTGGTTATAATAAAAATGAATTACTTGTCCTCTTTAGAGGTGATGATGGCCCCGCTGATTGGGCTAAATGGCCTTCACTTATTTCAAGCGCTGTTACCAGTAACTTTAACTTTGATGATGAAGAACTATATTCCGAGCTATCTGACATCATTCGGCGTTTCTATATAGGTGAAGCAGAAATAAATAGTGACATGAGGCAAAACATGTTAGATTTCATGGATGATTCGACTTTTATTTACCCTTCAATAAGGTGTATAGAACCTTATATTAAGGCAGGAGCTAAAAAAGTATATCAGTACGTATTTTCATATGAGGGTGGAAGAAATTTTGCTAAAACTTTACATGGCTTGAATATTTCTGGAGTAGCCCATGCTGATGAACTTGGTTATCTATGGGAAGTTGGTATACTACAAGAACCTACGTCACTGGATCAGTTAGTTATAAACAGAGTGACTACATTATGGGCTAACTTTGCGAAATACAGGTAAATCATTTTAGTGGACTTCTTTCAACTTTCAAAAGTTTATTTAATAATTATATTATTACGCCTCAAAATTATTAACAAACAAAATTTGTTACAGCGATCCAACACCAACCACTACTTCGCTGTTACCAATAAATTGGGAGCCAATTGTGAATGGATCTGCGTATCATTATCTTGACATAAGTCTTGAGATGTCATCTGGCAGAAGATTTGAGCCTCAGAGAATGACATTTTGGGATCTGATTTACAAGGCCTATGGACAGTATGAACAAGCAAAAATTGATCCGGAAGACGTAGTTGCAGATTCAGCCATGCCATTGAAATTCCAACCTATTATTTTATTATTCGTTTTGATAGTAAAGTTGTTACAGTAAATAATTTATAAAACCATAATGAAATAGTTATTAAGATTGTATAGACCGAGTGTAAGGGACAGCTCTCTGAATACTGATAGGATGCAAGCAGACTATGAAACTGAACAACTTGTTCCTAAACATTCACAGTCAGGAAACGATAAAAAAAACGACTCGCCATACAAAATCACGAACCGACTGCATTAACAATGGGAGGACAATTTTATTTATTTTTCCTGAAATATTTTCTTATGGGAAGTTGTTTAGTTTTATTGTCCAATGAGTATTCAGAGGCTTTCGCTTACAACTTGTATATTACGAAAACTATCTATTTGTTTCTGCCTCTAATCTAGTCTGTACCAGCAAATAGGTGCCATGATGTGTGAGTAAATATTAATTAGTATGCATAACGTGAAGGTGGCTTGGAAAATTCAAGTAGAATGAAAATCTTTTAACACTAGTTTCACTGATATATTTTTAAATTAAACTGTAAAGTGACCGGTTTTGTTACAAGATCATCAGGCAGATGTTGTAACGCTTTAAAATATGGAGTTGCATCAAGAAAGCACAACACAAAGTGTAACATACATGAAAAACTCATTTGTAAGTTTCTCTAATCGGTTATATTTTACACACATACATAGAAAGAGAAAAAGGGACATACACACTAACTCATTGTCCATAGCGAGGTAGGCAGAGCGTCTGACTAATATTTGAAGGAGGTTTAGGAAAATTATAGTAAAAATACCCATTTTAATCATATACTTACTCGTAAGAACAACAAGAAACCGTTAAAATCTTATTCGTAAAACTATAAATAGAACCTACGACAAGAAATAACATACCATAACATATATGTGACATATTACTTTACATGTTCAGAACATTTACATACCTACCTACCTAATTGTAAGGATAAATTACAAGTAACGATAAAACATAACCTGTTTCTTATAAAAAGGTATTCTGTGGACAAGTAAAGGTAAAGTGTAGTGTAAGTATATCACTTTTTTGAAAACGTGAGCACCATCAACTCACTCAGAGGATAAGTACTTATCATCTCTTCTTAAATTTTCGCAAAAATTCCTTTAAAATTTATTTGGTTCAGCTTAACGAGAGGTTAAGCAGGATAGTTAGGTAGAATAACTTTTATTAAGAAATAAAAAATACAGGTTATTTTCTATCAAACCTATAAACCGTAGCCATTGTTGGTTTTTGTATTGGTTTTTATTATTGAATTGCGTGTTTAGTCAGTGAATATTTTTTACTAAGCTGCGCTAGTTTTGTTTATTTCTAATGGAATGACAACAGATTCTTGGTAAAAAGGTGGTTCGAGTGACAAATGACACGCCGTAGGGTCGACAGGACTAAAAGCGGCCATATTTTATTCACTAGTCACTCTAACATCAAAACCACTCCACTGATTGTGGGTTTCACTTTGTAAACACTTGGTATTTGCTAACAAAATTAAGGGTGGTACCTCACCTGCGTATAGGTCAGTCGCGCAATTTCAAATAATATAGGATGTTACGACAACTTCCATGGAAAATGTTTTTGATGCCATAACAATCCAAATTATTACGATTAGACCAAACCATCCGAAATATTACAAAGGGGTATTATGTTCCGACCCTTGACTGTATGAATTAAGTACTTGCATTCACAGTTCCAAAATAGTGTCATTTAATTTTTTCATAAATGAATATAATTTTTTTTGCATCAGGAGACAACAAACTCAGAAAGGCATTATAAATATTTATAAGCAATATTGTCTGTATGCAACTATATGCACGATTTTTCATAATGTTCCCTTTGTGAAGAAACCCAGGAAAAAAATAAACATGCACTGAACCAACAAGTTGCAAGAAAAATTCACATTCATTACAAAAACAATGCAAAGCATGATAACCATTATAACGTGGCAAGCCTACAAATTAATACGGTATTATATGCACATACTACCGTAGTTACTAATTATGTGCAGGCAGATTGTAAGTAATTAGATACGATACACATAACAATTTTATATATGTGTATCAAAGGTGTATTCAGAACAGAGTTTTAGTATTAGGGCTGCAACCACTTTGTCAAAATTATTCATTCAATAACGCCTTAATATCCTATTAGCAATCCTATATTTCATCAGAACATTTATATCCTTTTCTTTTTCAATATTTCAAAAATTATGATTGTCTTGTTTTCTATTTTCTGCTACAGTCCTGTTTAAGGCGAGTGTTGCCGACAACGACCTCGACGGTGGCACCACTTCACAAAAAAAAGATTTTCTCTTCATACAAACAATCTATTAGAAGGTCCGATGCCCAAGTTTTCAGTATTATCCTTATGTAAAAATAGAACCTGCAAACTCAATAAAACATTCGCTTTAATTAAAGTTATTGCAATTAATACCAAAAGTGGCCGTTTAATTACAGCGAATATTTAATTGAGTTCGCAGTTTCAAATTTTACTTAAAGATGAAACTAAAAACTTGGGCATCGGACATTCTGATAGATTGTTTGTATTAAGAGAAAACTTTTTTTTTGTGAAGTGGCGCCACCGTCGAGGTCGTTGACCGCTACACTCGCCTAAGTAAAACTGTCTGATTTCTCAAAAGTTTGCATTCTATAGATGATTTTATTAAGACAATACAGGTTGGTTCGTTACAGTACTTTAGACACAATTAGGAATGAAACCGCGAAGTACTATGTATAAATGCCATGATAAGGGTACGGCAATGTGCAACGAAGCTGCTTGGCATTGTAAGGTTTTTTTTTGTAAAAAACCAACCAAGTGCAAGACGAAGAATTCCGTACCGTAATCTATAAAAATGACAATAAGTTTCTATGTTTTAATGTAATGGGAGCCCACCTTATAAATAAAAAAATCTTTATTTTATTCTAATTTCAAGCATTTGTTTAAATGCGGCAACAGAAGAACATCACCAATGAAAATAAAATCTTTATTTTATTCAAATTTTTTATTTAAATGCGTCAACAAAAGAACATCACCAATTTTTGACTGTTTAACTAATTACTTGTCACAGAGTTTTTGAGTCTGGTGATAGACAGGCAGACATACTGCCAAATAGATATTTGTAAAAGGGTCCCGTTTTGATACTTTAGGAACGGAACGGAACCCCACCAAAAACTCCAAAGCCTGCTCATCATATATTTAAATATATATCACTACATAGTATAAAATCAAGTCACTTCCCGTTTGGTGTCTCCTTATATCTTAAGAATTACCCAACGGATTTTGATGCGGTTTTTTTTATTAGATAGAGTAACTTGAGTGGAAGGTTTATAAGTATAATTTAATCCGTAAAATTATCACATTCCCATGGGAAACCGGGTAACCCAACTGGTAGTAAACTTTTGACCCCCTTTTGACACCTTTAAGGATTAAAATTTCAAAAATGCTGAAACACGTATTTAATTATTTTAAGTAATGAGTCTATTTAGAAATGTTGAAACAGATCACATTTAAGATAAAAAACTTTCATACAAACTTCTAACCCCTTTTTCACCTATTTAAGGGTTAAAATTTCAAAAATGCTGAAACACATGTTTGATTATTTTAAGTTATTAGTCTAATCACAAATTTTGAAACAGATCACATTCATTTAAAAAAACGAACTTTCATACAAACTTAAAACCCCCCTTTGACCCTATTAATTGCTATAATTTCAAATATGCTGAACGTGCTGAAACACGTGTTTAATTATTTTAAGTCATAAGTCTGATCACTAATTTTGAAACGGATCACACTTAAGACAACGAACTTTCATACACAGATTTAACCCCCTTTTCATCCCTTGGGGGATTGAAAAAACGGAATTTTATCTATAATAGTTTGCATAAAAAAAAACTTCATGTCTAAGTTTTATCTCTCTAGGTGATCCGTTTCAAAATTAGTGATTAGACTCATGACTTAAAATAATAAAACACGTGTTTCAGCATTTTTGAAATTTTAATCCTTAAAGGTGTCAAAGGTTTACTACCAGTTGGGCTACCCGTTTTCCCATGGGAATGTGACAATTTCCTGGCATAAATAATACTTAAAAACCTTCCTCTCAAGTTACTCTATCCAATAAAAAAAAACCGTATCAAAATCCGTTGGGTAATTCTAAAGATATAAGGAGACACCAAACGGGAAGCGACTTTATTTTATACTATGTAGTTTGATGTAGTGATACAATTTTAGCGTTCACCTCCGTCTATGCATCTTGCCAATATAAAGTCTTTAAATTACCTCTTATCTGGGCTTCATACAAAATTTTATCTACATTCTAGCCAGCAATGCGTTAATGAAGCGAGACGGATTATCACTACATAGTATAGTAAAGTCGCTTCCCAAGTCTGTCCCTGTCTGTTTGTTTGTTTGTATGCTTATATCTTCAAAACCACTAAACGGATCTTGATGTAGTTTTTTTAAAAGATAGAGTGATTCAAGAGGAAGGTTTTTATGTTTCATTCATGTCGGGAGAAGGTCTGTTTCCCGTGGGAAATCAGTTAACAGCGGGTGAAACCGCTGGGCGGGTCGCTAGTATTATATAAAATTCAGAGAAAATTGCTTGAACAAATAATTTGTTAACAAGAAAAAATATGTATTATTTTTAACAGTATAGAATAATGTACTAGGGTTTATTTGGCACTCACATTGCTATATTATTTATTCATTTATAAATGAATAGGTTAAAAATTTGGAGTGTTCGGTCGGGGCACCGGTAGCTCAGAGGCAGAGCGTTGGGACAGTACTTCATAGGTCCCGGGGTCAATCCCCAGACGTCGCTAAAAAAACTCAATTTTTTATTTTACAATTATACAATTTTTATTATTATACAATTTTTGAAAACTTGCAAAATTTTCAAGCGCGGGCAGGATTTGAACCTGCGACTTTCGCATTACTAGTGGCGATGCCTCTTCCATCTGGGCTACCGCAGCTCATTTCATGCCCGCCAATTTTGCAAGTGTATTTTAATGCCAGTAACGCTTGGCATGGCTCCATCTACCGGGTTAGTTTTTGCAACTAATAACCGGCGACTAATTCTATCTTTACAGATTGAATGTAGTCTAAGCGATGAAAACCAGCGATAAATTGAGTACCAAATTTTTAAAACGTGTTAGGTATACAATTTTTGAAAACTTGCAAAATTTTCAAGCGCGGGCAGGATTTAAACCTGCGACTTTCGCATTACTAGTGGCGACGCCCCTTCCATCTGGCCTACCGCAGCTCATTTCATGCCCGCCAATTTTGCAAGTGTATTTTAATGCCAGTAACGCTTGGCATGGCTCCATCTACCGGGTTAGTTTTTGCACTAGAAATGCGAAAGTCGCAGGTTCAAATCCTGCCCGCGCTTAAAATTTTGCAAGTTTTCAAAAATAAAAAGGTAGTTTAAAGTTATAAATGCCGTGTTGCCGGCTTAGGATAGCATCACCCCATTCATTTCCCGTGGGTGTCGTATGAGGTGACTAAGGCACTTGAGGGTTACATGTGTTTTGCAAATTGAGGCGATGGGCTGACAACCTGTCACTATAGTGATACATTATTATCAGAATGGCCCTCAAATGTTTGTCAGACGTGACGTAAGTAACCGTTTGCTATTATTTTTTTTATGAAGTAGGTGATAGGACAAAGACAGAGTCTAAGATGGAGCGAGCTCACCCAGAAGAAGCCTGTTCACTCTTACTTTGAAGAGATTAGGGTTGTATGCGTTTGGAAACACAGACGCAGGTAGTGAGTTCCCGCAAGGGAAGGCGTATATATGTATATATGTAAAGTAATTCAGCTTACATAGGAAACCATGCTAACTAGCTTTCGAACAGCGCCTAATTCAATAACAATCGAACAAAAATGGCAAACAAAGCGTAAAATCTTTTGTGTATTGGATCCCTGAAGAAAAAGGAAGAAAAATGCACATCGGCTACTGTGTACTGTATTTTGCACGGAATTGAAGAAAATTAGGAAGCGAACGAATCGAGTTCACAGATTTTTCAATCCCGAAGCACATTTCAAAAATTAAATTACTCCGGAATCTGGATTTATGCAACTTGCTATTTTTGGTGCATTTGTTTTAAGTTTTTATTCAAGTTGCATATTATTATTGTACAAGGACAAGAAGGATATAAAATAGTTCACAATGAATAAAATAGGCAGTAAGGTACAATGACCCCGCTGGGGACGTCACAACAGAGTGTAGTACAATAGATAATTAATAAGTTAAGTTTCATTATCATAAATATTATCCAATTCAATCACAATTGGATTATACCTAATTAAATCGATAGTGAAATATGTCTATAAAAAAATACTCAAAATTACGTTTTAATTATCGAGAAAAAGTTTTTCCGAGTAGGAATGTGGGTATCCATATAATTAAAGTATTTTTTATACAACTTTCACTTTAAAATAATTATTAAACCATGCATTTGTATTTCTTATCTCATAATTTTTTTATCATATAATTTAACCGTTTTATCCTTTGAAAGTTAGCTTTATTCAGCAGTGAAATATGTACAAGCCTTTGGAACTTTTTAATCAAACCTCTTTCTTGCTATCGTCAGATAGTTTACAGCTTATGCCCTTTACTGGGGATTTTCCTTAATAATCTGTAGTTTTGGTGTGGAAAGAACTAATTCATAATTGCGTTGTTATTTTACAGGTTTCGAATTTGTATATGTTTTCCCTTACGAATTTTATCGGCTCAAAGATGTAGATACACGGGAAAGCATTTTTTCTATTTATAGCAAGGTTTATATCTCTATTTCAAGCCTTAGTTTTCAAGCATCGACTTAAGGCCTGGTTTCACTTTGATTAGTGTTTAGTGCAGGTGATTAGTGCAGGTGTTAAGTGATTAGTAGAAAACACGTATGGACAGCAACTGATTAGTGCAAGTCGTAAGTACGCTGCGTAGTAAAGTGATTAGAAGCGTGTTCTATTTTTTTGCGAGTGAACTGCGAGTAGCCAAGTCCCGCGCGCTCCTCCCTACCCCCTCTCCTCACTTCCAGCGAGCGCGCCATCCTGTAGCGTCGGACAGACGGACGTGTTGAGCAAAAATGGTGGAAAAAAATAAGTGGCCAAAAGATCTTACATATAAATTTGTACAGGAGTACGTAAAGCACGAATGTCTTTTTAATTGTAAAGACTCGAGCTATAAAAATAAGGGAGCCCGAGATGCGGCTCTTAATAAGATAAGTGAAGCTATGAACATACTGGGGTTCATACTTCTTTCAGAACTTCTTCCAATTGCAAACGCACTTCTTGATGTTTGTCTATACTTGCTGATCGACGGCTACACAGCAACTGAATCTACTAAACAGAGCCACTTAACAACAATTGGACACTACTTGCACTTGACACCTGCACTTGACACCTCACTTTACTAATCACCTGCACTCGCACTAATCAAAGTGAAAACAGGCCTTTATATTGGCAGATTCAGTTAGATACAGTCAGCCGCAGCGAGCGTAAGCCGTCCTGTACCTGACGGAATTTCACTTGTGCCTATTGTTACGTAATACTGATTAAGAAAATTCGCAGTGAATATACATATATATGTATATCTTCTTATATATCTGAGACATTTCACACAGCGCCATCTAGCCCCAAACCAAGCAAAGTTTGTACTATGGGAACTAAATACCTGATATAATACATACATACTTTTTTTTTGTAAATAAATACATACAATACTTAGAAAACACCCAGACTCAACACAAGTATTTGAAAAGTAACGAACAAATACTTGTGCTGTGTGGGGATCGAAGACCACGACCCTTGGCGTAGCAGGGGTACTATTCACTTCACCATCAGGCCAGTCAAGCGCAGTAGTAATAGGGATCCGCGGCTTGACGTGCCCTCCGAAGCACGAACCCATTTCTTTTCGAACAATCAGGTGGTTCACCCTGCAATATCCTAACCAGACCGGGAACAAATTCACAAAGTGATAAATATCAACTTTGTGAGTGTCCCACCGAGAATCAAACCCGGAACCTTTGCGTCGCAGGCAGTCGCACTACCACTGCGCCACATCGACCGTCTCACATGCTCTCTTGGCTTTCATGAAAGAAAAACAAATTTTTGTCGTTTTCCTTTTAGAAGTTCTCGTTAGGTATATGAATTTTCGATATGTTTGATACAATTACAACCAATCAGTAATATAATACTGAAATGAAACCTTTGGACATCAGATAAATTGGATAAGTTTTACCCATAAATTTTTTGTAATTTTCACAATATATCTGTATCGGTTTTATATCAATTCAAATGAAGTGATTGTATCTGGTGATATTTTGGCTATCAAGTCTCGATAGGTATTGATGATAAGTGAACCAAATTCTACTTTAATGATGATGACCGACAATCTGACTGATAGGTTCTAATGGTTTAAATTATGATGAATGGCTGTACGATTTATTCCTCTGCTAGTACCTATCAACTTACTTGTTTTTTTTAATGACCGTTTTTGTAAAACAAGCGTAGTAGAAACAAGTAATTCTTATTCAAGTACTAGATTTCCGCCCATCGAGTTCACCCGCTGCCACTAATTTTCCCGTGGTAATAGCTGTTTTTCCGCGGTAAAAATTAACCTATGTGTTATTTCAGGTTATACTCTATCTGTGTTCCAAATTTTATCCAAATCGGTCAAGACGTTTGCACGAGAAGAAGTAACGAACATACATACATACACACACACACACACACAAACTCTCAGATTTATAATATTAGTACGGATTTTTTCTGTGGAAAAACTCCTAACAGGAAGATATTATTGTGCGTTAATTGTTCTAAATACTACCATCATAATATGTGTACAGCACTTTACAACATATTTTATTTCATGTTACAACAAGAACTTTGATAGTTGAAGATTTAAAAAAAACTGCTTAATTAACTCCACGGGTAGGAACTTAAAAGACAAGCGTACTTGCAGTTCATTTGTAAAGAACTTCTTTCCAGTTGCACTTTTCAATTAAAAGTTTGTGCTCAACGTATTTGTTCTTTGGAAGAATAATTACTGTTGGGTGCTTAGTATTAGGAAAAGTTCAAGTAAACCAATTTGGGTTGCTTGTTTTTGGTATTGACAAAGTACATCATTTTGAACACGAAGGCAGAGAAACGTCTGTACAGATACTTATAGGTTTTATAACCACAAAAACAATACATTCGTACTTACCTTCTACAGTGCTTACGCCGTGTGATGCCGGCTTAGAATAGTATCACCCCATTTCTTGCCCGTGGGAGTCGTAAGAGGCAACTAAGGGATTCGAGGGTGTGTATTGCAATTTAGGCGATGGGCTGACAACCTGCCACTATGGCGATGCACAATTTTCTGAAGAACCCTCAATGTCGATGTCCGTTTTATGCGGCCGTCTACGCTCTGCCTACCCCGCAGGGGATTTATGACGTGATATGTGTATGTATGAATGTATGTGCTTACGTTACAAAAATAAACAACTAGCTTGCCAGACAAAACAAAACTCTAATCTAAATAAAAATAAAATAAAGGCAGACTATATTTTAGCTGTATACTTGAAGCTCAGCAATCTGTGAGTAAATGAAAACGTCAACTTCAACAGGTTAGTCGAGCATTTAAATTCCTCGGAGCAAAAACCCGAGCCAATCTGTGGATTGTCAGTACGATTTATACTCGGCTACGTGCGCTTCTTACAGTTGCTTTTTGAACGTAAAGTGGGCGATATACTGGAAGACTCTTATTTTAATCAGTACGTATTGGGAATGTTTGAAACATGTTGGATCATACTGGATCCAATATTACTTGGCAACTTATAGCATGCGTTTATTAAATTTAATTTAGTTGATAATTCGTAGTTGAGTCGTAGGTCAAAGTCATAATTCGTTTGTATCACATCATTATGTGGAGGGATATCAAAAAACATCCTTAGTAACATTTAATAAAAATAACAGTAGGGTTACATGTAAAGGTAACCACTCTACGATATAAAAATGTTTTAAAATTACATAAATACCCTGAAAAAACTATTTATTATTTAAAAAGATCTTAAAGGAATATATATGTTATTTTTTTCTGCGTATGTTTTTATGTACAAGAAATGGTTAAAATAATAAATCTTATATTATTCAACCCAAAAACTTACTACTTTATTCAGGTACTAAAACATAACTGATGAAACTTGGCACAGATTCACTTTAATCTACTTAAAGAAAGCAGGAAAGTACTCAATCCGTGTGTCAGTACCATTTATTATAAGTAACTTGTGTACTACGTTACTCTTTCTAGGGCGGTATACATACAAAACCCAGCTTATCTGATTGGGCGTTCAATCGAGCGAGCGAAAATTTGATCCGATATCCAACGTTATGTGCAAACTGACCGTGAATTCTTTGAAGGAAAAGTAGTTTCTTAATCTGATTGAATGTGTTACTTTGTCGGGTCTTATTACTCGAAGAAAGCTTGATATTTTTATTTTAAATTAGGTATGTCAGTAAGACTTTTTGGAGTCGCGATTTACTTTGTTATAATGTTACAACACCACCTTTTTCATTTCAATTTCAAGTAAGTATTGCTTCTGGCTAATATAAGCAACAAAAGTAATATCAGTTTGGGTTTATAAAAAGTCTAATTTAGTAGGTACCTAGGTACATTGGATGCCTGAAAAATGACGGTAAGCCATTTTTACGTCTTCGGCATAACAAAAAACCTTACCCTCGATTCGGAGAATGAATAGTTTCAGCGTAGGCACGCGTGGTGCGTGTTTACCGTCTTTACCCCATCAATAAGGGATTCGGATGAAAAGTTGCCGAACACGCCATGACGAATGTACTGCTCTTTACGGCCCCAAATGTCTGTAGTTTATCGTCAGTCTTGTTTTATTCGTGTGACGGGTTCGACTGATTGCTAGCGTTTATATTGAAACATGAAGTTAGTAGCAGTCTATGTTCCTTTTTCTTTTCGTAAATGATTAATCTTCCACCTCAGTCAGTGAATAGAACCTATGAATTTTCCCCAGCAAGTGTAATACACTCGCTATTTTGGGGTCTTTATAAATTTCGTATGTGCAAAATTAAAGTGAAGCTTAGGTTTAAATTGAAGAGATGCTAACGGTTAATGTTTTGAATAATGAACAAACATTACATAGAAAAATAAAAGTAATCCTTATTACTTTTGTGTTACAGAACCCGAGAAACGATTTGATGGTTTTGTAGGTAATTCGGTTTCATTTTGGGAATTGACAATGTTTTACTCGCATGAGACTGCAAGTTCGTGCGGAAAATACATTATGGAGAAAATAACGCAATTTGAATAACACGGAAGCCATCTATTAAAATATCTGGTACCTAATTTGAGTAATCGTTATATAGCTGAAAGCGAAATATTATATTGGCTGGAAGTAAAGGAAAATATTTTACATAGAAACTGAAAATACACGCTAAGGTTCAAAACACGACTACCAATAATAGTTCAGTCGTGAAATTTCAGCTTGTTTTTGAACTATTTAAAACTATCTCAGATTTTTCTCGTAGGTTGTCATATCCCAACTAATTCGTAGGTAACCAATTAGATTTTTAACGATTGTCTGTTTATGATTCGAATGTTCCCGAAAATATTAATAATCCCATTACTCGACATAATTCACAAAAACATTTTGCATAAACAAATTATTCGCGTTTATAATCAAAGGCTTAATACATTTAGCGGGTGGCTAAACATACAACCTTTTATGAGCACAATCATTTCACTCAATAGCAACCACAGTAATCAGTGGACCCTCGCTTCGTTCCAAACCCTAAATGGACCGCAAAATTGCGTCATTTTGAACAATATTCCACTGTTACTGTAGGAAGGTGAATCACATTGCTAACTTGCAGCTTTATATTATGTTGAAAACTAAGCAAATCTTTGGAATATTATTAATTATGATACAAATGTTACTTAAATAAAAATTTATCTTTTCGTCATTGAGTCGAAAAATAAAGCTGTGACAGCCAGTCATTCATTGACCCGATATCTTATAACTGCAGAAAAGTTCAGAATGTGTTCGGATATAATTATACTACCATAAATTGTTGTTTTTTATAAACCCAATAAATACTGCAGGCTGTAATGGTCAATAATTTCCAGCATCAATGCTTAGATAATTGATAATTCATTTGATACTTACTACGGAAAATATAATTCATCTACATCTGATTTGAATTGCGGTTGCATTTGTCTTTATGTGTGATTAAAATCCAAACAGAATTAAACAATTCATAATCATGTTCTGTGTGCTTAACAATGTCATTCATTATTTAATAATTAAATGTATTTTGAATCCATCTAATGCGCAATGTGCAAATATTTATAATAATTGTATGTTAGGTTGTTTCACACATGTTACGCCACCGACAGCGGCATAACACGAGTGCGCTAGCTTGCATAATTAATGTCATTCAATATAAACGTCGGCGCAATATATTAAAAGACATAAACAACAATAAAATTTTGAAAAAATCTTAGCGATGAACGGAAATTGAACCTGGGACCTGTGGAGTACGGTCCTGCCGCTTTGCCACTACGCACTGAGCTACTGGCGCCCCGACCGAACACTTCAAATTTTTAACCCCTTGATACTCGTCCTTAAGCGACATACAAGCGACATCGGTCTCAGGTTCAATCGTTTGCCGTCAATTTATGAGAATAGTTTAGCACTGTGAGTGCAAAATAAACCATAGTATACTTAGACACTCACCAATTTCATTCATTTCATCATTTTCTGTCTTAAACTTACCTGAAATAACAAAATTATGGTTCAATATTAGGTAGATTAATTTTCACCTATACAGTCAATTATATGCAATGAATACACACAAATCTTCATAGACAGACAGTCAATAAACTTAGAACCTCAGAACTCATTAGTTTACGTTTGAAAAATAGACGAAGCTAAAACTTCTTTGTTGTTCTCAATTTTCTGAATCAGCGAATATTTCATTCATTCATTTCTGATTATTTTGTAAATAAGTGCTTACCTGTTTAAATTGGATAGCTTTAGTAGTCGCGGGATTTTGTTGCGTTGCTAGTAGGTAATTTTGGAAGAAAGTGACATGATAATAATAATAAAGTTTATTTAGTTAAAAGATTTACAGATCTGCTCCTAAAAACTAACCGTTATGATTGTGAACGTATTAGAGTGAACAGGAGTTTTATGCCCCTGCATCCCAAACTACGAAAATGAATTCCTGTATACATACACACATACACATATCACGCCTATTATCCCTTGAATTCCTGTATCTTAGGATGTTAATAAAATTATATATTTTTTTAAATATAAACACTTTCATGTAACTTGAAAAAATATATGGTAAGTGAGGTGTATGCAAATAATACGACGTGTTACCGGTAGACAGGTTTATTGCAGACTGAATCGTGTGTGCTCTCACGCACACATAGATGCATACATCACATACCTCCACCCTTATCTAGTAACTAATCTAGTTACTTAATAATAACCGGATCGAAAATATTGTAACAATACTATGAACAATGTATATGTAAATGTATGTGAAATATGTAGGTATCAAGAAAAATAATCATTGGCTTCCTAACCTTCTCATACCGCCACTCTTAAACAGGTAGGTACTTAATACTCATAAAAGAAGCGTGTGCGTAATATAGTTAATGACCTGTATAATCCTATCATATCTTAATTACTCACATAACAACAAACTATTTGTATCTATAACTTGAAAAAGTACAGGCAAAACGTAACAATAATGAGCCTCCAGTACAGTACAAAGAAGAGAAAAAAAAAGTAAAATTAAAATAAAATTTAAGCACAGCTTAAACTAGGTGCACAAAAAAAATACAAATCAAGTAGGCAGATACCTAGTAAAGAAAGAATCACATTACTTAAAATTAAAATTTATACTGTGGCGGTTTATCCAAACGACATTGGCGAACCGGTCGAGGCTCGGGCGGTTCAACGGTTTCTGATGGTTCCATGCAATCTTCAAATTCGTCATTACCGATTTGATCTTGCCGGGCCGGTGACGGAGCTTCCTTTCTCGCTTCGGTCTTTTCCGGTGTTCGCTCAGTGAGATCAGAATTTGTTTCTGGTGGACTAGGACAGATAAGTGAACTCCGTGGTCTGTACCTCAATTGATCAATGTGTTTATGTACATTTCTACCTGAAGTATCGACAACCCTATAGTCCGTTATACCTATCTTTTCAGTTACCTCCCCTTGAACCCATTTTTTATTTCCGCCGTATTGTCGAAGCCAAACCGTGTCACCTGTTTTTAGCTCGCGAGTCCCGCTCGGCCCACTCTCATGTTGACGATTTTGACACTTCCTAACACGACTGTTCCTTTCTGGTAATATACAATCTAATTTCGTGCGTAGTCGACGCCCTAACATCAAAATCGCGGGTGTTTCACCAGTCGTGCAGTGTTCCGTATTCCTATAATGGAATAGAAAGTTGTTTATACTTAAATTAATATCTAATCCTTCACGAATAGCTTTTTTAATAACTCTTTTAACGGTTTTGACCGCATTTTCAGCTGCACCATTCGAGGCAGGATGGTACGGAGCAGAAAATATGTGCTCCACACCAAGAGCCGTAAGAAACTTTGAAAACTCGGAACTAGTAAAAGGCGGGCCATTGTCGGATACCATTTGTTTGGGTAAACCCCAGCGTGCAAACAGCTCACTCAAAAACCGAATCGCATGATTAGCCGCCGTACTTGGTACCTGATCTACCTCTATCCATTTTGATCTTGCGTCTATTAAAACCAAAAACATTTTGCCCTCAATTGGACCCAAGTAATCTGCATGGATACGGCTCCAGTTTGATTCTGGCCATGGCCAGGGACAGGGTGCATGTCGCGCTGGTGCATCAGCCTCCGCTGCACACACGCTGCAGCTCTTACACATTCCTTCCACCGCCTCATCTATGCCCGGCCACCAGACATAACTTCTCGCTAATGCTTTCGTTTTGACGATTCCCATATGGGCTTCATGTAACATCTGTAATACCCTACCTCTACATGATTTAGGGACCACTAACCGGTGGCCCCACATTATGCAACCCAACTCTTCATACAGCTCTTTACGTCGATTGTAAAATGGCTGTAATCCTATTACGTCATTTTCCGTCGGCCATTCATCTCTTAGATACATTAAAATTCTGCCAAGTAATTGATCCCTATTTGTTTCTTTCTTTACTTCCGTATAATCCAATAACATAGCATTCTGGGCGAAATGTAAATAAGTTTGCTCCGGGATTTTATTTTCGCTACTACAAGGTACTGGCAACCGAGATAGCCCGTCTGCGCCGTTTTGTTTCGATGACACATATTCTATATCGTAAGTGTAAGCCGAAAGTTTAATTGCCCAGCGTTGTAAACGGCTGGCAGCCATGGCAGGAATGCCTTGTTTGGGTCCAAATATCGTCACCAGCGGTTTATGGTCGGTACGCAATGTAAAACTCCTACCGTATAAATATTGATGTAATTTTTCGAAACAAAAGACTATAGCTAAAGCCTCCCGTTCTATCTGTGAATAATGTTTTTCTGCGCTTGTAAGTGCGCGCGAAATGTAAACAACAGGCCGCTCGACGTATGAGCCGGCGGCGCCTGCCGCGCCCCCCCCGGACTCGGTCAGCTGAGTCAGCACACCTGATATTCCGCGCGAACTGGCATCACACGTCAAAAATAGCTGTTTTTTAGAATCGTAGTGAGTTAGTACTTCTGCACTCGTTAATATGGATTTAACTTTTTTAAAAGCTATTTCACAATCTTTACTCCACTGCCAGGCGACACCTTTTTTTAATAAATCATATAAAGGTGCTACAACCATACTCATACTGTTTACAAATTTTGCATAAAAATTAATTAGCCCCAAAAACGATCTCAGTTCTGAAACATTTGTGGGTCGAGGTATTTTTGTGATCCCCTCCACTTTCTCTTTGTCTACTCTGATACCGTCCTTGGAAATAATGTAGCCTAAATATTTGACCTCATTAGCCATAAACACGCATTTTTCTCTTTTTAATTTCATTCCGTTCGCCTGTAAGCGTTCTAACACCCTGTCGAGAGTGCTTAGATGTTCCTCGACCGTACGTGATCCTATTATGACGTCATCTAAGAAAACCTCTACGTTTAGTATATCCTTAAACAAATTCGACATTATGCGCTGGAAAATGCCCGGGCTTGAAGACAAGCCGTATACTAACCTTTTATATTTAAAAAGGCCCTTATGAGTATTTATAACAGTTAAGTTTTCGGGATCATCCAATTCGATTTGGTTATAGGCTTGTGAAAGATCGATTTTAGAAAATATTTCCGCCCCATTTAACCCGACTAATAGGTCATCGATACGCGGCAAGGGATATCTATCAACCATTAAAACTTGATTTAAAGTGACTTTATAATCTGCACAAATACGGAGTCCACCATCCGCCTTACGCACCGGTACTAAAGGTGTTGCCCAGTCCGCGGTATCCACGGGTTCAATGACGCCAGCTCGTAGCATGCACTCCAATTCAGCGTCCACCCGCTCCCGCAGCGAGTAAGGTAGCGGCCGCGCGCGGCAGAAAATAGGTACCGCGCCCTCGCGTACATGCAGGCTCGCCTTGCCGCCCTTGAACCGTCCGAGCCCCTCCGTGAATAGCTCCTTATACCTGGAAAGTATATTTTTCAGACTATCATCACCAGCACTTTCATCTTTTGTACGAATTTGTGTATGATATAAACGTGGGTTTAATTGCAGTTCTTTTATCCACTGTCTACCTAACAAAGATGTAGTAGCCCCCTCAATCACAAATAATTCAAGTTTCTTGGAGAAAATTCCATTATTAACTATAGGTCTTATGAAACCTAGTGGCTTGTCACCAGTGCCATTAATAAACGTAAAACTAAGGTTTGTCTCTTTTAAAGGTCTAGATGCAAATAGACTATCATAAGTACTTTTGCTAATACATGAAACAACGGACCCTGAATCTACTTGCATTGGAACATGATAATTATCAATTAACAATGTTAGGCTTACCGGTTTATAACTGTTCAAACATAGTTGAAATAAATCTTGTTCTATCTCTTGTTCTGATTCTGAGCTGCCGCCCTTCGGAGGTTCATCCTCCCCCGACCCAGAATCGTCGGAGGGTTCGCTCAAGTTGCTTCCCTTGACCACATGAGTTGCCTGGAGATGTAAGGGCGTTGCAGGTTTCCTCGATGACCTCCAGCCTGGCTGTGTTCGTCTGGATCTTAAAGGACAAACCCGACGTAGATGCCCCCTTTTCTTACATCTTCCACAAATATACTTCCGGAAGTGACAGTCCTCTTTACGGTGTTCCGAGGACCCACAAACCGTACATGACCTTGAGTCATCATTGTCGTAACCACGTGGTGACTGCGATTGCCGCGCCTGGTTGCCACCTGACCTCACGCCGACCGCGTGGAGCGCGCTGTCGTCACCCCCCATGCTCCCGCCGCTGCAAACGTTGCTGGTCCCCGCCTCGCCAGGCCGACCCTCCACGGCCGCGGAATCCCGCTCCGCCGCTTCCAACGCACATGCTGTTTTCACGGCTTTTGCATAGGTTAGTTCATCCTCTGCAAATAACCTTTGCCTGATAATATCACTCTGCAAACCACAAACCAGTTGATCACGAAGATTATCTTCTAATGTTGTCTTAAACTCGCAATATTTAGCCATCTTCTTTAAAACTGCAATGTACTGCAAAATGGTCTCGCCCGTATGCTGTCTTCTTTGACGGAAACGAAATCTCTCAGCCATAAAAGAAGGTTTAGGCTCCAAATGGTCTTTTAAAATTTTAATGATGTCATCATAAGTTTTCTCAGATGGCTTTGTTGGGCTGGTTAAGTTGCTTAACAGTTCATATGCTTCATCTCCCATCGCCGCGATTAATGTAGGTAGCCATAATTCTTTTTTTACCTCGTTAACTTTGAAAAACATCTCTGCACGTTCCACGTACAAAGTCCAGTTAGCGGATCCCACGTTAAACGCTGATAACTTTCCAATAGTCATTTTCACGAAATATGTATACTAAGATAAACTAATAACACACGCGAAATTCTTATTTTATCCTCGTTAGCCAGTGAGGTGTATGCAAATAATACGACGTGTTACCGGTAGACAGGTTTATTGCAGACTGAATCGTGTGTGCTCTCACGCACACATAGATGCATACATCACAGTAAGTTTACGCGACTTACTTGTTAATTATTTGGTAAAAAGCTTATCTCTCTGTTCGGCAATCATAGCCGACGGGCGGTCGTATGTAATCTGTCGACCTTCGAAAATAAGGCTGTCATGCATTGGCAATTGCTACAGATTTTGTACAATTTGCATTGGGCGTATCCCATTGATACGATAAGAAGAAGAAGCAACCGAAACGTGGAGAGATAAACTTTCTACCAAATAATTAACAAGTAAGTCGCGTAAACTCACAACATGAGTAAAACTTCTTAGTTTAATAATATACCAAATTTTTGGTAAATTCAGAAAATATGAATTTGTTCTTCTCTTTAGGAAATATAATAGGGATAGGGTGAAAATTTACCATTTACCGATACCTACCAAAAACTCAGTGCTGGTAATAAGGAACAATTTTTTCCAAGTAAGTGGAACTTTATTTAAATTTTTCCGTCCTATGTTTCATGGAAAAAGCTGTTTTGTATTATCAGCCAGGTCTGAGTTTTAGCCATCGGTCACTAGTACATTTCACCCTATACACTTTACAGTACTTAGTAAAAAAGTTGCAACTTACACAGGCTTTATCGAGAACTGGCTGCACATTGAGGCAGTTATTACTAAATCCAACTTCTAAACTTGAGTCCATCATGAAACTACGTAGGGATACAATAGACCGAACATTAATCTCTTAAAACAAAGCTTGCCACTTACAAAGCAATTCCGCGGAACAAAGGCACAAATCTGCGACAACTGGAGTCCGGTAATGCAAACCTGTTCCGGTAAAAAGTCCGGTAGACTCTGTCCCGATTGGCCACAGTCCCGTTTCATCATAAAACATTTTATAGGTACGATGAGTCCCAGTTCTTTACACTTAAAATGCTGATAAAAAATTCGTCATTTAATTATCTACACTCATCTCATTATGTTCGGATTACTAATTCGAAAACAGTCATAACGTGTATCATCCAGGACATAAGCGGAATTTTCCTATGTTGATAGAAAGATTTGCGTTTTGCATTCGGCCTGTAAAAATACTTTCATTCTCAAAATATGTAACATAATATTTAGTAATACGCTTGGTATTTCGAGAAAATTGAGAAATTAAACGAAATTGGAGCCTATCCTTTTTAAATTTGTTAAGAGCCAAATTACGTCGCCGTTTTGAATTTAAAAAATTTCATATCTAGCTATATTAAGATCTCGTGTTGAAATCAGCTTCGATCTATGTTACGTTCACGTGTTAAATTTTTACGTTTCGTCAGAGCTATAATATTTACTTAGTACACATTGATTTGACAAATTAGCTAGATTGTGTCGAACCGATTGTGTGACGAATCGGGTAGGACGTGATTTTTATGCTGTGGTTAACCGCTACTGAGGCAAACCGGGCCTAACACGTCTGGTAAACTAGCATGGGGCCGATCGAGCGAGAAATTGTATTGAGACAATCCAGCACGAAGCGTTTCCTTGTAAAATCAGGACTGAATCGTGTAGGGGCGAAACCAGAACGTTACTTCTGCTAGTCTTACTTGTTTTAGCTTTACTCATGGTATAAAGTCACTACAAACAACTTAAATCTGTTTCAAATTATTTTATTATATGGTCACTGCTTAAGTCCAAATTAATGTTTCCGCAACTAAAAGCGCATACATTTTTTTCGCAGATCATTACGTTTATATACGTTCACTTAGTTAACATAATACATGCCTGGACAAATTTGGTAAGCGGTTTTAAATACATATTTTTAAAATACAGACATAATTTATAGAAAAAAAAATCGTTTCAGAACATCAACAAGATGATTTAACCAGTACCTAGTCATATAGTAACTCAAGAAAAAAAGTTTTAAATACATATTTTTAAAATACAGACATAATTTATAGAAAAAAAAAATCGTTTCAGAACATCAACAAGATGATTTAACCAGTACCTAGTCATATAGTAACTCAAGAAAAAAAGTTTTACCAACCACCTTACTTTACGTCTTATTGAAAACCAGTATGAAATAAATTGAGCAACTTCCCGATGTAACGGCAAATTGTATCAGGACGGTGCAGCCGAAGACAAATAACTGTGGAAAAACAAAAGCTAACGAACCACTGAAGGAAACCCTGAGGCAACTTGTAGATTTCATTATTTGCTGTGACACTACACAACTGGTTACACTAAAGAACCTTTTGAGATGAAAGACCTTTTTAAATAGTGTGCAATACAGGAATAGTCTCCTTAGGAAAATTAGTCTAGTTTTACTGTTTTTTTTGACATACTTAAAAGAGATTTTGTATGGTTTCTTAACTAGTGTGTCGAACAAACTCGTGGGTTCAGTAGAGGATCTTTGTGTTTTTTGTTATGATATCAATTTATTTTATGCTCAAGTCAATTATATACGTATAGGTACCCATTCTGCTCTGCGGTATTGTTGTTTTAATATATCATGTATTTTCTCGTTAGTTTATTCTCATTCCAAATACAATTTTGTAACTGAACAACGAGCATGTACCTACGTATAAAAAATTACATTTATTTAAAGAGAATGAAAAAAGGATCACTTCAAAAAAAATCTGCTCATAGTGAAAACATTAGCATTAAGCACATCCTTAGCTTAAAATTCTAAGCTAGCTCTGTGAGTTTACACTAAGGTGGTTTTCACACTCGCCGTCCGTCGCTGCGTATTTTTTACGCATTATAACGCATGCGTCTGTGAGACGAACGGAAATTTTGAATTCCGAAATCGTAGCCGTATTTGTACGGCAATAAGATCGGAATTCGCCATTTCCGTTCGTCTGACAAACGCATGCGTTAAAAATATGCAGCGACTGACCGGAAAACCACCTAAACACTTTTAAATTCAAGTCGTAAATTATAAATTTTCTTCAAACATGAGAGTGTTAGTAAACCGAATAACATTCCTTTGTTTGCGTAGCTTTCGTGCATTGCCTGGTCCTCTTAATACGAAGGGTAGGAAACAAAGCCTCCATTGTGAAGGAGAGCCGGGTTAGAAACTTATGCCATTTATTATGTAACCTCGGAACCACTGGCTGGTAAATATCTGGGACCTTTTTGGACGGCCCCTTCTGCGTGTAGGTTGATTTGCGGTCCAGACAAAACTAAAATCGCTAGCGGACAACCCTCTTCTTGATCATTGAAATGTCTAAGTAGCTTTATTATTTTTACCAGTAAATATTTGCGTTCAATAGACCTACATACGGGATGTAAGGGACGGTGTACCGAAAACTTTGCAGGCATGATCAGACCATGAAACTGAACATCTTTTGCTATGGAGGCATTTTTGGCAAACGACGAACAACGGATTGACAGACTTTCTATGCAACCTCGACAAAAAAATCGTTTCTTGAGATAGGCTCCATAATAAAAGTTGTTCAGTTTCATAGTCTGATCATATGCCTGCAAAGTTTGGGTACACCGCACCGTCCCTTACACCCAATATATTTAAATTGTTATGTTCAAAGAACATTTAGTTCTATTATATTTCATACACGGTCAGTTTAAAATTACAAAAACCTAAAATAACTAACAACCTGTTATTATGTGTTAACCTTTTAGATAAATATTTGAACCTCATCGCATATATAAGGTGTAAAAAAATTAGCTAAGAATATTTTAAGGGGTGAACCAGTACGTGAAACTGAACAACTTTCCCCAAGGAACATAGGTCGAAATATGAAAAAATAATTTGACCCTCCCATACTTAGTGTGTTACCCGGGCGGGATAATTTGTATGGGAGGGCCAATTTTTTTTTTCATATTTCGACCTATGTTCCTTGGGGAAAGTTGTTCAGTTTCACGTACTGGTTCACCCCTTAAAATATTCTTAGCTAATTTTTTTACACCATGTATAAATAGGGATAGCAAACCAGAATAATTGATTATTGTTTTAGTTTACAAAGCTCTAAGTAGAGCTAATTAGAGGTTTATGATAATTTCATGTTACAAATTGAATATATAATATATTGAGCGGATATAATCGATACAGGGAGAGATAGGAGAAAAGTTAGGTTCAGAAAAATTTAAAAGTAATCAATTGAACATGTTTTACTTAAGTACCAAATTTTTTAAAACACTTCCCGTGGTGGGTATAATTTTTTTTTAAAACTTGCAAAATTTTAAAGCGCGGGCCGGATTTGAACCTGCGGCTTTCGCATTACTAGTGGCGACGCCTCTTCCATCTGGGCTACCGCAGCTCATTTCCTGCCCGCCAATTTTGCAAGTGTATTTTAATGCCAGTAACGCTTGGCATGGCTCCGTCTACCGCGCTTGAAAATTTTGCAAGTTTAAAAAAAAATGTTTTACTTAGGTTCTTGCCCTATGTCACAGTAGATATACTTCTATATAAGGTTCAATTTCGTTATTTATCATCTTTGTTATAATAATAATATTTCTTTATTTCAGACACAGGGTCCACTCAGCCACAACAGTTCACTGCACAACAAAATAATTTTACATTTTTGGATGGGAAATCAAATTATCTTTTTCATATTTCGATAAAATGGTTCTAACAAAAATTGTTCAGTTTCACGGTGACTCACCCTTAAAAGAATTACATTATAAAATGTAACCTTTTATATACTGCTTACTATGAGGCCGGAACTTAACGATCTCGAAACCCTTAAATATCCGAGTCACATGAGTAATTACCAACAATGACAGGGGATTCTTAGTAGTTTGTCTCATGATTTCGCTAAAAAGGCATTTGTGTGACTTTCACTTGAAAGGTTTGTTGTCATTATGACTTCCGCTATGTGTTCCACAAAGTTACGCTAAAATATTTTGCTTACAAAGTTTGAATCAATTATATTTTAATTGATAAACAAGTGTCGTCATGGCACGAGAAGAATTATTTAATTAGTTTTATTTTTTATATTACTTAATCTGCGTATCAAGAGGTCAAGTCACTGGCGGAGAGGAGAGAAGATTGGAACTTACTCCACCGACAAGAGTTTGACTCTTAAATTTGAAGAAGAAAAATCTGCAAAATGATTACAATAGTTATTATGGCAAACACATTGAATTTGAACTTCAGAAAACAATAAAAGATTGTGATACGAAATCTTTATTATTTTATAGCCTCCATGTAAATGCCAGCATAGAATAGCATCACCCCATTTCCTTCCCGCGGTGTCGTAAGAAGCGACTAAGGGACTGTAGGGATTTATGTGTTTAACAATATGTAGGCATATTCAAATTGTCAATATTTTTTCTAAAACGGTTCTTAATATTTGACAGACGTGCCGATTGCGTCCGTATTTTTATGGCTGTTAATGCTCTACCTACCCCGCAAGGCGAAATAGAGAATGAGTGTGCATTATTTTATAGTAATGTAGAGTTAATAGGACTTTAAAATCTGTAGCACAGAAGCGCATAAAATGTACCATTGAAGATAATTTTATAATGAGATTTTTGGTAATATAAAATTGGTTGTTACTCTCAAATGTAAAAAGGTACCTAGAACTATAACTCAAGAATGTTCTGGTTAATAGAAAAGTACAATAAAACTGAATACTTACTGAAGTAATAAATAAAACATTTCCCTAGAGAGGACTGGCGTGTTTTTGTTATACCGACAAGATCTATTTTCGCTGGTGTAATAAAAAAATAAGGTAAAAATTGGATCTATTCAGTTGTAATGTCATAATTTTACTGAATTTCAATATGGTAAATAGCAGTTACCCTTTACGAGCTACAATAACAGCTATTAAAAGACATTGGAAACGTTTTGCTTCCGTCATAGATTTATTAAGCCGCAATGTTAAATTTGTGACCGTTTGCGTGCTTATGCATAGTAAAAGAATATCGCTGAATTCGTAATAGGCAGATTATGATACAGGTACGGCAAGGCACCGCGTGACACTTAGGAAGTGAATAAGTACTATCAGCAGCACCTTAACCTATCCATTTAAGGGATCAAAGTAAAGTGGTATTTCCTAGGAACTGCATAAAAATCAATTGAGGTAAACACTTCCTTGCTCTGTTTTGCTGCTGGCAGGTATCGGTAATGGTCTTCTTCTTTTTTTCGTGTGGGACATCGATTCGTCCCACGATCCGATAAACCTTGGTGTCAAAGTTTCTCAACCGCCTACTACTAGTAGTAGGCTTATACCATGGTTTCGTAAGGACAACCGTCCAAGTAATCATAGACAGCAACCGGAACCGGCGCCTTAACGGAACCATCTTTCTTTTCGGACAATCAGGTCATTCAGCCTACAATGCCAGACTGGGAACAAATTTACAGAGTTACAAACATTAACTTTTTGAGTGTACAACCGAGAATCAAAATGGGAACCTTTGCGTCGCAGGCAGTCGCACTACCACCGCGCCAAACGGCCGTCAAGGTTATGACATAGAGTAGAAATCACATAGAGATGACACTCCCGCTCCAGACGCGCTCAAGGTCAATCCGTCTGGCTGTCTCTTAGAGAACAATTCAGTCGGGAGTGCGCTTTGCCGCGGAAACGTTCGTCATGCGGGTCGAATTTTCATTTTTTGTGAAAAATTTAGCAATGCCGAATTATTGTGGTGTATGGCTGCAAAAGTGATGCGAGGAAGACTCCGCATCTAAGTTTTTTTAATTTGCCTTAAGATGAGCCAAGGTAAGTGATGATTTTACAGTAAATACCTAGGTACCTACCATTCTTTATTATACGTAATTGTAGTGTGTACTCCTATTTTTACTTACGTAGGTACCTAGTTTCCATTTTCTAATTTAAACTACCTAGGTGCGTAAGTCATTGTTAGCTGATAATGATAAATAAGGACATTCGTATCGTAGGTATGTTTTGCACCTATTTAAAAATTCTGTACCTACCTATTAACAATAAAATGGTAAGGTAAGACTTTAAAATGGGTAAATATTTTGTTCCCACGGGAAAACTGTTAGCAGCGGTCGCAACCGCTTGACTGGCCGCTAGTCTGGAATAAAATTATTGGCACGTGACAGCCCCGACTTAAAGCGCGGGAGAGTGCGGGGCGTTACGGGCTGCGGGGGGAAGTAGGTATTTAAAACGCGGCTTTTGGGGCCCAGACAAAGGAGTTTCGTTTCTATACGCAGTATTATTATCTATTCTTATGGTTATGATAACAGTATGTATGATAATAGTTTAAATACCTCTATAGATGCGACCGAAAGTACATAATCCATAATTGCAGACAAAGTAAGTGAGGTAAAGTTTGTTATTAAAACGCAAGAAGTTTGTACTTTCTTTATTGTTGCAGTTATGCCAATTTACAAGTTATAAAAGTTTCACGTCCATAAATGAAAATAAGGATCTAAGCCACGAAAACAAACTGCCATTAATATCAATTCAATAAATATCCTAGATAATTCACACAGCGCCATCTACCCCCAAACTAAGCAAAGGATGTACTGTGGGGACTTAATAGCTAACATTAACGCTTATATTAATTTTATGTAAATTAATACATGTTGTACAAAAAAACATCCAAATTAAACACAAATATCTAAAAAAGGACTTAACAAATATTTGTGTCTAGAGGGGATCGATCCTTCAACTCTGTGTGACCAAGCAGGGGTACTTTCCGCTACGCCATAAGGCCAGTCAATTTAAATGACATGAATAAATATTATTCATAATTTAGTGTAGTGAAAGGTTTCAGTTTTCTATAACTGAATATTGCATAGTTAAAATTTCGTGGGAAACTAATGTCTGCAGATTTTGACTGTATTAATAATAATAATAAAAAATAAATATCCAGGACAAATCACACAGGGCCATTTAGCCCCAAACTAAACAAAGTCCGTACTTTGGAAACTAGATAATAATATCTTATATTAATACTAAGAAACTTTTTTTGATGTACATTTTATCAGTAGAAAACATTCAGACTAAATTGAAATACCTGAAGATGGTTTATCAAATATTTGTGCCTTGTGGGGATCGAACTCACTACTCTCGGCGTAGCAGGTAGGGGTACTATCCGCCACACTATCGGGCCAGTCAATGCCGGGTATTACATGATAGTTATTAAGTAATTTACGAACGAGCCTTTTCTTTGGGTTGTTTGTGCAGAGTATTGAATGAATTAAATGAATGTACCTCCTTCCTAACTTGTTCTTTGACATAAGCCTCCTCAAGACCTTTCCACAATTGTCTATCTTGGCTTAGTTGTTTCTTACTCACAAATCACAAGATGGCGTATCCTGCTATTTGAAAAGCGTCTCTGTTGTATTTAGCTAGTGTAAGTAAGTAAAAACACTTTATTGCACCAAAAAACAAATAAAAAATATCAGGAAAATGCATAGATATCATGCGCAAAGGCGGCCTTATCGCTACGAGCCATTTCTTCCAGACAACCTTTGGGTGGAGGAGAAAGTTTTGAAAAACAGAGCAGTGCGAGAGCAATCAGAATAGAAAAGGTAACTTAGATAAGTACAGAATACAAAACTATAATATAAACTTACATATCAAATATCAATACACGTATTCTTATATATACATGGTGTAAAAAAATTAGCTGAGAATATGTAAAGGGGTGAACCAGTACGTGAAACTGAACAACTTTCCCCAAGGAACATGGGTCGAAATATGAAAAAAAAATTGGCCCTCCCATACCAATTATCCCGGCCAGGTAACACACTAAGTATGGGAGGGTCAAATTATTATTTCATATTTCGACCTATGTTCCACGGGGAAAGTTGTTCAGTTTCACGTACTGGTTCACCCCTTAAAATATTCTCAGCAAATTTATTTACACCTTATATACATAATAATTAAGTTGGATGGTTTTAATTGTTTCATACGTTCACACAATGGCAATAGAATGACAGTTGAGTGTCAACGGCTTTACAATTGCTAAAAAATAAAAGAATTAGGGCCCTGCTCTTCAAATCCAGCCGGTTACTTCAATATGTCCAGATTGTCAAACTGCACACTTGAATAAAGTAAATGAAAAAACCTGAATGCAAGTTTTATTTCTCGCTTTTTTTCTAGAAAAGCAACAGATCTTGAGCCGCGGCCGTTAGGGCGGTAACGACTGCTGTTAACAAGCGCGTTCTCATTACCACGCAGTTATTATAATGACTTGCTACTGCTTTATGACACCCTGGTACTTCTAGATGCGGACACGATCTAAAAAAAAATGTAAGTCTGTGTTAAGTACAGTTTGTCGCGGGTTTGATTACCGATGGAGAGCCGGGACTTGAATAATATCGGTCTGATTTTCAGAAAGTATGATTAAGCTTGAGAGTGTAGATTTTAGTACATTAGTTAGAAGTGGTCTTGCAAAATCATTACATAGGTCCAAAAATGATCTAAATATTTCTTATTAGATTTCATTGGGTTGTTTTTCATTTCTAAAATATGCTACTCACTAATAACTATAATTTACTTACTTAACTTCGTCGAAAAAACAGCAATATTTCGGCCTAACAAAGCTTTCTTAAACACGCAAACTACAATTTTCTATAAGAAATGTCTGTTTAAATATGTTCAGGCGTATCCAAATTTGATTATAAATGATGAGAATTATCCTCGTGCCTGTCACTGGCTGGCATACGATGCTACTGAATCAAGGAAACGCAAGACTGACAAACATCTGTTATTATACCTGTGGTACGAAAAACGCTTTGTGCGTTTTTTAAATTTTGTTAGTATTTTAGGTCAACCTTATTTGCTGCAAATGAATAAGTTCTGTTGAAAACTTAATTGGAAAAGATAAGTCCCATGCCTAGTGATAGTGGTGATGTTAATTAGTTATTCTCTTTTCGCATTTTTCTCACCTCTGTTTGTTCTGCGTAGACCGTAGCACGTAGTCAAAAACACTCGTAGCAAAGTGCTACGACAGGAGTCTTAATCACTCATCTGTCGCTTCATACTATAACAATTTCATTGGTTTTGAATTTTATTGTGGGTAGTTAAGGTTCAAAATTGTTGTCCGGCTCCCGGTACGTGACAGACAAGCGGTTAATGTGCTTTATATTACATTTCATCCGTTGCTGCGTATTTTTAATGTACCGTAACGCATGTGTCTTTCTGACGAAAGGAAACTGCGAACTCCGATCTAAGTTTCATACAAATACGGCTACAACTGTCCGTTTACGGTACGTAACGGATAAGTCTGTCAAGTCTTTTGATTTTCAAATTACCTTAACATGCCCAAATTTGAAACCCAGTAAAAAAGTGCTTGCGTGAGTTACAACATTAATTTGTGCGTGTAAAGATCGTGGAACGACGCACAGCAACGACATCGCGATTCCTTTGAATAATAATAATGGACGTCCATTGAGGATATGCGCCATATTTGACTGATATTAAAGAGATTTAGGCTACCATTTCTGCTATGAACTGTGGTGTCATTACAGTACTTTGAATTGCGAGAAATGGAATTCGACCACACACTAAAAACGGCGCAAGTTTTACTAAACGGCGAGGTCAAATGAGCTTTCTTAACCGTTTTTCTTTATCATTGTCATATTAACATCATTATGAATTAACAAATTTGAACAATATTTATTTAAAAATCATCAAGTACCACAACAATATAATAATTATCTGTTATACCTACTGACGATCCTTCGAAATTAACACAAAATTCAAAACAATTATATTTGTTGAAAAATATTTTATCTTCACTCGTCTGATAATGTTCGGATTACAAATTTGAAAACAGTTGTAAAAAAATCGGCCTTATGCATTTAACGTACAAAAAATATTTTTCTTTTGAAACGCTTAAGCATTACGATTTAGGATGTTTTATGCTTTCTGGATAAAATTGAGAAATGAAACAAATTGTTCCGTGCCGCGTTTAAATCAATACTCCCTGTCGTCAGACCTGTCACCCTTTAAATCTTTATCTTAGGCACCACTATCAGTAAATACAGTACAAATATACAACATGAGGTAAAAAAAACACTGCTAGTTTTAAACTTAGTCAAAAATTGAGTTTTCTATTCTGTGTGCTTAGCTTTAATTGTTTTTGTCAAGTTTTTGTTATTGTACTTGTCTAAGAGAGAAAATTGAAAGTGATGAGGACATTTCCGCGTCATCTGACATTAGATGCAGCGTTAGATCGCCGTTGCAATGGTTATTTTTCTGAGCTTTTTGTAGAGTTTTGATAAAACGGTGTATGCAAACTACAAAATAATTAGGCATTAGAATGCGTGTGTCAAAACTGTTATCACACTCAGCTACGCTTAATGTGAGACACTCGCATTGTCTGATTATGTGGGAGTTGCATAAACTACTATAATATTAATTAAAAGGCTTATTTGCAATTCAAAGGAAATTTTATAAATTCATTTCTGCAAATTAATTAATACAATTCAACGTGAAATAACAAATACTAGTGAATTATAAAAATTTCGCGGAATAAGTCATTAAGTTAGACCTTTTTTATATATTTTAATACGATTTATTTGGAAATAATTTTTGTAACAAAGCACCTTCCTACATTATATCTGCCTACGTGTCATCCACTATTATTCTACGTAACCTACATATGCATAGCAACACTGAAATCACTACCTGAAATTAATCGTATTTTAATGAGGCACTCAATTGTAATATAATTGAGTTTAAGTAAGAACAGGACCTCTCGCAACAAATGCAGTGGAACTGTAGAACAATTCAATGTTTCAAAACAATACAAGGATCTCTTTGGCACAAGAAACCCATTATGAAACTCGGAGCTCTACACATTTAATATCTTCGTGGTTCCCTGATACCGCTTCTTGTATTACGCACTGGAGATTTTAAACAGGTTTTGAACAACTCGGCACAGTGCCAAAGTGTTACTGTAATCAAACTGCGCGTTAAATTTTGTTTTGTTCAGATTTAAATTGTAACTGTGGTGTTGTGGTTTACTAAAATTATCCGTCTGTATAAAGGGTGTAAAAGACCGTCTTCGAATACTGATAAGGTGCATGCAGACCATGAAACTAAACAACTTTCCTCAAGGAACATATGTCAGGAAACGAAAAAAAATATTCGATCTCCCATACAAAATCACGATCAGCTGACAGCATTTACCATAGGAAGTCTAAAAAGTTCTAACGTTTCCTGGAATATTTTTTTATGGAAAGTTGCTAAGTAACATGGTCTGAATGCACCCTCATTAGTGTTCGGAGGGCTGTCCCTTACACCCTGGATACTTTTTAAACCGCCTACTATATATGTCGATAGCTCTTATTATCAAAACTTGTACTAAGCATGTGGGGTTATTGATAATAATTATCATAATACTCTTTCATGGGGAAAAATCTGCTAAAACACATATTCCTTTAAACAGCTTATTTAATATTACCAGAAAATTACATCTACTTTGCAGAATATGTGACTTAATAACCAATCACATTTCCAATTACAGGTATTTCAAAGATTGAACGACAAATTTAAAAAGAAACATTTAGACTGAAAAAAGGTAAAATTACACAAAATTATACGTACTATATAGAAAGATGTCAATTTATATACTGTCAGTAACAGAAAATACAAATATAAAAAATTATTTGAAAAATTCGAAGCTGTATGAATATTTGAAGATGTCATTAAGCCCTGGCACCTAAAAGTGTTGGATTCATTAAAATAATGATAACTGTGGAGCAGTTACCCCTTTGAAGGATCTGCTTACTATTTCAGGGCGCTCGTTAAGACTTACATCAAAATACACCTTTAGTTTTTTTTTGTAATTTCTTTACACTAAGTTCTTAAAGCTGCCCAACTCCAACCACTCAATCTGGAACTGTAATTTACTAAATTTTATATTTTTTTAATGTGACTGGAAAAATACAATCTTTATTAGATTTATCAGACGTGTCATTGTCCTTACAATTTTGTTTTCTTAGAATATTTTATTTAACCTTACACAAAATTATGTCTTGAGCAATAAAATTTGAATAACAAGTGTGCGGTGAATAAAAACACCGTTGTAAACTTTGAATACAAATTGTCTCACGTAAAAATATTTTTTATTTATTTGGGCACTCAGAATTTGTAATTTTCAATGAAGAGACATTTTGAGTATGATTTACTTAGACTGAGCACAGACCAGTGGGTTTGTTGTATTCTACAAAAAATTTGCTATAGTATAAGATTTGTGAGTTTTTGCCACTGACTACTAGGTACTTTTTTGTGCTTCTTCTGTCGTATGGGGCACTGAGTCGGACAAAAAAGGATATACAGGTATAAATAATAGACCGATTTTAAGTGGAATACAATTTACAAGCATTATGAATAAAATGTGCTAAATGTAGTAAAAGAGAAGAGACATTATAGAGAACAGAAGAGGAAACATGCTGGGACACTTGTTACGACATGACGACCTACTAAAAACTATAATGGAAGGAAAGAGCAAGGGAAGAAGATGAAGAGGGCGACCTAGGCGAATCGACCAAATCAAAGAAAATATAGGTAGCATGTCGTATAAGGAAGTCAAAGAGAAGGCTCAAAATAGAACAGATTGGATACTACTCCACCGACAAGAGCGAGGCTCTTAATTTGATGATGATGATGATGATGATGAATAAAAAACAAGCACACCCTCACCCGCTAAAATACACAAAAGTTTAAAACATATTTTAGTATAGTCTACCGATAGCAGGAAGCATAAATAATTCACCATTTCCAGTAAGACACTGAGCAGGGGGCATGTTAGCGAAATTTCCTGACAATTACCTACGTAACGGAGGATTTGCACGCGATCCAACCACGGCCAAAATGTAAAGTCAGTAAAACACGCACGAGGTAAGATGTCATCAAAATACACAACAAAAATACAGTAGAATTAATCTCACGTCACTAGTGATATGGCTAGCCCTAATCTTATCCACTAAACTATCGCGACTTAGAATCATGATGTGAATATTATGATCTCTTTGAAAGCGTCTTACACAATATGCTATGAAAATGTATGTATGCTAACCTAACCATATCTGTTACGTACGGCAGGTTAGCCCAAGGTATCCAACGAATCTCCCCATGATTTATACTTCGAAAACCAGTAGTATATTAATTCATTATTTTTTGCTTGCGCAGTAGAGCATATTAAGATTGGAAAGCAATGTTATTCATACATTTAATACTCATGGGAAGCCATCTTTTTATTGGATAAGTATTGTTAAGCATTTGTAAGATCAAATAGAGGGAAAAGGGGTACTACTACGTCTAGAAAGCGTATGAATATAGTCACGGCAGATAGCGAAATTCTAGACGGAGCCAAAATTACGGGTTTAAATATAAAGTGGTCAGCCCAGGGAAACCTAGTCTGAAGAAAGGTTTTTAACTGGTTTTTCTGTATAATAAAGAGTTTCTCCAGTGTGGTTTGATAGAGTGTCAGACGTGTACAAATGGACAGGTATGTCCAAAAAATAAGAGAATTGGTACTAGGTTACGAAAGCTTGTAACATTTTATAGGTATCCTTTCTTTGTGGGCACGTTGAAACAAACGATTTTTCTACACCCACTTGGTCGGCACTCATAATACTGTTCTTCAAAAGTGTTGAGTGTGGGCTGATCAAAAAGTACAGTTAAGTACCAGTTTGACCAAATAAATATATAAACTTATATATATACAACAAGTTGGTTAAATTGGTAAGGTTGGTTATAAAGACATCGCCATATAAACATGTCAGAACACGACGGAAAATATTGTATCACAAATTCACAAGTAATATCAGAGTAACTCCCAGCAACGCCATTTGCTCTGGAACATTCTTGAAATACTTTTTATGTTATTTGCACCAAAAACCCACATACCTACGGCACATTTAAACGAGCCAGACACGTACTCAGGTTACGGATTTCATAAAAGTTATTTTATTACTTTCCATAAAGGAGACGTGTTTCCCCTCTATACGGGAGTTAAACAACGAATTTGTGACACAGACTTATCACTGATGTAGACAATCACTGCGCTTGCTTCTTGAATGAAAAGAATAGTTTATAACATCAATATTATAATTCAAAAATGCCTAGTAAATCTCATTTTGATGCCGGCTTAGATAGAACACCCCATTGCTATCCCACGAGTAGCCACCGTATTTTACAGCGGATAATGGTCAGCTTGCTCCGCAAGAGATAACGGCCTCATAAATGTGTATGTATGTATGTTTCATATTGAAGTTATTCTCAATTATATTGCGTTCTTCAAAGATTCAAAAGAGCGTACCAACATAATCATTTCATACTGTAAACAAAAGCCAATGCCTGATGTTTGCGTCTTTATTTTTATGTGTTACATCGATCAAACTTATATTTTTGGGTTATTTTATTTGCTGCATTATGTAAAAAATTAAATAATATAAGAACACTTTAACTTTAAACCCAAACCGAACAGAAATACTCGCGTTTGAAGTTCAAATTAAATACTAGGGGCATTTTTTTAAGGTTTACATCGGGGGAGGCCCTTGTCCAACGGTGAACTTTAGTGGCTGTTGATGTTGATGACGTTGACATCGATGAAACGTATACAAGGGGTTAGAAAAAGTATTGCGTGCCTTATAACCAATCATTCTTTAGATAATAACAAAGTATGTTAAGCGTGTTTAAAAATATATATTTTTTTACATTGATGTATCATTGCTATTTGACTTAACTAATGATTCTTTAGATTAAACATCAGAGAAATAATAAAAGCAACAATTTTCAAAAGAGTTGAAGTAGGTATGGTAAACTGTTCAATTATCCCTGCTGACAGTCAGAAACTAGACACTAATTCAGATCAGCACGTGTCTTATCTCTTTATCTAGTTTATACCTCTCCCGGTCTAAAAATAAACCCTACAGCAGTCTGTGTCTAGACCATACGATGATCTATGACAGTTTCTTCCAAATCCATGTTAAGTTACTCTATGATAATACACCTTTATGATAATAGTCTCGCAAAAGTAAGGTAGTGGCACTAAATAGTCGAAAAATGGCAGATATTTCTCTAGAAGACTGTACCCAATGAACTGCACGTGTGCACAAAAACTACAAATCGGTTATTCACAGAATAAATTGCTGGAACTTTTTGTATCTCTCGAAGATAATACTCATATATTTTATATTCACGGCAGGCGGTTGAAAAACTCTGACACCAGGGTTCATCGGGTCGTTGGACGACTCGGTGTCCCATACGAAAAGAAGAAGAAGACGGCTCACAGTTTCTTTACTAAAATGTTATTTAATATAATGCTTACTAATAATATTAGTAAGCATTATACATACACACACTAACTCTCAGATTTATAATATTATTATAAATCTGAGAGTTAGTGTGTGTATGTACGTTTGTTACCTCTTCACGCTCAAACGGCTTGAAGACCGATTTGGATGAAATTTTGAATACAGGTAGAGTATAACCCGAAATAACACATAGACCACTTTTAACCGCGGGAGAACAACTATTACCACAGGAAAATGAGTAAATCGCTGGGCGCAAATCTAGTGAATAAATAAGTCAGTTATACCTTCAAAACAATCAAATCGGAATAATATGTTCAAAGGAAAAGGGACCGCAAAATTTAAATACAATAAGACGGGTGGGCAATGAAGTCAATGAACCGAAGTCTGCGGGTTCCGTACAATAAAAACATATACATTTATGGCCGGGTTTCATACGGAAGAAATAGAAAATATTGCAATAGCTTTAGAAAGGTCTTCTGTGATATAGTTTCGCAGGGAAAAGACTGTAAGAACTTTTGGACTGTGTTCAAGGCATGAAACTGAACAACTTTTCTTAGTACCGTTGTTTCGAAATATGGCATAACATTTGCTCCTCCCATACAAATTTTGTTGCGGCTCAAGTGATTTTGTGTGGGGAACCTGTTTTTTATATTTCAAAAAATGAGTACCTACCAAGAAAAGTTGTTTAGTTTCGCGTCTCTCACATGCCTTGTAAGTTTAGTGCATTTCCCTAACACACTGTATGTTATCCAAAACATTTTATGCAAATGTGTAAGTAGAAATTTAATATCAGATATGTTAGATTAGATCACCAGATAGGTTTTCCGGGGGATTTCCTACACCGACTGTTAGGAATATTGCAAGTTTTCTAAAATTGAATTAGTTTTATAGAGTAGAAAGACATCAAAAAAAGCCTTTTTTTAAGATATTCTTGAGAATTTACGCAGCGCCATCTAGCCCCAAATTAAGCAAAGCTTATATTGTTGGGACTAGATATCTGATATGAATACTTATAATTATAATTTTTGTTATAAAATACATATTGTATATAGGACACCCCCTTATCTAAGCACTTCAAAATTAACTCAACAAATATTTGTGTCTTGTGGAGATCGAACCACGACCCTTGGCGTAGCAGACAGGTGTAGTCTTCGCTACGAAATGGAGCCAGTCAGCCAGTTTTGTCTCGCGTTTTCAGCTATATATTTTGTTTCCGTCGTCATTCTTTATGTTTCGACAAAAATTCACGGAGCCTAATCGGAATCCGGTTGACGTATCAGAACAATGTTGGAGCGACGGAAAACATTTTCGTGAACAAAAAAGGTTTTTAGACTGCTTTTAAAATATTAACACTCAGAAAGGTAATGGCGGCCGTTCCGTCACTCTGGACCGGAACTTCCGGAGATTTTTCGCTTGTTAAAAAGCTCTTGCATTGTACAGTAGGCAGCGGCAATCCACTTTTATATCATTGGAAAAAGTTTGATCCTTAAAATGATCTATACTTATACATATTTTTGTTGTAAATCAGGTTTCAAACTTAGTACATACATACACATATCACGCCTATTATCCCTTTTGTAGTAGGCAGAGTGTAAACGGCCGCAAAAAATAGACATTTAAGTCTGACTAATATTTGAGGGTTATCGGAAATTGTGTGTAGAAACAGGTTGTCAGCCCATCGCCTGTAATTGCAATACACACCCTTGAGTCCCTTAGTTGCTTCTTACGACTTCCACGGGATAACAATGGGGTGATGTTATTCTAAGCCGGCATCACACGGCATAGTACAAACACAGTTGTGTTATAGTCACAGGTGCTACATTGGTCTCATGACAATAATGCCAAAGCATAATTTCTTACATTTTTTTTGAGACACACACACACACGCACACAAATCACTCCTATATCCCTTCAGGGTAGGCAGAGCGTTAACGGCCGTAAAATGGATATTAACACCACGTCTGACAAAAGTTTGAGGGACAATCTGATAACTGTGTATCACTATAGCGACAGGTTGTCAGCCTATCACCTAAAATTGCAATAGATCCTCGAGTCCCTTTGTCGCCTCTGACGACACCCTTGAGTAAGAAATGGGGTGATGCCATTCTAAGCCGGCATCACACGGCATTTCTAGCTAGCATAGCTATTCACTATGTATACTTTTCATATTACAAAGAAATACAAAAAGGGGAAAGCTAAAATATATTTAATAATACATTTTTATTCCTCTGCGCGCTTAGCAGGCAACGGCAACTCTAAATAAAATATATTCCCTTAGTGGTTGTATTCCTGCTCAATGGCGAATATAAGTTTGGTCAACCGCAACTCAAAGTGTACTAAGAGGCACTTTGACTGTCTGATATAAGATCAGCTTATGTCATAAATGGTATAACATTAGGTGTGCTTGAGCGTACGATACTTTCAACGGACGCTAAAATGATTTTATTGTGCTCCTGTGTGAGTAGGTAAGAAGTTTGTTCAGTTTGTATAGTTAATATAGAAGGGTCAAGGTGTACTTTGTGTTTTAATTATAGCCGTGATGTTGGTAATTTAAGCGTAAAAACTATTTTAACTCAGTTTGTAAGTTACAACCGGCGTTTACAAAACGTGTAAGTAATGTTATTAGGCTTTGCAAGATAAGACGTATTCTTATTATACATACATACACATATCACGCCTATTATCCCTTGCGGGGCAGGCAGAGCGTAAACGCCCGTGATAACGGTCATTTACGCCACATCTGACAAATATTTGAGGGTCATTCGGAAAATTGTGTATCGCCACAGAGGCAGGTTGTCAGCCCGTCGCCTAAAATTACAATACTCACCCTCGAGTCCCTAAGTTGCCTCTAACAACTCCCACGGGATAGAAATGGGGTGATGCTATTCTAAGCCGGCATCACACATCTTCTAAACAAGGTAATCAAATTTTTTAAACACTTCACGTATTAGGTACCTATACAGTTTCAGAACTTTCAGAAAACATGCAAAATTTTCTACCGTGGGCAAGATTTGAACCTGCGACTTCGCCATCACTAGTGGCGACGCCTCTTCCATCTGGGCTACCGCGGCTCGAGCTTTGGATGCGAATGCTGGTTCAAATCCAGCATTCAAAATCATTTGCAAGGTTTCTGAAAAAGGGGCTATAAATAGCGGTCTTAAAGTAAGACTTTTTCTCTCCAATCGAAGGGGAATTCCTTCATCATTTCTTGTTTTATAGTCCAAATATACTTTATAGACCAACAAAAAGGAATTGTTCTTGGAGGTAGAGCAAAATGTATATTGGAGTATAAAGGTATGGCCCACATTGTGTCATAAATTTTCTTTTAGGGTCTTTGCCCCGGTTGTTAAATATAATTTTAGTGTAAGTAATTGAAACAGAAGTAAATATTTTTAGAATGTAAATTGATGACTAAAATGTTTTTGCAGTGTATCCAAAGCAGAATTTTAAGAGCCGTTTATATAGAGCAAGAATTGTAAACACACACACATACATACGTACACATAACACGCCTATAATCCCTTGTGGGGTAGGCAGAGCGTTAACAGCCGCAAAAAAAAGTAATTTGCGCCACATCAGACAAATATTTGAGGGTGATTCGGAAAATTATGTATCGCCATAGTGACAGGTTGTCAGCCCATCGCCTAAAATTGCAATACACACCCTCGAGTCTTTCAGTCGCCTGTTACGACTCCCGTGGGAAAGAAATGGGGTGAGGCTATTCTAAGCCGGCGTCACACGGCAAATTGAATTGTAAATTTTTTGTTATATTTCGGTTATCTTCCAAAGAAAGGTTGGTTTTATCTTTCAATTGAATTAAATAGGCATTTATTTCTATTTTAAGAATAACACAAACTCGTCCGGATTGTTTAAGGTGGCAATTTCCAAAGGCCGAACAGATACTGGCGACAAACAAAAGATAAAAATAAGCAATGGAACAGCAAGACGGATCGGAATTGGATTGCAGCCTGAAGTGCTTGGCCAGCGAAGACTGCACGGGTTGGAGATGTTTTATTAAGGCAAGATTCAGAGCAATCACTTGGGATCTGCTCCTTAGAAATACTAGAAAAATGAAGCTACAGTTCAAATATCAAATGATATATTTTATTCTCTATTGTACATAATTAAGCAATACAGTTACATTATCAAATTTAAACAAAGACAAGCTTATTTCAGTTTTGTTGCTGGTGAAACAAATAAATCTTTTCGTATCAATATAATGTTTTATTTCGTTTAAACAGTGGTCAAAAAAAATAGAACTAGTACTAGAACAGATCAACACAGCATAGACAATGAGCCATGAAATATGAAACCCTTTCATAATTTCATTCAAAAACAGGCTTGCGGAAATCCGCGGTTATAGCTACAACACAACCACAGTATTTAAGTGTGAAAACCAATATTAACATTACATTAACAGCCACAACAGTCCAGTGCTGGACATGAGCTTTCCCGCATTGAAGGGTATTACCATACTTACCACGCTTGGCAGGCAGATTGGGGAGCGCAGTGCAAGATGTCACATTTCCACGTCACATTGTCACGTTTACAATTTATCCCTTGGTCGCTTTTTACGAAACCCATAGGTAGAATTAGAGTAATGATATTCTAAGCCGGCATCACACGGCATAGGACAACCAAAACCAACAATCAAATAACATTTTTATTGAAAAAGTCAAGAGTAAAGCGTTCAAACTTTGAACACAATCAACTGAGATACTGAATTAATATTGAAGTTTGAACAGTCTTTCACAACTGGTCAGCTCCGACACAGCGGAAGCGCTAAAGTCGATTTATTTATTCGGAGCTACAAGAGCCAATGATAAATAGACGGCAGGACACAACCACACCGACCAAATTAAAGAGCCGCCAGCTTCCAACACCGCCCGTATAAATTGACGATATTAATCTTTGTCACTTAATACTCCATAAACTTCAGCGGTGATGAATTAGGCACCTGAATAAGAGAGGTCTCGGAATTCAGTGTTAATTTTCGAGAATTGAGTGTGGAAATGGGTTGCTTGGTATTATTGGCAAATTGATATAGCTGTTACATCCGAGCAATTTATGAAGCAAATCACTTTATGACTGTACTGTAGTGTTGTTCCAGCTTCCTTTTAAAGCGGTTTTGCATTCTAATACTCACGCTAATACTACATAAAACAATCACACAAGTCCTTTTGACGTTAAAAATAATGTCAAGAAAAAATTGCCGTAACATTCTATCTAACCATGTCTTCCCATGCGACATTCAAGCACGTAAAGGTAGATTTTAGAACTTTTTTTTGGTTGCCTTGATATAAAAAATATATATGCTTATTCTTTTATGAATAGGTACTATTTGTACGTTGTGTTTGTGGTAAAAAAAAAAATCTGTGATTGTAAAGTAAGATTTCATTTTTGTTCGATTTTGTTAGCTTTAACACCACTTTCAAAATACCCGTACTGAAACTTTTACACCAGAAATGGAAGAGAAGAGCCACAGTTTTCAATAGTTTTCTCGTATTTTGATAATAACACTTTATAATATTTATGTTGAACTGGAAGAGAAACTTGTACCTAGTTTAGAGCTCTTGGCAAAACTTTCCAACTCGCATCTTCAACACGGAGTAACTTATTAATATAATTAGGTTTAGGTTGTGCTGACACACTTATTTACTTCATACCAAACTCATTCATTTAATACAACGGTTGATATGATCAATCCTATAACTAAAATCAAACATTTAATATGATAAAATAAAAACATCACCACAATTTTTACTGAATTAATATTTTTATTCAGTGTTTTACAATTTAGCAGTTCTTTCAATCATCAGTTGGAAGCACATTCACATAATATACTGTGCGATGGACGCGCTAAAAAAAAATACCAAGGTCATAGACTTAAAAGAATATAAACTTAAATGTGTATTTATCTGAGTAACCCATTTTTTAAACCTATAAATAATTAAACTTTGTAGTACATACATACATACATACACATATCACGCCTATTATCCCTTGCGGGGTAGGCAGAGCGTAAACGGCCGCAAAAACGGACATTACGCCACGTCTGACAAATATTTGAGGGTCATTCGGAATATTGTGTATCGCCATAGTTTTGAATTTTGAATTTGAATAGTGACAGGTTGTCAGTCCATCGCCTAAAATTGCAATACACACCCTCGAGTCCCTTAGTCGCGTCATACGACTCCCACGGGAAAGAAATAGTAAACTTTGTAGTACTATGGATAGATAAAGCGTTTATTTTTGTATGGTTACTGGCATGCTGCCCGCCCGCAGGTTATATTTTTTTGTCATGTTTTTTACGCAGCGCACCGTTAAAACCCGCGACATTGGGACGTATGTGACAATTTCGACATAGTTCCAAACATATTCGAACAAGAAAAACACATAGGAAAAACACATCAAAAATGTTTTGTGCCGAAAAAAAAAGCTCTCTTTATTTTGTGTGAAAGTGGCCTCAAGTTTAATCATAAGCATGTTAAATACAGGAAGTGTAAAAAACCAGCTGAAAATATTTTAAAGGGTAAGTTTGTGATGATGTGTCTGGCCTGGAGGGGCGGACTACCATTGACATTTATATTTATATGATTTCTTTGACCTCAGGGGTGAGTGTCATGTGTGTAAGCTCTGGATAGGGTTTGGGTGGTCGATTGAAAACACACGGTCCTGGTTACACTGGTGGTTTTTCTACACCTGCTTTATTTAATAAGTACCTAAGACTTAAAATATCTAGACTTATCTCTATAAAGCCACGAGTTATGACATCAGTCGGTACGCTTATTCTTAAGTATGAAACAAGCAATTCTATGCAAGGCAATTAAGCTGATGCGATGGGAGAGGCGGCGAGTTAAACTAATACTACGACCTGTCAGGCAAGCGTTTTGATATAGCGAAGTAGCAAGCAGCTATCCGGCAGTTCGGGGGTCAGTGACGCGTGGTCATAGCAAGAGCTGTAAGCACTAGTACACAGTTGGACATGTCGGTGAGTGACTTCCCTACTGGGTAACATAAAACATGGACATGGACGCAGGGCGAGTCAGGTTTGACTTAGGGCCTTGAGACCGTGACTAAATACCCGCACGTAAAGGCACACTGGTCAACTGCTCTGCAAGCACATCGGTTCCCACATGGACATAGTCCGTGGTCTCCCGGTACAGTCCAGCTGCACACAGAGAGACGACCTCGGGTTACAACACAGCTACTGGTACTATCGAGTCCCCACTGGATCAGCTCGGCGGACGGAATATTCACGGAAACGGAACTGCTGATCCAGGACAGACTCTGACCCCTGGCTCGGTAACGGGCCGGTTTTATGCCGGCTCGACGCGGAGCACCAGTGTCCTGCGCTGAATGCTCTCAGTGGCAGGGATCGTGCCCAACTGGGTTTTCAGCGTCGCTTAAACATAGAACATGAAACTAGAGCCACCTGTGGTCTCCCGGTCCAGTGCCAGGCTGGACGCAAGGACACAACAAGCGGAGGCACGGTGAAGCGCTAGCCAGACCTCCCGTGAATAGGCTCGGGACAAAAGCATTGAAGCTATACTGCAAAAGGCTAACTATTCACGAGGGGTCTCCCGGCCGGGAAGCGCCACAGGAATGTCGACACGTCTCTAAACGGGGATTCCACACCTGCCAAGTCCAGGGAATATCACGGGCGGAAGGCTTATCAAGACAGGGCGGAAATCGCACACACAACGGTCACCGAGCGAGCGATCAAACGTATGATTATATGTTTTACAAAGTAAAGACGGTAAACGGTTTACGCGCCGGACCGCGGAGCTCTCTGCTGGCGGTGTATCTTCACCCGAGACTGCTGGAGAACTGACCACGGAGCAGCCGTGCGCGGTGTTATATGCTCTACCGCTGGCCGCTTCCCCCACCACCTAACGCGCAGAGGCGTGATCGCTACGGGCCGGACTAAGGAGTCCGCCAGGGCCGCACACATGCGGGCCGGCGGGCATTATACTCCTCCCCTTCGTTGCGAGATTTATTCCTGCAAGGAGAAAATCACCGAAAAGAAACTCGACAATCGTACTGGCAACCCTACAGTTACATGTACTTATTTGTATAAAACATGAAAATAAATCTGTAAGCTTAGGTCAATTTACGGTAATCATCTGTAATATTTAAACATTGAAGAAAAATTTAAACACTATAATTTTTCTCTGAAAATTTATATTTATTATTTTCTAAACACAAACAATTATTAACTGCTTTCGGTTTATAACAAGAAAAAATTAAATGTTTTCTTATAAACTAATGATATTAACCTTCACAGTATTATGTAATAAATTGGTTTTACAGCTGGCTTCACTGTACAAACGATATTGCCTTTGCTGATATAATTAATTTATCTCTAACTAAGCGCAAGATGAGTATTTTTTTTTCTATCATACATAGGTAGGTATATCCTACCATGTGTAAGTAAGTAATTAATTTCATAACCTAGTAAAATTTTACAAAAATATGTTTTCCCAATAGGGTCACAACCTGTCTATAGGAACATCCGTTTTTATCTATACTTACTGGGAAAGCCTTTGGCTGTTATTAGAAATACTAGTGCTTATTTACATATTTATACGCTACGAACTACGAATTAATCTGTTTGCATTGATAGGTATTGGTTCTACCAATAATGTAAGTACTTATGTTTTTTCTATGGCATCGGACCCGTATTCCATTCTAAGATTAATAGTGAGATCTTTTACTATATTGCAAGCAGATATTCGCACGCACGGCGGTCGGTTTAGTTAACACCTATCCTAGCACACTATTATTGTATATAACTATACGTATTTACTATTCATACTATTATTTGAGATCACATTGTATAAGTGTTGACCACAACAACGCTAATACTACGTACATCCTAGTTTTAAAGTTAACCCTACAATTCAAACAAACAACTTATAGACGGCTTTAGGTAGTCACACCTAGTAAACAATTAGGTATGTTTGATACATCGGACATCTCTTTCTTCGTCTTATTACGGTATTAAACAGGTAGACAACTGGACTAGAACTTAACCTGGACGACTAAATGTGTTCAATACTTTTTGGTATTTAAATTTACTGGTAATTATTAAACATAGTTAACGTTATGATTGTTACATAACAGTAATAAACGAATTTGTAGATAGGTACGTATACCTATTCTTAAATATCAATCAACATTTATAGATTAGTAGGTTCTCCTTTTAGGTAACTAAAAAAAACTAAACTTATCCTAACCAGGAAAAAAAAAACTTATCTAAGAAAAATAACAATATGCCGACGCACCTTTATTTTCTTCATTTTGGGCGCGGGATGCGCCCTAGCCATTTTTCGAGGCGCTTCTTACGCTCGCGACGCCTCCTGGCGCGCGATACTCCTGCTCCGTTCGGCTGCGGCTGGTGTTGGCGCTGCTCCCTTGGCGGCGCCGGTGCTGGCGGTACTGGGTGGCGCAGCAGGATCGGGGCGTTCCAATGGGGGGCGCGAAACATAATTTGGGCGTGCATCGGCATTGGGGCGCTCGCGGGTTGCGGAGCGCTCGACTGCAGCGGAGGCCGCATCGGTGCCGGATCGGGCAAGAGCACCGGGACGGATGCGGGTGCTTGGGCGGATGTGGATGCCAAAGCGGGCGCGTATGTCGGGGTGGTTGCGGTTGTCGGGGTGGACGTGGTTGCTCGCGCGTCCACTGGTGGTAGCGACGATGCCACACATGGACCGGTTGGCCCTACTCCTCCTGCCTGGGAGTTCTGCTGGCTGTCGGGCAGTTGGGGCACAAACATAATTATCGGCCACTCACACCCTGGCAATGGCACCTCCACCAGCTGGTATTTGGGCCCTTGTGCAATCGAGACCTCTTGAAAGGGGGGGTTCTGGGGGTCTTGTCCCTCATCGGCCTGGCTGTTTTGGGGGGCCTCTTCCTCTATCCCTGGTTCAGGCGCGTTTCCCACAGTTATTGCCATCCTCCTAACCCCTTCGACACACGCCTCCTCCACCCACCTGTTTGAAAGATCCTGGTCGGGGGCTTGGTCTCCCGACGGTGGTGACGGTTGGAGGAACTGCTGGGTGGAGGTAGGGGTGCCATCCTCTTCGTCGTCCGACACGAGGTCGTACACCGGCTGCTCTTGCGGTTCCCTATGGTTCAAACAATTTGATTTGTATTAATAATCGGCATTATTAACCTGTAGGCAATTATTTCCTAATGTAATTAGGTATTTTTCCACTTTTGTCTTACATTTTGCTCGGTTGTGTTTTCTTCCGTGAAGTGATGACGATGCTCGCTGCCGTCCCTCTGCTAACGTGGACACTTCTTTCCATGGCGATGCTCACCGGGCGAATGGCTTGGCCATGCGCGGGCGCATCAATATATCTTATGTAACGCTGTACTTGCGGTCCCCCGCTGAGCCTGCGGGTTGCGGGTCGAGGTACCCGTGGCATGCGAGGCCCGCGTGTTACTTACTGTATGTACTCTATGCTCCCTGCGCACCGGTGTTACGTCATGCCATGCTAAATGTTGTCCTGTTTACTCGTAATATTTTTTTAAATCTTTTATATGTGCAGTCATAGTCTTTTTTCCCATGGTATCTTGTAATATATAAATTACTGGCGATTTCTTCTGAATAATTGTATAAGGTCCGGTGTATTTTGGTGCTAATTTTGCACAAAAATCCCTGCTAGCGTTAGATAACGGGAAATCCCTTTTTAGTACCAATGTATTTACCTCCGGAATCCACTCCCTTCTATGTTTATCGAAATGCACTTTTTGTTGCGCGGACGCTTTATTTTGGTACAAACGAACTAACTCGTATAATTCTTGCATTTTGTCTTTTTCTTTGATTTCTGGCACGGGAAACGTATTCCTATCGCACGGGTTTCTTAATTCTCTCCCGAACATTAAGAATGCAGGGGTATATTTTGTTGATTCTTGTTTTGAAGTATTGATTGCGTAGTTAAATTCTGGTAGGTATTCGTCCCATTTCTTATGGTTTCCATCGATGTAAGTGGAAATCATAACTTCTAATGTTCTGTTTACACGCTCTGTCGGATTTTCCTGTGGTGAATACGGTGCTGTTAACTTGTGTTTCGTACCGTATTTTTTTAGTGTCTCCGTAAATTCCTTACTCGTAAACTGCCTACCATTATCTGATAGAAGGCTTTCGGGTGCCCCGTACCTCATAACAATGCATTCCCTAAATGCTTTTGTCACTGTTCTTGACGTAGCTGTGCGTAGCGGTTTAATTTCCGTCCATTTAGTAAACTTATCATGGAACACTATTATCCAAACGTAACCTTGGGATGATCTTGGCAAAGGGCCTATCAGGTCACAGGTTATTTCTTCCCATGGTCTGCTCGCGTTTCTTGTATACATAAGGCCCGCTTTCGCCTGCTGTGATGGCTTATGTATTTGACACTCCATGCATTTACTAACATACACCGCCACGTCACGGTACATACCGGGCCAGTAATAACGTTGTGCTATTTTACTGAGTGTTTTTGAGGTGCCCAGATGACCGGCACTCGGCGCGTCATGGTTGTCGCGTAGAATTGAGTCCTTCTCACTGGGTGCGATGCACAATCTCCATTCCGCTCCCGGTTGCAACTTTGTGCCGTAGAAAGCACTAATAATTTTTTTATGTAGCTTTCCGTCTTTTATGCAATAATCTTCAAATTGCTTCGGTTTTTCCCGTACCTCTCTTAACTTTTTGTCGTACCAGCTCTCTTTTTCTAACTTCGTTGAACATATTGGGTGCCTGGAAAGTCCGTCAGCCACGTAATTTTGCTTGCCGCTTCTGTATTCTATATCGAAGCTATATTGTTGTAGCTCTAACGCCCATCTCGCCAGCCTGCCTGCTGGGTTTTTAAGGGAATTTAGCCATTTTAGTGCCTGGTGGTCTGTAATTACGACAAAGTGGTAACCTTCTAAAAAGGCGCGCATTTTTCGGATTCCCCATACGACTGCCAAGCACTCTCTCTCTGTTGCGGAATATTTAGTCTCTGCCGGTGTTAAAGATCTACTTGCATACATGACGACCTTCGGTATATTTTTGTCTTCCTGGATTAGTACGCATCCGAGACCAAGTCCGCTTGCATCGGTCTGCAAGTAAAATGTCTTATTAAAGTCTGCTCTTGTCAAGACTGGGTCTGATATTAGCATTTCCTTCACATTTTCAAAAGCTTTTTGTTGGTCTGCTCCCCATATAAATTTCGCTTTCTTCTTTAACAGTGTTACCAAAGGTGCTGTTATTGCTGCGTAGTTCGGTATGAATTTCCTGTACCATGATGTCATACCAATAAAACTTCGAACTTCTTTTACAGTTGTTGGGGCTTTTAAGTCCCGTATACACTTTATTTTATTTTCATTCATTTTGATCCCTTCCCGGGTTACTACATGTCCCAGGTACTCTACTTCCGATTTGCAAAACTCGCACTTTTTCTTGTTTATCTGTAATCCGGCTTCTCGTATTCTTTCAAATATTTCCTTTAAATGGGTTAAATGTGATTGAAATGTTTCTGAACAGCAAATAATGTCGTCTTGGTATACATATGCGTGCGGCTGTAACTCCGGGCTTATTACCATGTCAAGTAAGCGCTGAAAAGTAGCTCCACTTGAATGTAGGCCAAACGGCATCACTTTGAACTGGAACAATCCGCGGCCTGGAACGGTGAATGCTGTTGCGGGTTTGCTGTTTTCCTCTAAGAGCACGTTCCAATATCCGTTTTTCAAGTCTAGTTTTGAAAAATACTTCGCGTTTTGTAACTTTTCTAAAGTGTCATCGATTTGCGGCAACGGGTATGCGTCTTTTTCCGATATTTCGTTTATTTTCCTGAAGTCGATACAAAACCGGTACTCTCCGTTTTCCTTTTTAGCCAAAACTATTGGTGAGCTATACGGACTGGATGACCTTTCAATTACTCCTTCTTCCAACATTTTGTTTACGTGTTCATCTATAATACTTTGCAATTTAGGGTTCCTGGGGTAATATCTTTGTTTTATAGGTTCACTATGTTTTAACTTTATTCGGTGTCTCAGCCACGTATTCCCCTTGGGTGCGGCGTCACATTTTTGAAATTCATGTTTCAGGAATTCCTGTAATTTTTCATTTTCCTCAGGCGACAAATCGTTGTTAAACTGTAGGTACCTTTCCGTAGTTTTCTCGCAAACTTGCGGCGGTGGCTGGGAATTGCCGATTGCGGTCACTTTTTTCTCAGGCGTTTCATTATTTTCAACTGGTTGTCGTTGGGACTCGTACGCTTCGATTATCTCCCATACTTTACTTAGACCGATTATTCGTATTAAATCCATCCCGATTATCACCACGGATGCTTCCGCCAGTAGATACATCTGGTGGCATATGGGATGATCCACGCAAAAGATGTCCATCGTCACTGATATAGCTGCTGATACGTTAACTTGCATATTGTTAGCGAGGACACTTTTGTTGCCAACCTTCTTCCAGGGTAGGTTATTATTTCTACACCATTCTCATGCCTCTCGGTTTACATACGAGGCTGTTGATCCTGTATCTAATAAAGCCTGGAACTTCCTCCCGCAAATACTTACTTCCATAAACACGCGATTTTCACTATCGTCCATACCGGCTACCGTATATGTTTTATCGAAACTTCTTTTTTCTGGCTGTGGTTTACAGCAATTTTTGCTCATTACTCCTATTTTCCCGCAAGTACTACAAAAAATCTGTTTTCTTCCCCTACATTCTGTATACCTATGGTTTTCTCCTCCACAAGAAAAACACGACGTTCTGTTGTTGTAGTTTCTCATGTACTTTGGTTCCCTATTATCCTGTGGCCGGTTATTTCTAGTGTCGACTCTTACGCCTGGAAACGTGTTAGGCGGCTTACTCGGCCCGCCACTTACGGGTCGATTCATGTTGCTGAAGAACGCACTTTTCGTCTGGTTGCTAGGACCTGGACTATTATCAGTTGTTCTTGGCTGAAAGTTCCGGAATTTTTCATCATTTATCTTCTCATATTCGCTGCACAACTCTATCAAGTCGTTTACGTCTTCAAAATCTTGCCTTTGTACGTAAAGCTTGTAATTCGGGTTCATATTTTCATAAATTCGTCCTAGTTTTTCATTTGTGCTGAATTTTTGGTAACGTCTCATTAACGTCTGCAGGTCGGTTAGGTAATCAACAAATTTTTCACGGTACCTCTGTTTCCTGGCAATAATTTTTTCCAATAAATTGGTTTCGTACCCGCTCGGGTAAAAATACCTCTTGAAATCTTTCTCGAATTCTTCCCATGTTGTCCATTCATCTCTATTATTTCTGTGCCACAGGTTGGCTTTTCCTTTAAGGAATTTGGTTAATACTGGTAACAATTTTTCCTTCGGTAACTCACAGGAAGAAACGTACTCGTTTAAGCACTCTAGAAATTCGACAGGGTCGTTTGTAGTATCGAAACTTATGTCAAAGTTTCTCACGATACTGTACAGATTATCCTGTCCGGGGTTGTTTTCTAGTTTCTTTTCTGGAGCCATAATTTCGGGCGAAGTAATATTCTCTACTTCGTAAAATAAGTCCTCTTGGTATTCTTTCTTCTCCGACGGGTCTACCTCAGACTCAGATTCGGAGTCGACGCAATTCACTGAGCTCAATAACTCTTTCGCGTCGGCGGTCGGCTCTACCGGATCGAGGTCCGATAGCAAATATCTTAGAAGATTCTCTTTCAATTGTTTTACTGTTCAAAATTCGTTTTGTAACGGGGTTCGTCGTAGGTAAGCCTCTTTCTTCGGCTAACTCTACCAGGTCTCTCTTCTTTAATTTATTTCTTAGTGCGGTTGCCGACATACGTTAAAAATTTTATCGACGCAACACACGACTCGTGTGCCACCAAACCGTATAGAGCTTTTACCTTTGGGCGCCAAAATGTGATGATGTGTCTGGCCTGGAGGGGCGGACTACCATTGACATTTATATGATTTCTTTGACCTCAGGGGTGAGTGTCATGTGTGTAAGCTCTGGATAGGGTTTGGGTGGTCGATTGAAAACACACGGTCCTGGTTACACTGGTGGTTTTTCTACACCTGCTTTATTTAATAAGTACCTAAGACTTAAAATATCTAGACTTATCTCTATAAAGCCACGAGTTATGACATCAGTCGGTACGCTTATTCTTAAGTATGAAACAAGCAATTCTATGCAAGGCAATTAAGCTGATGCGATGGGAGAGGCGGCGAGTTAAACTAATACTACGACCTGTCAGGCAAGCGTTTTGATATAGCGAAGTAGCAAGCAGCTATCCGGCAGTTCGGGGGTCAGTGACGCGTGGTCATAGCAAGAGCTGTAAGCACTAGTACACAGTTGGACATGTCGGTGAGTGACTTCCCTACTGGGTAACATAAAACATGGACATGGACGCAGGGCGAGTCAGGTTTGACTTAGGGCCTTGAGACCGTGACTAAATACCCGCACGTAAAGGCACACTGGTCAACTGCTCTGCAAGCACATCGGTTCCCACATGGACATAGTCCGTGGTCTCCCGGTACAGTCCAGCTGCACACAGAGAGACGACCTCGGGTTACAACACAGCTACTGGTACTATCGAGTCCCCACTGGATCAGCTCGGCGGACGGAATATTCACGGAAACGGAACTGCTGATCCAGGACAGACTCTGACCCCTGGCTCGGTAACGGGCCGGTTTTATGCTGGCTCGACGCGGAGCACCAGTGTCCTGCGCTGAATGCTCTCAGTGGCAGGGATCGTGCCCAACTGGGTTTTCAGCGTCGCTTAAACATAGAACATGAAACTAGAGCCACCTGTGGTCTCCCGGTCCAGTGCCAGGCTGGACGCAAGGACACAACAAGCGGAGGCACGGTGAAGCGCTAGCCAGACCTCCCGTGAATAGGCTCGGGACAAAAGCATTGAAGCTATACTGCAAAAGGCTAACTATTCACGAGGGGTCTCCCGGCCGGGAAGCGCCACAGGAATGTCGACACGTCTCTAAACGGGGATTCCACACCTGCCAAGTCCAGGGAATATCACGGGCGGAAGGCTTATCAAGACAGGGCGGAAATCGCACACACAACGGTCACCGAGCGAGCGATCAAACGTATGATTATATGTTTTACAAAGTAAAGACGGTAAACGGTTTACGCGCCGGACCGCGGAGCTCTCTGCTGGCGGTGTATCTTCACCCGAGACTGCTGGAGAACTGACCACGGAGCAGCCGTGCGCGGTGTTATATGCTCTACCGCTGGCCGCTTCCCCCACCACCTAACGCGCAGAGGCGTGATCGCTACGGGCCGGACTAAGGAGTCCGCCAGGGCCGCACACATGCGGGCCGGCGGGCATTATAAGTTAGACTACTTTTAAACTAAACAACCTTCCCCAAGGAACATAGGTATAATATGAAAAAATGGTTAGTCCCATAACAAATCTGTTTATTACATAGCCTATACAAAATACTGGTATTTTTTTATTCAGTACAAAAGAGGCTAGTGTGCTAACGGTTTATATCTGACTTTTACGTCTTTTGAATTTTCTCCTAAATCCATAATTATTCTATAAAAAGCACTTATTGTATGCACATATTGATAAAAGTTAGCTTAACCTAAAGAAACACTTTACCTACTATGCAAATGCACAACTATTAATGGTACTCGTTTCAACGCAAGTAAAATAAACATTGTATTGTTGTGATTTAAATACTTATAACTTAAAAAAAGTGAATTATTTCATGTATCATACTACAAATATTACTTACTGAATTTTGCGTTTCACGTTTGATCTAAGATCTTATTTTGCTATGTATATAGTACCAAATTATATAATTATAGAAATAAAAAAAAACTGATAAAAAAGGATAGGGAAACAAGTTCAATTTATTTCATTGCCCACCAGCAAGGTTTGTTTTCATTGTTTGTCCAACAAAGGGTGACCGTCAATACTAATCATGAATGTTATGAATCGATTAATGAACATACTAAGCTGTTTACTCTATTAATAATCTAATGGATGTTACATTATGTACAAAATTGAGTGCGTGTATGTAATTAGCTAATAATGTGTGACGGTGGTTTGTATGAATAATTATGTGTGTTTGAGTAAATGTAGGTACTTATGTAAGTTTAGGGTTGCCGCAATGTAACCGTTGCAATATGCTACAATTTTTCTGTGACGAAGAGTGACGTGGCATAAGCGCAGAAAACTTATAATATCAAAGTACCCAGGTACCTATAAAAATACGACAACTTTGATGGAATATTCTTTCAAGGTATACGGGGTGTAAGGGACGGTGTACCGAAAACTTTGCAGGCATGATCAGACCATGAAACTGAACAACTTTTTCTATGGAAGCTATGTTGGTAAACGATAATTTTTTTTCGACCTCCCATACAAAATTCCCAATCAGCTGACTGACTTTCTATGGAAAATCGAAAAAAAAAAATGTTGCCCAACATAGGCTCCTTAATAAAAGTTAATCAGTTTCATGGTATGATCATGCCTGCAAAGTTTTCGGTACACCGTCCCTTACACCCTGTATAATTAAGTGTCTTCCCGTAAGTATGTCTCAAGGTTTTATCAAATGTAGGTATTTACTTACCTCTATTTTGTGCGTCTTCATGTGACAATTTATATATTTTTAATAGTTATAACAACTTGACTCCCAAACAATTCGCGCTTGAAATATAAGTTTTCCGTTCATATAAAAACTAACATGGCGGCCGAAATCGGATTACCCTCCGAGGCAACCAATGGCGGCTACGCATACAACACCGTGTAATCTTATTTTTGTACCAGAACAACTTTTTACAGGATGTAGCAAAATTTCTGGTAATATTTCAAAGGTAGAACATATCACCCCACGAAACTTAACTATACACTAGACAACTTTCATTACACAGAACAAAGAATATAATATAAACATGATTAATATTTTGGTAAATAATTTACCGACTTATTACGAAAAATGACGTGGTTTGAGCTTTTTCAGCAGCATCAAATCGTATAGAATAATATTCAAACACTGCCTAAAAGCGCGCCTAACTTTTTAACATATAACACGGTTAAAATTAGTTTTCTGAGGACACGTGACGGACTCTAGGTTCAATTTTATTTATTCTTATAAACAAAACAAGCTTAAAGTTATAACATGTATAATAGTAGTTAAGCAGATTAACCCATCAAGGCATCGGTATGGGGAGCATAGGTAGGAGTTGAGTACATACATACACAAAGCATACTTTTATCCCTTGCAGGGAAGATAGACTATAAATGTCCGTAGAGGACGGTCGCTATCAATACGTCTGACTAATATTTTGCAGGCTATTTCAGAAAAAATGTGTATTTTTGGAACCCACTTCGTTAGTCCATTCAATCCCCGAAATCACGCAAAAACTGACGATGTTAACTTTTCTATACGTAACGTATATTAATGTGATAATGTTTTGTTTAATAAAAAATGGCCAAGTGCGAGTCGGACTTCGCAACTTAGTTCTGTACCATTATGGATAATAATAGCATAAAAATCACATATGTTTTTGTAGTTATAACGACAACGGCAAATAGTCAATCAGTTATAATTTTAACTGCGTGAAAATTATAACTGACTGACTATTGCCATTCATAATATACAGCATCTGACCCATTATTAAAATACGGGGTTTAAAGAACAGCCCTCCGAATACTGATAGGGTGCATGCAGACCACGAAACTGAATAACTTCTCATTAGAAACAAATGTCAGGACACGACTAAAAATATACGACCTCCCATACGAAATCCAAAAAATTTTTACGTTTCCTGAAACATTTATTATGGAAAGTTGTTCAGTTTTATAGTCTGAATGCACCCTATAATTAACTCTATACACCCTTACATCCTGTATAATATAAAATTGACCACGTTTTGTGTATATGATCTCCCTTGAATTTTTTATTTAATTTGTTAGTATTGATTGTAATAGCGACTACTCAAAAACTACAGCGTCAATGAAAATTTTTACTCTTTTACTATCATAGTTTATATGGGATACAGCCTTTTGACGGACGGACGGACAGACAAACAGACAGCAAACTCTCAGTAATAGGGTCCCGTTTTGATATTTTGAGTATGCAACCCTAAAAAGGTACGTCTCTGGACGAATAGTATTCTTGTTTGCCGTCCCATCTCATAATTGAAAAATCAATTTGAAATAACCAATATCAGAGAAGATATTTGAAATGGAAAATTCCAGGCAAGGCATTTCTAAAGCAACGAAATATTTGTTCATAACATTTCAATCTTATACTTAAATGCTTGTCATTTAAATATCTGAATTATTTACCGTTTTCCTTTTTGTACAGTTAAATCATCTTTTCGGACGTTAATTAACAGTAATAATAATAAATATTATTATAGTAATAGTAATAAAAAAAAATGCAAATTAATAACATCCTTAACATAGAAATATGTGAAGTAGGTACAACAAGGTGGCTTTCTTGCTATGTATCTAGTTCTATCAGGCAACCTTTGGGTGATAGGAAAGTGCGTAAAGGTAAGCGGGATAGTGCATATTATAGCTCTATAAACATACTTACATTACACATACTATTGTAAACACTAATATTTAAATAACCTAATAATATTATAAACGAATACATACAAACTAACAATGATAGATAGGATAGATATATATAAACAGCAATATCTTTACCTGGTTTTTGTTACGTATATAAAGATTCTACATGACAGTATGTACTCGTATTGTCCAACATTACGTTAAACAATGAGACATCAATTGGAAATGCTCCACTGGCGTTAAGCATGTAATTACGATTGAACATCTAAACAGCTAATCCCAGGATTAGGATCAAGTTCCCTATTGACAATTACCAATTGTATTACCTACACTACAACAGACGCAAAAGTACAGGTTTATGACAAAATCGTGTTTATTAACGTAGTTGTATTATTGGCGATTCTCCCACTTGTATCGCATGCGTCTGTCAAGTAGTTTGACAGAAGCGTTCGTAAGCGCACTGTAGCCGTATTTGTATGGGGCATAAGATCAGAACTCGCAATTTCTTTTCGTCTGACAGACGCAGCGTTACGGTGCGTTAAAATACGCAGCAACGGACGAAAAGTCGGAGAAGCAACATAATTGTTTAAGCAGACAAACACAACATTGTATCATGATTTATTCTTCTTCAATTATAACAACGAGATGATGAACAATCCGATCTTCTATGTTCTTTTGTCGTAGTAAGGTAACATTTACTGTCTTAGAAATCGTAGACCAAAACTTATTAACGAATATTATTACTTTTTGAACGATAGTTTTTAATATTTTGTCAAGCAAAAATGCGTCACTTTAGTTACCTACTAATGCTGAATCCCTTAAGCATTATTTTATCATTCACAGGTTTCTGATTAACAGAAATGAGAGTAACCTCACCTAGATAGTCCCACTCAAAAACGGGTGACAAAAACATCATATATACACATTCGTGTAAAGTGCGAATTCGGCGGGAGATAGCCCACTCTTTTGTGTATGTGAGCAATGTGGCAATGCGAACCGCAAACGTCAGGCGCTATCATAATTTATTAGTGGTGTGGTGCAGGTGTTGCTATCTGCAAAAATGTTGGTAATTTAGTTAGCAGTACCTGCTGGCAATGCTCTTTTTCGCCGCTGTTGTGTGAAGAAAAGATTATTACAATTCTGGGTGTGAAAGACGGTGTATCCAATGAAACTAAATAACATTTTTCTATAATTATAATGTAGGGTAAGGATAAATATGTACATTCTATGTGGTACGTAAGTCAGCTAGTTGATCGCGTATTTAGTATAAATCAAGTTTTACTGGGACTCGTCATATTTTGATAGGACAAATAAAAAATTATTAAATAACTTGAGCGATAACAGTAGGTTTGGTAACTTTTCCACCTAACTAACTACTAACTAGTGTATCCTGACTCGACTCCTATACTAAAAAATAAATAAAAATATTGCTTCGTTTTTAGGTTAAAATATTTTATCCTTTGATCGCAAATTTGAAGTCAAGTCTCCTTGCATAATTTTATTCAAAGCGAAACAATGAAAGTGTTATCTCATTTCTCAAATACTGTACTCTAAAATGACCCTAAAACCAAAACACAATCTGAGCTTGATATCAAATTTTCTGCTTGAAAAAACATGTTTCTGAGTGTAAAATGAACGGCGATGTGTACTTGCTGACTGAAAGCTTTTGAAAACTAATTTATCCATTTTTGTATGAACAATGGGCCTCCCCCTATTGCCAGCTTGGCTAGCGGATTGGCGAGCACAGTGCAAGACGTTGCATTCACAGGGAACTTTGCTGCCCATTCCCAGGATGATTATCCCTTAGTCGCTTTTTACGACACCTTCAAGTAGAATAGGAGTGATGCTATTCGAAGCCGGCAACGCATGACAAATTTGTTTATGCGTTGCTGTTATATGAACATTAGTCAATTGAAAAGTTTTCACTTGTCAATTGTTTAATCAACAGTGAATTCAACGCAGTAATACAGTTTGGCTTTGAAATAAATCTACCTTCAGTGAAAATAGAATTACATAACATAGTTGTACAGCATCAAGAAATTTCATCTTATTGGAAAACTACTTTCTTTGCAAAATTTCATAACATGTCTTCACAAGAAAATTTATGCGTGACTTTCAGCCGGAGAAGAAATGGGAAACAAGAATAACGTACAGCGTTGCGACATTAGCATTCTTTCATATTAATAACATTTTCCTTACAACATTACATTCCGCTGTTTGATCTTATTTGAGACGGCATCTTAAACAGATTTTCATTTTATTGCGTTTTTCATGTTTAATGCTATTATGGAAAATTTGATTCAGAAATATGAGGACAAAAAGTAAAAGATATTATTGAGCATATTTGTGTAGAGTGAGCGTCTGTATCTGCAATAATATGAGAGGAGCACATACATTAGCCTATTCAAGTGCACTGCTGGCCGCAAGCTCCCCCAGGGTACGCCATAGGGCACGATCAGTCGTTTTCAATACCCAGTTGAAATACTCTGACACCAGGGTTCATCGGATCGTTGGATGACTCGGTGTCCCACACAAAAAAAGAAGATATATCCAGTCGCTACCAACCGCCTCTTTTAAGTCATCGGTCCATCAGAAAGGCGTCCAACGATATGTTTGCTGAGATGTGATGTGGCCACCACTCGAAAACCGCTTACTCCACTGTCCGTCGTTTCTACGACAGATGTGTCCAGCTCACTGCCACTTCAGTTTGCCACACACTTCCAGCCTATGTCCGTTACTTTGGTCTTTTGGAGGATAGTTTCACTCCGGACTTGATCTATTATAATACATACCGAGCATAGACTTTCCTATAGCTCTCTGAGCGACATGTAGCCGGCGGGCCAGTTTTAATGTCAGTTTCCACGTTTAGGTAGAAGTAAAGATTAAAAATATATATTTGCTTACCTAAAGGACAATGTAGTCAACGGCCTATAAGATTTGTGGCTGTTGACGTCAGCCATCGGCGTCCCCCAGAAATCATTCAAAAACAGCTGTTTCAGGGAATTCCTTCCTGTCACGTCCCCATTCGTCACTATAGCCGGAATATCATCGTGAACGAAATCTCCATTCAAACTGTTCACATAGCTGAGCACAGCTGTAGCTACCACCATAGAGTAAATGGCAAAGTCACTGACACACACGCCCTTGCGGTGCTCCTCACGCACGATGGGCAAGGACCGTCTTTTCATTTTGGTTGGCCTAAGTTTGAGTGTCACATTCCTACATTTACACATTTGTCGGGTTGCGTCGGTTGTGTTCAGGACCTGAAACAAAAGAGATGACGTTGTTAGGATGGAAAATAAAAGAATGCATAATGGAAGGATGTTCCAGCTAACGCTGTTACTACCGCGTTCCACATTTTCTCATTAAAAATGTCTGTAAGGTGTACCCATTATGGATTGTTAATGACCAGTACTCAACATTTTCAATTAAAAAACTCTTCAACAAATATGTTTAGATTACGAATAGCAACCACAGAGCATAATCCGCTAAATACTTTATGAAAATAAAGACAATGTAACTAAAAAATCCATGTTTATCAGTGCACTAGCCAAGAATACGATCATTGAGGCATATAATCCCACGTGTACAAAAAAAAGCAATCGTCATTATTGCCGCTTGTCCAGTCTCAGTCCATTATAAAATCTAAACAGCATCCGTTTGCCAGTCCCCACGTACAGTAGCTAATCTAAATAACTATTTTTCAATAAAGCGACCCCTGTGGGACGCCATGAATTTTTGTGTAGCCTACTCGAAACGCGCGACGTGCCCGAAATATTATAGCGAAATATTGGGCTCAGCCGCATAGTTCGGGGGACTTGTACAGAGAAATACGGGCAAGTCAGGTACGGAAAGTGTACGATCATTTTAGCTGCAATTCTGGATATAGGTACCTTGGTAAAAATTTTGATTTACGAATGGTGTTTTACTAAGCTAAATAATTGGTATAGCACCAAATAACCTTATGGGCCTTTACCTAGGTTTGTTAAAAATAAGATAAGTTAGCTGACATATATTTCAAAGTTAAGGCGGTTTTAAATTAAGTATAGTGCGAGCAAGATTTTTAAAGCAGTTTTATTTAGACAAACACAGCCATAAAATTCTGAAAACATTATATGTTATTGTCAAGGATATAACATATTTATACCTTACAGTTCCAAAATTTAAGAAACTTGCTTGCTTGATAGAAATTAAATCCAAAGTAAATCTCAATTTTTTTTCATTATAATGTCTACAGTTTACCGTTATTACAAAAACAGTTATGCTATAATTAGATACATACCTTTACTAATACTTTTCTTTAGACTATGTCGGAAAACTATGGAATGTCGGAAAAACGTAAAATCTCGCGAAAATTTTAGTGCAAAATGAGTGTCTGTTTTTCTTTGACGCAGCTTGTATGAAAGGGAGAAACTTTGCAGGTGAATCGGGCCTTAAGTGAATTTTAAGAGATAAACAAAAAATAAACAGCTATTTAAAAAAAACTGGATATCTAGTAAAACAGAAGGAGCCACAGTTCTTAAAGACACAGGTATTGAAAAGAAAACTGTTCTTTACGTTTCAAACAAAATAGAAAGCAAGGAATTTAAATTATCCTTGCGAACGTAATATAACTTTAGATGAGTTCTCAGAAGCAGACTGAAAAACTTAAGGAAGTTATTCAGAGCACCTAACAAATGTACAAAAATACTTAGTTTTATTCAATAGTGTTTGATTTATAGCTAACGTAACGCCCTCGATTTCACTCAACTGTTTTTTACTTTGCGGTCACACTAAAAGTTAAAATATTAAAATGACTTTTGATTGAATTCCGGCAGACATCGACAGAAATTCATGCCAATAATATGAAGACTCCATCCGATTAAGCGCAATTGGGTGCGTTTGACACGTAGATCTTTTACTTGAACTAGCTAAATGAAAATGAAAATGAAATGAAAAAATGAAAATGAAATAACTTTATTCAATGTAGGATAGCATTTATCACTTATTGACGTCGTGATCGGTCATTGTAAAAAAAAGAAATTTGCATAACGCAATTTTCTTCTTTTTATAACAATTTTGTATTGTCCTAATAGAAAACCGTTCGGGCGGGATAAAAAAATAAAAATAAGAATAAAGGCACTGCCTCGGGGCTGGCCAGGTTAATTACACAGCACGTAACTTTACGCCACTACCATTTGTAAACGACATTTGTTTCAAATTTTAGCTAACTTGGACACTGTCAACGATCTATTATTTGGTATCCTAAGTAGCGTTTAAGGTGACGAGGGTAAATAAAAGCTGTTCAATGGGTTCTATTGATATGCTATGTTCCATGTTTCCTACAAGGAATACGATAAGCGAATATTTCGATTAAGCTAGCTTAACTATAAGAGATACGGAAATGGCTACGGAAGAAAAGTTTCGAGTTGGGTACAGGCCGGCGTAACATCTTAGTTATACAAAATCACGCTTTAACTTAAGGGGGCTTGGCAGAAAAACAGAAATATTTATACGAAACAATATTTTTCTAAAAAATAGAGAAGTGAATAACTGTTTCCGAAGTAATACCAGCATCAACCTATCGACACCGGAGAGTTGAGGAAGGCTAGGTTTCACAGAAGAAAAAATAGATGCGGCCATGTGGTATCGGCAGAATAGAGCACCACCCCAAGTCTGCCCGTGGGTATCGTAAGAAGCAATATAGGGCTTCCGGGAAGTGGGCAGCAGAGCTACACACACTGCGGTCACCAACCCGCCTGCCAAGCGTAGTGACCATTGACAAAACGCCTCATGGATAGAGCTAAAAGAAAACGTCCCCTAGTTCCCGGCCGCTCTTCACCGGGGCCATGAATGCGGCCCGGGTCATAGTGGGGCAAGGGGTTAAGGAATGGCGAAAACGAGAGATCGTGCCCTATGGCGTCCCCTGGGGAAGGCCTACGTCCTGCAGTGGACTGCAATAGGCTGATATATGTAATTTGAATCTAATTAAACCTAAATGGAATTTATGCCGCCGCGCCCGGAAGAAGTCGTGGGCACTAGCTAGAACTATAATAAAACAAAGATTCCACCCAATTAAAATTGAAAAGTTCACTTAACTGTCACTGAACTTTTTGACTTTATGATTTCAATTATCTATAAATACAATTATTGATTAATAATATTTTAATAAAACGTTTCATTTTTGTCACAATATTTAAATACAATTTCAAGTACATATTAATTGTAAAATTTGATTGAATCATTAATGAATATTTTATATCGTGTGCAAGATTTTTGTAAAATATGTGATACTTACCGTACCTACTTTGAAGCCTTTTACATTTACAGCCACAGCAGTTCACTGGTGGACATGTGCTTCTCTCTTTGGGGGTATTGCATTTTTAAGCAAAATAAGAATTTCTATACTGTTCTACAGAAGCTCCTTTACTTTTTATAGTCGCTTGAAAAGACTCATGATAACACTCAGTTCTTTGAAGTAAAGGAAGCAAGCCCTGCAAGCCATCTCTAGGAACACAAGTCACGTCTCCTATATAAAGCAGAACAGCAAATTAAATTCATAACTCAACCCCTCCACGCATTATGATGCAATGAGAAACATACGTTACTTTTATATTTATCCGGGTATATTGTTATATGTCTTATTAGGATATCATTAGGAAGGGACTCGAGAGTGTGTATTGAAGTTTTAGGCGATGGGCTGATAACCTTTCACTATGGCGATACGCAATTTTCCGTTAATGTTTGTCGCACGTGGTGTGAATGTCCGTTTTACGGCCGTTTCACTCTCTGCCTACCACGCAAGTGGTTATAGGCGTGATATGTGTAAGTGTACAGAGAAAACTCCAACTATTATTGTTTTCCATTAACTAGTGCCGTGTGATGCCGCCTTAGAGTAGCATCATCCCATTTCTTTCCAGCGGGTGTCTTAAGACTAAGTACTGCGACTGCGGGCGACTAAGGGACTCGAGGGTTTCATGTGTTACAATTTCTAGGCAACTGGCTGACAACCTGTCACTATAGTGATACGTGATTTTTTCTGAAACGGCCCTCAAATAATTGTCTGATGTGGCGATACCAACCGTATTTTACAGCCGTTAACGCTCTGCCTACCCCGCAAGGGATAAAGGCTTGATATATGTATGTATATGTAATGTATTAACTAGTTTGCTCTACGTTGAAGAGTAAGTAAATTTATCTTTTCTGAATTTTACCATAATTAAGCTTTCTATCTCCCTTGTACATTACAAATATGACAATTTATAAAGCGAATAGACCACATTGATTTGCATCGAGTATTTAACCTTTAATCCACCATGAGTGACGTCATAATATTAAGTCATGGTGCGTTCGGACCCAGTATTAACCTGTCAAGTGTCATTGCGGGGTATTATATTGTTACTTCCGTTTTATTGCACATCAGTGGATTTACTGCTAACAGTCACGGTGCAACTAAGTAGGTATAACAGTGTTAGTATGTATTGAATTGACCAAATTTTTCATCTATAATTATATTAAAACTCTCTTTTGACTCATTTAAATTACTTACCTAAAACCGATTGCACACTGCTTATAGTTTTTTTGCGGATTAAAAGATTGTTTTACCTTATTATTATTAAATATTTTATTGTACACAATAAAACACATAGAATACATACATATATGGAACAATTCAAAACAGGACTTCTTATTTCTAAAAAATAATCTCGACCCAAATCACCTTTAGGCCATTTTAGTTAGCAACGGCCGTCACATTGTCCTCTCTCTCTCTCTCTTCGTTTGGGACACCGAGTCATCCCACGACCCGATAAACCCTTGTGTCAGAGTTTTGCAACCGCCTACTACTTGTACCATAGCTAGCACTACTAGTGACATGGTAGTGTAACGACCGCCGTCTAAGTAATCATAGACAGCAACCCGGACCGATGGTTTAACGTGCCTTCCGAAGCATAGAACCATCTTTTTTTACAAACAATCTGATGGTTCAGCATGCAATGTCCTAACCAGACTGGGAACAGATTCACAAAGTAATAAATATTATCTTTGTGAGTGCCCCACAGTCCCCACACATAATCGAACCCGGAACCTTTTCGTCGCACTACCACTGCGCCACATCGGTCGTCGCCCTAAAACATGCGATTGACTGTATATATGAATTTCAAAATATATTTGTAGGAACAATAAACATTCGTGTTATTTCAATTTCCATAATAAACATTTCCGTTGAAGCTTTTTCAACCTACAGAATGTAATAGTAAAAGAAATAGAAACAAGAAATATGAACAATAAAGAACAGAAAGAAAATATTTTGCTTACGAATGCACATTCTTTGTTTAGGTATATTGTCTTTTCAACTTTTCTACGAATGAATTGCTTTCATGTTTATAAGGCAACAATTTCGGATTGTATAAAGTTTTTCGCGAAATTTGTCATACGAGTACTGTTTGAAATTCCGCGACTGAACTTTACTATGCAAAGTAAAGTTCCGCACTATATGTACTGAAAGTGTATCGATATAAGCAGATGTCAAGTTAGTTTCACCTAAATTACTTCTGTCGCATACTAAGATGAAAGGTAGTCAGATACTGATCGGTTCGTTGCTTCTCTATAATAGCGGATGTAATTTAGTTATAATTTTTTTGAGTGTTTGGTGAATATGTCTGTTAGTGTACACACACACACACACATTCACATATCACCTATAATCCATTGCGGGGCAGGCAGGGCGTAAACGGCAGCAAAAATTGACATTTACGCCACGTCTGACAAATATTTGAGGGACATTTAAGCATTTTGTCTCTTAAATGTGCTATAGCGACGAGAGGGACAGCACGTGGCGCAGAAATTTCACTATCGCGTTTCAGTTGCTACACAAACTGCGCAACACAGCCGCTACTCGAAAGACTAGGACCACTGTGTTTTCCAAATTGGGTCTTCCTTGGCCTGCCCCTTCGGCGTAGAGCCACATTACCGGACATAATATAACAACTTTATATTTCTAACCATTTTGACATTGGCAAAATACGACTCACCAGGAGTTGTGACGCCAGTGGCTTAGCCACGCTTCGAATAATAAATAAAAAGTCAAATCCTAAATAATGCTGTCGACCAAACATCAAATCGTTAATCGTATCAAGGTTAGGGGAAAGGGTTTAGAATCAAATTGATTCCATTATTTGGTGCAACTACTGACTGATTAATAATTGAGGGTTATTCGGAAAATTGTGTATCACCATAGTGACAGGTTGTCAGGCCATCGCCTAAAATTGCAATACACACCCTCGAGTCCCTCAAGTCGCCTCTTACTACTCCTACGGGAAAGAAATGGGGTGATGCTATTATAAGCCGGCATACGCCAATATCTTAATGCAAGTGTAATAAAGTAATGAAATGACCTTAACTGCCTGACTAAGGCTATGGCAGTCTCATATGAAATCACGTCATGAATGATGCTAACTGCTATGACAGTCGTAAAACCGGAGGACGCCATTATACGGCTAATGATGGGATACCCACATAAAGTAGTTTGAACGTCGTAAGGGTACGGATTGCCTTAGGGTTTAGTCAGATACAAATGAAAATAGGCGCATATGTAAGGTACTAATAAATTCAGTGCAAATATGTTTATGGTGAGTTCTACTCGTGAAACGTGAAAAGAATTGGAACTCCCCATACAAAATGGCGGTTTGACTCACTCGTCTACTTATTCTATGGTTCGGGCTGTAAAACGCTAGGGCTTATGCCTATTCAAAAACTACTAAGATACAACTCTCTGCGTTTTTAAAGTCTCAATATTAATGAGTTTGAGTTTGAAAAAATGTTTTTAAATGTATCAATTTATATGGGAGGTCCATTTTTTAAATCATATTTCCACCTATGATTATTAGGAAATGTTTAGTTTTACGTGTAAACCTCAGCCTTAAAAATATTTGCATTTAATTTAAGAGGACCTTATATGATTTTCAACATTCATGATAAATTTCAACACGTATGCATACCGAAGTAAAAACTATTAAATTTTGTAACTTACAGTACTATAAGAAGAAGAATATCTTAGCTCAAAAAACTCCGGGAGTAGTGCGATATGATAAGCATATTCAGGCAATATTAAAATAACTAAGATGGCAGAAGATGGTATCCAAGAAAGGCGATTGGTTTACCTATATTATGAAATTATAAAAACTTTATAAAACTTCTGGAGCATAAAGTTTTTGTGCTTGCACTTGAGGCCAGTATAGCCGTCAACGACCTCGATGGTGGCACCACTTCACAAACAAAGTTTTCTCTTAATACAAAAAACCTATAAGAATGTCCGATGCTCAAGTTTTTAAGTATTGTTGGAGCCTAAATGCATGGACCACAGCGGGCGGTGTGAGGTGCGCGGGCGCGGAGCGTTCGCGGCCATCTTCATTCGATCGACTGGACACAGCGCATACGTGTCGCACTAATATCTACTTAAAATTCAAAGTTGTTCAGTTTAATCGCTATTTTCATTAAATACTCTTCATACCATACACCAAAGTCGTCGCCTACATCATTTCATCTTTCCTGGAGTCAGATAGCTACAAAAGAACACACAGTTTTTTGGTGACCCCGACGTGATACTGGACTTGCTGGAAGACGATATTTCTCGAAGAAACAGGTGAAACGATTGGTGCACTGTTAATAGTTGCAGGCTATGTAGGATCATGAAAGCAAAGAATGTAAATCCTGTTATGGGAAATTTACCGTTATCTCGTGTGACGCCTAATTACCCATTTGAAGTTTGCGGCTGCGATATGGCTGGGCCATTCCCTATTAGAGACCGTTTAGGACGCGGATGTCGAATAATTAAAGCGTATCTTTGCCTCTTCGTGTGTTTTAGCACGAGAGCTTTACATTTAGAAGTTTCATCCGACCTCAGCACTGATGCGTTTATTCTGTGTTTGAGACGTCTTATTTCGCGAAGAGGAAAGCCAAGAGAGATTCACTGCGACAATGGTCGAAATTTTGTAGGCGCAAACAATGAACTTAGCAACTTCTTGGCATCATGCAACGAATCCATCACTTCTTACGCCGCCAGCGAAGGCATTACTTTTAAATTCTCGCCGGCTTACTCACCCCACTTCGGTGGGCTTTGGGAGGCAGGTGTCAAATCTGCCAAACATCACTTTTATAGAACGATAAGTAGTAGTACTCACTTAACATACGAGGAGTTATCGACGTTGTTCGTGCAAATCGAATCAATTCTTAATTCGAGACCCCTAACTCCTCTTTCATCGGATCCTACCGACCTTGTTCCTTTAACTCCAGGGCACTTCTTAATCGGAAGACCTCTAACCTCGTTGCCATCACCAAGACTGACTGATATCAAGATTACCAGACTCGACAGATTCCAGCAAATTGAGCAGATGCGTCAACATTTCTGGGAGAGATGGCGCAACGAGTTTCTCTCAGAACTACAAGAGCGGTCCAAATGGCGATTGAGCAAAGGCGAGCTACTTCAAGGAGATATGGTCGTCCTGAAGGAACCAAACCTACCACCACTCAAATGGCGAATGGGTCGCATACATCAGCTTTACCCTGGAGCAGACGGCATCGCGCGTGTGGCGGATGTCATGACATCAAAGGGCATCGTACGTCGTGCAGTTAGAAACCTCTGTCCTCTACCATCAGAGAAGTCAGAAGACAAATCATCTTCTCGAAATCCCATGGTCTTCGAGGGGGGGGAATCTGTTGGAGCCTAAATGCATGGACCACAGCGGGCGGTGTGAGGTGCGCGGGCGCGGAGCGTTCGCGGCCATCTTCATTCGATCGACTGGACACAGCGCATACGTGTCGCACTAATATCTACTTAAAATTCAAAGTTGTTCAGTTTAATCGCTATTTTCATTAAATACTCTTCATACCATACACCAAAGTCGTCGCCTACATCATTTCATCTTTCCTGGAGTCAGATAGCTACAAAAGAACACACAAGTATTAACCTAAATGAAAACTCACCAACACTCGCCTTAAAATTGGTATTAATTGGTTCAATTTAGTAACAGAATAAAACTAGAAAACAAGAAAGAAGTCATATTCTAAGTGACGAGAAAAAGATCTCGAAAGAGTAACGTAAAAATCTAAAGGCGTCTGTGGAAAGCATAAATTAGCTTCAGCGAAACTTTATTTGTGATGACAATTTCATTTCCTTCTGATTACATCAGGGGCTTCCCCTGAATACTAACGAAGACTTTAGTACGAGTAGGCGTAATCGCGATAGATTGGGTTTGGTTTCTTACGTTGAGATTACATGCTTAGGTTAGGTACAGTCGGTTGTAGCACATAAGTTACCAAGGGTACTCCAAAAGAACTGCATTATTTTTGTCCCTATCAATATTTTTTCTTGACATGAATATGTGTTAGTTAAAAATGTCTTCTTTTATGAGAATGAGTTAAAAATTTTATTATGTACTTTTGGAGTACCCCTGGTACAACCGACTGTACGTACTATCACACCTCCAGTACCTATGGAAGATATGATCTTAAACTGGTTGTTAGTACAATTTATGAGACAATCTAGTTTTGTTCATTGCAATCACATTGCAATATAATCAAGTCAGTCATTTTTAATAGTACTCACTAATGACAATCTACACGGAAAACCTTATATGTCTAATTTAAACAATCTAAGTCCTCGACTAGCGGTACTCCAAAAGCCAGGCAAGCCAACTCATGATTATGAAAAGGTTTTGCTATGGTGCCTATATTTCTAATTACAAAAACACACAGCTTATCCGTAGAAAAATGTATACCTACTCGACCAAAAAGTATAGAACAGCTGTCCTTAAGAAAAATTAATACGTACTCGACCAAAATGTATGGAACAGCTGCCCCATTATACAAAATGAATACTTACTCGAACAAAATGTATAGAACAGCTGTCCTTAAGAAAAATTAATACGTACTCGACCAAAATGTATGGAACAGCTGCCCCATTATACAAATGAATACCTACTCGACCAAAATGTATAGAACAGCTGTCCTTAAGAAAAATTAATACATACTCGAACAAAATGTATGGAACAGCTGCCCATTATACAAATGAATACCTACTCGAACAAAATGTCTGGATAAGCTTTCCCATACAAAAAATTAATACCTACTCGATCAAAATGGATGGAACAGATATTTTTCGTGATTTCGTTGGGACGCCACATAGAAAAAGTTGTTCATAATCATAAGAAGAATCATACTCCAAAGTTTGCGTATTGACAAAAAATAACGCTGTGTTTGTGAAAACAAAATGTACTCTTAATTAATGAGTAAATGTTGCTGGAAAAAAAACTACGATAAGCACTTTGGTAATTAAGGAAACTGGAAATTTAAACATTTTTTAAAAAGTAATTCCGTTAATTGAACCGAAATAAGAATCCTATTATAAAGCAAATTGAGATTCATTATTGTATTTTTATAGCGAATCCAGTAAAAAGCAATTTCATTAATAAATATTCGCCTATGAAACGATTCAAGCATCAAAAGCGTTTTATCCGATTATAGATTGCTATTTTCTGGAAATGTAGGTATTTGAAAAGGAAGGAAGTTGTAATGCCGACCATATAGGCTGGTTTTGTGTGAATGTGTGTGTCAAATACAGGATGTAAAAACTACCTAGTGCGAGTCGGATTCGCCCACCGAAGGTTCCGTACTACTCTAAAATGTGTGTGTCAAATACAGGATGTAAAAACTACCTAGTGATATTTTAAACTCTAAATATATTATCTACGCGTTCCCAAGATAAGGGTCGTGACGTGACACACGGACGGACGAACTCTTTCATTTTAAGGAACGGTACCCTTAAATTGCTGATACATTTCGAGGCGTGGACAACTCTAAGCGTTTTCAAACATAAACAATATTATTGTATGGTTTCATATGGGAGAAAATACGTTTTTGGGAGAAAATTGTTTAGTTTCATCGCCTTGTGCAGCTTTTAATATATTTTTAACACCTTATTGCAAATAGAAATTCATGACAATTTGTAATATGGTCATGAATTTCTATTAAAGTTTGGAGAGTTTCACTTTTATTTCTATTGCCACTTTTTTCCCAATGACAATAAAAAATACGCAAGATGTTAAAAATATGAGTTCTCGTAGCCTTCTGATACCTTCTATGTTCAGCGCACTTCTCAAAGAATTTACTTTGACGATACGATTCAAAATGAGGTGGGTGTCAAAGTAAGTAGCGGTAAAAACCTGACCCTCAGTTCTCTCACGTCCCTTTGGCCATTTAGACTGCCTACGATCCATTCTTACGAGCCAAGTTTAGTTAACGCCTTAGCGACCACAGAACTTACCACTTGATGTGAATTTCAAACCTCAATGACGGCAGCAGTCATAGGCTTAGATTTTTGCGTTACATTGCGAGCGTAGAGAAAGTTGAAATCTGCAAAATCTTGATGCTCTACGCAATGGCACGCAAATGCGCAAGCTTCAACTACCGTCTGAACTGGAATAAACTTTTCTCAGATACATAAAAAGTTTCAGCGGTAATACTCGTAAATCTGAAGTGGTGTTCTAGGTTAGGTGCTTAAAGGTCCTGTTTACTTAAATGAAGGTCTAGGATTTCTAAGGGTAAATTAATGAAGGTAGGTATTCCTTAACGACTTCCAGGATAAAACTAATGTATGACTAGGTACTGCTATTGAGTATATGGTGCTTTTGACTTAAATCTTTAGAGTTTTAAATAAGATCTCATGAAGGAAATCTGTTAACTAACTGACGCAAAACATGGCATGACAGTTCGGTTTTTGTATGAGGGTCCTTCCATGCCCTTTTACATAAGATTAAAACAAAAGCACTATTGTTTACGATCAACTCTGAAATTGAATCAATCGGTACTAAAATATTGCAAACATGAAGACTGCAGCAATACCTTTGTAGTTTTTAGTCGGTCTGCCAATTGGTTCACAAAAAAACAATCAACTTTTTTCAGTTTTTATTAGTCCGGGCACAAGTTAAAAACTCTGATGTATTGGCACTTTTCTTGTAGCGCTTCATTCCCCTACTCACATAAGATTTCCTTAGCATTTTTACTGGCCTCTTACCCACTTATCATACAACAGTTTATTTTAAGAATTTCATATGTCACCCTCCACTTCATTACCCTGACAATTTCAACAACTAACAGAATAAGCTTAGTATCAGATATCTCAGAAGCAACACCCTCCGAACGCATAATTCGAAAATTTCGCACCATCACTAGCATTTTTCTCTCCCTAGGCCATTAGCGCTATCTACGGCGTTCAGTTAACTCGGGGCAACTCGGGGTCATTTATCGGGTGACATAAAAAGATAGTTCGTCCTTCCGTGCGTCGTTTACGTCGCCCCCGGAAGCTCAGATCACGTAATGTGTTCCGGGTGGGACTTGTTGAAACTGGGCGAGAGTTTTCCAGGAATGAGTGAATAACGAGTTGGTACGTACCAACATCAACATTAATCAATGACGGCCGATGTAGTAATAGTGCAACTGCCTGCGATGCAAAAGTTCCGAGTTTGATTTTCGGTGGGGCACTCATAAAGTTGATATTTATCAATTTGTGAATTTGTTCCCATACTAGTTAGAATGTTGCAGGCTGAGCCACCTAAATGTCTAAAAAGAAAGATCGTTCCGTGCTTTGAAGGGCACGGTCGTCGCTGTCTATGATTACTTAGACGGCGGTCGTTACATAACCATGTCCGAGGCCCACTACTAGTCGTTGACTTTGTGACCCACACGAAAGGAAGAAGTAGTAGGCGTTTGAAAAAAACTCTGATTCATCGGGATGTTGGACGACTCGGTATCCCACATGAGAAAGAAGAAGAACATTAATCAACAACATCAACATACACAACAGTTCACTGCCTGGACATAGTCCTCTATTGGTTAGTATTTTCTATACTCGGATCAGATAATATGTTTAAAGAGGGACTTGTTGAAACTATGCCGCAGCGGTAAAAGTTTTCCAGGAATAAGCAGGTAAGTAACGAGTTACTGTGTAGGTATATTTATTAACCTATTATTACCTCTACCTATTAGCTCTCATCTCCTCTTGCAGTGCCGTGTGATGCCGGCTTAGAATAGCATCACCCCATTTCTTTCCCGTGGGAGTCGTAAGAGGCGACTAAGCGACTTGAGAGTGCGTATTGTAACCTGTCACTATGGCGATACACAATTTTCCGCATGACCCTCAATTAATATTTGTCAGACGTGGCGTAAATAACAGCTTTTTGAAGCTGTTTGCGCTCTGCCTACCCCGCAAGGGATAATGGGCGTGATAAATGAATTCTTTTTTATATGAATTCTTTATTGTACACATTAATACAATAAGTGAAAAAAATTGTTACAATGATATGTGTGTGTGAGAACCTCTTATTTCTTACTCCAGCCGAGTTCAACTGTCTCTTCTATTAATGGATGACTAAATTGATGGTAATCAATCAAAGTCGATATATTTCACAATCATAAGTAGGAGCAGCTATCATGTTTTGGAAGTAAAAAAGGCGGTTCACTCACTTGTCGTCCGTCGTTTCCTTATTATAACGTTACGTAATGTGTACAACAAATACGGCTACGGTGGGTTTACGATGCGTAACGGTGCGTATAGGACGCGTGTGTCAAATGCCATAAAAGTAAACCTACTAGAATTTGTATGAAAATAAGATTGGAATTCGCAATTTATTTATGTCTGACAGACGCATGCGTTACGTTGCTTTAAAAAAACGGAACGACGGACGACAAGTGAGAGAACCACCTAAAAATATTTATATCCCTGTATTTCATAATCCAAATCAGCTTAATAACACAAGACAGGCAAGAAACAGAAATCCAAATATCAGAAACAGTAAGAACCGGCTACTGGCTGATTTATGTGCGCAACGGAGAGTTATTAAGATATCCAGTGGGCCATAAATCATGTTGGACAAAGCGCATTTGTGGAAGTGGCCGCCGCGCCCGGGGGTTTTTGCGAAATGCGAAGACGTTTTGCGATATTGCTGGATTAGTACAGGCTGCATATCTGCATAGCATTTAGTCACACGTTTTGGAGTTGAACTTAGAAATTGTAAGTTACGACTGGATGCTGAACCGTATGCTTGTAATGATAAGAGTTACAAATCGAATAAAAAAGGAACACTTTGCTTCTGACTAAATTGACTAGAAATAGCGAAAAACCCATTGACATTTTCAAACATTACAGAACTTATCTATCTCCTATCTTTTTCTGAACCTGTTAGACGGAAAAAGACAGCGCAAATTTAAGGTAAGTTAAGAGAATTTTTGTCTCGAATAGGCTATTGACCTTTGGCTCACCTTTAAGAAGGAAAGCTCGTCCGGCTAAATTCAATCATGAATTACGAGTTTTCCTAAGAGTGTAATATCTCGTAAATCTGTGACAGTTTATGACACCATAACATCATAAGTACCTACTTTTTAATCTTCATAAATGGCGTCATATCTCTTGAGAAAATTAAAGGTTGCTCTAGTAATTTGGAAAATATTATTTTCTTGTCCAAGAAAATTTGTTTTACCCTAGATGGGAGTATACCTAATTAACTTATTTTCTCCAGACTAAACACAAATATTAAAAAATTTGACGTAACAAATATTCGTGTCTTGCGGGGATCAAACCCTTGGAGTAGCAGGCGGGGATACTATCCACTACACCATCTGTGGCCTATGTTATGAAACTACAGGCTACAAGTCTACAGGTTAAATTCCTAGTATATTGCGTAGCCGGTTGATATTCCCGGTTTCATAATGGCTAGGCTAACCGAGTAACCGACTACGCAATCAACATCGAATTTAACTTGTAAAATTGTAGCCTGTAGTTTGATAATATCGGACACTGGTCAGTCAAAACAATTCCACTACTGCAGAGACAGAACTTCGAAGCCGTAATCTTATACATTTTACAAGTAAGCATCACAACGGTTTCGGTTTTCATGTAAAACGAGGCTTCTATCTCTTGCTATTAAAAAGAGCATCCTTTGAGCGCAATACAGCCTCGATAAAGCAAACAGTCTTTGAATATAATAGAGGTTTAATCTACGGGCACAGCAAAGTAATTTAAAGAAAAATAACATTAGCAATGCAGATTACGCCTCTGTCGCAGCTTTTATTAGGTGTCAACCGGGAGGCACCAGGGCCATTTTAAGTCTAATCTCTGGTACTTCCGGGTGCGAACCTAGTGTTGTACTTAAAAATGTGATCCTACCATCTGAGGTGACCTTCTGTTTGACATTGTGTTTTTGTTGACTTAGCCTTTATAAGGCAATGGGTAGTATGTAAGTACCATCTAGAACTGAACCTTAACTACCCGCAATAATTTCAAAACATATTTATCATGTTGCCTTATAAATGGTCTAAATATGTTTTTTCGGCTTAGTATCTAAATATAAAAGTTTTTTACTGACTCCAGAATAGTATTAAGTATCTTTAAAATTACGTAGTTAATTGGAAAACAGCATGCCCACACATAGTATACATTTACTTAACTAGGTAAGTTTCACGCACTAAAACCCAATTTCATCGTAGTCTAAACTTTAAAACACTTTAACGTGTTTTGTTTACAAAACTGCAAAATAATCCCGGTAGATGGACCCATACCACGCTTTTTTTGCATTAGGATATTCATTATTTCACCTAAAGCTGATAAGCCGCGGTAGCCCAGTCTGTAGAGGCGTAGAGAAAGTCACAGGTTTGAATCCTGTCTGCCCAATTGCAAAATTGCCTTACTTTCGCCATTAGCTATTGTCAAATATTCATAAAATAAAAACAGTTCTGAGTCCATCGTAATCCCTGGAGTTATTTAAAATTTATTCGATGTCTTATTAAATTGTGTAGGCGGTCCGAATGATTGAATACGCAACTTCGTCTACGAAAAATACGATTGGCCAGATTCAATATAACAACAAAGCAGCTTTATTCCAAAATTACTGCCCCAGCCTCCCACCGGGCCTGGCTTCAGTCAAAACAAATTGACTTTTCAGAAGGTCGCCGATAGCAAAACTCGATTTATCTGATGAAGGTCCCGTCATATTTTGGAACCCTTGAGTACCGAGTGAATGATGAATTGTTTAGTATACTGAAGTCAGCCTCCCTTCTAAATGATTGACGGCTCAATTCGAAATTATACGGTGAAACTTTCCGATGGTAAATGAGTTTTGATACGTGGTACTGGCAACAGCACCTTAACCTACACAAATAAGGGATCAACTTAAACTGGTTTATCTTAATAACTGTAACGTAGAGCCATCTACTAAGCATAGCTATTGGAACTAAATAGCTGATATTTATACTTAATTATTATATATAAATTTAAATAATTCGATATGTTATTATGATGCAAATGAACTTTTGAATGATGATATCAACTCGTGTATTTTATAGTTTATCATTGAGTGTAATCATGAAATTACGGTATTTTGACTTACCTATTGAATAATTATTACCTATGACCTAATGTAATCAATAAAACAAGTATTTTATTTTTCAATAGTGTTGCAAAAAGTGTAAATAATATTGCATGCCAAATACTGGCACATCACGCATGTACTAAAATTATGTAAGTAATGTTATTACTTTTATTAAGACCTTTAGTACCTTACCGTGTATGCAAGCTAAAAAAATATTTCATATTTCATTATACATAGAAAATACAATTATATGTATCTTGTGAGGATCAAACCCACGACCTTCGGCGTAACTATCCGCAACGCCATCGGGCCATTCTGGAAAACCAGTATGTTTTGATCCCTTAAGTGCAAGTCTCGAGATGATACTGGTTGTACCTGCTCTCGGAATAAGCGAAATAACGTTAGCTTTTAAGCGTATAGGCACCTAAATGGCTTCAAAGTTGCCTGAATTAATGAGTTTCTCTTTGTGGGTGTCTAGACATCTTGGCCATACCTAATTCTAATCGGAAGGAAATCGCAGATTTCCGCGGATTGTTTGAATTTGAAAGATTTTTCGCGTGAATTGACATATCATATCCTGCAAACGATTGAAAAAACGCAGGCTATTTCCGATCTACGGACGTCACTCCGGAACACAAATGTGAAAAATTCCTATAAAGGGTCAGTCAGTCAGCTGATTGTGTATTAAATATGGGAAATAGAAAGTCCTTGCGACATAATTTTTTAAAGACTAGACGCTTTGATTAAAGCCCCGGGGCTTCAGAACCTACACCTGACTGATGGGAAGCAGGAGCTTACCCGAAGAGGTAGCTCACCCGGAGAAGTTGCGAAACTATAGTTATTCCTTCGGGAATATTTTACAGTTTCATGGTCTAATAATGTATGCAAAGTTTAGTTAAGTCCCTTCATAGACACAGTTCTTTTTCCTCCAAATTTTTCGAAATAGAAGGTCTTAATGACCTCCTTTTTTTCTCCAGAGGAAAGCTATTTTTTTTCCTATTTCGACCTTTGTTCCTTAGAAAAGGTTGTTACTTATACCAGCCCGACTTGAGATTTTGCTACGGGAGACTAGCAAAATTTCACCCTATATAGTTTGTTCGTTGTCAAAATTATGTCTTTTTTCATTTGTATTTCTTGAAGAAAGTCGTTCATGCCATCCTACAGGATGGTGTCGCTTTTTCTTCACCTTTAGAAATAGAGGGTCTTAATAGCCTCTTTTATTTAGTGCCATATAACGCGCGCAATCTCCCCGCACGCCCTTATCCCAGCTCTCAAATTAACTGGGAACTGCTTTATTAACGTCTTAGCAACTTAGGGTGGTCGTCCGTTAAACCGGGTGTAAAAGTCCGGGTTAGTGAAGCTTCTTCTTAACACATTTGCACACTTTCTCAACAGTATTTGAAATAGGTGCCTGTGAAAAGGTCCAGTGTCAGAACTACGGATTGTTTGAGTATGATACAATCAAAATTTTGTAGCTAAACTTAGGGCAGTTCTTCCACTTGTCGTCTGTCGCTGCGTATTTTTAGCGCACCATGACGCATCCGTTACGCACCGCAGCCGTATTTCTATGGGAATAAGATCAGAGTTAGTTTTTGCCTTTCGTCTGACAGACGCATGCGACAAGTGGGAGAACCGCAATATGCAGGTCAGTTCCAACCGTTTATTGTTCTCAAAATATGGTGATATTATTTTCTCTGATATGTTTCGAACTAATTTTTTTTCCGTCTACCCTAGTCAACAATATCGCCACCGTCACAAAAGACACCTTCACTCACACGAAGATATATTCAAACATTTCTGCTTTACCAATAATCGTTTGAGCAACCTAAGCAATTTCCTTAGGATTATACCGTTGGACGCTTCAAAGGGAAACTAGATGCCATGAATAAATGAAGCAAGCTAAACACACCCGGTTAAAACCCCCCCGGTTAAAATAGCGCAGACGAAACTAGAGGCTAACAAAGGTTCATCCCGGGTATTTCGAGCTGGTTTTAGGCACATTTCGCATTGAAAATAGATCCTTTACAATTAGAATTTTGCTTAGATCTGAGTAAAATTGTAAACACAAAGTGTAAACTTTAAAAAGTGAAGTGTAGCGCTCGTTCCCTCAGATAATACTAAGCGAAGTTGACAAGTTATTAGGTACTCGTAAGAGAAGGTTACGTCTGTCGACACTCGCTTACATACGCTATAATCCCTTACGGGGTAGGCAGAGCGAAAGCATCCGTAAAAAACGGACATTTACGCCACGTCTGACAAACTTTTGAGGGTGATTTTGAATATTGTGTATTACCATAGTAACAGGTTGTCAGCCCATCGCCTAAATTTGCAATACATACCCTCGAGTCTCTTAGTCGCTTTTTACGATACCCACGCCAAGGGAGAGAAATGGGGTGATGCTATTCTAAGCCGGCATCACACGGACACTCGCTTAATTGCAATCATTATTCGTAGAGTTATATAAAGCAGTATAACGTAGCTTTTATTAGTTATTGTTCTGCCCTAAGGTTTAGATAGTACTACTAGTGGATAAGGCTTTGTTTTGCTTAATTCCATTAGCTCCAGAATAGCATTATCACATAAGACAATCAAATGCTTTAGCTATTGTTATTTTCTTTTCTTTGTCAAGACAAAATACTTTAACAACAAAATAGATTTCCTACGATCATTTAGTCTAAATAATCTATACATATAATAAAACAGAAACGAAACCAATTCTGTACATGAAATAGATTCAAAAAAGGGTTTTTGCTTCTAATTGTGTTCAAGATACAGACATCAAAACAGAAGTAAAATTGATTTTGGTCTGTTTGTCTGTTTGTCTGTCGGTATGTTTGTTATTCTTTCACGTAAAAACTACTGCACAGATTTCTACAAAATTTTATACTGTGGTAGCTTATAACCCGGGTCAACATCTAGGATACTTTTTACCTCGAAAAAATCTTTCATTCCCATGGTAAAACACAGTAACTGGTTCCGCAAAGCGAGTTACGAATTTTTTTCCAAAAAATAATATAGATGTCGCTGTTAGTTTTGTAAAACGCGGTATTGACCACGTATTGACTGACATACGATCTGAACTTCTAAACGACCCCGTGAAACGACCTAAGCAAACAAAAAACAAACAATCACACATTTAATCCTTGCGGGGTAGGTTGAGCGTCAACGGCCGTAAGTATTTTATCGCTATCGCCACGTCTGACATATATGCGGGCCGTTCTAACTATTACAGAAATGTTTCGGACTTTTACTTTGACCTTTGGTCATGGTCAAGGTATGTGATGGAAGACAGATGAATTGTGATATTTTCTTGAGTTTGCACAACTATTACTCATCACAATAAAACAATTTTAAACGGATTTAAGTTGTGTTTATTGTGGAAACGTAGGAATTGTGAAATCCAAAATAAACACAACTTAAATCCGTTGAAAATTGTTTTATTGCGAAGACAAATTATGATTTGGGTAAAATTAGTTAATTTTTTTACCACTACAAGAGGCCGTTGGCCTGAGTTAAAGGTTATAATACTTTTAATTTTAACTCGACATCTCTACGTGTAACCGAGATAGTGAGTCTTGAAAGACAGACAAATGGACAACAAAGTGAGTGAACCTATAAGGGTTCCATATTGCAGCCTAAAACCTATTTACCAATATAGTTTTTATTTTAACTCGATATCTCTGCGTATTCCCGAGATAAAGCGTCTTACGAGATGGATGGACGGACGGACGGACAACAAACTGATCGTATAAGGGTTCCGTTTTTTTGTACGTTTCTTTTTGATGTACGGAACCTAAAAAAATATAAATACCTTCATTAGTTAGAATCAAAAATGTTTGAGTAAAATTTGTTTAAAATTACTTCATAGATGTCGCTGTTAGTTTTGTGTAACCCGCTAATGAAATGTTTTCTCCAAAATTATATAACAAAGCCACTGACAGGCGGCAGGTTTTTTAAAAAAATAATAATATAGTATTGTAAACTATGCCGTGTGATGCCGGCTTGCAATAGCATCACCCCATTTCTTTTCCGTGGGAGTCGTAAGTGGCGACTAAGGAACTTTCACACGGGCGATGGGCTGACAACCTGTCACCATGGCGATACACAATTTTCCGAATGACCATCAAATATATGTCAGACATTTACGCTCTGCCTACCCTGCAAGAGATAATAGGCGTGATATAAGTATGTAAGTATAAAATTGGGCAACGGATATTCTGATAGATTGTTTCTTTAAAGATAAATCTTTTTTTGTGAAGTGGCGCCACTATCGAGGTCGTTCACGGTTACACTCGCCTTAAACATTTTTGCAGAGATCAGAAGGCAAAGTAGGATTGCACTTGCTGTAGTATCTTCAAGTATCGCTGCCACACTGCTTCCAGGAGAGAAAACGGCGCATACAACTTTCAAAATACCAATCGATTTGGACACAAACGATACTCCAATATGTGCTGTATCACGTAATAGTTACAAGGCAAAGGTTTTCTGATATTGTTGTCTGGTAGTTATGTGACGAGTGTACGATGGCCAACAAAAAAACGGTAGAAACTATGGATAGGACTTTGAAAGACATACGCAGAGATAATAGGGCCATGGGCCATATCACTGTTCTTTTTTCCAGTGACTTTCGCCAAACACTTCCAGTTGTTACTCGAGGTACCAGGGCTGATGAGGTGAATGCCTCACTAAAATCATCGGCTCTTTGGCCACAAATTCACAAGCTGACCATGACGGTGATCATGCGAACCCGTCTCGGAGGTAATCCACGGGCTGAAGAGTTTTCACAAGCTTTATTAAAACTCGGCAGCGGTACTTTACCAGAGGATAACGGTCAAGTAAGTCTGCCTAAAACGCTTTGCCAAATAGTTTCTGGTCTAAAGAGAATCATTTCTTCTGTGTATGGCGAGCCTTCCTTCCTTCAAAAGAAAGATTCGTAGCTACGTGGAAGAGCTATTTTTGCACCCAAAAATGATCAGACTGCTTCAATAAACCATACCATTATGTCACAAATCACTGGGGATATGGTGGTATACGCGTCAATTACCACTGTTATGAATCAAGACAAAGTCATAAGAATAGATAATAATACTGACAAAGCCACTAACTACCTAATAGAATTCCTAAACTCCTTGAGTGCGAATGGTCTTTCTGCACACCAAATATTACTTAAACTTGGTGTTCCTTTCATGCTTCTTTGCAATCTCACTCCGCCAAAGCTGTGCAATGGAACCAGACTGAATATCTTAAGCTTAAAGATGAATGTATTCGAGGCGGATATTTTCACTGGTTGTGGCGCGTATACCACTCATTCCCAACAACTTTTTATTTCAATTTCAGGGCATTCAGTTTCCCGTCAGCGTTTTCTTTGCAATGACTGTAAACAAATCGCAAGGACAGACGCTGAAAGCCGCAGGCGTAGGTCTTACGATTCCCTGTTTATCACACGGGCAGCTATATGTCGCTTGCTCTCGAGTCAGTTCTCCTGAAAATTTTTACGTTTTAGCACCCGATGGTAAAGTAGTTTATAATGATGTTTTGTAGCTGATGTATCATATCATAGTATAGTATCAAAACCAAGTACCTAACCGAAAAACAAGTTAACCAGTACCTATTTATTGCACATCTTAAAGAGAAAAAACTTTATACAAACATGATATTAATATTAAACAATATGCATACATCAACTTCACTAACTCACAAGTCACTACACTATGCGTACGAAGTCGCGGGCAACAGCTATATTTAATAAGTAGTTTTGTATTGTTAAAAAAGTATATGAAAAAAATTCATTTCTTTATTTTGATAATGTGTCTGTGGTATTAGCGTCCCAAGTTTTATCAAATTAGAAAACATACTATCTTCTTTTCAAAACAAACTGTAATTAAAGTAGTGAATTAAATAAAAATATCCTGAATAAAATAATGGACGGTAAGTAATTTAAGTCGTGTTTACGTTCCATTCCATTCCATTCTTCACAGTAAGAAATTTAGGTAATGGCGTTGTCAGAATATTAATTAAGTAGGAAAAATCTTACGTTTTTCGTATTTTAGTTTGTTTTTTAGTCATAGTGGCTTACTCAAATGTAAAAAAAGAGAAAAATAAAGTTCAATGTTTAAATAAATAAATATCTAGGACATTTCACACAGCGCCATCTAGCCCCAAACTAAGCAAAGCTTGTACTACGGGAACTAGATAGCTGATACTATTACTTATATACATTTCTTTGTAAAAAAAAAGTATATAAATAGAAACACCTAGACTAAACACAAATATCTGATAATGACTTAACAAATATTTGTATCTAGTGGGGATCGAACCCACGACCCTCGGCGTAGCAGGCAGGGGTACTATCCGCTACGCCATTGGCTCAGTCAATTGAGCTACTACCACAATATACCAAGGAAAAGTAGTATGACTTGACCACTTTTCCGCCTGAAACTATTTACATAAGCAGGGATGTCAACAAATTGGTTTTGCAAACCAGAATTCAAGTGATGTCACACTAATGTACCATTATGCTAAGTTACAATTAATTATTATTTTATGAACAGTTTGGTTTCTATAAATTTCAGCCTGTGTATGTACCCAATCTAATATTATTTCCGTAAACTGGCGACGAATAAAGTGAAACCATTTTTTTGGTCTCTATTTATCTGATTCCACCCACACCCTTTGTACACAGAATATTCGATAGTATTATTTCTTCTCATTAACCTAATGGACAATTGTGGTAACTATCTATGTGGAATTGTTGCTTTTGGTTTTCGAATTTGGAAGCACAAGTTTGACAAAGCTTTGTATTTGAGCCATGCACCGACTAATTTCGTAAATGACAGGCGAAATAAATTAGCTATCGTCTGTACGTGTAGGTACTTTATCTTAATTAAAAATTAACAGAATAGTTAAGCGACCAAAAAGAATTGTAACGCATAATACAGGTGACAGAACAAAAGCACCGACCTTTTTTGTTCAGCCGTGTTATATTGATTCAAGCAGGTGTTTTATAGTTTACTGTTTACGTTTTAAGTATTTAAATTATTTTCTCTATTAAAATTTGTTGTCTCTCTTCTTTATGGTTATATTTGACAGTATTAAATAACAACTAGTACTGTTTTTGTATGTTTCGTAGGTTAGAAATTGGTCTGTCTTGTTGAAAAAAATATATAAATCTTTTAGTATCACCTGTTTTTATTTCATTGCAAAAATATAGGTAAGTACCTCAATGTACAGGCTTTAGAATTTTGTATGGTTTGTTTGATGTACCTAGTTTGAAATTTGAGATCAGAAGGATCAATGTTTAAAAATATCCTGTTGGAAATAAGATATTTTTTTAGAGTTTTACTTGAATGGCGGAAAGTTGAATACTCCAATGTGACATAGGTATACCCAAATATCCTATTTGAAAGATAAATTTATACTTTAGTCTGTTTTAATATAATTGCGGAAAGATGAGAGTAAAATAGTTATTCGTGTAAATGGGTATCTGATTCTGCAGGTAGAGTCCGACAATTATATAAAATACAAAAATTAACTCAAATAGTATTATTTAGTTATTTCAGATTGATACGTATGCCTCGTTGCGATCCCAGAAGAAATAATTTAGTTGCTTACCTGTAAAAAATAAAGAGTTTAATTAGCATAGCATAGCCTGAGTAATGCAGTTTCACATGGGAAATCATACAATCGACAAGGATTCTCAATGATTTGTTTATGACAATAAAAATTCGTCATAAAAGTATTTTTGTCAGTACCAGAATGTAATTGCGGCGCAGTTAGCAAACTATGAACGTCATTCCACTCATGATTTTGATCAATTTTTACTTTTACAGCAAAATCGCGAAAATCCTATCAGCTGTTTCATAGATTATTAAATCCCTACTGGACCAAAATGTATGAAACAGCTGGTTCTTTTTCGCGATTTTGCTGGAGGCCCCTTACAAAAAGTTCAAAAATATGAGTAGAATCACCCTGTGAAGTGAAGGCCGATGTGGCGCTGTGGCAGTGTGACTGCTTGCGGCGCGCAATTCCTGGGTTCCAATCCCGGTAGGGCACCTACAAAGTTAATTTTATCACTTTGTGACTTTGTTTCCTGCCTGTCTGGTTAGGACACTGCAGTCTGAACCACCTGATTGTCTATAAGAAAGATGGTTCCGTGCGTTAAGCCAACGGTCCCGGTTGCTGTCTATGATTACTTAGACGGCGGTTGATAGAGAACTGTGTCAGAGGCCTACTACTAGTGTAGTAGGCGGTTGAAAAAACTCTGACACCAGGGTTCATCGGATCGTACGTCGAAACGTGGTCATAAACGAAAAGAAGAAGAAGAACCCTTTGAATTTTGCGTACCTCACGACAAAAAAATAACTCTGTATTTCACAGGGTTATTGTTTAGTTAAATATGAATCGCAAATTTCGTGACAGTACTCTCCAAAAGTCAGTATAGACCAACCCTCAAGTAACCCATCGCAACGCCCAGGAAGTGTTTGAGCCTTCCAAATTCAAATCCAAAACAATGAGTACCATTAGAAACTCCTTTCTACTTCCACCAGCCAGTATTTAAACTGCCATAAAACTTTAAGCGACGATCGAAATCATCATTAGCACAGACAAATTAAAGCTGAGACTACACTGCAAATAGTGGGTTGAGTATTTCCCGTGAGGGCACGCGATCGTTTGAGGCTATTACGGCCGCGCACGTCCTCGCTTTATGCCGCGCGCACGTGTGCACACTGCCTTATTGGCTGTGGCGATGCATGATTTTACCCTAATGAGGGTTTGTTGATAGCAGCGTGAAAGATGAAATCAAAATTTTTGTAGTTCGTGTCTTTATTGTGATCTATAATTCCACAGACTGAGTCTTTATCTCTGTAAGATTTTTGTACATCAGATAAATTGATGTTTAATATTATCAAGCTATGAACTTGAAAACATTTAAGATAGTTTTAGTTATAAGGTAGTTTGAGTAGTTTTGTACAATATTGCTACAGAAAAATAGTGTATAAATTAAATGATACACAATATTCCAAATGACACTCAAATGTTTGTCAGACGTGGCGTAAATGTCCGTTTTTTACAGCTGTAAACATTCTGCTCTACCCCGTAAGGGATTATAGGCGTGATATATGTATGTGACGTATGAATAAAATAATACCTATAGTTACACAACTTTCAGAAATGAGCCTCAAATATCATCTGTCAGGTGGCTATTTTTAGATGACTACTTACGCTCTGCTCACCCCGTAAGAGATATAGGCGTGATGTGTGTTTGTTTATTTTTATACATATTTTGAATTTGTCTCTGCTACCAGATAATATATTTTTGACATCCCCATTTTGTTTATTTATTCATACCAGCCGCAGCCGTATAAGTGGCACGCAATCGCGGATGCCCCCACTTTATAATGACTTTAAAATGTTCCAGCAGAAGGCCCAACTTTGTCTATCAATTTGTTTATATTATAATACACGTTGTAAGTATGGGGAAGCCCTGTAAACTTTCACCGTTTATAAAATAATTTAGGACAAGGAAAATGGCATTGGGAATCATGTTCAACTTTGCAAACAAATTGAAGTGCCAATTAATTGTAAAAAAAAAACATATATATTGTTATACTTGTCATATTGCGACTTTTGCCATCACAAGTAGCACAAATTAAGAATGGGTAAGGTCTACCGTTTTTAGTGCTCTAGATGTAGCATTTATAGCAATTTATATAAACGTAGACACCTATCTATTTCGTAGGTACACCGTACGTTTAATTTATCGACTACTAAATCGTGCAAAGTATTCATGTTGCTACGTAAATGTAATATTGTTTTTTTTTATGTTTACAGGATTCGGTTTATTTGTTCTCCCGTACTTTTTTGTGTTATTAATGCGGTCTACCGACGACGATGCGACCATGTCTAAGTATGAAAATTCACACTACGTAGGTCGACAGCGTAGTATCTTATGAACGAGCGGGACTTTTCGTGTGACAGCTCGCGAAAGTAGTCTGGAGTGCAAATACGGTCAAGATGAAAGTTCAAAAGGGCATGACAAAGATGCATGCGGCAGATGCTACGATACGACGATAGTCGAAATATGAATGTGTATGCCGCTGTATTCGAGGTGTTCAACCACTGCACAATTTTCGACAGTCTTGACAGACGCACAAATCAAACGTCACGCCATACACATTTGTACTGTGACTATTGTCTCATCGGCCACACGCGTTAGTTGCTACAGTCAGTCGCGATTTTTAAAGTCAGGTATTGTGTCTAGTTACTTTAGCATTCGTTCATGAGAAGAAATATATATTCTTCTAAATTTGACTAGATATTTCATTGTTACAGTTACCCTGAGGCTGTTTCAACTCTCCCCAAACATGGGGCAAGTAGTGACAAGTCCCATTTTTAAAAGTTGACTCTACGTGAAATGGTATCATACGGCGTGTTTCTTGATTTAGCCCAAGAATGGAATTTCTTCATTGAAACTCAAAAATCTTGAATATTTCGTATAATTTTGGACAAAAAAGTACAGAGATGATAATAGTTTCGTGGTTGTAGTAAAAGTGATTTTTTTATTTTTCTACCGCACACACATCACTGAGAACGCCTTAAGAATTGATGTAAGCAAAAGTTCGGTTATAGTTTTTCATCAGGCGCTCGGACATAATCTCCCCCCCGTTGAAAGGCGTAGACTTTCAAGCAGTAAATTCTTCTGAAGTGGGCAGCGGACACAGACGGACCAAGGCACGACGCACACAGCCTCGCGTTGTGTCCACGTCAGCGACGCGGGAGACACCATCTCGTCCAGGAAACAGCCGTAGAACTCGACCCAGATGCCAGTTTAATGGTGGCACATTATCTTCCTGCAAGAGGACTAAATCCCCAACATGCAGTGATGTTTTGTCAGTTTTCCATTTTGTGCGCATTTGTAATTCTGATATATATTCTTTCTGCCACCTTCTCCAGAAATGTTGACGAATTTTCTCTATTCTTGCATATCTTAGAAGACAGTTCTCCTTGCGATTTTCGAGATCAGGTGCCGGAAGTGCGTTAAGCGGTCTTCCAATAATAAAGTGCCCAGGAGACAAGGCTAGGAAATCTTTAGGAGAGGATGACATGGGGCACAAGGGACGACTATTCAAAACTGCTTCCACTTGTGCGAATAAAGTAGAAAGCTCTTCATAGGTTAAATGGGAATTTCCCATGACACGTTTTATGTGGTGTTTTGCGGATTTCACTCCGGCTTCCCATAGGCCTCCGAAGTGGGGAGCGTAAGCAGGGATGAAATTAAATTTTATTCCTTCCATTGAAGCATACTCAGATACAGGTTCAATATTGTTTTTTAGGAAAGTACCAATATCTTTCGCGGCGGCAACGAAATTTCGACCGTTGTCTGAAAAAATTTCGGCTGGCTTTCCACGACGCGAAGTGAATCGACGAAGAGTTAATATAAAGGCCTCTTTGGTGAGGTCGCTTACGGCTTCCAAATGAACGCATTTAAATCGCAGGCATATAAATAAACATAAATAACATTTTATCAACTTGGCACCCCGTCCTTTACGATTTAGTATCATAAAAGGACCAGCATAATCGCAACCTGTAGATTTGAATGGTAAATCAACCGAAACGCGGTTCACTGGTAGATTTCCCATTTTAGGATTAAGTGTCTGACCGCGAACACGTGCACATTTAACACATTGCTTAGACACACGTCTTGCGAGTATTCTTCCATTTAATGGCCATATTACTTCACGAACAGATGATAAAGTGAGCTGAGGGCCTGAATGAAGATTACGCATGTGTTCGCGTTCAAAATAAAGTTTTGTGACATGATGAGAAGAGTCAAGAAGAATTGGATGCCGCTTTTCGTACGAGTAATCAGATGAGTCCAGTCTTCCCCCAACTCTTATCACCTTAGTTGATTCTTCCAAAAATGGAGATAAACTCAAAAGTTTAGATTTTGGTTCAAGTGGTTTATTTAGTAAAAGTCTTTTGTAATCAAGCGGAAAGCATTGTTTTTGTGCGATGCGACAGATAAAGTTTAAGGAGTCGTTTAGTTCGTCAACCGTTAAAATACCTGTGCGTTTAGAATCTTTGTTTTTAGGGTTAGCATTATGTAAAAAACGTAAAATATATGCAAACGTGCGTTGTAATTTGTTAAAAGACGAGAAATTTTTGAAATCATAATTAGATTCAGGAATGCAGACAAAAGCCACCTTTACTTCTGGTAAATCAGTGATATCATGACTGCCGTTGGATTTTGGCCATCGCGATTCGTCATTATGAAGGTACGATGGTCCTTGCCACCATAATGTATTGCTGATGATTTGGTTTGCGTTTACTCCTCTAGAGATAAGATCTGCTGGATTAGCATCGGTAGGTACATAGTGCCACGATTGAGGATTAGTGAGCTCCAGAATTTCACCTATTCTGTTTGAAACAAAGGTTTTCAGTTTTCTGGGGTCATTCTTAATCCAACATAGCACAATCTTGGAATCACACCAATGCACAATTCTTGATGGAGTATATCTGAGGGATTCGCAGACAGATTTACATAACCTTGCCGACAATAAGGCCGCACAAAGTTCGAGACGAGGAATAGTCGTGGGTTTTAAAGGGGCCACCTTGGACTTCGCACATAATAACTTAACTGTCACCTTATTTTGCGCGTTTTGTGTTCTCGTGTAAATGCAAGCGCCGTATGCAGTTTGGGAAGCATCGCTGTACGCATGCAGTTCTATCATTTTAGGATCGTCACATAGGACTCTACGTGGAATTTGAAGATCTGCGAGTAAAGGTAAGTTTTGTGAAATTTCTAACCAATTTTGTCTCATGTCCTCCGGTACAGCTTCGTCCCAATCAAGCCCCTTTAGCCAAAGTTTTTGTAAAAGAATTTTGGGTTGAATGATGCATGGACTCAATAATCCTAGCGGATCGAAGATGCGGAAGGATTGAGACATAATTGACCTCTTAGTAATTTTATTGTTATTTTCAGGTATATTTACAGGAAAATGGAGCTTGTCATTGGATGGGTCCCAGCCCAATCCAAGAGTACTCGACGATTCACTAAAGGTAAGTTTTTCATTCGTGTTAATATCTGCATTTTGGAATAGTGAAGGTAAGTTAGTTTTGAACTTTCTCAATGGTAAACATGCTGAATTTAGAGAATTGTATACTGATTTTTGTATATATTGCATTTGATTTTCGTCATCACAACCGGTAATTAAATCATCGACATAAAAGTCCTTTTGAATTATGGTTTTGATAAGTTCGTCTTCACACTCTTCGCCGACTTGCCAGAGACATCTGGTGCTAAGATAACTCGCACTTGCGGTGCCGTAAGTGACGGTACCTAGTTGCAAAGTTTTGATAGGCTGCGACTCATCTTCCCTCCAAAGAATCAGTTGCAAGTTGCAGTCATTGTCGTCAACTTTAACTTGTCGGTACATTTTAGCTATGTCACCAGTCAAGATAAACTTGTACTGCCTTGCTCGAATCAAAATGGAAAAGAGAGAATCTTGCATGTTTGGGCCTACCATTAAGATATCATTTAGCGAGTAGCCGGAATTTGTGGCAGCAGATCCATCGAAAACTACTCGGATCTGTGTCGATTCACTGTCTTTAAAAACCGCGTGATGGCATAAAAAGTAGGATATGTATGGAATAAGAACAGGTGACTCTGAAAGATGTCCCATGGCCTCATATTCCCGTATGAAGTTTACGTATTGTTGTTTAAGATTTGGGTCTTTTCGAAACCGTTTTTCGAGGTTTAGGAAACGCTTTTTGGCTTGTTGGTAAGAGTCTCCAAGGCAGTCAGGTGAGTCCTTTAGTGGTAACTTCACGCAAAACCGACCCGAGCTCAAACGAGTTGTATTTTTTCGATAATGTTTTTCGCATTCGGTGTCACTTAGGCTTTGTAACTTCTTTAGAGGAAGTTCTTCTAGCTCCCAAAATTTTGAGATATTTTGATCAATATTGGGTGTGTAAATAATTGCACGATTGCAATGAATGTTTTGATTATTGGGTTTAGTTTTGTGTTGACTGATTGGACCACCGACGATCCATCCGAATTCAGTGTTGTGTAATCTAGGATTTTTGGGTCCAAGGTAACGTTTTTCGGTACCAATGATGTCCCAGAAAAGATCTGCACCAATCAACAATTCAACAGGAGCAGGATCATTAAAGTTAGGATCAGACAACTTTATGGATTCTGGTATTTTGAAATTAGATAGATCAATTGGAGCCTTTGGCAATTCTCCAGTGAGATCATCAAGAATTAAGCAACAAGTGGTGCAATTGTAGTCATTTTGCATGGATTTTAGTGTGACAATGCAACTTTTATTGACTTCAGTAATATTGTTTCCTATACCAATGACATTAATTGTTTCAATTGGATTAATTTTGACGTTTAATCTTTGTTGAAGGTCTTTTGATATTAATGATGACATGCTGCAATTATCTAGTACTGCACGAATAGTTTCTGTTTGATTATTTTGTGGATTACAAACTTCTATAATGACAGTAGCTAGAAGTGTTGGTTTTAGCTGATGTGAAAAGGCAACAACAGTTTCAGTATTCTCTTTTTTAGGCTCGTGGAGAATAGTATTGTGTTTTTCAGAACATTGACGACAAGGGCCCATATGACATTCGCTAATAGGGTGACCTTGTCTCAAGCAATTTTTACATAATTTATATTTAGCAACAAGTGACAGCTTGTCTTGTATGGATTTTGCCTTAAAAATTGTGCAATCATAAATTCTATGATTGCCATTGCAAATTATACAAAGATAGGAACCCGATGGTTTTTGATTGTTGGTGGATACCATTGCATTTACATTCTGAAATCGATTTGTATTATTGTATTTATTTTGATTTGCATGGGGTTGCATGTTTAATGCATTTGAATTGTTGGGACGCGGCGTGAATGTTTTGTTTGAATAATTATTGTTTCCGAATTTGCTGCGATTTATCGTATCCAGAACATCAGCTCGATCTATTAAAAATTTACTAAATTGTTCCAAAGTTGGGACATCATCTAAAGTGTTCCGATATTCTTCCCATTTAAGAAGCGTGCGACTGTCTAGTTTTGATGCTGACATAAATATTATCAATAAGTCCCAGTGATCGGTAGGCTGGCCAAGACTCGATAAAGCGCGCAGGTTTTTGGTTACATGATCAACAAGGAACCGAAGGGATTTTTCTGACTCACGAGTCAAGGGCTGGATATTGAATAACGACTCCAAATGATGATTGATAAGAATTCTTTTGTTGTCATAACGCTCGGTCAATATGGCCCAAGCTTTCTCGTAATTAGCATTAGAAACCTCGAGATTTGATATGATACGTGCCGCGTCACCTTCCAAGTAAGAAAGTAAATAATGAAATTTATGTATAGCCGACATGCGTTCATTTGTATGAATTAAATTTGTATACGTGTCGCGGAACTCCAGCCACTGAAAGTGAGAACCGTTGAATTTTGATATTTGTATTTGCGGCAATTTAAAACCGATATTCTGATGATCGCAATTTGCAATGGATTGACGTCGTTCTTCAGAACCAATCAAAGTTTTTGCCCTTGCTATATTAACTACTATATTATTCTCAATACTTTCGCGCTCACCAAGTTCGTGTTCTATATTTGCTGCATTAAGAACCTCTATCTTAGTCTGAATATCATCAAACCTTACTGATAAACATTCATGTTTATTTAGTTTTAATTGTAGCTCTGCTATTTTCTCATTAGAAAAATCATTTTTGGCAATAAACTTCTCTAAATAATTTTTGAAAGTAGTCACTTGCCCTTTGATAGAAATTCTTTTTGACATGAGTTCCTTTATAGTTTCTTTTTCGCTGTCCGACATTGTTAAAAATACTTATGTAGTTTTGTATCGTAAATATTATCTGATACTACCTATCAATAAAGTTTGATTGTATTGAAAGGAATAAAATGGAATATTCTTACGCTTCCCGCTTCGCCGGCGTGCACAGAAGCCAGCCGTGATGCCACTCCACACCAAAGGTAAGCTGATGACGGCCTGATGTAGCACGTCACTGCTAAGAAGCCCGGTAAGTAGTTGCACGGCAGGTAAAGCCTGGAAACGTTCGGCAGAATCGGGTCAAGTATAGTTTTAAAACTGTTTGGTATTTGTATTTTTTTAAATAAAATTAGACCAAATTATCATGAAATTAGCAAAATACAATAGGTACGCGTAGGACTTTCTGTTGAACTTGTCCCTGCGCACTACTGTACGCCTTGATAAAGTAGAAATGTATTTTGTCTGATTTTGAAACCAAAATTTAGTTAATCCTGCTGCCACTTATATTACCAGATAAAATACTTATTTATTAATGAATTTAGAAACTATTTTTTGAAGTATTTTTAGCAGTTTACTTGTAAATATAGGTTTTGTATGATAATGTCTTACCTGGTAAAAAAGTGAGGATTTTAGAACTTATTTGATGAAAAGCACAAGTGTGAAGCTAGCCTGAACAACTGTGTTGATTAATATTAGGATAAGAAAGGATATTCTAGGATATTTAATGGCAAAATACGGAATTTAGGTTTACTATGGGAACAAAGGAATGGCACTTAACTCGCTTATTTTGTAGAAAATACACTGTTATCCGGCACGATCTTTAGTTGACTCGTTGACCAGGGTCACAACGTGATCTTCTATCAGCATACGCAGCCTCAAACCTCTTCTTTTATTGGAATTTTGGACAAAGAAATGCAGAGGTCACGACGTGGCGACAAATCCTTTGTTCGTAGATGTTGACAAAATCTTGAATATTTTGCTGGTTGTCGTTCTAGTCTCGGTCGCCAATGTTTCTTGATTTAGCCCAAGAATGGAATTTCTTCATTGAAACTCAAAAATCTTGAATATTTCGTATAATTTTGGACAAAAAAGTACAGAGATGATAATAGTTTCGTGGTTGTAGTAAAAGTGATTTTTTTATTTTTCTACCGCACACACATCACTGAGAACGCCTTAAGAATTGATGTAAGCAAAAGTTCGGTTATAGTTTTTCATCAGGCGCTCGGACACGGCGTATGATATTAAATTATATTTTCAGCAGTCAATACTTTAGGCATAAATTAATTTCAAGGAAAATAAGCACTACAGCTTCCTCGAAAGGAAGTATATTGGAATTAAATATTTTATCACGCAATAAGTGGAGTGGGTGACGAAGATATAATCTAGATTAAATTGCAGTAGTACCTAACTTACACTTATTTATTAAACTATATTGCACAGAAAGTACATAGAGCGGGCCTAATGCCAAGCGGCATTCTCTAACGCCCAAGCAAAGGATAAACAGAAATAGTCAAAGCGGGTGCGCAAACAAAAAAATATACAGGTTGTAAGGGACAGGCTTCCGAATACATAAAGGGTGCATTCAGACTGAACAACTTCTCATGGGAAAATATTTCAGGATTTTCAGGAAAAGTATGGTTTTTTTCGTGATTTTGTATGGGAGGTCAACTTTTTATACAGTATTCAGATGGCTGTCTCTTACACCCCGTCATGAAGAAAATATCATACGTAAAGTTCTCACATATGCAGTACACATTGAAATTGAAATTCTTTGTTCAATGTAGGATAGTATTATCACTTATTGACGTCATGATCCGTCATTGTAAAGTAAATAAAATTGTATGACACAATTTTCTTTTTTTTATAAACAATTTTGCAATGTCCTAATAGAAAACTGGTTCAAGAGATAAAAAAAATAAAAATAAAGGCATTGCCTCGGGGTTGGCCAGGTTAATCACACGACATGTACGCCACCACCATCTGTCAACGTAATTTTTTGAAATTATAGTCAAGATTTTCAAAGCGTGTTATTTACATGCGTATAATTAATCGGACCCCCTGAACAGGAAAAATCCCCAAAAATTTGCCCTAAGCTACTCTAGTTTATTTTGAAAAAAAAAATGCGTAGCCCAAAAAAGGCTGCATGAAAAAAAAATACATAATGCTTAGTTTGTGTGCCGCTGCTATTATAGATTTTTTTTCAAGCAATACTATTCACAATCACTATCAATCATGTCAAAGAAACCGAAGAGACATAATAATTTCCTGCAATAAGAGAGCTATAAAGGCTTGTCCAATTTCCGTCATATTTCTTGTGAACTCAAAAAAGGTAATTTCGTAACCACAAAAACCTTTTTAAGTTACTCTTTTGTTTTAATTCCTGTAGTTTGTTCAAAAGTTCTATTTCACGTCACGAATGATGCTCTCACACGCACCAAAATTATGTTTCTTAGAACCGGTTTTATAAAGAAAGTTGTTTACGGTGTGTCGTATATAATCTACGCTATAATGGCATACGTTTGAAAAAGCTCTGACTCCCAGGTTAATCGGTTTGGACGACTCAAAGACTGTAAGATCAATAAAATTTCAAAATATAGATCTGTTTATTACCCAGTATAATATATACATATACAAACATCACGTAAAAACACTTTCGCTATCGCCACGTGTGACAAAATTTGAGGGGCGTTTCAGAGCGAAACGTGTATCATTATAGTGACAGGTTGTCAGCTCGACGTCTAAAATGGTAACACACATGATCACCCTCGTGACCCTTTGTCACCTCTTACAACACCCGCAGGAACGAAATGGGGTGATGCTGTTCTAACATACGACAGTACTAAATATCAGCTGACATAATAGATGTGGAATATCAATTCTATCTACCTGGAAATAACACTAATCGTATCTTGTACTATTAACATGAATGCACGTAGGTGCTAGAACATAGTACAAATAACCAAATATAACAAGCTGGTAGGATAATTTAATAAAAAAAAGGAAAAGGATTTAATTTCATCCGTGTGACGTCAGATTAGAATAACATTACCCCATTTCTTTCCCGTAGATGTTGTAAAAGGCGAATAAGGGACTCGAGGAGTACATGTGCCTATTGCAATGTTAGGTTATGGGCTGACATCCTATCACTATAGCAATGCACAATTTACTGAATGACCCTCCATTGTTTGGCAGACGTGATGTTAATGTTCGTTTTTCATGCCCGTTTACGCTCTGCCTACTCCGAAAGGTATATATAGGCGGGATGTATGTATGCATGTTGGATTTTATTTGATAGAATAACTCCGTACGCCCATTTCGATGGCCTAACAAATTTATTCGTCGGTCCATATTCATAGAAACATAAACTCAATTAAAAATAAAAAACAATACGTTTTAAAACGGCCTTTAGTGACCTAAATGTGTACATTATAATAATTGCACCACAGATAACAGTTCTACCAACAGTTTTAATATTTAATCAGGTTTAGATGGAAAAAAACGCCGCAATGGTTGCATGTTTCGACGGAAACTAGTCAGTTTCATGAAATGCTATTTCACATCACACCGACTGTTATTTGTGTTAGTAAAGAGTTTTACTACAACCGTAATGATGTACCTAGTATAACTTTTGTGATATCATAAAATATAATTTTAATTGGTTAAGTCAAAGAAAGAAATAGTAGTGACTAGTAAAATAAAGGTACGCTTAAATGCTTTGGTCACGTGGGGAGGATGAATGAAAGAACATTAACGAAATTCGACTATCCGCTTACCAATAGGGCTGTTGTGGCTGTTTATATTTGTATGTTGGTTCTTAACATTTAAAAACAGGAGTGACTCAAAGAAAAACATTATTTGTCCGATTTCTACAACTGGCGCGACATAAATTGAAGCGAAAAGCGAACTTACGAAGTTCCCTTTTTTCTGTCGCATGAAACAAAGAAACAAAGGCAAGTGGAATCGTTTGTCATTCTTTTTTTGGTTTATGAACACAAAAATTAGATTCGCCTTACTTTTCCGTATTTCGGATGTAGTTTTGTTTGTAAAGAATAGTAGGGTGCGAGCCTTTTCTTTTAAAGTTATTTATGCTTTGAAGCTCATTAATAATCTACTTTAAACGTCAAAGACGCATTTTAGTGATGTTCCAGTATAAAAACACGGCAACAAGTTTTCATCAACTTGTTTTTCGACTCAAAAAAAAGCATAACAGAAAAATAAATTACAAATTATAGTGAATTATTTAAAAAGAAAATGATCCTTAGTTGAGACCTCGAAAATAAATAAAAAATCTGTTTTTAGTAGCATTAGTGATTTTTGCATAGTAATGAAACATTGAATGATGTTGGTAATAATGTTGAACTGAGTTATAAAAGAGAAGACAAACCATTTTTATTTAGTTACAGAGTGAAAAACGAACAGACATTTTCTATATAAAATATTTATACCGACTTTGCGAAATCTAATTGAACCCCTCTATAAAAAAGGGGTAGTACAAACCGGTTTTACCCTATTTTACCCCAATACCGACAATAAAAGGGGTGACTAATGACACAGTCATTAGTGTAAGAGGTGGCGAGTGTATGTATTATTTATAACATGTAAGATAAGGACTCAAGGGCATACTATGAAATTTAAAATATATATGATTAAAAAGAACCAAATATATTTTTGAGTAAACTATAAACTGTCTTTTTTTTTAAGGAAGTTCAAGGCTGGAAACATTATTTGGTAAGATTGTGACAAATCAATATATAACGTATACTCGATCCTTATTGCCTAGTGCAATAAAACCATTAAAGTTTAACTAGAAAACTTTTAAAACTTCTTTTCGTAGCATACCATAGTTATGTGCTACGAGTAGTTCTACGCCGTAGAAGTCCACTCTACGCCGACAGGTAGTAAGTAGTCAATATCAATAACTGTGGAAGTTTTATGAAGGTCAAGCTAAGTGGCCTCTCTCATTAAGTGGCAATATGAAAGAGACACATTAAAGGCTTCTGCACACGCCCCGATGGTATCAATGGTCACGCCCGAATGGAGAAGATTGATTGATTTCTACGCCTCTTCTAAAAGTAGGTTAGGTTTCTTGATGCGCCTTTAAATGTCTACTTAAATGGAGCAAATCTACTTATTCACTTTTTTGTACAGTGAAAACTTTCGTGGTCTAAATTCTACTTTAAATATTTCAAATTTAAAATACCGCTTCATAAGTGTACAAACTTTGCAGCTACGAAAAGAACAGAAACTTCTAAAATTAAACTTACAGCAAATAAAATAAATAAAACGTTTTATAATTTTTAGGTTGATTGTATTACTCTTATCAAAATATAGAGGATGTCAAAATATTAGCTGCAAATATTTCAAGGGGTAAACCAGCCCATGAAACTGAACTACTTTCCCCAAGGAACATAGGTCGAATGTGCAAAATTCGACTTCCCATGTAAATTGACCTTGTCGGCTAGCAGATTTAGTATTGGAAGTCCAATTTTTTTCATATATCAACGTATAATCTTTGAGGAAAATGGTTCAGTGTCCTGGGCTGGTTCACTCCTTGTAATATTTGGAGATTTTATTTTGACGCCTTATATACTCGTACAAAAACAAACGTTTTGATGGCCAATAAGTTCAGTTTCAAAATATTACATTTTATGTCCGATAGTATCGGAATATAGAGTATCCGAATCCAAATAGTCCGATATTTCGACCCAGTTCAACAAAAATAAGTATCGTGGTAAGAACCCGGTTTCAGTATTTTGAGTTATTATGTGTGACCGCGAAAGTTCGAAACAATATCTGTTTTATGCTTACAGTTAACTAACCCACCGGAAAGAAAAACCACCCAAACCCGTCAAAAAACATACTATTACCATTACTGAACATACTTAACGTAACATTCTATAATAATTAGTTAATTATATAATTATCTATCTTTATTTTCATGAGGGACACCGAGTCGTCCAACATAATAATTAATACGATGTACTTACTGTAGTTTTGATGAACGCTATTTATGTTAAAAACTACAACTAACCTCAACATTATACGACCCCGTTTATAATACTTGATCACTTATTTTTTTACGCTGAAGAAAATGTAACAGCTTTATGTAAATTTGATATATTAGAGAAGAGACCTATGCCTTGCAGTAGGTGGATGTGGGCTGATGAGGATAACGATGAAAAAAGTTATTTGAAAATGTGAGATGCCAGCTTTAAATAGCATCACCCCATTTCATTTCTGCGGGTTTCGTAAGAGGTGACTAAGGGACTTGAGGGTTTCCTGTGTGTAACAAATAAAGGCGACATGCTGACAACATGGTCACTATAGCGATACACGATTTTTCTGAAACAGTCCTCAAATATTTGTCAGACGTGGCGGTAGCGACCGTAACTGCCGTTAACGCTCTGCCTGCCCCGCAATGGATAAATTCATGATATGTGTATGTATGTAAATGTTATTTTTGTTGTTTCTGATTATTTAAGCCTTCAAGTGAAACAGATGTTTATAAATTTCTTCATTAACTAAGCCTATTTTGGTGTATGCAGACGACCGCTAGTGTGAAAAACCATCAGTAGAAATTGAATTAAATTTTCATTTTCTTTCCTTTTTTCTTTTCTCTAGGACTAAAAATCAGACTTCTGTTTCATTTTCAAAAAGAGTAATAAATTATAAAAATCCTCGTCCGGTTTTTGTCGGAGCAATGTTTTTGCGCCACAAAATTGTTGCTTCATTCGTTTTTATTCCAACAAAAAACTGTCAAAATTATTTTCGGTTGCAAATACCCTTTAAAGTTGGTGATTTTCTATTCTGTTTCACAACAAACGCTAAAAAGTAAATGGATGTCACAACTATTGACTTATTTTAGTGCATTAAACTGTCAAGCTGCTATTACGTTGGGGTTATTTAGTACTTTCAGTAGTATTTCATGTTATCCATACTATACTATATACTATATACTATAATATTATAAATGCGAAAGTGTGTTTGTTTGTTTGTTTGTTTGTTTGTTTGTCTTTCTTTCACGTTACAACAGAGCGATATCATGCAGTGTTTTTTAGGTGTGCAGTTAGGTGAGAGGCTGGAGAGTGACATAGGCTACTTTTTATCCCGGAAAAACATATTTTTCCCATCGGAAAAGCGATTAATGTTTAGCAATAGAATACACCCATACTACGAACATAGATGAGTATCATGCAGCGATGTAAAGCATTTTTTTTTTTGAGAGCAGCTAAATGAAAAGCTGGTGAGTGACATAGGTTATTTTTTATCCCGGAAAAACATATTTTTCCCTTCGGAAAACCGATTAATGTTTAGCAATAGAATACATCCATACTACATACATAAATGAGTATCATGCAGCGATGTAAAGCATTTTTTTTTTGGAAAGCAGTTAGATGAAAAGCTGGTGAGTGTCATAGGTTACTTTTTATCTCGGAAAAACATATTTTTCCCATCGGAAAACTGATTATTGTGTAGCATAGAATACATCCATACCACATAAAAAAGATGTATATACAGGATGTAAGGGACAGCCCTCCGAATACTGATATTCCCATAGTAAATGCAGTGAGCTGATTGTGATTTTGTATGGGATATAGAAAAAAAGAATTTAATCTATGGCAGGTTGTTCAGTTTCATGGTTTGAATACACCCAATCAGTATTCGAAGGGCTGTCACTTACACCCTGTATAGCACTACTATGAGAATGTCTCTTGAATATGAGTTTTGGGATATGAATGTGGCTTTAAGGGTGATGTGGGTATGTACTTGAGATACTTCTTACCACAGTAGTAAAGTTAATTTCTACAGTTAAACATGATTTGAAAGTCCATTTCTATAATAATAACCATTTTTAGCACAGTAAGTTTGCCCTGCGTATACTTGCGAAGACACATAATAAACTTAAATTTTTTGGTACCATAGTCCTGAAAATTGAAGACTAGGCAAAATCATTATACTGCGTATTCATATTATTATAATTCCAATCCAAGAACATCCATCCCCAAGTTAATTTGGTTTGGAGCTAATATAGGTTTTCAAATCCTTGATTACATACCCACTCCTTTCTTTCATGTCTTCTTGGAGCATGTTTGTATGTAATAAAAATTTCAAAATAGCAGGAATATTAAAAAAAAATTAAAGCTATATAGCTCTATACTTTCTTATTATTTATTAACCACCAATATAACCCATTTTGACACAGGGATATGGTATTATCCCGCCGCGGTGAGATGTTGCATAAGTTACTTAACTCTGAGAGTACTGTTGCATTCAAACGGTGAGTTTTATGAATATTTTTGTTAACTACTGTTTAGAAAAATATAAAAATAAAAAAATAACTAAAAAGGTAACAAAAAAAAAACACAAAATCTAAAACAAATTCATTCTCAAAAATTTAAAAACTAAAGTTGATGGCTTCCTAAATCTACCGATAGATGGCGCCACTAGGTTTTTAAAACGCGCTATTGGAATTTTTTCCGGCATCGGATATAGGTCCGAACATCAGCCCGCTCGCCACCTTATAGTGCATACGGTACCTATACTCTGTCGGTTGTTTTATTTGATTTGTTACAATAATAATTTGCTTTGGAATTTGGATTGTGTTTATTAGCTTTGTGATTTGGTTTTGTTGACTTGGTTTGTTTGTTGAATTCTTTGAACAACTATTGCTTACGTTTATGGGTCACTGATTTATCTTTGTGATTAGGTTTTTGTTGTTTAGAATTGTTTTTCGGTTTCTTTTACGATATTCTTGGTTACGTTTGCTTTGTAATTTGGATTGTGTTTATTAGCTTTGTGATTTGGATTTGTTGACTTGGTTTGTTTGTTGAATTCTTTGAACAACTATTGCTTACGTTTATGGTTCACTGATTTATCTTTGTTTGGTTTTTGTTGTTTAGGATTGTTTTTCGGTTTCCTTTACGATATTCTTGCTTACGTTTACGGTTTTTCGGATAGGATTCGTTGTTTTGGATTGTGTTTAGCTTTTTTTTAGGTTTTGTTGTCTTGATTTTTTTACGCTTAATCTTTTCGATTAGGATTTTGTTGACTTGGTGGTTAAGTTATTTTTTAAAGAATCACGCTTATTTCAATAGCTTGGTGATTAGTTATTCTAAATACACAATCACTATAAATTTAATCTCTTTAAAAAAATAACCATGCCTCGCAAACGCAAATCTAGCCTTTCTAGATTGACCTCTCAGGCACGAGCAAAAAGAATAGCTCGATCGTTAGAATCTCTCGAAGACGCTGAACTGAGAAGGCAGGATCAGGTAGATCGTCAAGCTGCTTTGAGGGCCACTGAATCAGATGCTCAATCGCAGCAAAGGCGTCAAGAGCAATCAGAGCGTCAGGCCGCATTGAGAGCCGCAGAATCAGATGCTGAATCGCAGCAAAGGCGTCAAGAACAAGCAGCGCGTCAGGCCGCGTTGAGAGACGCAGAATCAGATGCACAATCTCAGCAAAGACGTCAAGAGCAGGCAGAGCGTCAGGCCGCATTGAGAGCCGCAGAATCAGATGCTGAATCGCAGCAAAGACGTCAAGAGCAGGCAGAGCGTCAGGCCGCATTGAGAGCTGCAGAATCGATTGCTCAAACTCAGCAAAGGCTACACGAACAAGCAGTGCGACAGGCCGCTTTGAGAGCCGCGGAAACACCAAACCAAACTCAGCAAAGGCTCAGTGCACAAACAGACCACCTAATTGTACTGAAACCTCTTGGTCGTTTGCCATCGACTTTTCCAGTGATCATGAGTGCAAAGTGGCAAAAGAACTCAAGGATCATTCTTGCGCCTCATTACTTGATTTTACAATAGCCTGTATTAGTGATGGTAGCGCCCAGGTACCACAAATTATATACTTTTTCAAGGAAGTGAACCATTCCAGTGTAGTGTCGTCTGTGTATCGGTGAATAGTGATTTTAGTGCCCTCCCAGTTTACACAGTTGTTCGCCTTACGATGTGTCGTTTAGAATACACAACTAATTAATAAAACTCTATGAGTACGCGGGCGAAGCCGCGGGTAACAGCTAGTTCATTATAAATTAAACTGGTAAATTTAAAAAGGTATATGAAGGACCACTTTAAGTTGATTCCTTACATACATATATCACGACTTCATCCCTTGCGGACATTAATAAACTTATATTTTTACATAAACATATCACGCCTATAATCCCTTGCGGGATAGGCAGAAAGCCGAAAAACATTGTCATTTACGCCGCGTCTTACAAACATTTCAGGGTGTTGAAGAAAATTGTGCATCACCATAGTTACAGGTTGCACATCGCCTAAAATTGAAATACACATGTAAACCTCGAGTCCCTAAGTCGCCTGTGATGACACCCATGGGAAAGAAATGGTGGGACGCTATTCGAAACTGGCATCATACGGCCTTAATTCCTTAAATAATCATAAACGCTGTTTCCAAAAATACAGCAACTGTAGGAAGCTTAAAGAAAACAAAACGACATATAATATAACTGAAACAACAACTTGCTTACCAAGCACACAGAAGGGTCGCTGGGTCACAGTAAAGGAAATAGAACAATAAAAATACACGTTAAGCGTCTTTGGGCGCTAGTGGAACATACATTTGGCAATGCTAAGTAAATAAGGTAAGGAGCTAAAGCCATCCGTCGCTGCGTATTTTTAACGCACCATTACGCTTGCGTTATTCCCATATAAATAAATAAGGCAACAACGGTACGTATACGATGCGTTTAATTGCGTAACGGCCACGTCTGTCAAGTCGTTTGTCTGTCGTCTGTCAAACGACTTGACAGATGCATCAGTTACGGAGCGTTTAAAATACGCAGCCACGGACGACAAGTGAGGGAACCGACTCAACGTCTAAATTAAATCAGCGCCAATATTTTGTTTAAAATAACAGTCTAGGCAGCTAGGGTCTAGTTAACGCCATTACTTATTTTTATTGGCGTATTGCTAAAAAAAATTGCGGGGACATATTTACCAAAATAAAGAAAAGAAAACGCGTGAACCACCTTTGCATATACAAATTTGATATTTTTTAATTTTGAACATCCTGAAGATCCCAAACCAGTAGGTATTTTTTTTTTATATTTTATGAAAATAATTGGAGCTCCCATACTAATTATGCTGACTGGTAGAGTATTTAGTAAGGGAGAATTTTACTACATTGGTAGCTAATGGTGTCCATAATTTAGATTTTTCTTTGAACCACTTAAAGCAGGATACCCTGAACATCGAATTTTCCATATTCGTTTCCATTTATAAATGACTGTCAAACGTGGCGTAAAAGACTGTTTTTACAGTCGTATATGCATTGCCCGCAAGGGATTAAAGATGTGATATATGTATGTATGTTTCCATTTAACTACACTGCACACTGTCGAGCAATCACACTGCTGCATGTTTTTTCTTTACTGTGGCGGACCCTCGGCCCCATGTAATCTAGCCATAAGTTCCTGCATTTATTCATAGCAGAAGACCCGTGGCTAAACAAAATTTATGGACTCATCTGAGGACTCCGGACCCTCAGTGGGTACATGGGGGATTAAGTAATGGACCATGGTGCTCGGACAGGTATTAACTTGAAGAGCCCATATTAAATATAGGCCGAGTCACTTTTACTTAAAGCTGAGGACGGGGTGGTAATAAGGAACAAGTTTTCGCAAAAAAACATGATAAAATAAACAAAAAAATGTTCGGGAATTTCTTATAGCATCCGCCGCATTTTTCAGTAGGAAAAGTCCACCAAATTCTTTTTTCATTTTATAAGCAGTTTAGTACATTTTTTAACAAGCTGATTAAAATTATCGTCATATCTACCTTGTCTACCTTGATAATGTTTAGTGAAAAAAAGATTGATAACGAATTACTTGAAAAATAAATAAAATAATATATTTATAAAAAGAAGTAGCAAATTTCTTTAATCTTGATAACACAAGAATCTGTATTAAGTTCAGTTTATTTATTCAACCTGTGATACTCAACAAAAGACTTTTTTACCATGAAATAAGGTTTATTTTCCACAGATTTTCAACTTGAAAAGACTCCATAGGCACAAAGTAAGTATTGGCGGCTGCGCGCCGAATACAGAGAGCTCACTTCAAGCAAACGTCACGAAACTCTCCACAATTTGACACGCCGCCGTTTACTAGGAAATCCAAACCAATCCAAACACACTTGTAGTCGAGTGTCAACTGCGTTTGGTGCGGACGTGCAAAATGGCTTCACACAAAATATAAATAGGTAATAAATAGGTTTATTAGTATAAGATGTGATTTGTACAATGTTCCTATCATATTTTGTACCAACTTAAATAAAAACTTGCTTTCATAAAAGAACAAACAAGATTAATAACGCTAATCAGTATAGTTTGAGTTTCTACTTAAATAAAGGCAACTCTTCATTTTTGATGTACATACATACACATATCACGTCTATTATCCCTTTCGGGGCAGGCAGAGCGTAAAGGTTGCAAAAACGGATATTTACGCCACGTCTGACAAAAATTTTAGAGTTATTCGGAAAATTGTGTATCGCCATAGTGACAGGTTGCAAGCCCATCGCCTAAAATTGCAATCACACTTAAGTCCCTTAGTTGCCTTTTACGACTCCCACGGGAAAGAAATGGGGTGATGCTCAGTCTCATCAGCCCCAGAGCAGATATCTACCTACTCGTCATTCCCCATTTCATAATAATTGTGCTATGTAGGTAGTATGTACGTAATATAAATACAGGGAGCAACAGAAAGGAGGTCAAAGTAGGGAAATGGGGAAAGTTGTTCAGTTTCATGAACACCTTTCGGCTTGATATAGCCTTTCTGTTACTCCCTGTATGTTTAGGTACCTACTCCATTGAATAAAATCGGTAAGAAGGCAGCCCTTGCCGAAAGCGGAAATAATCGAAAAAAGGGCCGAGTGATCCTTCTGTACATTCTCTATTCTGTGCCATAGGACTAACGATGACTTATTAGTGATAACGACGTCATTGTTATTCTGTATCTATTGTCTCTTTCGCACAGTTAGGTAAACTGCGAATTTATGCAGTAAAAGGGCGATTTATTTGTTTTATCTTGTAAGTGACTGTCCCGATGGCAAAGTGGATGTAGGTCGTGGCTTCGATCCCCACCTAGAACAAGTGTTTGTAACTTGTAAGTTAATTTTCTAATATTTTTGGGTGATGCATAATATGTATTTATTTACAAAAAAAAGATTTTTGTATTATAACAGCTATCTTGTTCTTATAATGTAGTACCAGTTGCTTAGTTTCGATCTAGATGGCGCTGAATGAAATGTCCAAGATTTTTTTTATTATATATTTATAAAGTATTGTTCCGTTTGGTAGAAGACTTTATACCCTGCTTGGATTCTTGGGCTAATTATTAAGGGGCCACATAGCTTTAGAATTGAAGTCCTCCTCTTGTTTTGAGCCGAATTTCACTGTATTCATGTTAGTACTGATAGTAAGTTAAAAAAATTATATATTAAAATAATGTGTGTTACAAACTCACATGAGATAGGTAGGTGAATAATTTTTGTTACTATAAAATTCTGCCCCTTGACTTAACAGCTCAAACTACCGCACTTTGACTTTATAGTATGTAATATCATAATACGCTAATTTTCACCACCCGCGCGGAAAATCAGCGTCACCTATAAATTTAAAAAATCCAATATTTTGCGGCTGAATTACTTGCGGTTGTTTCAAGTGTAAGTGTAAATGTGTTCAAAATTCTATCGTCTGCACTTCGATAGAGGATAGATTTACCTTTGTCCTCTCTACAAGCTTATCAAATGGGCATTTCACATTTAGGTTGAAGGTTTCCTACCCTACCTCAGCTTCGGCTTTATCGTGTTTACACAGACTCGCCGACCACGACCCCATTTGATTACAATTACATTTTTGAAGCTCTTTCAAGATTGCAAATGAATATTATTTTATTTATTCACAGATATAAGTAAGGAAATTTTATTTTGTGAATGATAAATTGCTGGACGATAAATAAAGTTGGTAAATTTATGAGATGCTTTAACTATTTTATGTGAAAAATATAAGTTTACTAATAAAACACTCTTTCTCACTAGTTCCAATATGTGTGAATAGTTTACTGAATAAAAGTTGTTGTGTTCTGGGTAATTAGTAAAATACATACATCAGCCTATAGCAGTCCACTGCTGGATGTAGGCCTCCCGCAGGGACGCCATAGGGCACGATCTCCCGTTTTCGCCATCCAGCCGCTAGTAGTAAAATACGAGACGTGGATATTAAAAATCGGTGTCCAGAAGTACAATAGTGCTCATTCATAGTTTTTCAAAATATGCATGTTTAAGATTAATTATAATTACACTGAAAAACACGCCATCCTAAATAGTGCATAGTGACGTCGCAACATGCTTATCAATTAAAAAAGTATCGTTTAGGAAAGTAGCTAGATTTACTAGTAGAACTAAAGCCTTTAAATTTTATTTTAAATTACTTACAGCCCGAATATGATGCGTGAAACCGGTCGCATTGATAATTGAAATAATTGTTAATTGAAATAAACAGATCAAACAAATCAACTTACCAAAAAAGTTTTAGTCCGCTGCTAAACGTTTTCCCGCGGGAAAAAGACTTTTTTCGGCTTGAATTAATCATTAAACATTCCTCTTGAATCACCCTATCTACTATTGAAACCCGCGTCAAAATCCGTTGCGTCATTTAAAGATCTAAGCATACAAAGTGACACGAAACGGGAAGCGACTTAATTTCATACAATTTAGTGATTATCATGAGTTCCAGCAAAAAACAACAGCACAAAGTGTAACATACCTGCAATATAACAAATCCCGTTTACCTCTTTTTATTAACTTACTGAAATTCTCTAAAGTAACTTTTTTTCCCTGTAGAAAAGAAGACAACCTTCTTAATTAACTGTGCGGTTGGGTTGTAAGAAATTCAGAATTATCATTTATGCTGGTCATTAAAATCACGTTCAAAAATACTTTTTCTTTTATTGATAAGTGTGAAAAAGGAAAAATGGCGTGATCCATCGCGGAACCTTTAATCAAGAACTTTAAAAACTGTTAAGCGGATCAAAGTAAGAAGCTGTGCTAATCCTAAGTCCGTGTCTGGAATCACGGACGATTTCCTCAATTAGCTGCTGGGAAAAACCTTAAAAGATATTTTTAGAGTTGGGCTATCTGTGATTTTTGTGGCTCAGTAGACTAACGACTAGCGTTGGCATAGATGCAAAAATTCAAAACTATCATCGTAATTATTTATAATTTTACTTTTTTATACGTTGACACCAGGGTTTATCGGGTCATTCATCAACTCAATGCCCTACGCGAAATGAAACTAAAATACCTTATGAATTATCAAATTATAAACATAATAATAAAGTGCAATGTTAAAATATATAAATATTTTGTAGTACATTTAGGCCCAAATATTTCCAGCCCTACGTTTGTTGCCCTAAAATTACAGATTTTAAAGACATATCTTACCCATTAATTGTCCTATTTATTAAGTACCATCTGTATCATAATAAAAGTAAATAGAATTTATTCATAAATACGGTTTTGTACGGTAGGTTATACATAATCAGGTGAAGTTATACAAATTTTATTGTTGTACCCTGGTCTCCAAACTAAGCGAGAGCCTGTGTCTTGGAGGTCGGATTCGGCCGCACTGTTAGAGGTATGAGTAGGTAGATTGAAATAATAATAAGTATTTTGTTGTATTTAATGTCAAACTTCGGTGACTATTCAGCGCATCTCTATTTTGTTTGTAAAGAATCCGATTACAAATGGATTCTTGATCTTTAGAGCTGTTTATTCACGTTGCGAGAATGGTTTAAGTAGAGTGCTCGGCATTTAACTAAGGATTTAATGGAATATCTACTTACTTATAACAACGTTTCTTTTTATCTTGGGAATTGCTTGGCTACTTTGTTTTCAAATTCAAAGCTGATTCATAAGTTTTAATATTTTTCGTATTGTCGGATTCAAACAGACAACGTTTTAAAATACATTAATGCTGTATCATTGTGCTAAAAGGCAGATCCAACGAAAACCAAAGGCTGCATTACACATCTTCTTTGAAAATCGTCTTAAATGCCGATGAAACCGAGCCTTAGAGCTCTCACACGAATTAGCGTCGCATATGACATATCTGTCAAAAATGTAAAAGATCTATAGTCGATAAGTATTTGCGATACGATGCGAATTCGCAATTATGTGGCTTCCGCCCTAAACCAAACATGGATAACATTTGATCAATGAACCGCCTTCGCTTTTATTTCCCCCACGGTCATTAACGCCAACAAACATCCAAATAGAAAATATTTTCCGGTCATTTACACAAATCGATTGGACATTGTTGGTCGTGGCCCCAATGAGCGTTCACACTATTACTAAAATTCCTTTCAAAGCCGCTGATGGTAGGGCTGCCAGCTTTATCATCAATGAAGAAATGCCACAATTAAAAATAAACTCCTAATTTAGCTCATCTTACTCGCGATTACTTTCACATATTTTAGTTGCGAGGTGTCCACTAACTCAATTAAGAGTTCGTTAAAAATATTTTTTACCTAAAAGCACTTTTGAGACATTCGCATTTATATTCATATAAATAAATCAAAAATCGGCTGCCAAAGAGTGATAAATTAATTTACCACAACCTCTACTATAATTTTAGCAATTAAAAATTTAAAAACTATAGTCTATTGCACTCTCGGTGCAATTTTATCTCGATGCTACCATTTTTTTAATTTCATATTTTCATTCATAGTCCAATTGTACCCAAACGCGAGGCAACCCTACTGATGATAAAATCTGCTCCAAACTTTACTCAATCTAGTACATTAATGGTCATTCTAACTCCAAAAGTAGTGAATATTATTGTCCGAAAAATCTATACAATAGATGCATTAGCCTGACAAAAGGCTCGTTGCCTCTATAGAAATTGGGCTTCAGAATTGTATATTTTATCTTCTAAAGTGTAAAAAGAAAGTTTGCTTCCATTAAGGGAACGCCGTACCGCTAACTCTGTTTTGAATAGAGGTATTTTAACAAGAAAAGGCTGGAGTAAAGTGTGGAAAATCAAATGAAAGCTACTCTGTAGGTATGCGGTCGGCTCATTTTTAAGTAATCTTTACGACTTCTTATTCTTATCAATTCAATGGCAATCTTGTCAAATATGTGAGCCCAGAATTTGGCCTTTTTTACATCTAAAATATCCAAAATCTTGCAAACTCTGGGCTATTTTGATTACATATTTTAAGAATTAAATTCTCCAAATTAATTAATTTAAGTGGTAAGATATATAATCCTATAGCCGGAATAATTTGATAATTTATAAAACCAATTATTTTATTTGTGACGAAGGTGAAGCATTACCACTTTGAACCCAGAGTACCTATACCTTAGAACAAAAAAACTAAGATAAAACATCGCTTACAAATTTAAACAACAAAAAAAAGATTACAAAAGAAAATATATTTTAAAAGAATAGACTCCTAATTGTAGTAATTAAAAATACTGTTTACGCATTTTAATGTTGGCATAAGATCACGTCTCTAAACAGTACTAGCCAGCCAGACTCTCAGGAACAACAGAGAATCAATTTCTCCATATCAAATATTCACGCTGATAACAAAAAGAAACATTCCTATTAAAACATTTCTTCTGCTTTTAGCAGTGAGTTTTGTTTAAATTGTGAATTGACAGACGATTGGAAACAATTTTACCTACTTAATTCGATTTTCTGTATTATGTAAGAGAAAGTAGGTAGCGTGAAACACTAATAGCACTGCAAAAAAGTATATTATTCATTTTATTTTTGCATTTGTATTTTAATATACGTGCGTTTGTGGCCGCGATAGAATAATATCAAAAGCGGCTATAATCCACAATATTTCTTTGAAACACAAAATTTTGTTCATGTAATTTACTATTTGAGATTCAGATTTTGATGTTTATTTGACAAAAAATGGTACAGTACTGTAGATGATAGGCTTAAAATTAGAGTTCTACGTTTTCAGTCACGTAAATCGTAACATGCAAATTTAAAATAATACAAGAAACAAACATAAATCACGCCTATATCCCTTACGGGGTAGGCAGAGCGTTAACGGCCGCAAACGGATATTAACACCACGTCTGTCAAAAGTTTGAGGGTCAATCAGATAACTGTGTATCACTATAGTTACAGGTTGTCAGCCCAACGCCTAAAATTGCAACTTATCTAACTCGAGTCCCTTAGTCGCCATTTACGACACCCATGGGTGAGAAATGGGGTGATGCTATTCGGCATCACACAAATAATACAATATGTCATAAAATATTAAATTAATTATCAATTACAATTTCATAAAGTTTATGCTGTTGCTTTTTCTTTCAAATTATTAGATCTGAGCGCCAGAAGGGGTTGAGCGCTCGGAATTTCAATTGTAATCAAATATGTCGGGCTGGCGGAACTGAGTAAACAAGATAACGCCTTGTGGAGGTAAACGTGTATCGCCCTCTGACAGCTTGCTTGGAGTCGTCGGCGCGAGTGTTCACTTACTGTTTTCTCAAATAGCTTTTGAAAATATAGCATCGAAAATTTTCACACAAGTTGTATTTGACGTTTTGCTAATAGTACAATTTTTACAAACCGTGCTGTCGCTTTAATCATTGAGCCATCGTGTGTTCTATCTAATTCTAACTCGATCGGTGAAATTGGCGTAGCTATTCGGTTTTTAAAGTTCTCTTTAAAAATTCGTGCATAACTTTTTGAATGTCCATACTACGACTGTTTTATGGGTCGTTTGTAATATAATGAAGTTACTCATCTACATCAAAACTGATTGAAAAGAGGAAATGTTTGTCTATTTGGATATTTTTTCGTGTATTTTTTTGGTAACCGATAAACTCCGGAACTATCAGGGTTGTTGTCAGCTTGTTGCATATTATTAGGTATATTGTAAGTACTTGAATGTAATAGCTTAAGTTTGGTATTGTTTTTTTTTTTATATTAATAGCAGAACTATATCATCGAGGCAAACATTTATGAGGTTTATCGAAGGCATTTGACGGAATTGTATGTGTATGTACACTGTGTTTTAATAAATAAATAAATTAATTAAATCTACTTGACTAATTTCAAAAAATCTTTTACATCATCTTTGAGTTACATTAGGCTAGTTATTACCATGCAAAAAAATCTTATTTCCATATTTTATTGTGAGCAGTTAAAAACCGCTGGACTGTCTTCTAGATCTTTATAACTATATTAAAACCAAAAAAGTGTACCGAATATTTACGTACATATTTAAAGCCTATAGCTTTCGCTCTGCCTACCCCTGCGTGGGGTAGGCAGAGCGAAAACAGCCGTAAAAAACGGACACTTATACCACGTCTGACAAATGTTTTGAGAGTCATTCAGAAAATTGTGTATTACCACAGCGACAGGTGGTCCACCCATCGCCTAAGATTGCAATGTCCACGTAACCCTCGAGTCCCTTAGTCGCCTCTTACGGCACCTATGGAAAATGAATAGGGTGATGCTGTTCTAATCCGGGATCACACAGCGTAGTGTATATTTTATTACATGAAAGGGTAACTTGAGTTCGTGTTGAGAGTACAACCTTTTATTTTGTTATCTCTCCCAGTTAGGCACGAAAGACAAACAAAATTGTGAGCCGTACTTTACACTTCAAAGCTGCCCTTTCACAATCTTTCCTCACCTGACTATATTGTGGTTCGTGACAGCCTCCAAACAAAAGACAACCAGTAACAGCCGCAATTTTATGCGGCGGCGTGTACCATGACATTCGGCTTTTATGGGATTTTGCACACTTTTTTCGTCGGAACACTGATCCGGCAAAACACCGAATAGTCCTGAGGTGTGTGTGAGAACCGTCTAAAGCTTTCAGTATGTTAGCAAATGTAAATTCAAACGGCACCATTATTTACGATGGGTTCCAAAATTTGCCTATGAAAATAACCTGTGGTTTTTGTATTTGGTATTTGTTTTCAGAAATGATGTGGGAAAATTGTTGGTCAAAAGTACATATTAGTACGTGAGTATCATGGATTTTATTTATATTATTATTGTAATAAGGTGCTACTAAATTCACTGCAAATATATTTTTTGGGAGAGTTCTACTCGTAGAATTGAACAACTTTACCCAAGTAACATAGGTAGAAATATGAAAAAAACTGTGTACAAAAATGATCAAAAAAGTGCCGAATCGAACAACAGTTCAATTTAACGAGTAGAACACATTTAAAAATATTTGCACTTAATTTAATAGGACCAAATATGGGTATTAATTTATTATTTGATTATTGTTAACTTTTTATAAATTCAATATGTGTAGTATAAGTAGAAATAACCAAAAATACTTTTATAAAAAAGACATAACCGGTAAAACTAAATTCTAGGAAGAAATTTCGTACAGCACGAGCTATAAAATAAAGAAGTGAGTTGACTAGCAATAAATGATTTCTACTTGTTTCAAATACTTATTATTATCTAGATTGATATGTGTCAATTTTACTATTCATGCAAGCGATAAGGGGCGGTACAAATTTTAATATTTACATTATTAATTACGAAACATCCATAATTTTTTTGGTTCAAGACAATAAAAATTTATCATGACTTTAATTTTGCATGTCACTAACCTATTGCATTAACAAGTTAACTACCAATTAAAATACATTTAAACCTCCGGCTAAAATTAAAAGACCGCTAAACATTTTATAACAACTCTAAAACGGTTTTACGGTTACGCTGGTTGCTCGCGAAATGCAAAATTCCTTATCGTAAGTTTCTTAGAAATTTAATTTTTCGTGCTATAAACATTTTATTTGTGTTTCAAATATAATATGCCTTGTTAGACCCTGTAAAGTACTTTCATTTTTATACGTTTTAGGCTGTTTATTGGCAGCCGTAAAGAAAATAAGTACCTCTGCCTAGAAACATAACAGAAAGGCCATGAAGAATACACTCATAAAAATAATTATAATTTACTTATTGTTATTGATCGTAATACTCATGAAATTATTGTCCTGTTTCATTTCATAATTTAAGATTATTACAGTGAATAGTGTACTCGTACTTTTAATTTGACTCTTATAATTTTAATGGCATTTTGTTCCGTATAGGCCTTTTCAATTTTCAGTCACTTTTAAACAAAGTTACGATGAGTGCATTTTGATATTACAAGTAGTTACACATGTTTTTACTTACAGAATTTATAATATGGTTTTGTAGTTTTAATAAAAATAAATACAATACAAAATTTTAATAAAAGGTTTCAGTGACTGATAGAAAATTTTAAACAGTGATTGGGAAATACCGTAACAGACTGGATACTATTCCATACTCATTATTAGGTATAACTGGGAAAGTATCTTGCCCTTCTTCCCTGTAACAACATATGTGTAGTTAGTTCACACGTTGGAGTGACTAAAGATACTTTATACGTCGGAAAAATATCTCATTCCCACGGGAAAACTGGCAAAAGCTAGTCAAGTTATATTTAAGAAGTGAGTTGTACCATCTATTGGCGGCGGTTAAAATCATATCATTTTTGTCTGTCATTCTTCTCTCATATGGAAGTCGGACCCGATGAACTCGGATTTCAGAGTTTTTTCAAACGCCATATACTCCTACTAGAAGACCTCTGACATAGTTGTGTAATCGCCGCCGTCTAACATACCCATCGTAGACGGCAATTGGCATGTTCACCCTTTAAAATACTAATGTAAATATTCTGTAAATATTATGTGGGTGATAAATACGGGTTGAAATTACATCCTCTTTAAATAAACTCAATCAAATTTCATTCTGTAGTGCCTGAATACTGAATCACTCGCGCTTACATTAAATATCGATATTGATAAGTCGTTACGTTATAAGGTACCATCTCTACTGATTTAAGTACTTGACATTAGTAGTGACGTTTTGATTATCATATTTTTATTTAAAATGGATATTAATGAAATTTTAGAAAAATTATATTAGTTTCTTAAAATTACCACTGTTTTACAAAACTTATTTGGCTTAATAACTCAAAATACTGAAACGGGGTTCTTTACTAACTGGGTCGAAATAGCTGACAATTCAATAAAAATAAGTATCGCGGTACAAAACCCGTTTCAGTATTTTGAGTAATTTTGTGTGACCACGAAAGTTTAAAACAGTTAATTTGGCTTATTATCCTTTGCCATGTTAAAACCATTGTTAATTACTTATTTCGATAGCACACCGGTCCGTTTCTAAACATGTACCTCCTCCATTATAAGTAAATCGACCATCAGATATGGATAGTAACATAAAATAAGCTTCGTAAAATATTCATGATTTCATAAGTAAATTGAGTCATTTCTTTTCCTCCTATGATCCCTTAAGTCGTCTCCTAATAACATGAACTTATGTTCACCCGTACAAAAAAGCCTTTCAATTAAAATTCCAAGACTTACCTCTGAATCCCTTTTTGAAGACTCCAACCTCGTTACAAATATTACATTCGCAATCACGATTACATTATCTTGAAAAAAATTCGAACGGTATAATAAAAATCAACATACTTTTTACTGTGAATCTACATTATGCATTGAATCGTGAGGCGGAAATTCTCGAATGCAGTTACGTAGTCATTCTTCGCGATCACGAGAGCTGGGCTGTTGCTGCGGCGAGCGTGCGGCCCGGTCCGCGGCTGGCTATCGACTGACATTCCGGCCGGCTGTCAACACAGTTTTCAGGATGAGTGCCAACCTGCAGTGGCCAGTACGCATGCGCAATGCAACTCCTCGCATCCTGCAATCGCCCTCCTTTTTAGGGTTATTGCACACCTGATGGAGCTGAACCAAGGTCAAGAGGAATTAGCGAGTTCTGAGAAGCTGCTTTTAGACCAGCATATTGCTTTAAAATTACTTTTGACATCGTTTATTAAACTAGGATAATGTTATTTTAGTCAACGTCCCAAAATAGAGTATGGAGGAAGTATTTAATAATGAGGCAATTTTGTTCGTTGCTAGATGACCGACTTACCTACACAGACAACGATGTTTATTAATTAATAATTAGATTTGGAGTCAATCAAATTTCAGTCTATTTGATTGATTCAAAATTAACGAACTACATAAGAGCAGGTAAACGAAAATTAATGCCTCAAGCGGTTCGTCTAGGTATGGATTAGACATGATAAGTACGGCGATGTTTAGTTTAGGTAGCTACCTAAGTATGTTATTATTTACACACATACTCATTTAACGCCTTTAGCTTTTGCGGGGTAGGCAGAGCCGCAAAAATACGGTCGCTATCACCACGTACGACAAATTTTTAAGCGGGCCGTTTCAGATAAATCGTGTATCACTATAGCGACGGCCGATGTCGCGCTGTGGTAGTACCAGGGGGGTCTCACTCCACGGTTTAGGTATGTTCCGCCGGCGGATTCCCTACGGGGACTAATCTCCGCGGGTTGTCACTTGTCGTCGCCAGACCGTCAGTGTGCCGCTAGCCGCCGCACTGTTCGCACGCACGTGCTGCTCGCGCGCACACTTACTTGATTTTTTTCTGTGTTTTAGTACGTTTATTCGTTAAAAAATCGATCGGGTCGTCGACTCGGTGTCCCACTCGATACAAGAACAGTTAGACACAAGAATAATTAATTGTTTTTCTATATAAACAGTAGTCATTAATAATTTCGTTTAGGTTTATAAATATTTACAAATCTTACAATTCCTTCCGTAGATTAAGTGAACAAATAAGATATTATAGCAAAATCAATAACAAAAAATCTTCGTGCACGAATAACATGATGACAAGTTACAACCCTTTGGAGTTCACCGGCGGCTCAGTCATAAAACTGCGATGCGTAAGGGAGATTGAGCGTTCGCGCGCGTTCATAAGTTTCAATTTTGTTTGTGAGCGGTTGGGTACACCGAGCGTAGGTATTAATTTATACCTAAACATGTAATTTCTTAGGGAGTGATTCTTCTGTACGTTAGTACTATTATATATTCTGTGGTAGTACGACTGCCTGCGACGCAAAGGTTCCGGGTTCGATTCTCGGTGGGACACTCACAAAGTTGATATTTATCACTTTGTAAATTTGTTCCCGGTCTGGTTAGGACATTGCAGGGTGAACCACCTGATTGTCTGAAAAAGAAATGGTTCCGTGCTTCGGAGGCCACGTTAAGCCGTCGGTCCTGGTTGCTGTCTATGATTACTAAGACGGCGGTCATAACACAACCATGTCAGAGACCTACTACTAGTAGTAGGCGGTTGAAAAGCTCCGAGACCAGGGTTCATCGGGTCGTTGTACGTCTCGGTGTCCCACACGAAAAGAGAGAAAGACTATAGTGAAAGATCGTCAGCCTATCGCCTAAAGCTGAAATACACATGAAACCTCGAGTCCCTTAGTCGCCTCTCACGACATCCTCGGAAAAGAAATGGGGTAACGCTATTCTTAGCCGGCATCATACGGCATGTTATGATTTAAGTGGCTTATAATATTGACGGTAAAGAGATATTCAATTTACCACAGTGTTCACTAGTAAAGCTGGTAGGTATACATAGCTACATAAACTCATGCGAACCAATGTGTAATGTAAGCCCTGTTGCTTGTCTAACGAGGCATGAAGCATTGAACATAGCTTGAGCTAGACTGTCTTCTCTATAGAATATTGGTGTTGTGATTTGATATGAGATATGGTTATGTAATAATTATATTATTATGAAGTAATCACCTGATTATCGATATAGTATAGCATTATATAGGATATAGGATAGTATTATCACTTAGTGACGTCATGATCCGTTATTGTAAAAATAAAAAATTGTGTAACGCAACTTTTTTTTTAATAACAATTATGTATTGTCCTAATAAAAAACCGGGTCGGGAGGGATAAAAATAAAAACAAAGGCACTGCCTCGAGTATGGCCAGGTTAATCACACGGCATGTAACTTTACGCCACCACCATCTATAAACGACATTTTGTTTCAAATTGAAGTCAAGATTTTCAATGCGTGTTATTTACATGCGTATAATTAACCGGACCTTCTGAACAGGAAAACCCTCTAAAAAAGCCTGCCCAGAAGTGCTCCTACTTTCAATCTTTCTAGGCCCTAGGCTAACCTAGCTAATTTTCGAAATTAAATATTCATATATGTATAGGTATCACAAAAATGGAGACATGAAAAAAATGCAGTATATAAATTTACTTGTTTCGTCTAATAAAATATTTGATGATCTTTCCGACCGATTTCGGCCATGGCGACTACTTCAACTCCTAATCAAAGAGGCGTTGATGCGCTCGGAGATGGCTACTATAGCCAATTTTAGCTGAGAAATCTCGTGCGCAATGCGGGCAGGTGAGCTTGCCGTTCACATAATTGTAGTTAATGGCTGCAGGTGGACGGTCTTTCAGCTCATCGCGCTTAGCGTCGAGGTCTGCTTTGCGCTGCTCCTCGAATAAAATATTTACTTTATAGGCAAAGCATAAACGGCCGCAAAAAACTGTGATATACCCCACGTCTGTCGTCGTCACTATAGTGACAGGTTATCTGCCTGTCGCCTTAAATTGTTCACACATGAAACCTGCGAGTTCCTTAGTCGCCTTTTACGAAACCCGCAGGCAAAAAAAATGGGAGTATAGAACAAAATACCATGAAACGTCAATAACAGTCAAGCATTGACAACGAAAACAAGTTGTTTGGAATAGAAAAAGAAAATACTCAATCTATAGTAAAATAAAATATATATATAAAAGCAAATCAAGAGATTCAATCTTTTGCCAAACGAAAAGCTATTCAGAATTCCATTGACAGAGTTGAAAGCTTAACACGAACTTTGTTTGAGCGACATTAAGTCAAAGTCAGAGGATACTTATTATTTTGTTTGACGAACGTTTTTGCGTTCTTTTACTTTTTTTGTAAGGAACTTCTACGGAAAATTAAGTGGTGGAATTTTCTTCTCCTTCTCATCGATCGTTTCGGTTCTTATGTAATATTTAAATATTACGTGAAAGATTTTTTGTCTAACCTGAGCCATTTTTTACAAAATATAAACTCGCTTTGCGTAGGTTTCTACAAAAAAGCAATAAAAAAATATTTTGACTTATAAAAAAAATTTATTTTGGTGGTTCATTATGCACAGAATTTTTTTTACTTCACTGATTCAAAGTGCAAAAAGTAGGTAGTTTTTATCCATCACTCATTATCTTTCTATAGTATCTTAAAAACGGTCCATAATCATATTAAAAATACATCAAACAAAATCTACCCCTCAACAAACAACCTGTTATCATAAACTCGATCAAAAAGACTTGGTTACTTTAACAAACTAAAAGCGCAGTGAGCGAAAAAATGGGGTGATGCGGGGTGTGGGTGATACTGATACCCTAAATAATTTACTGAGTTGTCCGATTTGTTCGGCGCTCCCCTCGCTCTTAATCTAACACATCATCGTGTATGATCTATGGGTCCCCGCGCTACTCATTTTGGCTCCGCGTTTTATCGCACCGCGGTATAAAGAGTTATATGCACGTACCTAGTATAACAGAACTCGATTGGTGAAATTGTTCAGTGTTTGAAACTGCATAGGTATCTACATCGTTAAAAAAGCATCTTTCCACTTAGTTGCACGAGTAGTGGTTGCGGAGCGGTGGATGTCTCAGCGATAAAGTTTTTTGGTAAATAATAATAAATATCCTGGACAATTCAGATAGCGCCATCTAGCGCCAAACTAAGCAAAGCTTTTATTAAGGGAATATATTATGTACATAAATACATTTTTATTTGTAAATAAATACATAATATAGGTACATAGAAACACCCAGACTAAACACAAATATCTGGAAACTTAAAATATATTTGTACCTAGTGGGGATCGAACCCACGACCCTCGGCGTAACAGGCAGGGATACTATCTGCTATCGGCCCAGTCCAGCCCAATGTACGGTCAGTTGTAGCACATAATATAGGGGTACTCCAAAAAATACATAATATATATTTTTATCCCCAATTATTACATAAAAAAATAAAACTTATTCTCATAAAATAAGTAATTTTCTACTAAAACATATTCATGTCAAGAAAAAATATTGCTGGGTTCAGAAATAATTCAGTTCTATTGGAGTACCCCTGGAACCTTTTGTGCTACAACCAACTGTACGTACGATGTGCATCAACAACTTTGATGCCATATTCAAACAATCCGGAGTTCCTCGACCATCCACGACAGAACTTTACGTAAGTGTTTTATGTTTGACGTTAAGGGTCAGAACAACTTAAAAGGTTTAGCTGTACAATTTTTGATTTGTATTAAATAAATATATCGATTTACACAATCAAAAAGTAGAATGCAACACAGAATTTAGTCTGAATAACATTGATTTTTTTTAAGGCAGACAGGCAGAAATATAAGATTTTCAATAACGTACGTAGTACAGTACAATTTTCTATACACTGTTATAAGGCCCCCAGACCCCCCGGGGCCCCGGTTACCACATCGCGGGTTGGCAATCGAGAGTGATTTGCATTTTTTAATTTAATTATCTGTTTTATTGTCTGTTACGTGTGACCCTTACGCTGTGGAACGTGGGTGCTTAATTAAATACGCACAGTTTGTAAATTATAACTTCGTCAATAAACAACGCCGTATCTGGATTATGAAAATCGGCTCCATACTTGTCTTCAAACTGAAACTAATATGAATAAAGAAAAAAATTTTCGAACATTCTAACATTTTCAAGAATAACGCAATAAATTTTGTCTTTAAATATTTCCCGTCCGCAAAAAAAACAGAAACAATCTTTATACAAAATATTAATATTTAAAAATAAAATTGTGTTATATCACTATCACTATCACTATTAAAACTATTTTGAGAAAATGTTGATTCTTTTTCTTTATTTATCATACGAAAAGTTTCGCTGCGCTTTTTAATTACATAACAATAGATTTTTGGATCCAATTATTTGGTCATCTCATTAAAGACTAATCCAATGTCTTATTTTGTCCAACATTCTCTTATAATATTTATAGTTGGCTTTTACCTATTTGCGTCAATCAAGTCAGTGATACAGTCCGACTAGAGTACAAAACTTGACTGGCCATTTATCAAACGCAGGTATGAAAAGGAACATAAAATATTAAAGGCTCTACAGGCGATATCTTAGCGTTTCCGGAATGCGGCCTGCGGGATTTCCGTAACTATTCATATGCATTTCGCTTTAAATAATAAATCCTGATATATGGCCACCACCAGCGGGGGAGACACGAGATTAAATTGTCCCTTAAAATGGGGAAATCTTTTGGGGTTGATGCAATGGGTTTTATGACGTTTTGCAGACGGCAGCAGAGCTCCGGTATCAGAAACAGACCAATATTTATCTTTACTTTTTATTTTCGATTAACTCTTCGGTTTTTTGTCGGAACGTGTGATTTGTGTCACGGCCACAAACAAAATTACAAATTGAAACTCATCCTTTTATTTGCCAAAATGCCGTACAAATAAAAAGATCGTTTGCAGAAATCCTCGTCTCAAACGTTGTTTTATGTAAGTAAATGTTTTTACGATGTTCACCTTCAATGATGTTAATATAAATCTGGTCTGAGAAAAAATCAATTCTTAAAAGTAAAAAGATTAGCTTAAACTCTATTGAATCATTAATGAAATTATGAACTCTGCATTCAAATAAACATGTTTTCTAAATAAGTGCCCGGTAAATAAATTAAAGAAAGTCTTAGAAATGTTTTATATTATTAAGAAGCGGGTACCAGCTACTTTTTTATTCGTAATTTGTTTCACTGAATATAAGCTTCTGATAAAAACTGTTAGAACTTAAAAACTCTTAATATGTCTGTATAAGTTTAAAAAGTAACAATAAATTTATAACGGTTATAGAAGTACATACATTGTCGCAGTAAATCAAAAACAAAAAAACTGTACATCAGTGATTGATTGCCAACTAAAAGAATGTTCGGTTGTTTAAACATAGCGAAGGACCTACCTGGAACCATTTATTAGAACTATGCGCCAATAATTTAACTATATTCTTCAATGAATTCGTAGAATATAATATTACATATTACTGTTTAATCTATTCATCGACCACCTTTAATTACTAGGATAGTACAGCCAAGATCAGGCTGGGTTAGACAGTTTGGACTGGACCGTTCTTATGTCGCTTGCATAAGACTTACATTGGCAGTTTGAGTGTCTAACCCATGTCTAACCGGACGTGAGCTTGACTGTACGAGTGTCAAAGAATGAAAAGTTTGTGCGCACAAACTTATTGTAGGATTTTTTTTTAGCGCAATTACATTTCCTGACATAACTTATTCGTAGCATTTTACCTATTCAGTTTCAATATGATTATGCTTATGTTAATAGTTTGTTCAGCTATCTTTTACTCCCATAAACAGGACCCTCAGAGTATCAACAATTTTGAATCTTGCTCCACTTGAAATTCGAAACTTAAAACATAACTAATAACATAAAAATTAATAAATTAAAACATAACAACAGCCCAGCTGTCAAAAGGTTAAACCACATTCTTTAAATAATCTGATTAATGGTAACCCTCAGGTTCTACAGGCTTTTAATACAGATAGGTCTAGACTAGCTAATTATTGGAATAGGTTGACTAAAAACGTTCATATTTCATTTAAAGTTATAATATTTTAATCCAGGCTTTAGGTGGTTTATAAAGTTATCTAGATTCATATATTTTTAAGTCTGTGGTATCCTAGGGTCAAATAGTTAACCTTGTTACTACAGAAAAAGTAAGACATGGTTTAAGCTGTTTGACAACGTCATATCGTATGGAGAAATAATTTACACACTGTCTTGACGCACGTCTAAGTATTTACAACGTAAAGGTCAGACAAACTCAATTACGCATTACAAATACCTACGTAAATCGAAAAACCCCTAATAAAACGTGATACAATGGGAATCAATACAAAGTGAAAAATAAAAAATCTCGCCCCAATTCCACTCACGTTTGCTAAACTAATTCCAAGGACAGTTTATTCAGATGTTAGTGGTTCTATCAACTTTCCACCCCATAAACGTCTCCAGGGGCACATTGATTGCGCTAGCAGATTTCGGTGAATTTGCATTTTATAATTAAAGAATTAGATCCGGCCTTTGAAGAAGGAAATAGCTGGGTAAGATTTTTCAAGGAGGAAGCATGAACTAAATACTATTTACAGATAGAACTGATAGAACCAAACGTTTGCCGTGTGATGCCGGCTTAGAATAGCATCACCCGATTTCTTACCCATGGGTGTCGTAAGACCCGACTAAAGGACTCGAGGGATGTGTATTGCAATTTTAGGCGATGGGCTGACAACCTGTCACTATGGTTAGGCACTGTCTGATTGGCCCTCGGGCTTTTGTGGGGCGTGGTGTTACCCCGTAAGGGATATAGGCAAGATTTATGTATGTATGTATGTAGAACTGAACGTGGCGTAGTGACAATGCGACTGCCTGCAGCGCAAAGGATCCGGGTTTGATTTCCGGTGAAGCACTCACAAAGTAGATATCATCACTTTGTGAATTTTTCCCCAAACTAGTTAGAATATTGCAAGCTGTACCACCTGAATGTCCGTAAGAAATATGGTTCAATGCTTAGGAGGGCACGGTCCGATTGCTGTCTATGATAACTTAGATGGCGGTCGTTACACAACAATGTCAGAATCCTACTAGCTGTAGTAGGTTATTGAAACACTCTGACACCGGGTTCAACGAGTCGTCCATCAACTCAGTTCTTCTTAAGAAAGAAGAAGAAGATAGAACTAGGGGTTAATGTTGAAAAAGATGATGCCATGTACCAGCAAGGTTCGGTGTAAGTAAGACACTGCATCGTGCTCGTCGTCTCACCTTGGAATTGCCTCAATAGAAGTGAGCTTAATGTCCAGCTGTGGACTATTGTGACTGTTGATGATGCAACAGATGGTTTTAAGAGACCCATTATTTACATACAACCATTACATTTCTTCAGAAAGCTCTCCCCTTAAAAAGTCAGGTTTAATTTTCTTTACCCCATTATGTGGAGTCGCCTTACTCGTAGTAAAAAGGTGAAGTATTTAATAATATCCTCCAATACTGGTTTCCCAGTCACAGGCGTCAATGTTCGTTGAACGCTCCGCTCGCAAAGGCCAACACTTTATTTACATCTCGACGCCAAGTTTTACATTTTAATGGCCTCCTCACAGCGCCGTAGTCGTGATAGTACGGTTAATGATTTTGATCATGACTGTACTGACGTTTCTTCTTTTAGGTTATCGATTCTACAAACGACCCTATTAACCTTTTATGCTTCTTCATAGCGTGGTCAAAGTATGGTTTATGATTTCTGTCAGTGGGTTTTTGGGTCTATAAAGGCATGATTAACCTATTATGCCCTCCTTACAGCGCCAGCAAATGTGTGATGCCGGCCTAGAATAGCATCTTTCCCGTGGGAGTCGTAAGAGGCGACTACGGGACTCGAGGGTGTGTATTGCAATTTTAGGCGATGGGATGACAACCGGTCACTATGGTGATACACAATTTTCCGAATTACCCTCAAATATATGTCAGACGTGGCGTAAATGTCCGTTTTTGCGGTCGTTTACACTCTGCCTACCCCGCAAGGGATAATAGGCGTGATATGTGTATGTATGTATGTACAGCGCCATCATTGTGATAGTATCTATGCGTTATCATGGCTTATAGATTTCGACCATGTCTGTAATGAAGATTATTCTTATAGTGGAATATAGAGTCGACAAATGACCCGATTAACCTTATAATGCTGCCATAAGGATAGTGCATACTTTCATTTATTCCATTTATGACTTTGGTGACATTTCTGCTTCTAGTAGGGTATTGAGTCGACATACATCCTAGCAACTATAGTAAAATTTACTTAAGTGGTGTTTGTATATATAAAATTAAAAATGGTCTATGCAGACGTACTTTCTTCTTGTGTGTCATCGAGTCTACGCATTTATCGATAAACCAGTGCCATTATGTCGTTTCACAGAAGTTATGTTTCAATTTACTTTAAAACACAGGGAATACCTTTTTATAAATTATGATAACATAATTCTCATACCCATTTTCACTCGGTTAGGTGAACATACAATGGGGTATAAAAACAAAGCGTGTTAATAAAAATCAACAACCAACAGAGAGCTGAACCCACACTCATAAAAAAGTAAAAAAAAAAACACAGACCACCACTCCCTTAAATTAATTTTTGGCGCGTCCTCATGTTCTCTGTGGCGTTTTTACTACCGCAGAAATTAAACCATCCAATTTTGGCAAAGCAGAAACGTTTAGTGCATTATTAAAATCAATGTTGACCGAAACCCAACCACTACAGGACCAGAATTCTGTTTTCGGCTAGTAACATTCGTATTTTTTATTGCCCATTGGAAGTTGTTCCACGCATTTGCCTGTGGTAAAAGATACTTTACAACTTTCCTCTTCAGTCACTTCATCCATTTAAAAAAACCGCATCAAAATCGGTTGCGTAGTTTTAAAGATCTAAGCATACATAGAGACAGCGCCTAGAACACACCGTAAAACTCTCCAGTTGTCAGTACCATCGATACTATCTACAGATGTAAGGTCAAATATTTCGTCTGATAGTATTTTTATCATGTAAAGGTTATAAGTATACACTAAGACAAAAACAGGTGAAAGACGAGCATAGTAATAACCTTTGCAAATTTATCTGAAGATAAAATTATTATACCTGTCCCGAAAATTTGGTTTTGTGACTTGGCCGTTTTTGGTTTAACGATAGCAAGAAAGATGATGGAACTACTTCACTCAGGGTGTTTCAGCGAACATTGCGGAAACATCATTAATACAAATTATAACAGCGCTGAAATATGCAAGTCAATAATTGCTTTTACCAAAATGTTCGTATGCATTGTGGTGAAATAGTTTATTTTATACGGTTAAATCTCCGACAATAATCAATTGTGTTTACATGCAAAAATTTGTATTTATTACACATTTTAACTTTATTGGCATTTATTAAAAGGAATATTTAATTTATCATACCATTCATGGCTTGATGCGGTCGGGTAATTATTACTGCATTAATTAAATGTTTTAATATTGTACATTCTACTTACACAATATTAACTGATTGATTTTTGTCTCAATATATTTAACATGGTAGTTACAACGATACACGATAAACGCGGGGACAAAGTGAGTTCTTAATGTCGTGATTTCGCGTGAGTTCCGGTAGTAATCACCAGCATCAAATAAAAGAAGGTAATGCAGTAGGGCAACTCTTCACTAATTCGCTGGAGGATAATATATGTTCAAGACTCTGCAGTGGGATGGACTAGGCAATATATCACACATCTCCGCTTTGCCGACGATATAGCCTATGGCGTACCCTGGAGAAGGCCAATGGACTACAATAGGCTGATGTATGTATGTAGAAGGGCGCATCTATAAAGACTCCATCTACCCACCTGCTTTACACAAGTTATTTCTAAACTATGGTATGGTATGCACTCACAGCTTACAGTGCCATCAACCACGTCGCTTCTCGATGAGTACCTACCAAGAGAGTGAAGATTTGGAAGTGTCAGTCGAGGTGCCAGTAGCTCAGTTTGCAGGGCAGTGGCACGGTACCCCACGATCCCGGTTCAAACACCGGCGGGCGCTTACATTTTTTTTTTCAATCTCAAATCATGTTTAATCAGTTATTTCGTCATCATAACCTATGTATGAGACTGGGTCGAAAATTCGAACAATTCTTAAATTACGAGTATATACAAAACTCTTTACGATTGCTTTTTGACAAAATACATATTGCTACAGTTGACTTGATATTTACATTGTTAAAACAAGGCTCGAAACACAAATCAAGTGCAGCAAAGATAATATTTCCAATCTGAGTTTCACTCTTCCGACCATCGGTGCAAATGAGGAGTAGACTCACAAACCATGCTCCATCTCTTCTCATGCTCCTCTTGTCCGACCAGCAGGTGATACTGGCGACCGCAATTAGGTCAAAATAGCTAAATACTGGGGTGAGTTTGAGATTTGGGGCCTATGTCAAAAACCTTTCGGCGCATAATGTACCATTCGCAAAACGTACCCTACTCGAAAAACGTACTTTTTGCAAAATGTACCCTTTGCAAAATGCAAAAAGTGTAAAGACGTTTGAAAACTTCTTATTATCTAATCGCAAGTTTAGTTGCAGCTGATAGTATATAAACCTATTGCTTACGTACAGGTGTACGGATAAACCGAATTATAAGGTTTTTGTGACACTTGCTCAACATAAGTAATGTATATTTTGTACATAAATACATACACATACATACATACATACATATATCACGCCTATTATCCCTTGCGGGGTAGGCAGAGCGTAAACTGCCGCAAAAACGGACATTTATGCCACGTCTGACATATATTTGAGGGTCATTCGGAAATATGTGTATCACCATAGTGATAGGTTGTCAGCCCATCGCCTAAAATTGCAATACACACCCTCAAGTCCCTCAGTTGCCTCTTACAACTCCCACGGGAAAGAAATGGGGTGATGCTATTCTGAGCCGACATCACACGGCATACATACACATATCACGCCTTTATCTTGCAGGGTAGACAAAACGTTAACGGCCGTAAAATACGGTCGCTATCGCCAAGTCTGACAAATATTTGAGGGCCGTTTCATAGAAATCATGTCTCGTCATAGGGGCAGGTGGTGGTAATTCACATAAAACCCTCAAGTCAAGCAAATATTGCACGGGTCAAAATTAATTTAGTTCTTTTGGAGTACCACTCAAAAAATTCAAACTTTCGCGATCATCCACGAAAGACGAAAAAAAAGAAGGGTCAGAACAACTTAAAAGGTTTAGCTGTACGATTTTAGATTTGTATTTTGATAAATATGTCAATAATTGGCGCCGTCAATTCAAAGATCCGTAGTATTTACACAAACAAAAAGTAGAATACAAGACCATTACAAGACAGACACTAGCCTTAAAAGTAGGGAGGCAGGAATATACGATGTTCAATAACGTACGTAGTACAGTACAATTTTCTATACACTGTTATAAGGCCCCCAGACCCCCCTGGGCCCCGGTTACCACTTCGCGGGGCGGCAATCGAGAGTGATTTGCATTTTTTAATTTAATTATCTGTTTTATTGTCTGTTACGTGTGACCCTTACGCTGTGGAACGTGGGTGCTTAATTAAATACGCACAGTTTGTAAATTATAACTTCGTCAATAAACAAAGCCGTATCTGGAGTATGAAAATCGGCTCCATGCTTAGCTTCAAACTGAAACTAATATAAATAAAGAAAAAAACTTTCGAACATTCTAACACTTTCAAAAATATAACGCAATAATTGTATCTTTAAATATTTCCCGTCCGCAATAAAACAGAAACAATCTTTATACAAAATATTAATACTTAAGGAAATAATAATTAATACCTAAGATTTTTTTATTTTTGTTATCATACGAAAACTTTCGCTGCGCTTTTTATACATAACAATAGATTTTTGTATCCAATTATTTGGTCATCTCATTAAAAACTCATTTGAGGTAATCCAATGTTTTATTAAGTCCAACATTGTCTTAAAATGTTTTTAATTACTATCACCTATTTGCGTCACTCCAGTCAGTGATCCAGTCTGACTAAAGTACAAAACTTGACTGGCCATTTATTAAACGCGGGTATGAAAAGGAACATAAAATATTAAAGGCTCTACAGGCGATATCTTAGCGTTTCCGGAATGCGGCCTGCGGGATTTCCGTAACTATTCATATGCATTTCGCTTTAAATAATAAATCCTGATATATGGCCACCACCGGCGGGGAGACACGAGATTAAATTGTCCCTTAAAATGGGGAAATCTTTTGGGGTTGATGCAATGGGTTTTATGACGTTTTGCAGACGGCAGCAGAGCTCCGGTATCAGAAACAGACCATTATTTATCTCTACTTTTTCTTTGCCGTGTGATGCCGGCTTAGAATAGCATCGCCCCATTTCTTACCCGTGGGAGTCGTAAGAGGCGACTAAGGGACTCGAGGGTGTGTATTGCAATTTTAGGCGATGGGCTGACAACCTGTCACTATGGCGATACACAGTTTTCAGAATGTCCCTCAAATGTTTGTCAGACGTGGCGTCTCTCTGCCTACCCCGCAAGGTATTATAGGCGTGATATATGTATGTATGTATGTACTTTTTATTTTCGATTAACTCTTCGGTTTTTTTTCGGAACGTGTTATTTGTGTCACGGCCACAAACAAAATTACAAATTGAAACTCATACTTTTATTTGCCAAAATGCCGTACAAATAAAAAGATCGTTTGCAGAAATCCTCGTCTCAAACGTTGTTTTATCTAAGTAAATGTTTTTACGATGTTCACCTCCAAAGATTTTAATATAAATCTGATCTGAGAAAAAATTAATTCTTAAAAGTAAAAAGATAAGCTTAAAACTCTATTGAATTATTAATGAAATTATGAACTCTGCATTCAAATAAACATGTTTTCTAAATAAGTGCCCGGTAAATAAATTAAAGAAAGTCTTAGAAATGTTTTATATATTATTAAGAAGCGGGTACCAGCTTCTTTTTTATTAGTAATTTGTTTCACTGAATATAAGCTTCTGATAAAAACTGTTAGAACTTAAAAACTGAATATGTCTGTATAAGTTTAAAAAGTAACAATAAATTTATAACGGTTATAGAGGTACATACATTATCGCAGTAAATCAAAAACAAAAAAACTTTACATCAGTGATTGATTGCCAACTAAAAGAATGTTCGGTTTTTTAAACATAGCGAAGGAATTCAACCTACCTGGAACCATTTATTAGAACTATGCGCCAATAATTTGACTATATTCTTCAATGAATTCGTAGAATATAATATTACATATTACTGTTTAATCTATTTGTCGACCACCTTTAATTACTAGGATAGTACAGCCAAGATCAGGCTGGGTTAGACAGTTTGGACTGGACCGTTCTTATGTCGCTTGCATAAGACTTACATTGGCAGTTTCAGTGTCTAACCTATGTCTAACCACATGTGAGCTTGACTGTACGAGTGTCAAAGAATGAAAAGTTTGTGCACACAAACTTATTGTAGGAAAACAAATTGAGCGCAATTACATTTCCTGACATAACTAATTCGTAGCATTTTACCTATTCAGTTTCAATGTGATTATGCTTATGTTAATAATTTGTTCAGAAATCTTTGATTCCCTTAAACAGCACCCTCAGAGTATCAACAATTTTGAATCTTGCTCCACTTGAAATTCGAAACTTAAAACATAACTAATAACATAAAAATTTATAAATTAAAACATAGTAACAGCCCAGCTGTCAAAAGGTTAAACCACATTCTTTAAATAATCTGATTAATGGTAACCCTCAGTTTCTACAGGCTTTTAATACAGATAGGTCTAGACTAGCTAATTATTGGAATAGGTTGACTGAAAACGTTGATATTTCATTTAAAGTTATAATATTTTAATCTAGGCTTTAGATGGTTTATAAAGTTATCTAGATTCATATATTTTTAAGACTGTGGTATCCTAGGGTCAAATAGTTAACCTTGTTACTACAGAAAAAGTTAGACATGGCTTAAGCTGTTTGACCACGTCAAATCGTATGGACAAATAATTAACACACTGTCTTGACGCACGTCTAAGTATTTTGTAATAACGTAAAGGTCAGATAAACTCAATTACGCATTACAAATACCTACGTTAATCTAAATACCCCCCGATAAAACGTGATACATTGAGAATCAATACAAAGTGAAAAATAAAAAATCTCGCCCCAATTCCACTCACGTTCTAATTCCAAGGACAGTTTATTCAGATGTTAGTGGTTCTATCAACTTTCCACCCCATAAACGTCTCCAGGGGCACATTGATTGCGCTAGCAGATTTCGGTGAATTTGCATTTTATAATTAAAGAATTAGATCCGGCCTTTGAAGGAGGAAAGAGCTGGGTATGATTTTTCAAGGAGGAAGCATGAACTAAACATATTTACAGATAGAACTGAACGTGGCGTAGTGACAGTGCGACTGCCTGCAGCGCAAAGGATCCGGGTTTGATTTCCGGTGAAGCACTCACAAAGTAGATATCATCACTTTGTGAAATTTTCCCCAGACTGGTTAGAATATTGCAAGCTGTACCACCTGAATTGCCGTAAGAAATATGGTCCCATGTTTAGGAGGGCACGGTCCAATTGCTGTCTTTGATAACTTAGATTGCGGTCGTTACACAACAATGTCAGAATCCTACTGGCTGTAGTAGGTGATTGAAACACTCTGACACCGGTTTCATCGGGTCGTCCAGCAACTTAGTTCTTCTTAAGAAAGAAGAAGAAGATAGAACTAGGGTTTAATTTTGAAAAAAATGATGCCATGTACCAGCAGGGTTCGCTGTATGTATGACACTTTTCATCGCGCTCGTCGTTTTACCGTGGAATTGCCTCAATAGAAGTGAGCTAAATGTCCAGCTGTGGACTATTGTGACTGTTGATGATGCAACAGATGGTTTTAAGAGACCCATTCAACCTTCATTTATTCAGAAAGCCCCTTAAAAAGTCAGGTTTAATTTTTTCTTTACCCCATTATGTGGAGTCGCACGTACTCGTAGTAAAAAGGTGAAGTATTTAATTATATCCTCCAATACTGGTTTCCCAGTCACAGGCGTCGATGTTCGTTGAACGCTCCGCTCGCAAAGGCCAACACTTTATTTACATCTCGACGCCAAGTTTTACATTTTAATGGCCTCCTCACAGCGCCGTAGTCGTGATAGTACGGTTAATGATTTTGAGCATGACTGTACTGACGTTTCTTCTTTTAGGTTATCGATTCTACAAACGACTCGATTAACCTTTTATGCTTCTTCAAAGCGTGGCCAAAGTATGGTTTATGATTTCTGTCAGTGGGTTTTTGGGTCTTTATAAACCTAATGAACCTCCTTACTGCGCCATCATTGCTATAGTATCTATGCGTTATTATAGGTTATTGATTTCGACCACGTCTGTAGTGAAGATTATTCTTATAGTGGAATATAGAGTCGGCAAATGACCCGATTAACCTTAAATGGCCTCTTCATGTTGCCATTGTGATAGTGCATACTTTTATTTATTCCGGTTAATACTTTTTGGAATAACTTTGGTGACATTTCTGCTTCTAGTAGGGTATTGAGTCGACATACATCCTGAACAACCATAGTAAATTTTACTTTAGAGGTGTTTGTATATATAAAATTAAAACATGTCTATGTAGACGTAATTTTTGCTTATTTTGATTCAACGGTAAACCAGTACCATTATGTAGTTTCACAGAAGTTATGTTTCAATTTAATTTAATATACATACATAAATCACGCCTATATCCCTTAGGGGGTAGGCAGAGCGTTAACGGCCGTCTGACAAAAGTTTGAGGGTCAATCAGATACTGTATATCAAGTGACAGGTTGTCAGCCCATCACCTAAAATTGCGATACACATCTAACCCTCGAATTCCTTATTCGCCTCTTACGACACCCATGGATATGAAATGGGGTGATGCTATTCTAAGCCGGCATCACACGGCAACTTGAATTTAATTTAAAACACAGTAAATACCTTTTTATAAATTATGATAACATAATTCTCATACCCACTTTCACTCGGTTAGGTGAACATACAATGGGGTATAAAAACAAAGCGTGTTAATAAAAATCAACAACCTACAGAGAGCTGAACCCACACTCATAAAAAAGTAAAAAAAAAACACAGACCACCACTCCCTTAAATTAATTTTTGGCGCGTCCTCATGTTCTCTGTGGCGTTTTTACTACCGCAGAAATTAAACCACCCAATTTTGGCAAAGCAGAAACGTGTAGTGCATTATTAAAATCAATGTTGACCGAAACCCAACCGCTACAGGACCAGAATTCTGTTCTCGGCTAGTAACATTCGTAATTTTTTTTGCCCATTGGAAGTTGTTCCACGCATTTGCCTGTGGTAAAAGATACTTTACAACTTTCCTCTTCAATCACTTCATCCATTTAAATAAACCGCATCAAAATCGGTTGCGTAGTTTTAAAGATCTAAGCATACATAGAGACAGCGCCTAGGACACACCGTAAAACTCTCCAGTTGTCAGTACCTTCGATACTATCTACAGATGGTACGTCAAATATTTCGTCTGATAGTATTTTTATCATGTAAAGGTTATAAGTATACACTTAGGCAAAAACAGGTGAAAGACGTGTCTCGTTATAACCTTTGCAAATTGATCTAAAGATAAAATGATTATTCCTTTCCCGTAAATTTGGTTTTGTGACTTAGCCTTTTTTGGTTTAACGATAGCAAAGCAAACAAGATGATGGAACTACTTCACTCAGGGTGTTTCAGCGAACATTGCGGAAACATCATTAATACAAATTATATCAGCGCTGAACTATGAAAGTCAATAATTGCTTTTACCAAAATGTTCGTATGCATTGTGGTGAAATAGTTTATTTTATACGGTTAAATCTCCGACAATAATCAATTATGTTTACATGCAAAAATTTGTATTTATTACACATTTTAACTTTATTGGCATTTATTAAAAGGAATATTTAATTTATCATACCATTCATGCCTTGATGCGGTTGGGTAATTATTACTGCATTAATTAAATGTTTTAAAATTGTACATTCTACTTACACAATATTAACTGATTGATTTTTGTCTCAATATATTTAACATGGTAGTTACAACGATACACGATAAACGCGGGGACAAAGTGAGTTCTTAATGTCGTGTATTTCGCGTGAGTTCCGGTAGTAATTACTAGCATCAAATAAAAGAAGGTAATGCAGTAGGGTAACTCTTCACTAATTCGCTGGAGGATATGTTCAAGACTCTGCAGTGGGATGGACTAGGCAATATATCACACTGCCCGCTTTGCCGACGATATAGCCTATGGCGTACCCTGGAGAAGGCCAATGGACTGCAATAGGCTGATGTATGTATGTAGAAGAGCGCACCTATAGAGACTCCATCTACCCACCTGTTTTACACAAGTTATTTCTGAACTATGGTATGGTATGCACTCACAGCTTACAGTGCCATCAACCACGTCGCTTCTCGATGAGTACCTACCAAGAGAGTGAAGATTTGGAAGTGTCAGTCGAGGTGCCGGCAGCTCAGTTCGCAGGTCAGTGAGACGGTACCCCACGATCCCGGTTCAAGCACCAGCGGGCGCTTACATTTTTTTTTTTCAATCTCAAATCATGTTTTATCAGTTATTTCGTCATCATAACCTATGAAACAGGGTCGAAAATTCGAACAATTCTTAAATTATATATAAAACTCTTCACGATTGCTTTTTGACAAAATCTATATTAATACAGTTGACTTGATATTCGCATAGTAAAAACAAGGCTCGAAACACAAATCAAGTGGAGCAAAGATAATATTTCCAGGTAGACTTTCACTCATTTTTCCGACCATCGGTGCAAATGTGGAGTAGACTCACAAACCATGCTCCATCTCTTCTCATGCTCCTCTTGTCCGACCAGCAGGTGATACTGGCGACCGCAATTAGGTCAAAATAGCTAAATACTGGGGTGAGTTTGAGATTTGGGGCCTATGTCAAAAACCTTTCGGCGCATAATGTACCATTCGCAAAACGTACCCTACTCGAAAAACGTACTTTTTGCAAAATGTACCCTTTGCAAAATGCAAAAAGTGTAAAGACGTTTGAAAACTTCTTATTATCTAATCGCAAGTTTAGTTGCAGCTGATAGTATATAAACCTATTGCTTACGTACAGGTGTACGGATAAACCGAATTATAAGGTTTTTGTGACACTTGCTCAACATAAGTAATGTATATTTTGTACATAAATACATACACATACATACATACATACATATATCACGCCTATTATCCCTTGCGGGGTAGGCAGAGCGTAAACTGCCGCAAAAACGGACATTTATGCCACGTCTGACATATATTTGAGGGTCATTCGGAAATATGTGTATCACCATAGTGATAGGTTGTCAGCCCATCGCCTAAAATTGCAATACACACCCTCAAGTCCCTCAGTTGCCTCTTACAACTCCCACGGGAAAGAAATGGGGTGATGCTATTCTGAGCCGACATCACACGGCATACATACACATATCACGCCTTTATCTTGCAGGGTAGACAAAACGTTAACGGCCGTAAAATACGGTCGCTATCGCCAAGTCTGACAAATATTTGAGGGCCGTTTCATAGAAATCATGTCTCGTCATAGGGGCAGGTGGTGGTAATTCACATAAAACCCTCAAGTCCCTTAGTCGCCTCTTACGACACCCGTGGTAAAAAAATGGTGTAGCGCTAATTTTAAGCCGGTATTACACGGCCATCTTTTTTCTATGTTGTTGTAATGGTACAATAAATAATTTTAGTTCAGTCCGGCGGAGAACCGAGCTGGCTACCAAAAACCCGCGTGTAATGGGTCCTACTTATTACGAGCACCTACCCACAGATATAAAAAACGAGCAACATGACGAAACGTTTCATCGCCGACTGAAAGATTTTTTATTGGATAAAGAATACTATAGCGTAAGTGAATATTTCAAATTAATAAAATAGATTTTTATTAATTATTTTATTATTATTGACATATTCTTTTGACATCAATATTTTTATTTAATTTTTTATACTTTTAGTACCTTTATTATTTTTGTACTATTTAAACTGGTTTGACATTTTTATTTTACAATTTGACATATTCACTGTGATTTTTTATTTCTCTTAATGTTTTTGACATTTTACTTTTGTAATTTTATTGTACCTACTTTTAATCTACTTTTGTGGAACGTTGACATTGTTATTTTTTCTATTTAATGTTTTTGACGATCACATTATCCTCTGACATTTTTATTTAGTTTTAGTGCTGTAATTATGAATTTGATAATGTGAAATAAATAAATCTAATCTAATCTAATCTAATAACCTTTTTAAATCAAAATTCAGTGAACTGTTTGGCAGGGTCACCCCGTTTCCTATCAGAGCACGTGGTGGAACGTGCCACTGTATAAATTGGACTAAAGTTAGTTAATCAAACTGCTTGCTCAGGCTGTATCTAATGCATACTGTTATGAGTCGCCTTCGGACCGTGTTTGGTAAACCGACACCACTACCATTTCTTTGTGCTAAGATTTCCGCTCAGCGTTTTTGATTAAAATGAGAAGATGACAGATTACATGTTTAAAGAATTTGAAAGTGTGTCTACTGCATACACACATATATCACGCCTTTATCCTTTATCCTGCAAAAACGGACATATACGCCACGTCTGACAAACGTTCGAGGGTTATTCAGAAAACTGTGTATCGCCATAGTGACAGGTTGTCAGCCCATCGCCTGAAATTACAATACACACCCTTAGTCGCCTTTTACGACTCCCACGGGAAAGAAATAGGGTGATGCTATTCTAAGCCAGCATCACACGGCATATGCCTAACATATAAAATATTTGTAAATGACGAATCATTAAAAATTTATGACGGTTATCACGCACACCGCTTGCTTTTCCGGTGTTCTGCCGGATCTGGTTTATTGACGAAAGAAGGTTGTCGAAATCCCACACAGAAATCGGATTCATGGCAAAGTCATTGCATTAAATTGTGGCTGTCACAAAATGTAATTTGTATGGTGGCTGTCATGAACCACAATATCGCAATTTGCAACTCGCTTTAAATAAAGAATATTAATATTTAATTTAAACTTAATTTAAAAGAAGAACTTTTGTTTGATGGAAACCATTGGTTAGGGCTGCCGCGCAACTTGCTGACTGGCTACATTTCCAATGCGCCATTCTACAAATATTTGACGTCCGGTTGGCGGTCACTTGCTTAAAATAAACATAATTATGCATTAGCATAGCCTTTGTAATAAGTTTATTTTGAAGTCGGGAACATGGGTGTTATGTATTTTGTGGCATGTTTGTGATTTACAGTCACGTAAACCAAGTGTATGTGATATTATGTTCTATTGCCTACTTTTCTTTAGAAAAAGAATGGAAAAATGTTCGTAGTAGGTATCAAATTGCTAACATTTGACCGCTGTTTCCAACATGGAGTGTGAGAGCAGCAGGCATCCATAGAGCCAATTCAAGTATTATTATTTTTTATAAATTTGTCTGTTCAGTGAAAGCATCACACAAAAATTATTAAATGGATTTTCACAATTTTTTTACCAATATGTTGAAAAGCTTCTTGGCCATGTTACAAAAAATCAACTGATGAAAGGGGACACTTTTTGGCACTACGCGCAAAATAAGTAAGTTGCACCTGAATAAAAAGTCAGCGACGGATTTTGATGAAATTTCGGTTTGTGATATGAATTTCTTGGTCAGCGTCTAAAATAACGTTGGTCAGCACTCGACGGTCTGGATTACCTGACTTGAAACACTAGGAGCCGCGCTAAACTAGACGACATTCGAAAATGGCTCCAAATCAAAACATGATAGGCCGCATCTGCAGGAATGTAGGCATAAAAGTCTAGAGTACTGATGCGGATCACCAGGAGCCTGGCTTAACGATACGATTCAAATCGCTATGCTCATCTAAGTGAGTGACTTTTCCCATGTCTATAGACATCTACACAAACAAAAATAAAATGCAGTCAATTTAAGTTGACGAAACAAAGTTCGCAAGCACCAGCTAGTAAACATTATTTGTAGACATTTGCTACAGTAGCTACGCCGTAGCCACCGCTACAATAATGCTAAGCACACTCAATTTCTAAACCTATTCACGTCTTGAGATCATCGATATGTCGCCGTTTAAGACCATCTGACACAATTTCTGTGCATAAGATACTCAGATAATAAAAAATACAAAAAACGTTATTAACGAAGTAACCCTTGTTTTGCTTACTCGTGTTCTGTGCAAAAGGCCCGTTACAGTTGCGCACAATCGGCGAGCGGGTTCCGCACAATTCAAACTAAATTGGCTCCGAGATCCCCGACGCAGCGCGGACAGTCTGTTGCCTCCAAAGGCTATTTACTATACACGATTTAAATCATATCTGTTGGATATTTTTAGAAATATTGAAAGAATAAAATGATGTTTTATCTTATTTTTGAGTTAATTAATTTTTTAAGAATATAATAGGCTATTTATTAGAATAATTTATGATTTTATTTATTATTATATTTATTAACCGCTTGTCTGTCACGTACCGGGAGCCGGACAACAATTTTGAACCTTAACTACCCACAATAAAATTCAAAACCAATGAAATTGGTATAGTATGAAGCGACAGACGAGTGATTAAAACATTTACAAAAAAGATAAACAACAATTACAATAGAACGCAACAAAAACCTGTCAAGGTTTGTCCGTGCGGTCTGATATCGACACTACGGTGGCGCTGCTCGATACAAATTATAAAGTACATGACATGTATACAGAGTTGTTTGTACCAGCGTTGAGATCGCAGGTACAACCACGATTAATTAATTACCTTATATACAAGAACTCACTTATCATAAGTATTTAGTTTAGGTATCTAAATATGTTATTATTTAATACCATTCTCTGCGGCATTATAATGATTATTATTACTACAGTTATTTCGTTAATCCCAATGTAGCACAAATATAATTAGCTACTTAAACATACAAAATGATGTACTTAACTAACTTACTAATTAAGCTATTGAATTTTATATTTAGTCTTAATAATAATAAACGAATTGAATTTAATTGAATGGAATATACTGAATCGCAATTGAAGAAAAAACGATATTGGCCCGCACGTGCAAACGGCTCCGGTTTCTATCGTTCCATATTTTATACTTATGCTACTCTAGGTATTTATATAGGGAGCAACAAAAATGGTCGTCAAGGGATCTACATTATGATTTCCTATACGAATACTCAGAATATCCTTTCAGTTTGTTCTACCCTTTAAGTTACTCGTTGTATATTGTGTTGTATTACTGTAACGTAGTGATACTTTTAAAAAAGTGATGATAACATTTTTATGGCTCAATTGCTACGAACTTACCTGTAATTTTTTTCCTTATCAAAAATTCCGTCGCGTATAAGAAGAAAAGCCTTGTGATAAGCAGCAGGAGTTACCCCCATATTATGATCACCACTGTAAATTCTGATTTATTTATTTAACTTTTTGCACAAAAATGTACACGAGCGGACTTAACGCCAAAGGCGTTATCTCCCAGTCTACCTTAGGGCATGTGGAAAGTGTCAAAGCAGGTGAACTAAACAAAAAAAAATTAAAGAAAGGCTTGAATATATATATAACACAGTAATATATACATAATATTTATAATAACAACAACAATCCTGATTGTCCGTATAGAAAATCAATAATGTAGATCCCTTACTCGAAGTAAAACAGCACCTCATTATTAATAATATTCATTCAATTGATTTAATATTTATGAATTACAAATAACAGTCACGACAGTCCACTGCCGGACATGGGTATTTATTTCCCTATCGGGGAGATACTCGGCATGCTTTGCAGGCGGATAAACGAGCGCAGTGCCAGATGTTTCATTCACAGGAGATACTGCTGCACATTCCCTGCCTATCCCTTAGTCGCTGTTAACAGCACCCATGGATACAGCTGGGGCGGAGCTATCCTAAGCCGGCACCACACGGCAAACTAATTGATATTATAACTTTTTAAGCACTCGCGATCACTTTTACTCATTTTAAGTATTAGATAAGTTGAAACCGCGCGATTTATCATCGGAACAATCTTCGGATACTGTGAGTGTTGTGTGCCGGCAGCCTATTGCAATGATTACATACAATCAATAATATTAAAATTATAAAGAGAAATGTAGGTAGCAGAACATCTCGTCACCCGCCGCCTAGATGACCACTCGCTGGGACGTCAGTCAACCCGCGACCACAATTACATGAAACTGTATTGAAACTTCGGGACACAGGTAAATTACTAATATTTACCTAAATACTATCGCGATAAACTAATTGTTATCATTTTATCAAATAATTCAAATAAGAATTTAATAAAAAAGATCGAGTAGTGTAAAAGCCCGCACGCACGACCATGCTGCGCCGAGAGCATTAATATTTTAAACTTCATTTTATTTTACGAGGCAGAATGAACAAAAACAGGTAATTTCCAGTGATGTTTAATATTTGCGAGAACAATATCATGCCTTTTGTTTTTTATTACAGTAAATATTTCATTTTAAACAAGAGAGTAGTTGCTAGCTTCATAAGGACTTTTTTTAGCTCGCAAAATTGCAAACGCGGGGATTTCGGGAGGATTCGAAAATTTAACATGTTATCATAAATTTTATACCTAACATGGGAAATGATTAAATAGAGGTATTAAGTACTTAATAAGGACTACACACAAAGCGCAATTTGCGCAAGTAATTTCCTTCCCTACCACACTACTGAGTATGGTACCTGCCATTCTAATACTGAGTGTTTTCTATGCTGAACACGACATTACAAACATAAATTCTTACTACATACATTTAGACTGAGCTGATGGCGTAGCGGATAGTACCCCTGCCAGCTACGCCGAGGATCGTGGGTTCGATCCCCACAAGACACAAATATTTGTTAAGTCATTTTCAGATATTTGTGTTTGGTCTGAGTGTTTCTATGTATAAATATGTATTTATTTACAAAAAAAGTATAAAAGTATTAATATCAGCTATCTAGTTCCCACAGTACAAGCTTTGCTTAGTTTGGGGCTAGATGACGCTGTGTGAATTGTTTATTATTATCATTTATTTTGTTATAAATACCCAACTGTGCTCAATTAAATGAACACGATTATATTTCTTGCGAATCTTCATTTAATAACTACATGACATACTTTTTGTATTAAAATCACTTCTAGTGGAAGTTCTTTGTTATTATTTAATCACAGGCACTTTTTGAACAAAATGAACTTAAATGATCCTCATTTCTTGTAAAAGACAATGCCAAATTATATACAGTAGTAAACACAATTTTTCTCCACCCTACAAAATGCCGTGAGAAATCAACTACGTACACTTTTTCAAATCTTCACACCGGTGATCTAACGCCACATCCAAGAAATCAAGCGTCGCGAAAACGTTTTCATAACTTTAATTTTTTAAATTAAATATGGGAAAAGTACTGTGAACAACAAAAAAGATCACGAACAAAAAAAGCTAACCACACAACATAACACGTCACGGATGACAGGCGTGGCGGCAAATTTGAGCATTGGCAGATTAAATAGGTTTTGGCACAGAACACTTCGTTTCATTTCTCAATTTTATTGAAAGGCTTACAATATCCTTAAGACATAATGTAACAGATTTGAGAAGAAACTGTAATTTCTATATGCAGAATGCAAGGGAGAATGTCATTGGTACACGTGGTCCTGCGGGGAACCGTCCCCCTTTTCAGACTTAGTAAACGTAATAGCTCTTTCATAACATTGCCGTTGTATATTTTTGCAGCCGTTTATTTTTACCCGACAATTATTTAGTAAAAAAAACACTTTATTGCACAAAAATAACAGGGAAATTCATAGTTAATCGAAACAAACAATTATCTACATTCTGTAGTCTACCTAAAGAAGTGCTTGTAACCTGAATCTTCGCAACTCTAAGTAAACTCCTCGTCGCGGAACGCGAGTGTAAGTCTAATTTTGAGAACAGCTAACTTATTTAGTCTCTTTGAAACTTGACTCGCTGTTGTAAGGGCGTGAGCTAAAATGCTGCAGTTTCATAACGGGAGAAATTAAAACAATAAATTACTAAAATACAAAAGATCGCATTAAAAACTATTGCATTGGATAATGATTGCGATATTCTGAATTAGGAACGTAAAGTGTTTTTTTTAACAGAAACATATTTATCATTACACGCTTTTTTAAGAAAAAAGTCAACCATCATTGCTTGTTTTTTTTTTTTTTTTTGGTAAAACGCGTTTCATGAAAACAAAACTTAGCAAGACCGATTTATCTCCTCCATAAACCTCTTAATACAAATTTCATGAAAATCCTTGGAGCTGTATTTGAACACCCGATTATCAATAAACATATGTACAAGAATTGCTTTTTAAGAGGTATCAGATTGAATATATATATTGAAACCTTTTTATTTTTCAACCTTTCTCACATACTTTAGTTATTTTGGTAGATATCTTGCGACTGATTGAGCTATTGTTAGTGTAGGGTTCATCGGGTCGTTGGACGACTCGGTGTCCCACACGAAAAGAGAGAGAGAGAATGTCAAATATATGTAAAAAATAGTGTACAGTGTACTGGTACTTATCAATATCAACACGAATTTCATAGTCTTCCAATGAGCAAAGCCTTAGTAAATCAGAATTATTTTCCATGACTATACAAAGAATATCTAGGCGAGGAGAGCGCGCGGGCAAGATTCAATTACAGCTATTTTATTAATACACGTAGGTACTTGTTTAAGAAAAATAAAACCAATGTAACCTCTATTCGTTTATTTTTTTCAATATTAGGTATTTATATTTTAATTTCGATACACACCTTTTCTCGTAAAAATGGCTACATTAGACATTGGTTCGGTATTTTTCCAGTTTCTATGTTTGTTAAACTTTATAATCTCGTGAAAATTTGAGCGCAAATGATTGGCTGTTTCTCTGTGGCGAATGAAAGAGAAAAACAGGGCCTTAATGGGGCCTATTATTGGTAATTGTTTGACAAACCAGTATTTTATGCCTCCCGAAATGGGTTTGTTGGTATGATGCTGATAGTACCAAAAACTTTACCGTCATCATCAGAGCATAAAACTGAACAGATTTCCTTATGAAGCATGACATGTGTTTTTCGTTTCCCAACACTATGCTCCATAGGTAGTCTTGGTCTATGATCTAATTATGCCTGCAGAGTTTTTGGGACACCATCCCTTATTATCTCATCTCATCTCATTTTATTTTATTTATATTGTTTTATTGTGATCGGGAGAGCTAACAGCATAATTTACACAGTGTACATCATATTAGCAAGCATAAGCTAATTATCAGCTACCACAAAAAAATAAGAAAAAAGTGACTTTTATGCGTCTAACACTAATAAAATAATAAATATGTGTACGATGAAAAGCAATCATGGTAAATTTTCCTCCGTACCATCCATCTATGTTTAAGAATAGATAATCAAATCTGAGCTGACAACTTTTGCCGGCGACGCGGCGCGCGAAGCCCGCTAAGTTGCTTCTCACATACACCGCATAATTTTGCGGTAGTTTGAAATCGCTCAGAAACGCTGCATAGCACGTTTTAGCAACCAACTTTGGTCCTACAACTATTTGCTAAATTGTCACAATGAGACATATAATGTCACGCTCACTCTTGCATGGCACGCGAATACATAGCAACGTGCGCTTCGGTATATTTCTCTCGCCCACTTACCAAGAGAGCAGGGAAAGGCAGAAAATAAGCGCTGCACGACGCCTTCAAGGCGTGTGTGGAATAGGCTCAGCCTATACTGGCCTATTCCTTTTGGCAAATATGTAGAAAACCAATAATAATATTACGTGTCTTGTTTTGCTTAATTTTATTCATTTTTGTAAGAATTAACTTGTCTGATTTTCTCATTTGCTTCCTTGCTGTCAAAAACCGCAAAATCGTGCGACACGTGTGAGATGCTTCAAAGTTTACTGCGCATACGAAACTTGCAAATCCTTCACATTTTTGCATAAATTGTGCAACTCAGCTTTACTTGGAAACGCTGTGGTGCAATAATTATGCAAAGAAATGTTTTTAGCACATGTTCAGTTGGTATTCTTTTGAAGAACTTATTCAGGTTAACATACAAAGATGTATTGTACTTCAAAATTTAAAAAAAAATCTAAATTCTATACATCCAACAGTTTAACCTATTATGGTCTTATAACAAAAAAGTTACACGTTATCTAAATCGTTTAATAACATCAAATAGCATGGAATAATACTTTAAACAGCGTCTGAACGCGCGTCGAACTTTTTTGTAGCAACGAGGTTACTGTTAATGATTTTATCAAGAGAATCAGATAATGATAATCAACATTTTAAACTTACAAACTTCCGCTGTTTGATGGAATAAGGTGTGTGCAGAAAAGTGATCAGTTTATTTTAAGAGTGTGTTTAGAATTTTAGACTGCACTTTTTTAATTATAGCTCTCATAAGATGAGGATCCAGTGATTAACCAAATGCGTACGTAATTTTATCAGTAACTTGCTTATAATGTTTAACATGATATAGTAATCAATCATCATAATTGCTCGAGATTGTGGCAAAATTTGATTAAGGCAACACTTCACAACCCAATTAGTAAGGGGATCATCACTTCAATCAGATTCACTTTGATCAATTAGACGTTTTAATGGCAGCTGTGATCTAAATTCGCACGTAGGCTCAAAATACAAGGCGTTATTAATATCTTTAATTTACATAGATACATACATACCTACATCAGCCTATTGCAGTCTACTGCTGGACATAAGCCTCCCCCAGGGTACTCCACAGGGCACGATCTCCCGTTTTCGCCATCCAGTCGCTACCAGCCGCCTTCTTTAAGTCATCGGTCCACAATCTTTAAAAAAATAAGCTGTTCACTATAAACATACGGGTATTTAGAGGTATATGTAGGTTTATATTAATCTAGATTTCCGTCCAGCGGTTTCACCCGTTGCCACTAATTTTCCCGTGGTAATAGTTGTTTTCCTGCAGCAAAAAGTAGCCTATGTGTTATTCCAGGTTATATTCTATCTGTGTTCTAAATTTCATCCAAATCGGTCAAGCTGTTTGAGCGTGAAGAGATAACAAACATACATACATACACAAACTCTCAGATTTATAATATTAGTACGGATTATAGTTTTAAATTCTGTATTTATTGCGTTTATTCAAGTTACCTTTTATTTTGTGATGACTCCCGCACTGCTTTGTTTTTCTATACTTTCTCTTCCGCCCAAAGGTTGTCTGGAAGAGATTGCTTGTGGCGATAAGGCCGCATTTGTGCGTGTTAGCTATGAATTTTCCTGATATTTTGTTTGTTATTTTGTGCAATAAAGTGTTTTTACTTACTTATGAACCGACCCTTAGAAAGGCCCAGCAGGATTCTAACCTGCGACCTTCACTATCAGTAATAGCGACGCCCTTATCCTCCGCCCTACCGCGGCGATACAATACCACAGGTATAAAGAACTTTATCGAACCCTTAGATAGTATCATAATATGATTGTGCATTACACGGTTCTCTCACTTGTCGTCGCTTTATAACGCACCGTAACGCGTCTGTGAGACGCTAGGAAATTGCTAATTCCGATCTAATTCTCATACAAATGCGTTTATGCTACGTTGCACTTACGGATGCGTCTGTTAAACGATTGATAGACGCATCCGTTACGCATTTGTATGGGAATAAGATCAGAATTTGCACTTTTGCTTTCGTTTGACAGACGCATGGGTTACGGTGCGATAAAAATACGCAGCGAAGAACGACAAGTGGGAGAACCACCTTAGAAATATCAGAACCGATATTTGATTTATTACAAAACAGTGTTGAACAAGATTTTTAAGAAAATTGGCTCTGACGAAAACTCTTCTAGTACACTATGATAAGTGTTAAAATACGAAAAGATGAGGAAAAATCAAATGACACGATAAAAATGCTCCATTTTGTCAAATTACTTCTTGATACTGTACCACAAAGTAAGTATTGGCGGCTGCGCGCCGAATAACTGTACGGTATGTGTAACTGGTTGTGACAAAGGTACTGTCAGTAGCTCATTGAACCTAAACATATCTTAGAATGGTTAAGGGGCTAACTTAGTTATTCTTAGAAACTGTATGAAAAACCAGTATTAGATGGTCCCTTAAAATGGTTTGGGTTTCAGGCAATTGGCTGAGAACCTCTCACTATGGCGATACTAAATTTTCTGAATGATCCTCAAATATAACTTTTTAAGCACTCGCGATCACTTTCACTCATTTTCAACCCGCGACCACAATACATGAAACTGTGTTGAAACGTCGGGACACAGGTAAATTACTAATATTTACCTTAATACTATCGCGATTGACCTGGTCTAATACTTAAAATGAGTGATCCTCAAATGTTTATCAGCGTGGTGTGAATGTTTGTTTTTACGGCCATTACGCTCTGCTTACCCCGCAAGGGATAAAGTATATTTGTATTTTAAATGGGTAAATTGAAGTGCTGCTGATTGTGTAGAAGTTATATGAAATCAAGTTTTTTCTTTATTAAAATAATAGTTTTTTTTTATCTTTTGTTAGAAAACCAATCCCTAAGCGAAGTGGAACGCAGCAGGAATCTCAAGTTGAATTCGATCGCAGTCAAAGTTTAAAACGACGCTGTCACAATGAATAAACAATGGTTAGCAGTGACTGAAGTTTTTAATCTAATGTGCTTAGCGCCACTACTTGATTATTCAACTTATTTAAAATCATAAAAATCTGACCATTCAATTCGGATCTTTGTTACTTTCCTCCAACAATTAGGTTAAAGTAGAGATTTTTTCTGCGTGATGCCAGCTTGGAATAGCATCACCTTATTTATTTTCCGTAGGTATCGTAATATGCGACTAAGGAACGCGAAAGTTACATGACTATGGCAACCAGGCTGACAACCGGTCACTATTGGCGATACAGTTTTCTGAATGACCCTCAAATTTTGTCAGACGTGGCGTAAATTTTCGGTTTTCACGGCCATTTACGCTCTGCCTAACCTAGTATAGATGCTATATTATGTATGTATGTAGAGTTTCTTTCTATCATCGCTCCACACGCTTTTTTTCTAATATGTCTACAGTTATAAAGTTTTTTTTTTGCCTGTAATTTGCCACTTCGTTCAGGTCGAATTTTGCAACAATAGATTTGTATTGTACTTCAAGGACACATGTGTGCTGTTACGAGCGGAGTAGTTAAATTTCTAGTCAAAATGGATTAATTAGACATTGTAAAGGTGTTTCTTTAGTATCTATGTCGAAAAAACAAAAAATCTCTATGGGCGCTAAATGATTGTCTGTTTCTTACAAATTTGATCACTTTATCAAAAAACAAATTTGACCCTTAGTAGAGGATTTCACTCTTTCATCAATCGTTAATATTTATACAATACACTCTGAGCTAAGATTTCATTCTCACGATGTGAAAACAGCACTCTATATTCTACACTAATGTATTAGGTTGCGTTTAGTAGAATCGCATTTGAGGTTTTATGGGTAAACAGTATTGGATTACTTGTTTTTAATAATTTTGATATTTGTGGCATAATTACGTGATGCCGGCTTAGAATAGCATCACCCCATTTCTTTCCCGTGGGAGACGTAAGAGGCGACTAAGGGATTCGAAGGTGTGTATTGAAATTTTAGGCGATGGGCTGACAACCTGTCACTATAGCGATACACAATTTCCCGAATGACCCTCAAAAATTTGTCAGACGTGGTGTAAATAGTCGTTTTTTGCGGCTGTTTACGCTCTGCCTAGCCCGCAAGGGATTATAGGCGTGATATGTGTATTATATGAGTATTACTAATTGTGCATTACAAACATACACATCGACGCCTTTATCTCTAAATTATGAACGCTATCTCCATGTTTGACGAATATTTGAGGGCCATTTTAGAAAAAATGTGTATTACTTTAGTGACCAGTTGTTAGCCAACGCCTAAAATATACATGAAACCCTCGCGGGAATAAAATGGGTGAAGCTATTCTTAGTCGGCATCACAACTGTGTATTACAGTGATGTAACATATCATCTAAGGCTTTCCTAGTTTCTTTAATGAGCGCATAAAAGACATTAAAACATGTTAATAAAAACCTTTAAAAAAGGTCAGTTTGTAGAATACAAAATTAACTCAAAGTGCAGAGATTTCTTAGCGGAATTTAGTAACGAGTACGCGAGTAGACTGAATTAAGCACAAACAAAGACACTAATTAGTTTAGTACTGAGGTCTTTGGAACTCGGTCCAGGGGAACAATGGCCTTGATTCAGATGGGACACTTCCTTATCTCATTTTTATCTATTCTGGTTTCGTGCTCCCGTTGCTCCTGGCAAAATGTCCTTCCTCCGCATATAATTATGCTATGGCGGTTCGCTCACGTCGTCTGTCTGTCGTCGAGTCCTTCCGTTTTTTTAAAGCGTCGTAAAGTTACATGCCGTGTGAGTAGGCTTCAAAAGTTACATATGGCGGTGGTCACACAATCAAGACAACAACTAAGAGTAAATAGTTAAAAAACTCTTGAACCATAACTCATCGGGTCGTTCATTGAATCCGCCTTTTCTTTTCATTACTAAGTAAATGAGAGGAATCGCTTTAATTTACTTTTTTTTAAATAATGTGCTGGCAGAATCGACCATAATGATATTACGGCTTCTACAACAAGTATGAAAATGAAATGACAATTTGTTTTGTTGCGCTTGATTCCGTTGTTCTATTTTCTACGTGAATAGTTTCACAGAGTAGGTTAGTTCTCCCACTTGTTGTCCGTCGCTGCGTATTTTTAACGCATGCGGTAAGACAAAATTAAATTGTGAATACCGGTCTCATTCGCATACAAATACGGCTACCTACCGTGCGCTGGCGGCTGCGTCTGTTAAACAATTTGACTGACGAATCCGTTATGCACCGCCACGCACTGTTTTAAGGGAAATTGTAAACATTTATGAAAAATCGTGGATGATCAACGAGCAATGATTCAACACCTATTCAATCATTCATTATAAAAACTGACCCGATAATTCCTAATCAGGATTTTTTCACTACGTGGGTTATACGACAAAAAACCCTTGATTCATAAAGATATCTATATATCATAAAACGGCCATTATCCACTGAAATCAATTTACAAAAGGCTACTTACTCCGAACCCTATTGAGGCACAATATTGTAACTGTTTTCATGGTCCCATTCTGAACCGCTGAATCGGTTAACTTCCCACTAATTTCCGCATGAGTGAGTCTCAATGTAAACCCAGAATAAAGACAGTTTAGTATCGGTATCGCATTCTTTTCACCTTTTATCTAAAGGAAAGCAACACTGTAGCTATGTAGTAACAAGAGTTTAACATGGTTGTTTACATCAGGAATCTTGCAAACTTCTTATGTTGCCTTCAGGATTTGAACCTTCGCTATCAGAAAAAACTTAATCATAGGAACTAGCAATGCCTTCAGAGGTTAAACACAAGCGCCAAAAAATATTGCGGATCGTGACAACACCACACAATATACACTTGAGAGTCGCTATTCGATGCGGCAACGTGTGCCAATTATCTAGTTTTGTGTATGATTTCTTATACCCCTTTGGACAAAAAACTGGATCCAGCAAAACGCCAGAGAATCACGACCACTAAGGGTGGGATTATAGTGCTTGTGCTTGCTCGCAAATTATTAATGATATGTTCGCAATGAATTAAAAAAATGAACTGAATAAATTAATTTACACATACATACATACATATATCACGCCTATAATCCCTTGCGGGGTAGGCAGAGCGTAAATGGCCGCAAAAACGGACATTTACGCCACGTCTGACAAATATTTGAGGGACATTCTGAAAATTGTGTATCGCCATAGTGACAGGTTGTCAGCCCATCGCCTAAAATTGCAATACACACGCTCGAGTCCCTTAGTCGCCTCTTACGACTCCCACGGGTAAGAAATGGGGTGATGCTATTCTAAGCCGGCATCACGTCGTCGTTGTCGTAGTCTTCAATTACTGAAGGTCGTGTCCGATTATAATTCCTTATTCTGGAACGCTTTGGTAGAGGTTGCAACTAGGTTCCTCCATTCACTCCTGTCTTCCGCTCGCCGGATAGCTGTGGCGATTGGCATGTCCAGTACCATCCTAATCTGATCAGTCCATCGGTAGGGTGCTCGGCCACGCGATCTTTTGCCCTCTATTTTGCCCAGGATGATCAGCTTTTCTAGATTGTCTGGCTCTCTTCTAGCGACATGACCGAAATAGCTCAGAATCCTCTGGAAACAGGTAACGGACAATCTTGTTGATATTTTAAGTTGATCAAGAATTGACACGTTCGTTCTTTTTGCAGTCCATGGTATTCGAAGCATGCGTCGCCAACACCACATTTCGAAAGCGTCAATTTTTTTGCGCTCGGACGCACGGATTATCCATGACTCGGAGCCGTACAGAAAAATAGGGAACACCAGAGTACGCACTAGTTTCATCTTAGTATTATTATGCCGGCATCACACGGCACCATTAATTTATGATACGCAATATACTCGTAATTCGTTGCAAAAAAACTCCTTGTAAATTTGCGACAAACGTCGCTTACTATAATCCGACCCTCGGGCAAGTGTATTTTCTATGTCAAGGAAGCATTGAGTGGCTCCATATACCGGTATGTCATGTCATGCTCCTTTTTATTGTTTCTTTTTGTTTTTAAATTTGTTTGTTGTTATTTACCTGATTGTTATGCTTAATATTGTACTTACTTACCACCTTGGAGGAACCGTCCGGCAGAAGGTATCTACTTGAGAGAAGGCTTCATCCCAAATGTCAGTACTATAGGTACTGTATAATTTTGAAATAAAGAAATTTTAAAATTATTATAATAATGCTACGATCATAGCCATTGCAAATGGCAGGAGGACGACCTAGCATTCATGTCCAGCATAACCCTTGTGTCCTTGTCCTTACGTAACGGCAAGATTTTTGAAACTAATCGTATTTAGTCAATAAGAATTCCGCTCCGCTTACGAATTTGTGACCACCTGTAGGCATATAAATTTTCGGTATTATTTACAAACATACATTTTTTTTACCACGGACAGGATATAAACCTGCGACTAGACAAAGTTCACTAGTAGCGACGCCTCTTCATCTGGGCTACCGCGGCTCATCTATTGCCCGCGAATTTGGCAAGTGTGTTTTGATGCCAATAACACACCATGTACTGGGTTAGTTTGGATCAAATACATAGCGCCGCCAAAAGCGATGGCAAAAGTCGCAGGTTCAAAACCTGCTCGTGGTAGTTTTCTTAATTGTATACCATACACGGAAAGTGTTTCAAAATTCGACAGGTAATCTTCTTATGAGGCATTATTTAATGTACGGTCGGATTCATAAGTGGAGTCATAGTTAGACCACTTGACAGATTGCAATACGGGTTATTATCCTCTGTACTTACTTTACTAACTTACGCACACACGTAAGATTATCGACTGTAAGTAGAAAAGTCCACCTTAAGGCGTAGCATTAAAACTTAAACAGATTACCACCTATAAGCGACATCTATGTAATCTTTGAAATAATTACTCGGTGAAAGCCTATTCGCCACCACATCACTACAAAGTATACATCACACTGGTTTGTCTAAAACTGTATTATAGTTATCCTTATTCGTTCACTTGTAGTAAAGCAATAGATTACATATCTTTATTTCGTCGTAATGATTACAAGCTACCGTAGCTTAGCGGTAATAGTTCTTACCTTCTAATCAGAACGGAACCGGGTTCCCATCCGATCTCTGTATGTTGAATAATGTTTTTTTATATGTTTTTACCATATTTTCTCCAGTTATAATTATTTTATATAATATTTTTCTATATATTCATCTATGTATTATATCTATAAATGTTTATTGTAAATTATGTATCAAAATATTATATCTAAAAACATAAACCTATAATATTGTAATAAAACAAAAAGTAAGGTAAGAAATTATTTTATTGGTAGGTATAGTATTACTTTATGTAAATAACATAATGACATGAATGAGAACTTTTGGTAACCATAAGATACGAGTATGTAAAACTACATAAAATACTTGCTGCCGTAATACTTAGTTTGTAGTTTTGTTTGAATAATAAAACACAATATTATGTAAAATGATATTAAGTGTTCATTAGCTGAAACATCGATAGGTAATTATTTATAAGATCATAGGAATGATCCAAATCTTGGATTGAATCTTTCAATAAAGTTATTTAAGTAATAATTTCGTTAGTAATTATTTTATTGTTCTATGTTTAACGATGATGCACTTTCCTCGGAAGTAAAAGTAATTGTAATAATAATAAATCAGTTATTTGCCTACATCTCAAGGTTTAAGCTTAAGTACTCGTTTTCGTAATGAAAAGATATTGAAGCAAGGCCTTAAGATAACTGACTTATAATGATCAATCTTATATAAATATATATCGATGTTTTAGCATAATTTAATTGCTAATGTAATGCTCCACAAATACCTACTGCAATAGTAGGCGGGTAAGCAGGTAAACAGAGGTTGAGTGTGCAACGATTTATCGGGCCCGCTTCGGCATACATTGCTGATTATTTTGTGTATATTCATATATTATAATGAAATACACAAGATAATCAGCAATGTATGCTAGATCGGGTCTGATTGGAATCTTAAGTAAAAATCGCCGCTTACATAATTAGTATTTGGTGTTACCTCCGCTGTTTTCAACAACACTTAATAGACTCGACCAAATAAGTCCATATATCTGTTCCTCTGGTACTCTCCCACACTCCCAGGCAGTGAACCTCTAAAGCTTCTGTAGTTCTTTCATTGCGCATGTCCCACCTTTGCACCATTAAACCCCATAAATTCTCTATGGGATTTAAGTCCGGAGATTTTGCTGGCCAACAAATAACTTGGATATCTGGGTGCTGGCTAAACCAATTATACATAACGGCAGCTCGATGCACTGGACAAATGCAAAACGAGGAACTTCACTAGCAGGATAAACAGTTAAACATTTCGCACCGTCGTCGGTAGCATGCTTTCCTGTAGCATATCAACATAATTAGCGGCAGTTGCACGCCCTGTTTCTTGTGCTACTAATTCGCCTGGACCAGCGGCAGAACCATTTTCTTCATATTGTTACACCATCATCCTCCGCTGTGAATCATTAATAAGACGAGTCGAGTTTTTACGCTACCTTCCTCTTCAAAACGTGTAACCCAACGTTTAACAGTCTTCCACTAAAACAAAGTAGCATTATTAATAAAAAAGTTTATACTAATCGGTTCACAGCTACCAACATACTATGAGTCAAAGTTTTTAATATTTAAAATACAATTGTAATGAAATAAAACTATACTTACGGCCAGACCAGTCTGATTAGCAATTTGAGTTAAATTAAATCCAATATCATGCAGCGCCACAGATAATTGCAGCGCAACAATACGCTGCTTATCCTGCAAACTGATAATAGTATGCATTTTGAAGAAATAAACACTGAAGTTTAATAAAAAAACTTAGGTTAAAAAAAATCACTTAGCACACGCACTATCTCGCAAACGATCTAGCAACAACTAAAATGTAATTCAAAATTTACTAAATTTTGCTTCATTTGATAAAATAAAAACTACAACGAAGATATCGGGATTCGATCCATTGTCTCCACAATAACGGTCAAGAATTTGCTTGGCCGCGCTACTGACCAAGCTACCGAAGCTTATGATTCATGTAGTGAAATAGTCAATACTACTCAGCCTATTATACAATGGTAGTTCGTCAAATAATAGTATGTTATACGTCATTTGTGTCATTGTGTGAGTGTCGCCGCGGGTGCGAGCGACTTGTTTTCTGAGGTTTGTGTTAACTATGACTCCACTTTTGAATGCGACCGTACCTTCTACCCTTATTTGAGATCCAGAGAGACAGGAAACCCTTAGCTTACACTGTTGTTCATAGGTATACTTCAATAGCAAAGTATTCCTAGATGTTTACAATTGATTAGACTCAGTACTATCCTTGTATAAAACGTGCCAACGTAAATGTATTTCTTGGACAAAGATATTATTTTCAATAAGGAAAATATAAGCTTGTTACTTTCCTTATGCTTTGCTTTGAAGCGCTCAAGTAAACACTGATAAGCCGCTGTTTGTTGACTAGAAAGAAGGCCGTAGCACATTGAACATACCAAAAATACTATAGGATACTATAGGATATCACTTTAGTTCTACACTCACAACAATTGAAAAAAGAGGGAAAGATGTTGGGGCACCTGATACGGCATGAACAACTAGTTCAGAACAATCATCGATAGAAAGATCGAAGGAAAGAGAGGGAGAGGAAGGCCAAGAAGGAGTTATTTAGGTCAAAAGAAGAAGAAAATAATTGTCATGTCGTACAAGGAGGTCCAACAGAAGTGGAAGATAGAAAGAACTGGTGGTTACTCCACCGACAAGAGCTTTTAAATATATAACAAGAAAATCGATACACGATTTTTGTCACACCTGGTGATAGCGATTGTTACAGCTGTAAGCGCTCTGCCTACCCCGCAAGGGGTAATGGCGTGATATGTGTATGTATGTATGTGTGTACGTATTTAATTGGTAGGTGTTGATGTACTGGTGATAGTCTACCTACGTAAGATTGGCTAATCATTGGAATATATTTTAAACCAAAATTCATACGTTTTGCGATGGAATTTTTGTAGGTACTTGCCATGGCTTTTAACATCAATATAGGTCAAAAGAAGCACTATAAAATGACGCCTGAACATAATGATTGCCGACTACAGTCACGACACTCCAAAGTACCTATAAATCGTGAAAATTACACATGTTCGTTCAATAATATCTTCATACGTACGGTGAATTTCGCTGGAATCTTTATTCGAATCGAATGTTATCTTTTGGCATCTTTAGTAACCCTCATGGGGCCGTAAATCGAAGATTTTGGAACGTTGCCCGCTGTTTCCGCTACTAGCCTTGCCTGTTAGGGTAGTCACTACAAAATTTTACCGGTTATTATATATATATCAAAAAAAAAAAGCAAAGGCTGCTATATTTTAAAATCTACTTAATATTTTACAACATTTATTACATAAGCTTATGGCTAAGGAAAATTACCGACATTGTCTTCCTTGATTTTAGGCCTGTATTTCATTCAATTTTTCACGATCGAAATTTTTGTGTCATGCTGGTTTAAAATAGCAACACCTCGTTGTTTCCAGTAGGTGCCTTAAAAAGTGACCAAGTGATGAATCCAGGGAATGGGCAGCAGCATACCCTGTGAATACAACAACTTTTTTTAAGTTCACTAGCAAACGTAGTGAGTATGGATTCCCAAAAAGGGGACCAACATATCCAGCAATGAACTGTTGTGACTGTAAGATAAGGCTTATTATAGGTAGAATGTTTTTCTATCTATCTGATTAACTTTAATCCAAATCTTATTAAATATCAATTGGCCGTGATGCGGGCTTAGAAAAGCAACACCCCATTTTAGGCGATGGCCTGTTAACCTGTCATTCAGGTGATACACAATTTTTGTTTGTCAGACGTGGCGTAAATATCCATTTTTTACGGATGTCAAAGCTCTGCCTACACCGCAAGGGATATGAGTGTAATATATGTATGTATGTACAAAATATTAATCAAATAATGTCCTTTCTTCTGCAAAAGATGAACACCCTATATCTTATCCGATTCCCCTAAATTACGTCCGAGCTAACAATATTATTATTTTCATTATCTGTTCGCTATGACTTATTAGTGGAGATGTAAATAATACGGAGGAAGCAAAAATAGAAGAAAAAGAATTATATTTTTTGTTCAGGGCTCGTTTCGGTTCATCTGGTTTAGGAATAATCTCAGAGCAATGAAATATTTGTGTAAACAAAATGAAATCTTAAAAATATCGTTAATGTTATAAAATTTTGCGTGCCTTACAACTCAAATTAATTTATAAAATAATGCTATATATTGCACACAACAAATGTTTATAAAATTATTATAAACATCGCATGATTAATGAATTTATTTTGTAATTGTACCGGAACGGATACTATGTATGATGACCCATCTGTACCGCTACCTATATTTTTGTTCTGTTTTGTGTGGCAAATAAATGGTTTTAATGGTTTAAATGACAGTCTACTTACTACTGGACTGCGGCAGCTCCTTATTTGGGGGGAAGGGGTATTTCCATACTCACCACGCTTGTGGATTCGAGTGCAGTGCAAAGATGTTGCATTCACGGGGAACGCTGCTTCTTTATCCCTTAGTCGCTTTTTACGACACCTATGGGTATAATTGGGGTAATGCTATGCCAAGCCAGAAGCACACGGCAACATATTGACATTCGTAAATATGACCAAAGTATTTGTTTGATATATATTGTTTTGGTTAACGTGCACCAAATTAGCTAGCGACGAGCTTTCTATAGCTTCACTCTTGTAATTCAAACGCTCTTTTGGTCTGAGGGTATAATTGGCAGTACTTAGGTATTTTATGTCTCGCGGCAGATCTGTTTTTCCAGGAGCTTGATTATCCATGATAGACGTTTTTATTTTCCTTAAACACGACCAAAGATTATCTCTTCGTAACAACAGTGTCTTAATAAACATATTTACGTTTTTCAAAAAATATGTCAAGGACCCTTGAAGATTTTTTATAATTGCGTTTTTTAATTATTATTGAGATTATTTAACAACTGGACTTTTGAGTGAAATGGTTCCCGCCTAGTGGAGCTGATCACCCGTCTGCGAGCTCCACAGACGTCCCAACCCGAACCCGAACAACTGGACTGATTAAAAAAACCATCCCATCTGGAAGCTACTAGCACTATCCCTCAGTAACATAGGCCACCTTCGACAAAATGTCATATTCCCACAGGAAAACATATAGTAGTCAATAAAACTATTTTGTCTATATTCCTTGTAGAGTAGACAGAGTTACAAAGACATATACATAGCTTATACTTGGTTCCAGAACTAGAAGGCAGTTATAGAACCACCACAGAACTCCACTTTCTAGTAGAGTTGATAAAATATAGTCTCTATGATAGCAGTAACTTAGTCCACCTACTCCAGTACCACATAAGGAGCCAGAAGTTCTGCCATTAAGATAAGTCAAATTGTTCCTTGGCTATTACGAATAGTTTTTTAATGCCGCGATAGACCTGTTTACCAAGTGAAACATGGAGGGAATTGTACGTAGACATAAAAAAAAATATTTAATAATAATCCGAGTATAAAAAATGTATTTAATAAAAAGCCGAGTATGGCTAGTTTTACATGTTTCAAAAACATTAAAGTTGTGTTTTTTTGGCTTATAATTTCTGAACCATATTGGCTGTACGTTTTAAATCGACTTAATGTCACATAGACAATACAGTTATTTGTACATTTAATCAAAATTTATGCAAGCGTAATAAATATATTTAATATGTATGTATGTAATATGTGCTTTACATTAAAGCGATTATAGAATTTTTGTAAGTTATGCCCTAAAATAATGCCAGTTAGAATTTTCAGTTCTATGAATATGACATCAATTATAATGTGCTCCATTGTGTTACTGTTTTTTCCTATTTCCTGTTGATCTACTCAAAAAACCTAGGTTATTCGGTACGGAGAAAAAACGCACATGTATACAAACGATTTTTACAATGCTTCACGTGAATTCAATTATGAACTGTTAATTAATTAAATAACGTAATAGCATCCATAAATGAAGCGTCCCTTTGAAATATCCTGAGCCGAAGTAAAAGCAAACATTATAAAGGAAAATTCCATACAACTTTGCCAAGTTTTAATTAGCTCGATGTATGGATGGAAATTCTATATTCATTATCTGAAAAGATTTCTCAGTGCGAAGTTAATCGAGGGGAATAATGGATTAGTTAATATATTAAGGTAAGGAAGTGCAATGAATACTTTCAATTCGAATATTTAAAAGGCAAATTATTCTTTCGTCGAATCTTTTAAAAATTCAGATTAGTCAGAGATTTATTCTAATGTAAGTTTTGAAACGTTACCTACTTCTACTCGTAGCTACGAAGTTTCTACGCCGTAGTCATTATCGTAGTCCAATTAGTTGCAACACGATTTTCTTACCAACAACAAAATAATTGTACTTAATTATACAATGTTTGTTCGTCATAAAAAAACAATAAAATACACAACGCAAAAGACAGTGGAACTTTCTCTTATACCTTAAAGCAATCGCAAAATTTACACTACACATTCGACCAACATCTTGGTAAAACCACGTTTCAAAAGTCTGAGGTTAATAATTGAGTCCAAACATCAATTTTCAGTCTAGATATTGGCGAGATAAATCTTTCATCTCAATGAAAAGGCACCTTTAACGAACAAGACGTCACTGTGAGTTATCAAAGTAATTCCTCCGCTCTCAATCTATCCAACTCTATCTAACTCTGGAGTTGCCTGATTGGACGCGTGAGCAGAATGCAGCGCCTACAGATAATTACTAGGAGGATCTCCTTGAGTAAAGCCTACAAGCAAGGGTGGCGCGTAAACCACGTTTTGCACAAAATGCATAAACTTTCGCGCGCAATCTGAACCATGATACGAATCAACTTTTTACAGCGTGATAAAGTTCAAATTGTAATACGTACTCAATGTTGATATTTTATTTTATTTATCCTTTCGTATCCAGTTTGATTAAGGCATTACAGACTGAATCATCTGATTGTCTGTATGAAAGATAGTTCTGTGCTTTAGAGGTCACGATAATCTGTCGGGTCCCGTTGCTGTCTATGATTACTTAGATGACGTTACTCAACAGGGTTCATAGGGTCGTTTTACGACTTAATGTCTCATAAAATAAGCAAGAAATACGCAAAACTCTTTAAGATTGCAACATTTTTGAATCTTAGATATGACGTCACTATGGCAAACGCAGTCGGGTCACGACGAGTTATGAAAGTAATTCAAGTCGCTCAGCACAAACTCTATCCAACTCCGAGTTGCTTGATTAGGCGCGTGATCTGAATCTTACGCTCTTCATCATAATTGGTTTAGCATTCATGTGTTAGCAAACCGGAAGTAGGCCATCATTTATAATAAGAATCTGTGTACTTTTATACAATTTTAAAAATTGACACAAAATTGTGCTTCAAAGGAAAATAATATAGATAGAAAGCACTCTGAAGCCAGAGTTCTAAATAATCTGAGGTCTTCTTAAGCTCCTCGAGAGCCGCATCCAAGCACTGAGAGAGGATAAGTTAAATTGAAGCAACAATCATCTTTTGAGCTGTAAGAAATAGGAAAATAATAAAGCAAGTAGGTGAGACTCTTTGAGGTTTACTATGAATTATGAAATTGCTAAGTTTAGTTAGGAGCCTATGTACATACATACATAGATCACGCCTATATCCCTTACGGGGTAGGAGCCTATGTAAGTTAGGGTTTATACACAGTTTATTTATAGTTTTTTGAATGTTAATGTCGTCATGTACCTGTTGACTTTGCATGAATAAATAAATTGGAATTGAACTTTGAAATTTGAATTTGAAATTAATGGCTGAATGGGTTTTGATGCATAAGTCAATAATTCTTAGCATTACACACAACAAATTACAAATTAATTTCAGTCGTAGGTGATTGTGACATGGTTGTCACAATATGTAAAGTTGATCGAATATTGAAAATACACGCCCACGATGCACGTTAAGTTGTAATCCTGACGATAGGTGATACACGCCCAAGTAGCACATAGTGTTGGAATCCTAACGTAAGGTTATGTGATGATTGATAGGCAGCCAATGATGAAAAGCTGCTCGGTAGTGTACGCGCTTTCTTTCCCAGACATTAAAAAAACTTATATTGAAGTATGATTCCATTCCACTGATAGAGACATATTACAAAACAGCTTAACAGATAGTAATTAAAATTCTTCAGAAAAATGGCCCTAATGTTATTTGAGAGCAGTAGTTTCATGACATTAACATTTATAACATTAATTGAAAAATAACAGAGTTGCAAAATACATTGCCTACATCAGTAAAGTGACTTCCCTTACTGATCAATTTGTCCGCCAGATGCATCCATCAACGTCAAACCTATCTACAAAAAAAAGCTTTAGTTCAATACCGTAATGCATTTTTAAAAATGAACCAAAAAATAAGTTGTCGTGTTGATGGTTTTCATTTTCGTCATGTCATCGAATATTGAGTAGGTAGGTATACAGAATCGTATTGTAAGTACATGCGTACTTATGTTAGTTTCTTTAACAAAGTATACAATTTTCAGGAGTCAATGGCTCCTGATCTTTCTATCTTCCTTCAATTTATGATAAAAAATAAATAACCATTACTAGAGTTAATCACCAAGAGTGTTAATTTTTTTCTAAATATGCGATACTTAATATTTTGCTTCCATAAATAAGATTACCGTAAATAACTATTTTCTTAGATACCTACTTAAATTCAAAAGCAGTGCAATACAACAATCAGTAGTAAAAGTGTTTTTATCTCAGGAAAGATTATTTAATCATTAAATATGCATCAATTTTCATTCAAAACATCCCTATGGAATTTGATAGACGAACAGACATTTGCAGGGAGCATTCAATCAATGGAAAAAGTCTACGGATTTGCAGGTTTTTTTTTAACCTACAGAATGGGTTCCGCAGTAGTAAATTCAAAACATTTCTAGTCGAACATTCCCAACTCAGTTGTTAGGTATTCTTCATTCGAAGTCAAAGTATCGAATTCAAATTCAAAGCATTAAAATATTGTATTACATGGTATTACCTAATGTCATTGATGAGATGAAAAACGCTTCCATACTAGACTGCATGTAGTCAACAGCAACTGGGAACGTTTCTTAACACTGAATGCGATGCAGATACTTAATATTTTTTTCATTTTGCTTACAATTGTGCAGATTATTAAATATTTTAATTTAAATTCATAAAAAAATATTTAAAAAAAATCATAGCGTTGTACACGGGTTGACTAATATAACGCTTGATTCCCGGATTAAACTTCTTCGTGCGGACTCCTAAAAGTATTTTCTAAATAAAAAACAACGGATATCCGAGCGTATAACTCATCCCAATAGTACTTTTACGAGTGAAACAGAGTTATTGGTAGAGCAGTCCTTTTTTACGTTTGGAAGAGAAAACAGAGCGCAGTAAATAATTTGTGCGAACAGTCGACTATTCCAGTATCTATTATGATTCACTTCCTTTCGTATAGAGCTACAATATGTTATGTCGTTTAAAGGTCTGGTATATATTTAGATGAATAACCAATTATATCAATGTTAGATTATTAACAAACTCCGTCAGCGAAAAATAGAATAAGAACTCATCACAATAAAACAATTTTTAACGGATTATTGTTGTTTATTTTGGATTTTATTGTAATGAGTAATAGTTTTGCAAAAGACTGTGCGGAAAGATAGGCATGTGCGAAAAATTCTATCCTAGGTTGCTATTACATTTTCCATTCTGATGTACACATTCGCCCCAAAATCTCGCGCTGGTTCTTTTTCCGCACAAACTCTGCCCATTTTTTTAGTCAACACTATTTAGGGTCATTTGTCTGACATACTCGTCAAGTTTGGCAGACGGGTTCGTCAGCGCAGTTCAAGGTGTCATGTTGTAAAAGAAAACCCTGTTGCGTATTTCCTGGATCCATCCCTTGGTAGCCTTTAAAGGCGACCAATGGTAGAAATAGGGTAATGCTATTGTTACCCGGCTCACACAGTCATTAAAAATAATGCAAACGAAAATAAATTTTCTACGAACCCTTGTATTACCTTGGTAAACCTTTCTAGACATTTCCTTAATTAAGGGCCTACATAAGGGCTTGTAATTTATTCACATGTCTCATAAATTACCTACGCCAAATAATTAATGTAGGTAGAAAAATATTACCCTCTTCAAACCCAAATTTCCAATCCGAAAATGCATACACACGTTTTTAAAAAAGTAGCACGAATCAGAACATGTAATTTGCGTTCATCAGTGAATCGTCAGTAAAAAACGACGAAACACCTGCGTTCTGTCGCTCAATACGATTCCAATTAAAACAAAAACATCCTAAATTCCACGACTTGACTAATATGCAGTTTGTTGTCTACACCAATATTATAAATAGGAAAGGTTTGATTGTTTGTTTGTTTATTTGAATTGAATAGAAATTGAAATTGAAATTCTTTATTCAATGTGGGATATTATTATCACTTATTGACGTCATGAACCCGTAGGCTCCGAAACTACTACATTATCCCTGATGAACATAGGCTATATTTTATACGGAAAATATCTTACTCAAAACGGTTATCAGTGGGTGAAACCGCTGGGCAGGCCGCTAGTTTCCTATAAATTAAAATAATAATACAAGTTAGGTACTAAGGATTTAAATAAATGTTATTATTGAATATGGAAGGTACCAAAAATACGCAGGTACACACATTTAAGAGCAAGCAAGGCAATTCTTGTATACATTTCGGAGTGCATGTTGTTTACACCAAACATTTTGTCAGACTTAAGTGTCGCGTGGTACGAGGCGCTTTTGCACTTGTGTACTTTCCTGCTCTCGAAAATATTAGATAATAATCTAGTTAATAAATAATTTGTTACTGGAAGAAAACTGCTGAAATCAAACAAGAGAAGGGTAGAGATATTATTGCCTTGCAATTGCATTTGCAATTTCCGTGATATTAGTGTCAAGTTACAACAATTATTGTATTGTAATTGTAATTATATATTCAAGGAGTCATGAAATTCTTGACCTACCAGCCAATCCACTTGCCAAGCACTGTAGATAATGATATCTATCAATAAGGAGCTTTGTAATCTTTAGGGTGCGCATCATAATAATTTGGCTTATAGAAGGACATAATTGTCCCAATTATTCGGACCTAATACTAACATAACCCATGTCCAAGTAATAAGTAAACCTACGGATAATAAATAACAGACTGAATAGGTGGCAGGTTTAGAGATCCTTAGCGTCAGTGTTGCCTGATTTGTACTCCGATTTCGGGCGACATGGTCCTTTAAAAGAAACTGTTTTGAAAATCACCTTGGTTGGCTCCCTTTCGACCCGATTGTAGAAACTAATTCATTTATTTCTAAATCTTAAAACACTTCAACGTGGTGGGTGTAAAATTTGCAGAATTTACAAATAACACCGCAGCGCAAGTAGGATCTCAACCGGCGACTTTCGACATCAGTACTACCGACGCTTCTACCGAATATTAACATTTTACACAAAGTTAGTTTTCATTGCTTCGACTACAAAAAATTTGTAAAGAATTAATAAGTCACTGAGAGTTAGTTTCTACACTGTACCGGTTGATGGAGCTATGCCACGCGTTATTGGAATTAAGATATAATTAGATAATTTCGCCAAAAACAGATGAGCCCCGAATTTTTCACAACTATCACTCATTTTTCCGTAAGAAAGATAGTTTTGTTCTTTGGAGGGTCGTTAAGCCGATTAAGATCACTATTTAGATTACCTTACTTCGATGAATGTCGTTAAACAACCACCTGATAAGTAGGTCAGTTTACTTAACCCTAGACACAATTTACTACTTTAATATGACATTTTATAAGTATTTCCTTTTATATTTAATAGCATATTTACTATTAATGTTCCCATCAAAGTAATAAGGTTGGTACAAGTATTTATACTTGTAATTTTTTATCTGCACCAGGCACATGTTTGATAATTTTTTCTGTGTTCACTCATGTCATTACATACCAATATGAATAAAATTATTCTGGTGCTGTTATTGATGGTGTTATGGGATAAGTGTAAAGCAAAAAATAAGATTATTGAAAATTTAGAACCAGAATCCGTAAAAAAATATGATTATTGCTTGGAACGATTTATAAAAGAAAAATTGATCAGAAACGAAGTAATTTTTTACAGGATTGGAAACGAAAGTTTGCACGGAATTACAAAACATTTAATGGATTCCGGGTTCAGTGTGATTTCGCGCAGTTGTGTCGAAGAAAAATGCGTTAGAGATATTAAAGAAACTGATCGGCAATTTATAATCAATGCATTAGATGCTCAAGAGTTGGAGAACATCATGATGAAATGCATATGTGAATGGACATCAGAAACACAATTTGTGATCATGACACCTTTTAAAGATGAAGTATTTAATTTATTAAAAGTCCTGCAAAGATACGTTGTACCTACGAACAGAGCTTCTGTAGTAACATTTGGAGAAAATAGATTGTATTATCGCAGAGGACTACCGCGGTGTGAAAAAAATGATTATAAAAACGATACATTACTTTTTGACTGCTTAAATCCAAATACACAAGTAAAGATAAAAACCAATGTGCAAGATTTTCTACAATGTGACATAAGATATGGCGTCAGAGTTGCTCCACCTTTCACAATAAAACCCAATAAAAAACAGGCTACTATAATTCCAGGTGCAAAGTATTTAGGAATTGAAATAGCCATAATCGGTGCAATATTGCGGTTGCCTAATATCTCGAAGTTTAAAGCATCTGATATAAATGATTTAGGAACTATTAACAAAACTACGGGAAAAAGAACTGGACTTCTAAAAGAACTTCAGGAAGGACGAGTTGATATTTTATTAGGAGCCATATACATCGAAGAATGCGCGCTCGGTGCTGAGTATGCTTATCCTATGTTTGGTTCAGAACTGGTGGCTATAACAAGAAAACAAAAAGTCATGAATTTATTTAGCGTGTTTACCGTATTTAGACTTGGTTTATGGCTGTTTATTTTAGGCATTGCAGTATCAATACTTTTCACCATCTCCTATGTTATGCGTCGAAACACTATAGTCAACATAGTAACGTTAACATTTTATTTACTTGCTGCACTCATGGGAAAAAGCATTCCTTTAAATAATAAATTCTCAAAATTAGTATTACCTATCTGGATATTTCTAGCAATCTTTTAAGAATATGTTTTGAAGCTCAAACGGTAAAACGGTTAACAAAAAGAGATGCTGATGAACAAATTGACAATTTGTATGAACTATGCTCTAAAAATTTTACAATTTATGTAACCGAACTATATTACCAATTTGTTAGAGATGGATTCAATGTTTCAGGCTGTAGGTTACCTCGTAAGAACATGATATTGGATAATGATCCATTAGAACGCTTGTACACAGAAGACGGTAATGTTGCCACTATGATGTATAAGGATCACTATATAACTAGTCTTACGAAATATGTGGTTATTGAAAGAGAGGAACCATTTCATGTCGTAGAAGAGATTGTGAAACATATACCATTTGTATTTTGTCACAAAAACGGGGACCCTATCGGTTTCGTACTAAAGTACGGTTCTGTGATGTTATCAAGAGGTCTTGCACAATACTATTTTAAAACTGCCAATATGTTTAGATTAATAACCATTGGATCTTTGGTACGTCACACGAACAAAAATTTGTCTCTCGGGCTTGGTCAAATGGCGCCAGCCTTTTATTTGTACTTTATTGGTATTTTAATTTCTTCAATAACTTTTGCTGTTGAGCTTATGATTGCAAAACTTTCAAAACCAACAAGGGTTTGAATTGAATTATCTTGTTATTGAATAATATCATATTTTATCAGTATTTTATTAACTGTGTCACTACTTTACTTAGATATTGAATAATCTCCTCTTCGCAAGCAAATTTTTCGTAGGCATGTAAACCTGTGTTTTTTTTCTTATTTGTGTAATACTCTAAAGTTTATACATTAAATATCTTTGATTCTAAAGAATAAAAATGTAGATTTTGTGCGAATAAATCTGTAAATTTCATTTATATCAAATTTTACATCCCTTTTTGTTCTTATAGTGGCTTCTTCACTCCTACATCACCAACAGGTTTGCAAAACAATTTTTTTCTCATAAACTTTTATAAATTACATAAAATAAATTTAATCTTCAACTAGCGCGGCCTTCCGTACCTATTTTTCTTCTTTTCGTGTGGGACACCGAGTCGTCCAACGACCCGATGAACCCTGGTGTCAGAGTTTTTCAACCACCTGCTACTAGTAGTTGGTGACTTAAGGTGTTTAGGTAATAAACTATAAGAAATGGCTCTAAAACAAAAGCTCCTTAGCATGATAGGCGGCTTCTGCAGCACTTAGATGATGAGGATCTGAAGGTACCTAAAGTGCTGCAGAACAAGGACATACAGAAATGGCGCAATAGTAAATTTTGTTCAGCATTATGTGTCGCTTCTGCTAGCTTATAAACATCGAGGGCCTCCAGTACCGAAAATGGAACACCAAGAGCCCAGCTAAACTGTAAAAGATATCTGCCGCTTCTGCATTGAAGATCTGTAGTACCTCAAATAGAACACAAGGAGGTCGAAAAAACTATACGAGATATGGGACGCTTCCGTTAGATAGGTTTACTAAAGAATCGAGGATCGATATGCGGAATTCAAAGGACTCAGCTAATAGGTATATAGAAATGCCGAAGTTTATTTTTTCTATGGAATAGATCGACGTACAATCTAATGATCTTGTACGTACAAAAAATGCAGAACAACATTTGTAAACGAAGGCAAAACACTATAAGACAACTTAGACGGTGGACGTTACACAACCATGACAGAAGCCCCCTAATAGTTGTAGGCGGTTTTATAACTTTGACACCAGGGTTCATCAGATTGTTCGTCGATTAAGTGCCTCAAACGACAGAAGAAGAATAACTCAGGTAATGTAGCTCAAGCTAGATACGTCATGTGTCAGGCTAACGGCGTCGCCTCACTGACTGGCTACGTCGTATCATAACTAAGGCTAGCTGCGTCTTGTCAATGACTAGCTCTAGCTAAGTCGTGTTTCAGACCGGATTCGTACGTGAAAAATATTTTTAGTAATTAAGACAATTGACAGAAATGAAACAAAAAATCTAAAAGTAAATAAAACAAGAATCCCGAACATCCCGATTCTCCCGGTTCTTTAAACGCCTCGTTTCTTAAATCCCGGGAAGAAGTCATAGAACCGGTTCTTCATTCCCTAATGAGTACTATAGAGTTTTGTTTTGCTGATTAAATCTATATTTCATCTTAAATCTTTAGTAATAAACAACATTGTTGAGTAATGTATTTCTGTGAATACAAGCCCTTACAAAGTGCACCCAGCATAATATGACATTGATTGTATATTTCCCTGCAAAAAAAATAATATATTCCACTAGAATGACACGACTAACCGGCGTTTAACAATTCAAGACCTTAGCTCAGAGTCTTTGTGTGAAGGAAGTGTTTGCTTTCAATTAGCCTTGCGACAGGAAAGAGTCAACTCATATACAATATGGGGCCCACACCAGAGAAAAATATTTGACGGGGCTAAGTTACCCATAAAACTGATCAAGTTTTCCAAAGAAACTTTGGTCGAAATATTTTTTTTAAATGGACATCCTTTACAAAATGTACCAGCCGACGGAGTCAGTTGGTACGGGAGTAATTTTTTTATATTTAGACCTTTGTTCCGTGGGAATGTTGTCTAGTTATTTCCCCCTGTAAAATATCTGACCCTGTTTTGGGCCCTACATTGTATAACCATTTATCTTCTTGTTTGATGCAAGATTATTTATGGTGGGCTGTCAAATACTAAGAATAACCCAATTATTTTACTGTTAGGTCAAATTTTTTTTTTTTAGATATATTTTTAAGTTTCTTTGACAAAACTCCTTAAATAAAGATTAAAAAAAAAAAGTTTCTTAATGAAGAACAAAGCTCTCCTAGAAATAAACAGCAATTTAAGATGTACGACCTCTGATTGCCCTTCTAAAGTGGTATTTTGCATTAAATAAAAAATAGGTATAGAAAAACGCTCATGACAAAAACTTATTGTATTATATTTAAATATTACTAATACCATTCAAAATTTAATATTTATCCGGTTGCATAATTAAATATTTTAGTTTTACTCAAAAGTTTAGTTGAAAAAAATACCAGTCATGTATTTTTTTTTGTTTTATGTATTATGTTGTATAAACACTGAGGCAAAAAAATATACCTCTATTTGACATACTCGCCTTTCAATTTATCGCAGAAATATTTAAAAATTTATAATAATATGATGTCAACATTTCAGTTTGACATTAAAATTGCATCTTTTCATTAAGATAGTTCCTACGTTCATTAATAGTTTCTCATATTAATAATTTTAATAAAAAGAAACAGTGCGCAATTCTAGATTGTAGCTTAACATCCTTTCAAATATTTCATTTTTTTTTCATAATATATTCCAACACAATTCTAAGTTTTCTTTTGTATAGGGCTTCTCTTTAAGCCATTCAAATTGTTAAAGGTCCATTAATAATTAACATAAATGCCCCCATACAAAATCTTCCTGGACTATAAAAATCATCGCATAACCTTGGGCATATCGCAAAAAACACTATACCTGTAATTACTTATTGATTATTTTTATGGATTATCCATCTTTCATTCCTACGAACTTTTTTCTTTTTATTCTTATTTTTTTCCAGGTGATCGATAACATTAATTAGCATTTAAAGAGATTTTTTTTAGATCGGAAAGAATGTTTTAGGATAGGTTTGATGAATTTATAATATACTTACATATTTATACATACTTTCTTACCTACCAACATTAAAGTAATACAACTGTCATTATATTATACATTTATCATATCTAACCAAAAATTACAGTAATCGACATTAACAAAATTATAATAAACTTAACACAAAGGCCAATGACGATAAAAATCTAATAAACTAAGTAAGTATATATAGAGTCAACAGTAATTTTTATACCACTAAACGTAATCTAGTGCTCAAGAAACATTGCTTGTATTCAACCTTATTCATAAAAAAAACTAAAAATGAAAAACCTAGTAATCATCATTATTATTGCAATGTCAACGGTATCACACTGTGAAACGCAATTATTTAATGAATCTAGAATATCATTACAAAATAGACAGGTGAAATGCATTGTCAAATTTCTTAAAATAATATTTGACACACAGTATATTAACATAGTATACGACCATGATAACCATGACATGCAGGAACATCTAATAAAGTACATTACCAAAAATTTGATGAATGTGCCATATTCAATAACAACGACGGCGTGTCTGAAATCAAAGTGTGTGAAAAATCGAGCAATGAGAGGATTTTTTGAATTTCTCCTTTATGCGGAGAGTGCTCAGCAACTCGACCTAATTCTAAATACATGCATTTGCACTGCTAGACCTAAACTGGCAAGTTTTATCATCGTTTCACCTGACAATAAAGAAATGGCTAAAATGGCCAAAGTACTACACAAAAATAATTCGGCTGGTATAAGAGCCATAGTTTTGACAATGAAACAAGATAAGCTATATTTCTATGATTCTCCATCAAGGTGTCGCGGAAACAAAAATAAAATAAAATCATACGATTGCAAAGCCCATGAAAACAGTAATAATTATTACAAAAAAGGTCTACTGTCGAGTAACTGCGATATTGTTTATGGGATAAGAGAAGCAGTACCTTTTGCTTTTAAAGCCAGCAAAGAACAATTGGACATTATGAATGGCACTAGCCATTTAGGGCTAGAAGTATCCATTTTGGGAGAAACATTGAAAAAAAAAGAAGTTCTTCAATTCAATGCAACAGATATACACAATTTAGGAACCAAGAACGTTAATACTTCTTACAAAGATGGACTTGTAGAACTGCGTGAAGGACGTGTTGATGTTCTTTTAGGAGCTATAGTAATAGATGAATGTAGGCCTGAATTTGACAATTCTTACCCCATCTTATTTTCTAAAGTTGTAGTTGTCACCAATAAGAGACACAATAATGACATATTTCATATATTCAGTGTTTTTCAACGTAATGTTTGGTTACTAATATTCTTTTTCTTTGTACCATTGGTCGTCACCGTATCTTTCGTTTTTAAAAATACCACAAAGCTTGATGTTTTCACTTCAATAATTTATTTAATAGGTGCTTTGCTAGGGAAAAGTATCCGTTTGAAAAATAACATAATGCAATTTCCTTTTTTATCGTGGATACTGCTTGCGATGTTTTTAAGGATAGCTTTTGAAGCGTTGACGTTCACTGCACTCACCAATGGAAATAAAGGGAATCAAATCAAAACTTTAGATGAGATATGTCTTCAAAACTATACAATTTTTGTTGCTGCATTAAATTATGATTACTTTAGTAATGGATTTAATGTATCTGATTGTCATTTGCCACCTGCAAATTTTATTTCAGAAAATCAGCCATTACAACGTTTGAAAGCACATAAAGCAGACAAAGTAGCTGCATTTATGTACTATGACTATTATAAAATGATGATGGGTTTAGACCCTGATAGCGAAACTGAAGTTCCATTTCACATGGTAGAGGAACCTATATTTGATTCACTATTTGTGTTTTGCTTTCGAAGAGGGGACCCTGTTGGCAAGCTTATTGATAAAAATGCCCTTTTAATATCCGCCAATGGGTTACCGATTTTTTTCACAAGAATGGGCGATAACTTCGTAAATTTATACTACGCGAGGCTTGCACATGTTGAAAGAAATCTGAGTCTTACATTAACCAAGGTGATCATTGTTTTTCATTTGTATCTTTTAGGCATCGGAATTTCTGTTGCAGCATTTCTTTTAGAAATTATGTACTTCAAAGTTACTAAAAGACGTAAAATATTTATGTTATTTCAGAAATAGTATACATTTTGTAACTAAACACCTAACACCTTATTAAGATACCAATAAAATAGTATATTGTGTAAATATGTCACCCACGAAGAGCTACGCAGGTTAATTACAAATTGTAAGAATGACATCTATTTTTTCCGCCCTTGCTGTCTATTTGTCTTTTGCTGGCTATTTGTATAAATCGTAAAATCTGTCGCGTTTACTGCAGTTAAAAGAATTCTATTGAGAAGTAAAAGTTTTAACATCATTGTCAATAATTATTTCATAATGATACTGATATATTAAATTGTGTAAATCAAAACTTGTTATTTTTTTCTACAACAGTAAAACCTTTTGCAAACATTTCAATTATTAAAAATGTTCCTATTTACATTGAGAGCTTGCGTTGAGGCAACATAAAATGGTAGTTTTTTTTACACGGGCGGGAACTAATGTATTTAATCGGATGGCGCTATTTTGAATCACAAGCGCAACGAGGGATTTCAAAGTAGAATCCTGACAGAAGCGAGAAATTCAATGCATGTCACCTAGAATAAATAACTTAAGGTCCGAGTGACACATCCAGTTATTCACCAGTTGTTGTCCGTCCGTTCTTCCATCTGTCAAGGCCCTTAGTTTTGAGAATGCATGCATATACTGACTTGAAATTAAAACCGTATACGCCGTAAATGTAAAAAATTCAAGCACCTAACTTAAACTTTAAAAAAGCTACGGCCTATATTTTTAAGGTTTTCTTGAATATAAAGGTAAATTTTTGTAGTTCTAAGTAGGTACGGAAAGTAATGAATGATTCTTTTAGGAGGGTCAAAATAAACAGCCGTATCTTTTATACGGTATATTTGGAGCTTGTTTATTTTTTTTTCAACTGCAAGCAGCCGTAGACTTGAGTATACGGTTTTAAGTTTAACTCGATATCTTTACCCGTTCCCGAGATAAACGTCGGACGGACGGACAACAAAGTAATCCTATTGCGATTCGATTTTTTTCCTTTTGAAGTACGTTACCCTAAAAAGGCAATTAAACCAGCAGAGGCAGGGGTCATCAATCGAGAGTCGCTGAGGGTGGCGTATGCGCCATTTGTCATCGCTGCGATGACAGACCGGCGGACGATTCTAGTGATTTATCAAATGCAAAGCGCTGACGTATTGCACTGTTTGTTCCCATTCGTTTATTAGATATGCTGAGGATGACATGAGTCTCTCAACCTTACAAACTCAAAATAAAGAATGCATACAGAAAAAGTAAGGTTTCTTTTTAACAATTTGGCTGCTTGGTCTTTACGGAAGTAATTTTATACTGATAGGTACCTATATAAATACGAAATAGGGTACGGAAGTCAAAATAGATAGTGGACCTTATTAATATATTTCTAAGTACAGTTGAGCTAATAAGAAAAACGCTTGCTATTTTAACACTTTAAAAAATATATATATTTGAAGGCATACAAATAACGTAAAACAATTTTGCATCTGTTTTAAAAACATTTACATTAGGCCCACTAAAGAATTGAATATTTTGAAAGAAATAAGGCGCTCCAAATATTTTCAATACTGTCATATTATTTTTAATTTGAACTTTAGAAACTTATTATAGGAAATTTTACTAAAATACAACTAGAGATTTGTTAAAATAAAGAAAGTAAAAGGCGTAATATAACCTAAAAGTGCAACTCAAAAATATTACAAAACATTATGTAGATAGATTCTACTAACACAAACTTTTGATTCAAAATTTAATAACATTTCTAAATTTATATTTAACTAGATTTCCGACCAGCAGTTTCACCCGCTGCCACTCATTTTCCCGTGGTAAGTTGTTTTCCTGCGGTAAAAATTGGCTTATGTGTTATTCTTTTGGTTATTCTAGGTTATACTCTTATAAAAGAATAATATACACACATACATACATATTATAAATAATATATTATAAAGCCCAGGTTTTCATATTGCGCCCTGGGCTTTATAAGTGAAATGGTCAGTTTTAAAATCTAAGACTAAAACTAAATATTATAACAGAAAAATATAATATCCTAGTCTCGCTAAATTATATAAAAGAATTCCATAGATTTAGATAATAACTTGCTGAAAGCGATGATAATTTTTTGTTTAAATTTATTTCAAGGCACGGTGAAAAGCGCTAACGTAGACATTTTTGAGGCTACTGACTTGAAAGCGGCTCGCATAAATGCATATTACTGTGGCAGCTCACTAAAACAGATTGGTTTAACCTAAATATTATATTTAATAGTGGTCCTGATTCAAAGGTGAACCTTATTTGGCTCAACTACCCGGAATTCTCACTCACTCCGTATACATACGCATATCATTGAGACAACCGGGCAGTAAAAAGACACTATAGGTATATGAACAAATGCAGAAATGTACCAACATGAAATGGTAAATGATACAGGTTTGAAGCCATCGTGCACGAAATGTATTCCATCAAACAAAATATAGTCCCGAAAGGAAAACGAGAATGTGAATTCATAAAATGAATGTCAGATCGGGAAAATATACGCGCGAACGAATATAATTTCGAGTGAACGTCCGATACATCTCTACTTTGGTTCCGTATACCCATCACATGTGCAAAAATACTGATAGTTCATTCGAACGGAAAATGATCACGTTCACATAGAAATTGGATTTAGACTGACGCCGTGTGACGTGCTATAGATGTGCGTGCTTACGATAACAAAACGGTTTCCAGCAACAAAATATACTCGTACATAAATTGCGATCATATTTTTTGTAATTTCAGCAATTTTATCACAAGGTTTTGTTTCGGTCAAAGTAAAAGCCTATGAAAAAGGATCATAGTACTGGAACGCATAATTTAAACATTCTTAATGTCGATATAAAAAAATATAATAATGTGTCAGGAAGAAGAAGCATCAGCCCTTTCCAGTATCAAGGTGGCTATAAATGTCGTAGTACTGTTGCCGTTCGATAGATTTGATTATTAAGAAGTACTACTACCTACAACTCTACGTGATTTATAGCTACGTTTGTGGCCAGCTTTAGACGAACATCGCAAATTCATGCTTCGACGTAAAACGTAACTAACTTAAGAAGCGACAAAGACTTGTTTTAAAACACCTAAGTCCCGTCTGAAGGATGTTCAGACGGTCTCCACCGAATCTTCGCTTTAAACAATTGTCGCCTATCAAACTTGTTCTGGAAGTTTTTATTTGCTCGCGGCACGTTCGTCCCCCGAGTTTGTTGCTAGTTGCGCTGGTGTAAGCGAGTTTTAGCTAGCTCTACGGACCTAAAATGTTGCTTTAACTTGTGGAGTTGAATTTAATATTAGACAGGTACAAATACCTATTATTTTTATGTATTATAAACGAAAGCGAAAGTGTAGCTGTACTGATCGCGCCAACTGACCTTCTCAAAAGAAATGACTTAAAAAGTAATCCAACATTCCAACAATCGATAGAACTTCAAATTTTGCTGCTATACTTTTTATCTATTTTATTGAGAGCCTGTTTAGCGTCCCACTGCATGGCAAAGCTTTCCTTTTCTTTCGCGCCACCCGTCTCGATCTTGCGCTTCAAATTGCCAGTTCTGGAGAAACGCGTCCAAGTCATCTCGCCATCTTCTTCCAGGCCAGCCACAACGACGGCGATTATTTTGTGGTACCCATTGCGTTGCTATTTTGCTCATCTATCGGAATGCATGCGGCAGACATGACTAACCCAGTTCCACTTCAGTTTCGCAGTATTTTTGTTAACATCTATTATATTTCGTCGCATCATTCTTCAGATATAAGTACACAACGTAGTCCCTTCTACCTACCAGGCAACATTGCACGCTTTTTAAAGATAAATCCAATCGATTCCAAAGTCGAGAAAAAAAAAATAACTGTCATATCCGGTTGCGCCCCCTCTCTGCGTCCTGCGGCCGGCTCTGTGGCCAACCAGACTCATTCCTTTTTCGTGCAAGGCAACGTGCACACGCTTTCTACTTTGACAAAATGTCGAAGCGCAGTGCTGAAGAACGTTTAATACATTATGAGAGGAAAATTAAAAAAATAAAAGAAAGTGAGGAACGACGGAAAATGGAGGAGCATCGACGTCGAATAAGGCGGATTATTTTCGATTCATCTGATGATGAAAATCCTGCAGGTTAGTACTTTCCATAAGATTTTTTGTTCAGAAAGTGAAAAATCGGGATTGCCTGCGAGGCAATTGCGATAATACGATCAACTGCGAGTTGTTTGTGAGTCATACGTGACAAATCGTACAAAAATGTGTAATCTATATGGATATTCACATTATGTACAGATTATTATCTGCGAGATAATATTGACTTAACTTTTTCGTCACAATTTTTTTTTTCGTCTACCCTCATAAAAATATTAAAAATACGTATTCTATTTTAGAAAACGGTGCCGTTCCCGCTGGCCCTCTAGCGGGTCCGTCTAATCAATCACAAGACCAAAATATCAGGCGCTCCGCCCCGCAAGTCCCCGCGACAACCGCGGAAGTGACAGAGCCGCCTGCTCCCATCCGGGAATCGAATGTGGCCGACGCATTAACATCCGAATCCCAGACCGCTTCAACCGAGGCCCCAGCTGTCTCAAGTGAGATCTTGATCACCTCAACCGAGGCCCCGTCTGCCGCCTCAATTGCCGACACTGCCGTGTCCGACGTCATACCCGATGTAAGCCTGAATCCAGAACTTCTATCTGCTTTAGGAGCGGCTACGTCTGATACTCCCGAATTTGGTGAAAATATTCACGCAAGCCTAGCCAATCTTTGGACTCCTTTGTTGAAGAAAGGTTTGCCCAAAGAGGACAAAGACAAATTATTAAAAAGTTATCTTGTACCTGGCAATTGTCGATTACTTCAAGCACCTAAACTTAATGCGGAAATTTCCGCTGCCGTGTCAGAGGTAGTCAGAGGTCGTGACAAGAAACTGTGTACATTTCAACAGCAGCTAGGCACGGGCACATCAGCGATAAATAAAGCAATGAACACTTTGCTTACATCAGACGATAAAATATTAGCTCTGAAGTACTTAAGCGACAGTTGTCGCATCATGTCGGATTTACATTATTCTTTGTCTAAGGACAGAATCAAATTAATAACTCCAAGTTTGGAAAAAAATTTCTTACACGTGATTCAGGATACTGGATCGGGTCGTTGGATGACTCGGTGTCCCACACGCAAAGAAGAAGAAGGATACTGAACGTGATGAGACATTATTTGGATCCACCTTAGGCGAAAAAATCAAAGCTAGTAAGGCTATTGAGAGGCAAGGCTCTCAGATAAGAAAAGTCGTAACGAGTCATAAGGCGAGCGCTCCACTGCCATCGTCAAGTCGTCCTGCCTCGGGAAATTGGTCAGGACCTCCTCGTTACTCGTCGAACAGGGGGGGGCGAGGAGGCCAGAGGAAACCACCGTCGACCCAACGGCGAACGTACCCCCCGGCTCCAACACCAGCGAAGTCCGCGAATTACAATCAGTCGAAGAGTCGTGCTCCGGCCCCGCAGTAGCACAGGTACATGCAGGCAGAATTCAATTCTATCTCAATTGCTGGTCTAATATTACTTATAATGAAGTCATACTTTCATGGATCGAACAAGGATATTCTATTCCGTTTTGTAAGGAGGTGACTCAACTTCGAGCACCAACTCTCTCGAACCTTTCTTTTATTGAAAGCCAGGAAATGTCTATAGCCATTGATAACTTACTCGAATTAGGAGCGATAAGTCAGTGTACTCCATCAAAAAATCAGTTTATTTCAAGTACTTTTTTAGTACCAAAAGCCAATGGAGGCAAGAGATTTATTTTAAACCCAAAGGCATTAAATAAATTCATTAAGAAAGATCATTTTAAGATGGAGGATTATAGGACTGCCGCGAAACTTATACCTCGCTACGGTTTTCTAGCGACTATTGATCTAACAGAAGCCTATTTGTTAGTTCCTATTTCAGCATCTGATCGAAAATATCTAAGATTTTTATACAAAGATCCTAATTCGGGTAATATAAATACTTTTGAATTCACGGCGATGCCTTATGGCTTATCGGTAGCACCCAGAGTGTTTACAAAAATTATGAAGGAGGTCATGGCATACCTTAGAGGACGTGGTTATAAGTCGGTCATATATCTTGATGTGACACCTATAACGAATGTATAGATAACATACGCGTAACTTTACAGCTGTTACGTTGTCTGGGTTTTGTCGTTAACTATACAAAAAGTACCTTAAAACCTTCGCAAGTATGCAAATTTTTAGGCTTCATGTATGACACAAGAGACTTATCTATTTCACTGCCAACAGACAAGCGTAACAATATTGCAAAGTTGGTGGAAAAATTCACTCGTCTTCCGAGGTGTACGATTAGAGAATTTGCAAAATTAATAGGTGTTCTGATCGCAGCTTGCCCAGCAGTTAAGTATGGAATCCTATATACAAAAATTCTGGAACGCCAGAAATTCTTAGCTTTACAAAAATGTCACGATAATTACGAAGCTAAAATCAGTCTTTTAAGCGTAATTTTACAAGATTTACATTGGTGGCGCGATAATATACTAACAATTCATAATTCTATGAGAGTTACAAGCTTTAGCAAAGAAATCTTTTCCGACGCGTCGCGAGTAGGTTGGGGTGCAGTATGTGATGGCGATAAAGTAAACGGTCGATGGAAGAGCACAGAATCAGAACATCACATTAATTATTTAGAGCTTCTGGCAGCTTTTTTAGGTTTAAAATATTTTATTAAAGACGAGGATGAACACTCTGCAATATTATTGCGTATAGATAACACTACGGCGATATGCTACATAAATCGTCTTGGAGGAATTCAATTTCCTCATTTGAATGAGCTTGCAAGATCAATTTGGCAATGGTGTGAAAAGCGAAACATCACTCTTTTCGCATCGTATATAAACACAAAAGAGAACTGCGCGGACGCAGAGTCTAGAAAGGTAAACCCGGATACAGAATGGGAACTGTCAAATAATGCATTTAGCCTGATTCAACAGAACTTTGGTTGTCCTGAAATTGATCTTTTCGCTTCTCGCAGCAATGCCAAATGTGGCCTTTTTGTCTCTTGGAGACCACAGCCAGACGCTTATACTGTTGATGCCTTTACCATAAATTGGCAATCAAAGTTCTTCTATGCCTTCCCGCCATTTTCTCTTATTCTAAAATGTTTGCGCAAGATTATCGATGATGAAGCTACCGGTATTTTAGTCTTCCCTCACTGGCCATCACAGCCATGGTTCCCTCTTTTGCAAACCTTACTCGATTCACATATACTATTCCTCAATCCTAACAAATTTTTATTACAATCCCATTTCAGACATCATCATCCCCTACACAACAAACTTACCCTGGGTGCCGCCAGGCTTTGCGGGAGGCGTTTAAACGGCGCGGAACTCCTGTCGAGACCCTTGACTTAATGTTAGCGTCACTTTCTGAGAGCACTATCAAGCAATATGGCGTCACATTAAAGTTATGGTGGGATTATTGTGCTTCACGAAATTCTATAATTACTAACGGCTCCATACCATTCGTAATGTCTTTTTTAACTGAACAGTTCAATAAAGGGTGTTCTTACAGCTCTCTTAACACTCACCGTTCCGCATTATCATTGTTTTTAAACGAAAAAATCGGTAACGATGATAACATAAGGCGATTACTTAAAGGGGCTTACAAACTCAAGCCAAATCGACCGAAATATACATCCACTTGGGATCCACAAGTAGTCTTTAACTATATTTCAAATTGGTATCCAAATTTAGAATTGAGTTTAGAGAAAATTACTAAAAAGTTAGTTATTTTATTACCCGACTACGGCAAAGCAAAAAGGAGGGTTATGATTTTGACCTGTATGTATGTATGTATGTATGTATGTATGTGGAAACGAAAACGTTTGTTCCGTCCTAACTTCTAAACAACTTATCAGAATTTGATAAATGAGGTATCGTTTGAAGCGTCTAAACAGTCCGCTGGTTATAGGCTACGTAATGTCACTATACATTACATAGGGCGCCCTCTAGAGCTAAGAATTGAAAAAGTTTATACTACTAGTAATGTCGTGTTGGGTATCAAATGAAAGGGCTTAATAAGCACAGTTCAAAGAAATAGTTGCCGTGTGATGCCAGCTAAGAATAGCACCACCCCATTTCTTTTCCGTGGGTGTCGTATGAGGCGACTACGGGATAACGGGACGCGACGGGTGTCGTAAAAGGCGACTAAGGGACACGAGGAGTTCATGTCTAGGTATTACAATTAGGCGACGGCTGACAACCTGTCACTTAAGTGAAACACGATTTTAAGGGTTAACCTATTAGTCTTTGATGACTTAATGCAATTACCACCCGTATCTGCAACTCGTGTAGGCGCATATTGTTACAAACAACCTGACATTTATGCAGCTGAACCACATTTATGGAGAATGTTCAGTTTCTGTGAATTGGGTCAAAATATGTGACAAGTAAATGACAACAGTTTCGTTGATCTGTTGAACAGCATCAGAGTAGGGAAGTTGACAATTGAGCAATTAGCAATATAAGACACAAGAAGAATTGTAAACGACACAATTAAATACGATGAAATTGTACATCATTTCCAACTTTAAAACATGTAGACCAATTTAACAAAAAAATGTCAGAGCGCTTGGCATTACGAACAAAAATCTATACGATCAATGCAATAGACACTTCAACAGAGTCTAAAACATATGGACAAATACCTAGGCAAGAGCACATACCAAAAGATCCAAATAGAACAGGCGGTAATATAAAAACTATTCAAATCGGTCGGTCAGCCGTGTGGTGCCGGCAGAGTAGAATAGCACCACCCCATCTCTTCCCGTATCCAGCCAGGAAGGCCGAGAGGTTGGCGCAGGTCCTGGGCAGCCCTGCGTTTTCCATAATTGCGTCCCAGGCAACGCAGTGTCTGTGGAGAGGACACCTTCACTCGCGTCACGCGGATAACAACACGGGAAGTGGCAGTGATCAGTTATAAGTCCGCACATATGTGCGTAAGTGCGGGCGCCAGGGGTCGCTTCCGACAGTGGAAGGGTCCATCGTAGGCCCACTGATCAGATACCGCCTGCTCCAAGTTGGGCAGCCCCCGACCAATAAGGTACTGTTCCGTTCCGGTGCTGGTTTGCTCTTTTAGGGTGTAGAGAGCACCAGCCTCAACTGGACAATCGGCGCCGTTACATTTTACACCTGCGACTAAAAGACATAATAGAAACAATTCCCAACACCGCTTATCCATGCGATTTGTAACATGGAATGTCCGTACTATGAGGACAGGCCTCCCTGACACCTGTGTAGGCTCTTCTACCCTTCTACTGACGCACAAGCTCTGCGTAAAACTGCCATTATCGACGCCGAACTCAACAGACTTAACATTGTTGTTTGTGCCTTACAAGAGACCAGACTCCCTGACGAGGGTTCCTTGCGTGAGACACATTACACATTCTTTTGGAAAGGAAAGGACAGCAGCGCTGTGTGTGAGCATGGTGTAGGCTTGGCTATCCGCAACGATCTCTTAACATCAATAGAGGCTCCTTGCGGCACATCGGAACGCACTATGTTGGTGCGGTTAAATACGAATCATGGATACGTAACACTTATTTCTGCTAACGCACCAACATTATCCTCAACGGATGAACCCAAAACACAGTTTTATGACCAGCTTGACCAGTCTCTACGCGGGTTAAGACCATCTGACCGCTTATACAATCTGGGCAATTTTAACACAAGGGTTGGACAGGACAACGTAGCTTGGCCTGATTGTATAGGTAACCACGGTATAGGGAAGTTAAACGAAAACGGCCAACGTTTATTAGAGCTATGCTCTAAACACCTGGGTCAATTTCAACAAGTCTGTTATTTGTCTAATTTTGGTGGCAATTTTTATTTGTTAGTTTTTTGATAATATTTTGATAAATTCTAAGAATATATCACATTTTGATTGTCATGTATCGAGGGCCTCGTTATAGCTATTTTAGTTTTTAAGATATTTAAGTTTAAGTCCACCAAAATTGCAGAGGGCCACCAAAATTAGAAATTTAGCCCACCAAAATTGACTCATGCCACCAAAATTAGAAAAGGGGCCACCAAAATTTGAAAATTATCTGCAATGACCTTTGTGGGTACCTAACGGAATTCTGGGGGATGTGCAGTGATCCTTGTGAGTACCAAACGGAATTCTGGGGGATGTGCAGTGATACTTGTTAGTACCAAACGGAATCCTGGGGTATACGTATGCAGTGATCCTTGTGTGTACCCAACGGAATTCTGAAGTATGTTTAGTGATTTTTGTGAGCATCCAACTGAATTCTGGGGTGTGTGCAGTGATCCTTGAGAATACCTAACGGAATTCTGGGGGATGTGCAGTGATTCTTGTGAGTACCTAACGGAGTTCTGGGGTGTGTGCAGTGATCCTTGTGAGTACCCAACGGAGTTCTGGGGTGTGTGCAGTGATCCTTGAGAGTACCTAACGGAATTTTGTTGAATGTGTAACGATCCTTGAGAGTACCAAACGGAATTCTGGGGGATGTGCAGTGATCCTTGTGAGTACCTAACGGAGTTCTGGGGTGTGTGCAGTGATCCTTGTGAGTACCCAACGGAGTTCAGGGGTGTGTGCGGTGATCTTTGAGAGTACCTAACGGAATTCTGGGGGATGTGTAGTGATCCTTGAGAGTACTAAACGGAATTCTGGGGAATGTGCAGTGATCCTTGTGAGTACTAAACGGAATTCTGGGGAATGCGCACTGACCCTTGTGAGTACCAAGCGGAATTCTTGAAGATGTAAAAAGATCTTGGTGAGTATCTTACAGGATTCTTAAAAGTTGTGTAGCGATGTTCGTGAATAGGAACCTAATGGAATTCTTTGGACGTGTGCGTTAATCATCGTGAGTCTGAGTGACTAACAGAATTCTTGGAATGTGTGCAGTAATTATTGTGTGTACCTTACACAATTTTTCAAGGATTGGACTGTGCAACAATCTTCGTAACTTTGAGTGCCGACCCAAAATTTCGGGAGGTGTGCAGTGATCCTTGAGAATACCTAACGGAATTCTGGGGGATGTGCAGTGATTCTTGTGAGTACCTAACGGAGTTCTGGGGTGTGTGCAGTGATCCTTGTGAGTACCCAACGGAGTTCTGGGGTGTGTGCAGTGATCCTTGAGAGTACCTAACGGAATTTTGTTGGATGTGTAACGATCCTTGAGAGTACCAAACGGAATTCTGGGGGATGTGCAGTGATCCTTGTGAGTACCTAACGGAGTTCTGGGGTGTGTGCAGTGATCCTTGTGAGTACCCAACGGAGTTCAGGGGTGTGTGCGGTGATCTTTGAGAGTACCTAACGGAATATGCAGCGTTTTCAGTGATTACCACATTACGACATACGAAAATATTATCAGTGATCTTAGTAACTAAGCACTGAAAGGGATTATTGGGGGAATCTTGGTAAGTACTAACGGAATTCTGGGGGATGGTGCAGTGATCGAGGTGAGTACCTATGGAATTCGTAGTTTGGTGAGTATTCAGCTTTTTAGATTAGGAACCGATGAATAAACTACCCTATGGAATCTCTTGGAGTAGGCATCTAACAAAATATAAATATACCAAGAAGGAACATGGAAGAACATGAAATTTATATTGAATTTGCAAGTAGAAAGGGCATAAATATACCTGCAGATGATAAAAGGGTTCAGCTTACTTTTTAATCATCATTATTTTTACCGTTTTAAACTGCTTAGTTTGTAAACAGATAAGGATGTCAATTTTGGTGGTTGGAACCAATTTTGGTGGCCTCTAATATGCCACCAAATCCACCAAAATTGGCCCACCAAAATTGAGACAAAGCCTTTTTGTAAATATAAAAAATAAGTGTAAGTTTTAGATCAAAATAAATTCTATAAGTGTAAGGAGTGACAAATGACACATCAAATTCCACAGCAATAGTTTATGGTTGTACACAAAGTAATGAAATAATCGAACCACCAAAATTGCAACCGTTTTTTAGATAATTGCGTAAAGTCTGTACTTACGTTTTTGGCGGGAACATGCATCGTCGCCGCACCCAAGTAACCATCACAAGCGCTTGAGCGCATGTGGCCGGGACGCGGTGTGGCAACAGGGCGTTGGGAATATGCATTAGAGATGAGATACCATCGTTCAAAATTTTTCCACCAAAATTGATTTTTTTTTCGGACACTTCTTTTCACCCGTTTAACTTTATAGTACTTAAGGTAGTTGTCTTAAATATAAAACTAAGAGTTAGTTTACATATCTAGGAAGACATTTGAGCTAGTTGGAAACATCTCATGTCTTGAGGGAAAAAATCATAGAGAGTTTTCTTCTCAAATTTGGATTCCGGACACGCCACCAAAATTAGGAAATGGCGCTTTAGCATTTTTTTTTATTTTTACCCGACTACGGCAAAGCAAAAAGGAGGGTTATGATTTTGACCTGTATGTATGTATGTATGTATGTATGTATGTATGTATGTATGTATGTGGAAACGAAAACGTTTGTTCCGTCCTAACTTCAAAACAACTTATCAGAATTTGATAAATGAGGTATCATTTGAAGTGTCTAAACAGTCCGCTGGTTATAGGCTACGTTATGTCACTATACATTACATAGGGCGCCCTCTAGAGCTAAGAATTGAAAAAGTTTATACTACTAGTAATGTCGTGTTGGGTATCAAATGAAAGGGCTTAATAAGCACAGTTCAAAAAAATAGTTGCCGTGTGATGTCAGCTAAGAATAGCACCACCCCATTTCTTTTCCGTGGGTGTCGTATGAGGCGACTACGGGATAACGGGACGCGACGGGTGTCGTAAAAGGCGACTAAGGGACACGAGGAGTTCATGTGAAGGTATTACAATTAGGCGACAGCTGACAACCTGTCACTTAAGTGAAACACGATTTTAAGGGTTAACCTATTAGTCTTTGATGACTTAATGCAATTACCACCCATATTTGCAACTCGTGTGATGCCGGCATAGAATAGCATCACCCCATTTCTTACCCATGGGTGTTGTAAGAGGCGACTAAGGGACTCGAGGGTGTGTATTGCAATTTAAGGCGACGGGCTGACAACCTGTCACTATAGTGATACACAGTTATCTGATTGACCCTCAAACTTTTGTCAGACGTGGTGTTAATATCCGTTGAACGGCCGTTAACGCTCTGCCTACCCCGTAAGGGATATAGGCGTGATTTATGTATGTATGTATCTGCAACTCGTGTAGGCGCATATTGTTACAAACAACCTGACATTTATGCAGCTGAACCACATTTATGAAGAATGTTCAGTTTCTGTGAATTGGGTCAAAATATGCGACAAGTAAATGACAACAGTTTCGTTGATATGTTGAACAGCGTCAGAATAGGGAAGTTGACAATGGAGCAATTAGCAATATAAGACACAAGAAGAATTGTAAACGACACAATTGAATACGATGAAATTGTACATTATTTCCAACTTTAAAAAATGTAGACCAATTTAACAAAAAAAACGTCAGAGCGCTTGGCATTACGAACAAAAATCTATACGATCAATGCAATAGACACTTCAACAGAGTCTAAAAGATATGGACAAATACCTAAGCAAGAGCACATACCAAACGATCCAAATAGAACAGGTGGTATTATAAAAACTATTCAAATCGGTCGGTCAGCCGTGTGGTGCCGGCAGAGTAGAATAGCACCACCCCATCTCTTCCCGTATCCAGCCAGGAAGGCCGAGAGGTTGGCGCAGGTCCTGGGCAGCCCTGCGTTTTCCATAATTGCGTCCCAGGCAACGCAGTATCTGTGGAGATGACACTTCACCCGCGTAACGCGGATACCAACACGGGAAGTGGCAGTGATCGGTTATAAGTCCGCACATATGGGCGTAAGTGCGGGCGCCAGGGGTCGCTTCCGACAGTGGAAGGGTCCATCGTAGGCCCACTGATCAGTTACCGCCTGCTCCAAGTTGGGCAGCCCCCGACCAATAAGGTACTGTTCCGCCCCGGTGATGGTTTGCTCTTTTAGGGTGTAGAGAGCACTAGCCTCAACTGGACAATAGGCGCCGTTACATTTTACACCTGCGACTAAAAGGCATAATAGAAACAATTCCCAACACCGCTTATACGTGCGATTTGTAACATGGAATGTCCGTACTATGAGGACAGGCCTCCCTGACATCTGTGTAGGCTCTTCTACACTTCTACTGACGCACAAGATCTGCGTAAAACTGCCATTATCGACGCCGAACTCAACAGGCTGAACATCGCTGTTTGTGCCTTACAAGAGACCAGACTCCCTGACGAGGGTCCCTTGCGTGAGACACATTACACATTCTTTTGGAAAAGAAAGGACAGCAGCGCTGTGTGTGAGCATGGTGTAGGCTTGGGTATCCGCAACGATCTCTTAACATCATAATAGAGGCTCCTTGCGGCATATCGGAACACATTATGTTGGTGCGGTTAAATACGAATCATGGATAGGTAACACTTATTCCTGCTTACGCACCAACATTATCCTCAACGGATGAAGCCAAAACACAGTTTTATGACCAGCTCGACCAGTCTCTACGCGGGTTAAGACCATCTGACCGCTTATACAATCTGGGCGATTTTAACACAAGGGTTGGACAAGACAACGTAGCTTGGCCTGATTGTATTGGTAACCACGGTATAGGGAAGTTAAACGAAAACGGCCAACGTTTATTAGAGCTATGCTCTAAACACCTACTGTGTGTTACCAATACCTACTTCAAAGGCAAATCATCTCGCAAAGTATCCTGGAAACACCCTCGTTCTGGTCACTGGCATCAACTTGACCTTATCCTAACCAAAAAGAAAAATCTCCGCGAGACCCTACACACGCGTACATTTCATAGCGCTGATTGTGACACAGATCACTCCTTGGTGGCTTCGCACGTTGCTATAACTCACAAAAAGATCCACTCGTCCAAACTGCCCGGAAGGAAGAAGATCGATCTTCCCAAAACCAGGGATGATGAGTTTGTCCGAAAGTTTGAAGAGTTGGTACGCGATGAAACTGCCACCTGGGACGTAGACGCTCCTATAGAGGAAGACTGGGGCAAAGTAAAAAAGTTTCTAACAGATGTGGCTGGTACGGCTTTCGGCCACCAGAAAGTCAAAAACCAGGACTGGTTCGCTGAAAATCTCGAACACATAACACCCCTGCTCGAGTCCAAACGGCAAGCTGCGCTTACTCATCGCCTTAACCCTTCCGAAAAGTCGCGTGTCGATTTAGCGAATGCAAAAGCTGTATTACAACGCAGATCACGGTACTTTGCTAATGCATACTGGACCGAGCTTTGCCAAAGTATCCAATCGTGCGCTGATGTCGGAAATTTTGGTGGTGTGTATGCTGGCAGTAAAAAGGCCCTTGGTCCTTTGCCTAAAAAAACAGCCCCCCTTAAAGAAGTGGATGGCACTGTTATTACAGATGCCCAACGCCAACTCGAACGCTGGGTAGAACATTATATCGGCCTCTATTCGGAACCAGTTAATATAATGCCGGAAGCTGCAGACTGCATGCCAAAACTAGCTACCTGGGCCGAGTTAGATGACCTTCCTACCATAAGGGAATACCACAAGGCTGTTAAGCAGCTTAAGACCGGTAAGTTTCCTGGAATATGTACCCATGCCGAAATCATCAGGCTCAAGTGCATATTACCCATCCTGCACAATCTGTTGTGTAAATGTTAGGAAGCGGGATATATACCACAAGATATGCGCGATGCTAACATCGTTACCCTATACAAAGGCAAAAGTGACCGCGGTGACTGTAACTATTATCGTAGTATATCCCTTTTAAGTATAGTAGGTAAATTATTTGCTCGGTTAGTCTTATTAAGACTCCAGAAACTAGCTGATCGTGGATATCCCGAATCTCAATGTGGATTCCGCGCCCAGCGTTCCACAACAGATATGATCTTTACACTTCGCCAACTTCAGAAAAAGTGTAGAGAGCAGAGAACACCTCTGTTTGTGGCGTTCGTAGACCTTAACAAAACCTTCGACACCGTTAGCAGAGAGGGCCTTTACACTGCACTTGTAAACATCGGGTGCCCGCCAAAACTTCTGAACCTCGTTAAATACTTCCATATGGACATGAAAGGATCTGTTGTATTTAACGTCAATACATCCGAGCCGTTCGTAGAGGTGTTTGCCAAGGTTGCATGTTGGCTCCTACCCTGTTATGCATGGTCAAACAAACATACATACAAAGATAAGATTATGATGAGTGTATTTTGTTTAATTAACGAGTGATGTTTTAATTGTGAATTTAGCTGCATTTCTATCCAGAAAAAAAAAATACATACCAAAGTGTTAAACTAACCTTCAACCCCAAAATAATTAAAATAAAAACCAGTTCAAAAACTAACACCCGACTACTGAGATATCGCGCTCTAAAAAGTAAGAAACAAGAAATCTGGAATATTAACTACAAACAATTTAATATCTATAGTCCACGAAATTTATACGAAGATATGACATATAATTATATATATAAATGTGTATTAAATAAAAAAATATTTTGGTTTATAGGTGATAGCCGTGGTCGTATGCCACCTACTCTAGTACTTAGTAGGTGATATCATAAACTTGCACAACATAATTAGGTAAGGCAAACTGGCATACGTCCACGGCTATCACCTATAAACCAAAATATTTTTTTATTAAATATACATTTAAATATATAATTATGTGTCATATCTTCGTATAAAATTCGTGGACTATAGATATTAAATTGTTTGTAGTTAATATTCCAGATTTCTTGTTTCTTACTTTTTAGAGCGCGATATCTCAGTAGTCGGGTGTTAGTTTTTGAACTGGTTTTTATGTTGTATTTACTTATTATTGTTAATTATCATATGCACATTTAAAAACAAGCGTATATTTTTTGAATTTTTTTATTTATTGCTGTATCTGTACTTCTGACTAGGATTTTCAGCTCGGACACGTTAAAAACACGTCTGGGAAAATGAGCCACCTACTGTGTGTTACCAATACCCACTTCAAAGGCAAATCGCAAAGTATCCTGGAAACACCCTCGTTCTGGTCACTGGCATCAACTGGACCTTATCCTAACCAAAAAGAAACACCTCCGCGAGACCCTACACACGCGCACATTTCATAGCGCTGATTGTGACACAGATCACTCCTTGGTGGCTTCGCACGTTGCTTTAACTCACAAAAAGATCCACTCGTCCAAACTGCCCGGTAGGAAGAAAATTGATCTTCCCAAAACCAGGGATGATGAGTTTGTCCGAAAGTTTGAAGAGTTGGTACGCGACGAAACTGCCACCTGGGACGTAGACGCTCCTATAGAGGAAGACTGGGGCAAAGTAAAAAAGTTTCTAACAGATGTGGCTGGTACGGCTTTCGGCCACCAGAAAGTCAAAAACCAGGACTGGTTCGCTGAAAATTTCGAACACATAACACCCCTGCTCGAGTCCAAACGGCAAGCTGCGCTTACTCATCGCCTTAACCCTTCCGAAAAGTCGCGTGTCGATTTAGCGAATGCAAAAGCTGTACAACGCACATCACGGTACTTTGCTAATGCATACTGGACCGAGCTTTGCCAAAGTATCCAATCGTGCGCTGATGTCGGAAATTTTGTTGGTGTGTATGATGGCATTAAAAAGGCCCTTGGTTCTTTGCCTAAAAAAACAGTCCCCCTTAAAGAAGTGGATGGCACTGTTATCACAGATGCCCAACGCCAACTCGAACGATGGATAGAACATTATATCGGTCTCTATTCGGAACCAGTTAATATAATGCCGGAAGCTGCAGACTGCATGGCAAAACTAGCTACCTGGGCCGAGTTAGATGACCTTCCTACCATAAGGGAATACCACAAGGCTGTTAAACAGCTTAAGACCGGAAAGTCTCCTGAAATGATGGTATCCATGCCGAAATCATCAGGCTCAAGTGCATATTACCCATTCTGCACAATCTGTTGCGTAAATGTTGGGAAGCGGGATATATACCACAAGATATGCGCGATGCTAACATCGTTACCTTATACAAAGGCAAAAGTGACCGCGGTGACTGTAACTGTTATCGTGGTATATCCCTTTTAAGTATAGTAGGTAAATTATTTGCTCGGTTAGTCTTATTAAGACTCCAGAAACTAGCTGACCGTGTATATCCCGAATCGCAATGTGGATTCCGCGCCCAGCGTTCAACAACAGATATGATCTTTACACTTCGCCAACTTCAGGAAAACTGTAGAGAGCAGAAAACACCTCTGTTTGTGGAATTCGTAGACCTTAACAAAGCCTTCGACACCGTTAGCAGAGAGGGCCTTTACACTGCACTTGTAAACATCGGGTGCCCGCCAAAACTTCTGAGCCTCGTTAAATCCTTCCATATGGACATGAAAGGATCTGTTGTATTTAACGGCAATACATCCGAGCCGTTCGTAGAGGTGTTCGCCAAGGCTGCATGTTGGCTCCTACCCTGTTATGCATGGTCAAACATACATACATACAAAGATAAGATTATGATGAGTGTATTTTGTTTAATTAACGAGTGATGTTTTTATTGTGAATTGAGCTGCATTTCTATCCAGAAAAAAATATTTTTACCAAAGTGTTAAACTTACCTTCAACCCCAAAATAATTAAAATAAAAACCAGTTCAAAAACTAACACCCGACTACTGAGATATCGCGCTCTAAAAAGTAAGAAACAAGAAATCTGGAATATTAACTACAAACAATTTAATATCTATAGTCCACGAAATTTATACGAAGATATGACATATAATTATATATTTAAATGTATATTTAATAAAAAAATATTATGGTTTATAGGTGATAGCCGTGGTCGTATGCCACCTACTCTAGTACTTAGTAGGTCAGATCATAAACTTGCACAACATAATTAGGTAAGGCAAACTGGCATACGTCCACGGCTATCACCTATAAACCACAATATTTTTTTATTAAATATACATTTAAATATATAATTATATGTCATATCTTCGTATAAATTTCGTGGACTATAGATATTAAATTGTTTGTAGTTAATATTCCAGATTTCTTGTTTCTTACTTTTTAGAGCGCGATATCTCAGTAGTCGGGTGTTAGTTTTTGAACTGGTTTTTATTGGCACTGAGTACAGCACACAGAGTGCAAACACTATCACTACTAAAATTAGAGAATGTGTCAATTACTCAGAACGGGGTTAAGATAGCCGTAACCGACATTATTAAAACGTCTGCTCCTGGTCGAGATCAACCCATTTTATATTTACCTTTTTTTAATGAAAATTTAAAAATATGCCCTGCTTCTGTCCTCAAGGATTATATTTTTTTAACAAAAAATATGAGGTCCACGAATGCAGGAAATCTACTGCTGACCCATAAAGCCCCAAATAGGGCAGCTACAGCGCAGACCATCAGTCGCTGGATAAAGCAAGTGCTGTCGGAGAGCGGAGTAGATGTAGGTATATTTAGCGCGCATAGTACACGACATGCCGCTACATCAGCCGCATTCGCTGCAGGTATAAGCGTAGATACAATAAGAAAAACTGCTGGATGGACCAGCGCTTCCACTGCCTTTGCCCGCTTTTACAATCGGCCTATTAACGACGAAAGTATTTTTGCTAGGGCAGTGGCCTTTCCAAATGAATGAAGTATTAAGTATATTATTTTTGTTATTTCGTTCGTTGATTTGTCTGATTAGCTTACTTAATGAGTTTTTTTTTTGTTATGCAACAATAAATGATTAAATTATAATAAATGAGTTTTAACTTAATTTTACCTTACAATCTTATAACTAGGGACACAAAGCTTTTATCTCTAAATATCTACGTTGTGTACTTATATCTGAAGAATGATGCGACGAAATATAATAGATGATTAAACGAACTTAAAAAGTGAAGTTCGATCACTATTATATGAGTCGCATCATTCGAAGATATAAGGTCCCTCCCAACCCAGTAAAATAAATCACATAGTACCTAACTTATGATTAAGCCCTGCATTAAAGCTTTGTGTCCAGATCTCTGAAGGAATGAGTCTGGTTGGCCACAGAGCCGGCCGCAGGACGCAGAGAGGGGGCGCAACCGGATATGACAGTTATTTTTTTTTTCTCGACTTTGGAATCGATTGGATTTATCTTTAAAAAGCGTGCAATGTTGCCTGGTAGGTAGAAGGGACTACGTTGTGTACTTATATCTTCGAATGATGCGACTCATATAATAGTGATCGAACTTCACTTTTTAAGTTCGTTTAATCATCTAGTATGCCGGTTTTTGGGCGCAGAGTTGTGTTCCTGACCCTGTCGATCCTATTAATAATTAGTATACTGTGCTCCATGACGCGTTGGCAAACCTTGAGTTTGGACTTTTGCGCTTCAGTCAAAGACCATTTTTGTGCGCCGTACGTCAGAACGGGCAGAATACAAATGTCAACGAGTTTCCGCTTCAGTGTCAACGGAAAGTCTCCCTCGCTTCTTCATGAACCAGAAAGCTTTCCAGGCATTTTTGATACGTCTTTTGACTTCTTTGTGCTGCCGGATTTCGAAGGATGCTATCTGGACCAAAAATCTCGTCGTCAATTTTACTTTATTTTTCTTTGTTTTGTCAGGAAATCTTACAGCTATGTAATTTTTTCTTGAGTTTGCACAACTATTACTCATCACATTAAAACAATTTTAAACGAAGGAATTATAAAATCCAAAATAAACACAACTTCAATCCGTTTAAAATTATTTTATTGTTATGAGCTATATACTTATAGTAACAATAGTATGACTTAAATAAACAACTCTGGGCCATAAAATAAATAAGTTTCATGCATAACAAATAGCACAACTTCTTTCAATTTCTAGAAACACATCCAAATCCAATGTCATCACTTCAGACCGCTTGGCCAGCAAGGCGACGACAGGTGTCGCGGTAAGATGTTAGATAGGGAGTAGGGGGCTTCTTAGCGGTTAGCTACCGTTAGTTGCCTATAGGTAAATGCAACATTTTACCACCACAAGAGGAACGTTCATCCCCTTTATCCCCCTTGAGTGGTGCACTACCGATCACGTAGTTTCACACCGTGTTTGTTAGCTATCAAAAGTCTTACCTTGGATAATCTTTGTGGTCGCAATCGCAAGTAACACTTAAAATTCGGTATATGGAAATATTTTTGAAAACTTGCAATATTTTCAAGCGCAAATCGTTCCTTGCCCGTGAATGTTGCAAGTGCATCTTAATACCAGTAACGCGTGGCACGGCTTTGTCTACCGGGTAAGTTTTGCAACTAACACCAGCGTAATAATTGTAAACCTTACACGGGAAGTGTTTTCAAATTTGGTTTTCAATTTATCGCGGGTATTCATCGCATATACTATCACCGATCTGTAAAGAATTAATTAGTCGCTGGGTATTAGTTGCAAAACTAACGCGGTAAATGGAGTCGTGCCACGCGTTACTAGTATTAGGATACACTTACAAAATTCGCGGCAAGGGACGAGCTGCAGTAGCCCAGATGGAAGAGGCGTCCCCACTAATAATGTCGCAAAAATTGTATACCTACCTAGAACAGATGTACGGTGGAGTTCAAATGAAGAAGGTGGGTTCTCGAGTGAAGGGCACGTCGCGGCAAGTGTAACGTTGGACGCCCTCCAGCCAGATGGACCGATGACTAGGCGGCTGGTAGCGACTGGATCGCGAAAACGCCTATGTCCAGCAGTGGATTGCAATAGGGCGATATATGTATGTTTATACTTTTTGTAGATCATTACTGGCAGTATTGTAAAAATCCAATAAATCAACATTGAACTGTCAATGAGGTCAATTCGGGATTTAAATTTTCCTTACTTGCCTTAAATTAGTGCTGTCACTTTCCATCAAATAGGTTTAGAAAAGGCTAGAAGATATCTAAGTCCTGTCATTTTTAAAAACGTCAAGGGTTTTTTCGCCTTTCCTAGTCAATTTAGTCGCCATTGTTTTGATTGTCGCCTTATTTTGACAAATGACACGTATTTTGCATGAAATTATAAGACATGACACGACTAAAATATCTCCTATCCTTTTCTAAACCTATTTAAAGGAAAATGACAGCACTAATTTAAGGCAAGTAAGGAGAATGTACATCCCGAATTGTGGCCATTATTATTTGAATATGCCTTACCCTACCACACACTAAAAACACTGTCCAACTAAACGTGACTAGACTTTTTGTTGTTTTTAACTAAGAAAGAATGGAAGCCACTAATCCAAGTCAAGTGTGCCACCGGATGCAAAGACAGATGGTCCACAAAATGGTCCAATCTTTTGCGTTACTAGTCCGTAACCGGGGACACGGTCTTGGCTGCCCGCCATAGTTCTATTTCCTCTTTTTTAGATTGATACTAGTGATTTAGCTCCAGCAATAAAGCTACTGAAATTCCTAAATAAAAATAAAGCTGGCTGTCTTAAATCGAATTGGAATTCCTAGTTCGCGACGTGCTGCAGCTTGCTTTGTTGAAATCAGAGCGCAGCTTGTAAAAAGTTTGGTCTCTTTTTAGTCAAACTTAGTTTTATAGCCGGTAATAAAAACCAGACAAAGGTTTCCACTTGTGAACAATTTGCTTTTCTAATGAATTTATTTTAGGAAGCAAATGTCGCTTTAGTGTGCCAACTGCTAAGTAAACGAATTAGTCGTCAAATCTGTGATTCTGAACTTTGACAGATAAAGTGGTTGTGACATTAAGATCTTTGGGTTGTAAGTTTTAACCAAAGAACGCTGGCCTGAAAGAACTTTTAACTGAAGAAAACTGATCTGAATGATTGCTCTGCCGAGTAAATGTGTGCCCTTTTTCATGAGATTATATCAGACCAGTGTTGCACACAGTTCAAACAATGCTTGTAATGAAAAGCAAACAAGTCCACACCAGCCGAGTATAATATGAACTGAGATAAATTTACACTTGGTATACGGTATAAAGTTTTTGTATTAATTTCATAGCTCTTACCTAGGTGAACTCAACGCAAGATATTTTCATATTCTCACAGCCCTCTAAAGGCAAAATAAGAATATGCTGTACACGATTCTCCACTTTCACAATGTATTTTGTTCGTAGACTTTCTCGCTAGAAAAACAATAACATTACTTTAACAACTTTTGAAACGGTGAAAAGAGAACAGGGTCCCAATAAAAATGCACCTTTACGGACCTCTACAGAATCTATTTAGCCGTACTGTGTTCAGCATTTTAACCTACCTACTTAAGAGATCAACCTGTAATGGTTATTCTTAAAAACAATACGGAGAGCCAGAATATCTTGATCCCTTAAATTGGGTGAGTCAATAAAATATGCAAGAAGAGCCGCCGTTTCATTTGGACCTTTAAGAGTACGTTAGTATGCATCTTTAAATTTCTATAGGGCGAATACGGTCTCGACAATACTCGTAAGTCTTAGAAAGATACTTAAACATTTCAACACATTGTTCCTTTACCTTTGTGCCCATTGGGACTGTTTACCTGAAAAATGTTACAGAAAATATAAAATAGGCTCAACAGGGTCTATCTACATACTTTTTTTTTGTCAGTGTGTTAAGATTTAAGTACAAAAAAGACGTTTTGGATACTTTTGTCAGGAGTTGAAAAGTTCCGATGCTGGACTTTTTGTTCTTAACTTAGGTATTTGGCGTCGCGGAATTTACAATAGCATGGCAATAATCTGTAATTTCTTTGTGTGGTTTTCCTCAGGCCTCGTCGTTCAATGATGAAGTATGCAGTTGCAAAATATAATAATATTTTACCGCTTTTGATACAATTTGGCATAAGCATAGACAGGAAATTAAGAAAGGACAAAAAGTACTTTTTACCGCAGGAAAATCTATCAATCCTGAAGTAAATCATAAGAAACATAGCGCATTATGCCAAAAAATACATCAAACGAGGATTCGTTGTGTGGATTGCTTTGTTTTTTGTGTCAGGCAATATATAGTTGTTGTTTTACTCTCTAATGCGGACGAAGTTGCGTTTAAAAGCTAGTACGAGTATAACCTATAGCACAGCAAGAAAAATATAGAGACCATTATATTCACGTGCACGGTGCCGTGTGATGCTGGCTTAAAATAGCATCACTCCATTTCATTCCAGCGCGTGTCGTAAGAGGCTACTAAAGAACTCAGACGCTTTGCCTACTAAGGCGTTATGTGTGTATATGTATTAAATCCACCTTCCCGAGACACATGAAAGTCCACGTATTTCTAGGATTATAGCCGGCGTAGATTATTGACGGCCGATGTGGCGGTGTGGTAATGCGACGCAAAGGTTCCGGGTTCGATTCTCGGTGGGGCACTGACAAAGTTGATATATATCAGTTTATCGCATTGTTAATTGTTCCCAGTCTGGTTAGCGTATTGCAGGCTTAACCACCTGATTGTCCGAAAGGAAAGATGGTTCCGTGCTTCCCGTTGAGCCCGGTTTCTGTCTATGATTACTTAGACGGCGGTTATTACACAACCTTGTCAGAGGCCTATTACTGGTAGTAGGCGAACACTCAGGCACCAGGGTTCATCGCGTCATTGGAAGGCTCCAACTACTAGTAAGAGGTGGTTGAAAAACTCAGCCACCAGGGTTTATCGGGTCATTGGACCGCTCGGTGCTCCACACGAAAAAGAAGCAAGCCGGCGTACTCTTAGCCAAATATTATGTCTAGGAGTACGCCAGACTCTACTTTAGTTACACTCCGTAGGGCTATATCATGAAATATAAACTAGACAATATTGAGCGTGGGGCATGATTCGTGGCCGTAAAACTCTACTTACCTACTTTATTATGTCTCTATCTCTTTTACCCGTCCCCTGATATTTTATTCACCGTTTCGTTTTCTACTTCTGAAAATTTGATGGCATTGTCCTGTTTCTGTAAAGCGTTTGTGGAGTTTGTTGTTCAGTTTACGTAACAAATTAACAGGACAGTGCGGGTCAATATGTACTTATGATTAGGTATTTGATCCTCCAGTTTCAATTTACATACACACATACATACATCACGCCCATAATCCCTTGCGGGGTAGGCAGAGCGTAAACGGCTGTAAAAAACGGACATTTACGCAACGTCTGACAAACATATGAGGAACATTCGGAAAATTATGTATCGCCATAGTGACAGGTTGTCAGCCTATCGCCTAAAATTGCAATACACACCTTGGACTCCCTTAGTCGCCTCTTACGACTCCCACGGGAAAGAAATGGGGTGATGCTATTCTAAGCCGGCATCACACGGCTTTCAGTTTACTTCGTAGTTTAAATAATATTTTAGACAGTTCTCCCACTTGTCGTCCGTCGCTGCGTATTTTTCGATTGTCAAGTGACAAACGCATCCGTAAACGCATAGTAGCTGTATGTGTACGGGAAAAGATTGGAATTCGCAATTTCATCTCGTTTGATAGACGAATGCGTTACGGTGCGTAAAAATATGCAGCCACGGACGGCATGTGAGAGACCACCTTACTATAAAGTTATTTTACAAAATACTTATATTTTTTTCAAAAAAAGTATTGTTGAAAGGGTTTGAAATATAAAAATTTGATAAGTGAAATGATTTCTTTGATATGCATTGTAAATAAAAATTTCCCTTCTAAACCCATTTATGTCGCGGTGTGAAGTGGATTTTTTAATTACTTTGCTGGTACAGAAAACCTTGTACAAAAACAAAAATAAAAAGTAATTAAGTTAAAAGGGAACCCCAAAAGCTTTTTTATAAACGCACTTGTTTAATCAACTTTTGAAATTGGGTCAAAATATTTAGAATCTTATGTACTAGCTTTTACCGATTCACAGATTCTCCACGTAAGTTGTTATTTCTCATACAATTTATAATTCTGCCTCTGAACTAGATATTGTTCTATGCAGAACATTCCGTTGCAGATTACGCCACTGGTGTGGCTCGACACTTATGGACCTGCTGCTTTCAGCTCTGTTTACTCTGTCTCAACTCGCCGTGTCTAATTGAAAGCAAACTGTCACACAAAGACGGGACAGTGGCTTGTATTGTTAAACTTCTACAAACTCGTATAAAGAACGTTTCTGTATAATAGGGCAGGGGATTATTTTAGAACAATACATACACATATCACGCCTTTAATCCCTTGCGGGGTAGGCAGAGCGCAATCAGTCGCAAAAAACGGTCATTTACGCCACGTCTGACAAATATTTGAGAATCATGCGGAAAATTGTGTATCGCCTTAGTGACAGGTAGTCAGCTCATCGCCTACAATTGGAATACACACCCTAGTGACAGGTTGGTAGCCCATCGCCTAAAATTGCAGTACACACCCTCAAGTCCCTTAGTCGCCTCTTACGACTCGAAATTGAAATTGAAATTGAAATTGAAATTCTTTAAATTGAAATTGAAATTGAAATTCTTTATTCAATGTAGGATAGTATTATCATATCACTTATTGACGTCATGAACCGTCATTGTAAAAAAAAGAAATTTGTGTCACACAATTTTCTTTTTTTTATAACAATTTTGTAATGTCCTACTAGAAAACCGGCTCGGGCGGGAGAAAAAAATAAAAATCAAAGCACTGCCACGGGGCTGGCCAGGTTAATCACACGGCATGTAACTTTACGCCACCACCATCTGAAAACGATATTTGTTTCAAATTGAAGTCAAGATTTTTAAAGCGTGTAGTTTACATGCGTATAATTAATCGGACCTCCTGAACAGGAAAAACCCACCAAAAAACCTGCCCAGAAGTGCTCCTACTCTAAATTAACAATCTTACTAGCCCCTAAGCTACCCTAGCTAATTCTGTAAGTAAAAAAAATATGTATAGACCAAAAATGGATACATATTTTTTTTTTTTTGTAAAAATTGAAGTAGATAAATCTACCAGTTTTAACTTATAAAATATTTACTTTAAACAATTGAAATTACATCCATGCAGATTTGTAAAATTATGTCAGTTGTAAACTCCACGCACGCCCCATTTTGGTATTAAAAATGAGTGCGTGTTTCTTGTGCTGCGCTGGAATTTCAGAGCTCCATGCCTCTTTGTCATTAATGTACTCATCTAACTTGTAGTAAGCTTTATAACATAATGTTTTCTTGATAACAGACTTAAATTTACTTTCTGATAAACTCAATATATCTTCCGGTATTTTGTTATAGTATCTTATACTTAGACCTTCAAATGAAGTCCTAACTTTAGCGAGTCTATGCTTAGGTTGATCTATTTTATTTTTACTCCTTGTATTGCGATTATGCCTGTCACAATTTCTAGTGAAAGTATTTATATTTTTTCTAACATACATGATATTTTCATAAATATATTGACACGGTACAGTCATAATATTAATTTCCTTAAACAGTTCCCTTAGGGAATCACGACTGCAAAGTTTATAAATTGCTCTAATGGCCCTCTTTTGGAGAATAAAAATTTAAATTCTACTCCCATGGGAAGGAAATGGCGTGATGCTATCCTAAGCCGGCATCAGACGGCATAGAAAAAACATAAGCATTTAGAACAATCTGACTGTAAATTAACTGCTGTTTGGCCGCCATTTCGCATTTTAAGATTTTTCAGATCATTTAGTTATATTTTTTTTGTAAAGTTAACATAAAATCATCATCATCATCAGCCCACGTCCACCAACTGGAGGGCAAAGGTCTCTTCTCTTTTGCGGTTATCTTCACCATGCGCCTACCTATTGTCATACCTACATGTAATTCATTAATAATGTCCACTTAAATAGTTCTTTTACAAAAAAGAGTTAAAATAAAACGAATGTTAGTCCAGTATTCTAAATAATAGTAATCAGCAATGAACGGCTATTATTAGTTTAAAAGCATGTAATTGGTTCCCCTATTGACATTTTCTTACAATTAATAACCTGCCGACATTTTCTGGTGCAAAGGTTCTGCTTTGAAACTTTACATATCTAATAAAGGGTCGTAAAATATGTTAGAGAATTATTCAGAAACTAGATTTTCGCCCAGCGGTTTCACCCGCTATCACTAATTTTCTCACCACTAGTAGTCGGCGGTTGAATAACTCTGACACCAGGGTTCATCGGGTCGTTGACTATTCGGTGTCCCCCAATGATTCGCCTTCCAATAACGGCTTGTGGTCGTTTTCTTTTTCTTTATTTAAATATTACCTACCTAGTATGATTGTACTTGTATAGATAAGTAGTTATTTATTAAATTGTAGATACACTTCTAAAATCTTAATATCTTACGATTTAAAAAAAAATCTAAGTTATCCTGTTATTCTATTACTAAATGCAATTTCCATCTGTTTAATTAGATAATGGAACAGTATATATTTTTAAGAATATTTTGTTTTATTAGGCACCAAAGTACAACAGGTAGCAATCACTAATGTATTTTATAGATACATAAACTGTTAAGACCGCTAACCTACGCGCATTAATACAGCATGAACAATTGGTAGGATGAGACATAAACAGCCACAATAGTCCGCTGCTGTGTCATATTCACCATGTTAAGCGCAGTGCAAGATTATTGCTTCCACAGGAAACCCTGCTGCCCATTGCCTGGTGCCTATGTTATGAAACTACAGGCTACAAGTCTACAGGTGAATTTCTTAGTACATTGCGTAGCCGGTGCATATTCCTGGTATCATAATGGCTAACCGACTACGCAATGAACAACGAATTTCACCTGTAAAATTGTAGCCTGTAGTTTGATAATATCGGGTACTGGATGAGTTTATCCGGCGCGCCGCCGCCAATACTTACTTTGTGGTTTACCCCTGAGTCGCTTTTAACGACACCAACGGGTATTACTGGGGTGATGGCGATCACATGGCGGTAGAATACAAGTACAGGTCCAAAAAACATATTTATTTTTACACCCCCTGTATTCCAAGTTCTAACATGCTTTGTGTAGCGTCACTCAGGAAGGCCCACTTAACGCCTGCCGAGTCACCCTCCAATTTATAATCAAAAGAATACGTGCGATCATTTAAAAATCGATCTCATTAAGAACCCACTTAGGGCCTTTTAAGGGCATTTCTCATGACATACACCATGTAAAAAAAACTACTTTGCTTACATACATACATATATCATGCCTTTATCCCTCGCGGGGTAGGCAGAGCGTAAACGGCCGTAGAATAGCTGACATTAACGCTACTTCTGACATCAGACGTTTGAGGGTCATTCAGAAAATTGTGTATCACCATAGTGTTAGGTTGTCAGCCTATCGCCTAAGTGCAATACACTTGAACTTTCCAGTCTCTTATTCGCCTTTTACTACACCTACGGGAAAGAAATAGAGTGATGCTATTTCAAGCCGGCATCGCACAACCTTGCATAGTGCAATAATTCGTAGGGACACGGTGACATTTCTACTGCTGTCTAGTTGTTTTGTTCACCAGTACAGACCTAATTTTCAAAAAGCGAATTTTTTATGCTTTGATAAACTTGAGTTTACTGTGTGATGCCGGCTTAGAATAGCATCATCCCATTTCTTTCCCGTGGGGGTCGTAAGAGGCGACTTAGGAACTCGAGGGTGTGTATTGCAATTTTAGGCGATGGGCTGATAACCTGTCACTATAGTGATACACAGTTATCTGATTGACCCTCAAAAATTTGTCAGACGTGGTGTTAATATCCGTTTTACGGCCGTTAACGCTCTGTCTACCCCGTAAGGGATATAGGCGTGATTTATGTATGTATGTATGTGTAAAATCTTGAGAAAAAACTTCGAAGTTTATTAAAACGTTTAAATTACTTCTTCCACATAGTCTTTAGTTAGGTGACCAAATCATACTTTTGGTTATCTAAAAGGTCAACGATCTGAACCAGGACTTTTTCTATGGTTTTATTTTGCACTCACAGTGCTATATTACTTTCATAAATGAAAACAAGAAATTGTCGTCGCTTCGAGACGAGTACCAAGAGGTTGAAGATTTCGTCGGCTTACGTCGGGGCGCCGGTAGCTCAGTTGGCAGAGCAGTGGAACGGTACTCCACGGTCCCGGGTTCAAGTCCCGGCGGGCGCTGACATTTTTTCAATTTCTTATTTTCATTCAGGACTTTTTCCTTTATAAAGGGCGCCACAATCTGAGAGACCACCTCAAGGGACTAAGGCGAGTCATTCGTTCATTGACTCATTCGCAATAAAACACCCAGTACTAAGTGCGAGCAATAAAAGTGAGTGAAGTAGGTAGCTAGGGTACTGTACGTAGAATTTTTAGAAATATTGTAAAATTTTCTACTGTGGGCAGGATTTGAACCTGCGACTTTTGCCATTTTCTAAGGGCGACGCCTTTTCAGTCTGGAATATCGCGGCTCATCTCTTGCCCGCAAATTTTGCAAACGTATGTTATTGCTAATAACGCGTGGCACGGCTCTATCTACCGGATTAGTTTAGCAACAAATACCCAGCGATCCATTCTTTATAGATTTAATGTAGTCTAAACGATGAAAATCCGCGATGAATTGAATGCGAAGCCTAGACGGAATTGGTGTCGTCACTAGTAAAAGTCGCAGGTTCAAATCCTGCCAGCGGTAGAAAATTTTGCAACTTCTCTTAAAATTGTATACATACCACGGGAAATGTTTTAAAATTTGGTACTGTACATACAAATTGAGAGAAAATAAATGAATACACACAAAATTCCAAACGCAGTCCGTCGCGGAGTTTCAGTCAGTAAATATTTGACGTCATATTCATATAGTTTCCTTTCCCCAACAGGAGTACGTTTATTTATACTAGAATAGAAAAAATACATTAAATCTAATGTGATAACTTAAAAAATGCAATCGTTACTTGTTTCAGGACAGAAGAGCTATTAGAAGAAAAAATAATATCGGAACAATAGTTTTCAGATATACTTGTACCTACAAACCCAAACCCAAAGGTTGTCTCGTAGAGATCGCTTTCAGCGATAAGATCGCAAATGCGCATCTTTTATTTAAACTTTACTGTTATGTGTTTACAATGTGCGTACTTTTTTAACTTTATTCTGATACTTAAGGAACCCTAAAATAAAAGAGAGAAACTCAATCAACCTAAGTAACAATGGACCGATAATGGCCGCGACGCACAAAAGGAAAACGTCTTTATTTTAATGACTTAAACCGAAGCGATCCCCGTTTAATTAAGATAATACGTACTAATACAGTAGAAATACAGAGATTCTTCTTTATCCAGCATAATTAAATAAACATTTTGGTACTTGTTAGTTTAGTACTACCCAGGCAATGTTCATCACTAAAACCTTTATCACTACATATTCACTATTAAGTAGAGTCGCTTTCCGTGATCTTTAAAACTACGCAACGGATTTTTATACGGTTTTTTTTATAGATAGAGTGATCCTAGAGGTAGATTTTTAGGTACATTTTATCGCGAAAAGCATTGTTCCTCCAGGAAAATGGGTAGCAGCGGATGAAGCCGTTAGGCAGGGCAGGTCGCTAGTTTGCGCATATAGAAGAAAATAGTACTCAAATTAATTTTTTTAAGTAAGTGTGCAAGTTTCCCGAAAACATAACAGCCCTTGAATAAAATAAAAACATTACTATGTATCACAAGTAACAACCCCAAGTTATTAACTTGTTTTTTTGAAACCCTCTCTAAAAGTGTTGACACCTTTTCCAAAAATGAAGAATTTTTTATGTCCTTTTATATGCCGTCAAACACTTTTTCAGCAGCTGGCATTTCACTCAAACCTGTCCGTCCGTGAAATGTTCCGTTCCGGCCCATTCTAGCCAGTACGTTAAAACATAGTTGCTAAAACTCTTGACAAGCCTGATCACTAGTTACTCGTAGTTTCAAATTCGAGAATAGAATAGAACTGAAATTCGCAATTCTAGCGAGCCGGTACTGGCCAATGAATGCATTTGAAAATCGAACGGCACATTCATTAGACTAGGACTGTCGGTTGGTGGTCTAGCAAGGTCCTAGACTTGCCTCTTATAATGGGAATAATTTTATACCACCGATTTTACAAGTCTCAAACCCGGTTAATTGGAACAACAGCAAGGTAAAATGCTCCGTATTCGATGTTAACTTGTAACTTAGATCAGTTGTACACGTAGGTTTAGAAATACCTACACTTTAATTATTTCTAATTACGGACACAAAACAATGGTTTTCTCACCTGTGCCATGTATTATCATTGTACAGGTACAGGTCCACATTTACAGGCGGAAATCTGCCTGTAACGCACTTGTAGTTACAATTTACAGGTTACAGGCGTTTTATGAAGACACTTGTAAAGCTACCACTGTCAGTACCGCTCCAAAATCTCGACTACAGGTAAATTTTAAAAGTCGATGTACAACACTATCGATTCATTCATTTCATTCACTCAAATTCAACGTCAATGTTATAGCACAGATTAAATAATATGAAAGTATGTAAACACTTAGCTGAATATATGAGACATTACACTGAAAATTATTATTTTAATAAAAAGGAAATTATAAAAATGAAATCAACAATATTTCTAATTAGAATCATATTATTGTAAGAGTACGTTAAAATAGTACTGTTGTGAAGGGTCGTTGGACGACTCGGTGTCCCACACGAAAAGAGAGAGATAATAATAATCCACAATTGACGATAAAGTTTTGCTTTATTTAACGCCTCGAGCAAAATAATTTGGCAAGGAACGCATTTTGAGTACTTTTGAACATACTGAATAGATTTTTATGCAGAAATCTTGCACTTGTAAAATAATTACCTAGGTCAGACGACCTGTAAAATTATTCACAAGTTGTAAGTTTTTACAGTTGTAGTTTACAAGTCTTTTGATGAACACCTGTAAAAACTTTTTGATTGTGTTTTTAAAAGCAAAATGTACATTATGGTTTGTCGATGGAAATCTACAGGTGCCTGTAGCTGTGACTTGTAAAATTGTAGACCTGTAGCTTTAAAAAACGCCTGTAGTTGTAATTTTCATCAGTGTTGCTATTTAAATATTAATTTTGGCGCGATGTTGCCACTTTTTCGCCTGTAGAATTGTAATTGTTCAATGATAGCACAGGCCACTGGTACGATGGTTGTCGCTTAGAAAATTATGTTAAAAACAAACCCTTTCCACGATGTTTTCTTTCGAAAGAAAGGAGTTTTTTGAAGAAAATGATAAGGGTTTCTTCTTGACAAATTTAGTCATACAGCTGACAAATTTTATCTACGTTTAGTTACTACAACCCATAAGCTAGGTAGGTTTCGGTATTTTCGAATATACCTATTAGTTTAATATCAGTCGAAATTGCATCTGTCGAAACTCTTGTACGGAAAGCATTACTCACTTTGCCCGATCTAAGTACCTATAGATGCATTAGTAGATTAGTTCCAACGTGTGCACTGAACATCGTCTAGGTTAGTAGGAATGAGTGCATCTTTTGATATGGCGGTAAATTGCTAGATGCGGCATTGGAAATGTATGCTGAAATGTTAGCGATCAATGCTTCTGATGTAATGGCATTTATGAATGATATAAATGTATCTATTCCAAAATGTTTGCGACCTCTGCCTCCTATATACACATACAAATATCACGCCTATAATCCCTCGCGGGGTAGGCAGAGGGCAAACGGCCGCATAAAACGGACATTTACGCCACGTCTGACACATATCTGAGGGTCATTCGGAAAATTGATCATCGCCACAGTTAAAATTGCAATACACACCCTCGACTCCTTTAGTCGCCTCTTACGACTCCCACGGGAAAGGAATGGGGTGATGCTACTCTAAGCTGGCATCATACCTCGATCAACGATATTGTTTAATGGCTCTCCATGATAACCTCGATAATAAAAGTCGAAGGACTGCTTGTAGAAAAAGTGCCTGTAATTCTAAGGATGAGCTATACCATCCAAGTGCAAGTACATTAAACCTATTTAAACAATATCGTAGAATAAAAAAAGTGAAGAACAGTAGCCGATGTAAAGGAGTTTTTCTCAAGAAAGGTTGCAGTTCACGCGTTATTCTTTTGCATATACCTTACAACTAGGGTAGAGGAAACATTAATACCGATTGTAATAGAGATAATTTAAATACCGATTGTAAGGGACAGTATACCGGAAACTTTTGCAGGCATGATCAGACCATGGAATTTAAAAACTGAAGAATGAGAAGAAAAAACGTCCTCTCACAAAAAAAAAAACACATGCAGCTGACTGGCTTTGTATGGGTAGTTATTTAACTTTTAGTTATTTTATGTTTTCCGGGGAATTCTACTCAGTTTTTTAGTCTGACGCCCGCAAAGTATCGTTGAACACAGTCGACATTTTTTAATTAAACCTGTTTTCTCGGCTGATTTTTTGGAGTATCGAACACGGAATCGACAAAAGACTCAATGTAGGTCTTATCTAGTACATAGCTATCTGCAACCACTCTCATATGGAAGGGACATTGTACGGCTGCGAGCGTGTAACATTTGCATCACATTTAAATATCGATCAAATTAATCAAATTTCTCGACTATCCTAAATGTATCAAAGTCAAACAAATTTAAATTCTGCCTGAGATACTATCGATCTAGATAAGAACGAAACATAATGTTTTTTTTATTTTTAGATTTTTACCTACACAATAAAAAAGGTTGGCATTTTTTGGGACGGATGATTTGACTAAAACATACAATTGTAAAAATCTTGAAGGTTTTCAAACATTTCATTGTTACAATTTAGTATTTTTTTCAGAGAATGAAAGTCTGTGACAATATTTCGATATGTTTCCATGACAACCACTTGTAACCGTGGGAGCGTGGCAGTTTTTGGTTTTAGGTCATGATTATACATATACTCCGTTCATTTAAGAATTACCTATAATGTAAACAAACTTTGTATGAATCTGACAGCTCGCGACAGTCGCGAGCTGTATGTGAATGGAGTTTACATATATCACGCCTTTATCCCTAACAGGGTAGGCAGAGCGTAAACGGCCGCAACAAACGGACATGTACGCCACTTCTGACAAACATTCGAGGGTCATTCGGAAAATTGTGTATTGACATAGTGACAGGTTGTCAGCCCCTCGCCTAAACTTGCAATACACACCCTCGAGTCCCTTAGTCGCCAGTCTACCAGTCTGCAGTCTACAGTGATATAGCCAGTGATCAAAATATTAATACCAACCGTTGTACGTAATAAAACATATCTACGTGAGCGCGATTCGTTCACCACCAGCGACCATCTGCCCGCTAACTTCTGGATAAATTCGTTACAAAATAGAGACGGTTTCACTACCTCGCTAACTAGAGATTCAGTAAAACTATAAATATCAGACAACGTCCTTCTGGGGAGCGCGGCTGAGATTCAGAGATTGTTGCTAATGCACGGATAGAAGTACTTATATCACGTCAATATGAAAAGATTTCATTTGGTATGATTCTTCAGGAAGCTAGAAGGCAAGTGGATCGGGAATGATCTTTTCTTTCTAATGTTGCATACAAATTTCAATACAATATAAAAATATAGAAGATACAATATAAAAGAAGGGACGGACATTACGTTGGCCAGCCTTCTAAACTGAACAAGTTTTCATACGAAATATACATACATACATAAATCACGCCTATGTCCCTTACGGGGTAGGCAGAGAGTTAGCGGCCGTATAACGAAACATAAAGTACAATATAAAAAATATTTTTATGTTATGCACAATTTAAAAAAAATATTTTTATGGTGCTTTATGTTTTACAGGAAAACTTGTTCAGTTTAAAAGGCTGGTCAACATAATGTCGGTCCCATTTTTTCCAATACTGAAAAAAATATATAGGTGGTAAAAATGCTTAAAATATTTTTATGCAGCGCTATGGTCCATGGGAAAACTTGTTCAGTTTAAAAGGCTGCTGGTTTACTAATTATTTTATTTAAAATTATTAAATATTATAAATTTATATAACAATTCAATTATAATAATGCCGGCTTAGAATAACATCACCCCATTTCTTTCCCGTGGGAGTCGTAGGAGGTGACGAAGGGACTCGAGGGTGTGTATTGCAATTTTAGGCCATAGGCTGACAACCTGTCACTATGGCGATGCACAGTTTTCCAAATGGCCCTCAAATATTTGTCAGACGTGGCGTAAATGTCCGTTTTTTGCGGCCGTTTTTACTCTGCCTACTCCGCAAGGGATTATAGGCGTGATTATATGTGTAAGTGTGTGTATATTACAGTTCAATATGTATATTTTTCCTCCTCCAAAAATAGCTAATAGAAAAACTCGTATGCTGAACCCGAAACAAAAGGGATCGTTTAGTATTAAATTATGAAATTGGTGCAACCAGCCTTCCTTTTCCGTTGTGTTTCCCCGTAGCGCGTAAAGTTCGCTTTGCTCCCGCTAACTTATTTACTTACTATCTGCCTCGAATGTAGGAATGCTTTTAGTTTTATTCACTTTAACTTTAAATGCCGCACAACTAAGTTTTAGTTCGGTGCCCTTGCTTTTCGGATGTCATTTGAGTACAAATATAAATACCACACAGCATTTTTTTTATCTGTTACAGCTATATATAAAACGAATACATAATTTTTTATTCGACTTGTAGGTTCGCTGGAAGAGATATCTTCATACTTAGATATATGCTTACCTTTGTGACTATATAACATAAACAAATTTACTTAAATATTTTAGTACACAATAGAAGTGTCAATTTACGTTTCTTAAATAAAAATGTATTTAATTACCTACAAAAAAAAAATTAACCATTTAAAAAAAGGGTTACAAACCGGAGAAAAATATTTTTTTAATATTGAGAGTATTCTTTTTATTCTATTTTTAATTCTTCCCTTGTCGCTGGATAGATGGCGCTGAACTTGGCACATTAACGTTATAAACAGAACGTCACATACCTTTTCGTTTTTTTTCACTTTGGATGTATGAGATCGCAAAACGAAACAGAACCAATAATTTTTACATCACTCACAACACAAAAATATTTACTTTCATTGGTTTTACTGCATATTGATAAAAACCACAACGTACAAACAAAACAAAATATCAATTTAAACAAAGCGCTAAAAACGAGGATAGATTCGCAAAAAACTATTAGTTTTTTTCATGCATTTTTGTTTTTTTTTTTATTCATGATGGGTTTGCTCTTGACTCTAGTCTAGGTCATAGGACAGAGACAGAGTCTAAGATGGAGCGAGCTCACCCAGAAGAAGCCTGTACACTCTTACTTTGAAGACATTAGGGTTGTATGCGTTTGGAAACACAGACGCAGGAAGTGAGTTCCACTCTTTAGCAGTGCGCATTATAAATGATGACTGGAAGCGCTTAGTCTGAATTGGCGGAATGGCAACCATGCTTTGGCATCTAGTAATGTAGTTCAGTGCCATCTACAGAGCTCTTGGAATACTAATCTTTTTTTAAATTCTCTAAAAGAATACTCCCTATTGAAGCCTACACGTTGTGCGAATTAACTTTCAGACAGCAGCAACCACTGAATTCGGTTGGTGGAGGAATCTGGATCAATATCGGTTCGCGAAAACTATTATTAACTTACGCTGAATTTAATTAGTTCAAGTTGTGCTTCTTCCTACACAGTAAATATGATAGCAGATGGAAGCCTTAAACTGGGTCCTGATTATCAAATGTGATATTGTCATCAATAATTGCCATGTGATGCCGGCTTAGAAAACCGTGTTATGCCGGCTTAGAATAGCATCACCCCATTTCTTACCCATGGGTGTCGTAAGAGGCGACTAAGGGACTCGAGGGTTAGATGTGTATTGCAATTTTAGGCAATGGGCTGACAACCTGTCACTTTAGCGATACATAGTTATCTGATTGACCCTCAAACTTTTGTCATACGTGGTGGTAATATTCGTTTTAAGGCCGTTAACGCTCTGCCTACCCCGTAAGAGATATAGGCGTGATTTATGTATGTACGTTTGTATTTTTTTGCCACTCAATTCCAGCGACTGAACTGTAACATTTTAACAAACAGACTAAATTGACAAAAAACTACTGACAAAATTGTAGCACAGTATGAGACTGTCAGATAAATATCTGATAAGTATTCCATACACACACAGCTTAGAAGCTGCTTCGTAAAGGCAGTTTTTTTTTTTTTACTAATGATGAGTTTGGTCTTGACTCTAGTCTAGGTCATAGGACAGAGACAGAGTCTAAGATGGACTTAAAAGACAAACCAATTTCAAAGATAACCTAAACTTATAACACAGGTTAATTTGATACCTATGCAATACTGTTGCCGGAATATATTAAAAAAACAATATAAATTAACTGGAATTTTACTCGCAAACTTTAAGGTACACTTTTGTTTTTTTTTTTTACTCAAGGGTGTATCTCTCAACGACCTCGATAGTGGCCCCACTTCACAAAAAAAAAACTCTTTATACAAACAATCTATCAGATATAGTATAAAGATAATTTTTTAAATACGCCACTGTCGAGGTCGTTCACGAGTACACACGCCTTAATTAAGTGTTTATTCAGGTAAACAAAGGTAATATAGGACTTTTCTTGTAGGCTTTATATTGTTTTTGCGATATTTTTTATAAGTGTTAAATTTATGTTGTAAGTTACACCTAAGAGACTTGAAATAAAAGTCTCACATTGTCAATACACTACACAGACATATCACGCCTATAATCCCTTGCGGGGTAGGCAGAGCACAAATGGCCGCATAAAACGGACATTTACGCCACGTCTGACAAACACTTGAGGGTCATCCGGAAAATTGTGTATTGCCATAGTGACAGGTTGTTAGCCCATCGCCTAAAACTGCAATACACACCCTCAAGTCCCTTAGACGCCTCTTACGACTCCCACGACATTGTCAATGACTGGACAAAAAGTGGAATGCCTTGCCGGCGAATCTGTTTTCGGAACATTATAACTTGGTCTTTTTCAAGGCAAGAGTGAATAGGCATTGTTTAGACAAGCATGTACCATAGTCGTCTGCATCGTCACTTACCATCAGGAGAGATAGCAGTCAAATGTGTGATATAGTATTTTTTTTAAAACATTATTGACTCATTCTACTTTTACTTTCTTCTACTACGGCCAAATTGCGTCTGTGTTACTGTGCTGCTCGCGGGCTTGCAAATTGAAGGAAAAGCGACAAATTAGTAGAAACTATGTAAAACATTCCAACTTCGACGGTTGTTGGTTCTTGGGGGAAACATGCCGCCAATAATGAATTTAAAGTTAGTTGTAAATTTTACAACTAATTTCCAGTTTCAAAGCCAGTAAAAAGTCAATCAAAGTTTAACACCGTCAACGCCTTAGTCATCTGTGACATGTACTCTGTGCTCTGTAAAGAGTTCGAAACGTAGGAATTGTAATACCTAAAATAAACACAACTTATTTCCGTTTGAAATTGTTTTATTATGTTAAAGAAAGTTGATAAAAGTGTCGATATCATATCCCTGCGCTTATTCACTCCATATCTCTTCAGGTAGGCGCAACATGTTTTACTTGTGATTCCAGTTCAGAATAGCATCACCACATTTCTAATCTAGGATGGCGATATAGCTATGAGTTCATTTCTTTTCTATCAAGCGTTTATATGTACATACCTTTATATGTATCTACTTTAATTTTGACATTATATTACACATCTCTTTTTTGTATAAAAAAAGTTCATAAAAATCGTGTATATTCTTGGTAAATGTGTAATATAACGCGAATGAAGAAATTGCTCGACAAATTGCGGAATTTCATGGCCAAATTGAGTAGAAAGCGATTTCTCTCGCGTGCTTTACGTTAGAAAATCTATTGAGCACCATGTTCACAGTGTAAAATCAATGTTGAAAATTACATGCCAATATCAGTACAAAACGCAATAATAAAAATAGCTAATATTTTTTAAAGTTTTGTTAAAGAAGTTTGGCTTACGCACAGTAAGCAAAGTAAGAGTTGGCTTATAGCAACGAGTAATTCGAGTAATACCTCTATAACTCATATTCCAACTGACGTCCAAAAGTGAAAGTCATTAAAAAGCAACCACAGTGATGCTGAATTTTCCAATTGCAATTTAATAACCTTAAACGTTTCCTTACACACGTCCACTAACGCCAACTTTCCATCTATCCATTTACACTTTTCCTTGAATGACCACTTCGTCAGAATTGCAAAATGTCAGAGCTTCAAAACGTCACATGAACGACCCTACTGCCTCAGTTTACGCTCCATTTAGCACAATTGTGGCGCTTGCGTTAACCGACAGCATGCATTTTTAATGTTTATCGCAAATAATCTTGTTTGTCAATCTTTATAGTCATAGTTCAGTGAATAGTACTAAATGTAGACAGTAAATTCAAAATCATAAGCGTTTAATGTAAGTGTAGTTTTCGCGGAATTTTTGATTGTGTATTAAGGAAAAGTTTCTAAAAAATCTATGATATACTTTCATATTTTTTAACAAGATCTATGTCATAATATTTTCTTGAGTTTGTACAACTATTACTCATCACAATAAAATAATTTTAAACGGATTTAAATTGTGTTTATTTTGGATTTTACAATTCCTACGTTTTGAGCTCTTTACAGAGCCTGTGGTCACGGATGACTGATTCAGTCCAAAATTAAAATATCCAAAACAAAAACAACTTAAATCCGTTTAAAAACGATTTATTGTAGACATCTATGTTAATAAAAATACCTCCTTGGTGTATTTCTTCACATTGTTTATTTTATCGAACTAACTTATCTTGAAATAATGTACACGCATGACGCGTTTCTTTTATCCAATATCTATGACATTCACGCACAATATGTTCGTGTACGAACTACAATGAGCAATATTATGTTGGTATTGTTGAGTAGGCTTACTGGGTGTAAAAATTAAATATGAATATGAAAAATATTAGAATATGAAAAACTCTGAGAAATATTAGTCCAAAAAAAACTGATTAAACAGTATCATCAGCAACTTCAACTATCAATTTAAAATATCAAGAAATGTTGATTATTCATATAGTTAAATAAATTTATTTAAAACATCAACATAATTCTTTAATGTACACAAGGGACAAATATAAAGGGACAATAAACAATTAATACAAAGGTAAACTAGACTAAAATTGAATAAAGATCATAGTGACTAACCTAAATTTAATCTAAAAAAAAGTCGTCTAGTGCGCCTCTAAGAGACATGGTACCAAGTACGCTGGTAGCGTTCCCCCTTTGGATGGCCAAACTTAGCCGTTGGCCGAGAAAACTGCCAGCTCTCCGGTTCATTTAGTTACTAAAATATAATTGTAAAAAAATAATGAATATATATCAACGGGTCAACCAGGACCATCCACAATGTTCCAGCCAACCGGGCCAAATATATAGGTATGGGAGGATTTCAATTTATTTATTTTTATTTCGGTCTATTTTCCTTGAGTAAAAGCATTAAGGTACATGATCTGATTCACCCCTTCAAATATTTGCAGCTAATAATTTTACATCCTGTATAATTTAACCAACCCTAATTAAAATTTAACATTATGTGCCTTCAAGCTTCACACTACCAAATTGAAGACACGCATTTAAATTTCCCTATAAATATGAATAAACAATGCCAAACGTACCTGAATTCCATCGAATAGATGTAATGTTGTCTCTTTCTTACTCACCGCAGACGCTTGCATGGTAACATCCAAAAGCGATTCTGGTCGGCTTTCATAACGCTTTTAAGTTTCTCGAAAAACACTTACTCTGAAATATTTTTCTGAGAAAATCTAATTTTAAACAATGTTTTAATTGTTTAAATGCAGTTGTTTGTTATACTACGGGTTTATAACTTACTAATTAGTATGTGTCAGTGATTGAAGCCAGGAAAAACTGGTTTTTCAGTTTTTAGTGCAAAATGTGGCGTCATCGGATAGCCGCGAAATTTGGTAAAAAGGTGGTAAAGTGTTACTGTGCGTATGTTTTATCGGATAAAGTATACGCTTATTATCACTTTCACCGAGGAAATCACTGCCAGGCAAGTCTCGGTCGAGCCGAGAGTCATGTAGGTAAGTTTCTTAAAATTATCTCACACGATAATTGCATCTGATAAGTACCTACCTAGTTGATGACTAGAATATTAGCGAGGGTCGGGCCCTTGCGATTATGTTACCTACCCCAGCTTGTCTGTAAAGAAAGTTTGATGTGAAAACATAACCTAAAAAACTTGTGGTCATAGTTGCTCGGAGCGACACGTTGTGACTGGTTTTTTCTCCTAAACTTTAGGGGATATAAAGAATCTTAATCAAGTATGTTACTTTATTGTCATCCACATTCGGGTGTGGAAATACTATGTATACCTGAAAACAAAAAATATATTTTATTAAGTTCTTTCATGTGAGACTTCACAAATAAAATTTTATTTAACACCCTGAACATTCCACACAGTTTGGGTATTTTGGAACATAACACAGATTGGTATGTAGATAGTCATTACCTTCTTCAAGGATTGGAAAACAATAAAAATAAGGTACCTTAGATATTTTGTAAATTGCCGTACTTAAAATATATGTTTCAACTTTTCTAATTCTGTACTTATATTATACTATGTCGTTCACTGAAGCGAATTATAAAGTTAGCTCCTATAGATGGATACTCTGGTTTATTTTTATTTTTTTGCGAACTTGCAAAATTTTCGAGTGCGGGCAGGATTTGAACCTGCGACTTTCGCATTACTAGTGGCGACGCCTCTTCCATCTGGGCTACCGCAGCTCATTTCCTGCCCGCCAATTTTGCAAGTGTATTTTAATGCCAGTAACGCTTGGCATGGCTCCATCTACCGGGTTAGTTTTGCAACTAATAACCGGTGACTAATTCTATCTTTACAGATTGAATGTAGTCTAAGCGATGAAAACCAGCGATAAATTGAGTACCAAATTTTAAAACACTTCAAAATTGGCGGGCAAGAAATGAGCTGCGGTAGCCCAGATGGAAGAGGCGTCGCCACTAGTAATGCGAAAGTCGCAGGTTCAAATCCTGCCCGCACTCGAAAATTTTGCAAGTTCGCAAAAATTGTATACCTAACACGGGAAGTGTTTTAAAATTTGGTACTCAATTTATCGCTGGTTTTCATCGCTTAGACTACATTCAATCTGTAAAGATAGAATTAGTCACCGGTTATTAGTTGCAAAACTAACCCAGTAGATGGAGCCATGCCAAGCGTTACTGGCATTAAAATACACTTGCAAAATTGGCGGGCAAGAAATGAGCTGCGGTAGCCCAGATGGAAGAGGCGTCGCCACTAGTAATGCGAAAGTCGCAGGTTCAAATCCTGCCCGCACTCGAAAATTTTGCAAGTTCGCAAAAATTGTATACCTAACACGGGAAGTGTTTTAAAATTTGGTACTCACTCTGGTTTATGTTCATTCATTCAAAATCAGTTCATGATCTTCGGAGAACTATTTCTGGAACAACCTAACTACTGCAAACATTAGTTTTTATGACCTTATATTAATTGAATAGTGTTGCATTCTTTAGCTGAATTCTATTACAACTCAAAAAATCCATATTTGTCTGTGCAAATATCTGCTAAAATGAAATAATTGATAAGCTTCTTCTTTGTCAGCATGGTTTCACCCACTGTTGGGCCCACTGTATGCCTCTCCTAAAATTGATTTTAATAGGCAAAAATATTGAAGTGTGCTCCCACTCATGTTGTTCATGAATCACATATACTCAAATATTTTTTGTTTAAAAAAATGTTACTTACTTTGACCTCTGGGGTTTTGTGCTACATATTGCTTTATATTTTAGCTCTTATTTTTATTCTTAAGTTGGATCTGTAATTAACCAATTTTAATCAAATAGGTTTCATTTTACCTATTTCTACCTGCAAGTAGTAGGTATGTTTACGAGCAGTTAAAACTGTCAGTCCTACCAATACATTTTCTGTATGGGTAACAAGCACACAAATTCGCTCGCAATCTTGGTTTCGGAAACCCGGAATTTAGTGATGTGTGTGTGTGATTGATTATAGAACAATCAAGTACTCTATCTCACTGAATTGTTAAGTCCAAGATCTGACCACTTACTTATGTTTACTGAGAATAATAACTGTATAACAAGATTACTATAATCTTCCAGTTTTAAAGACAAATCTAGAAAGTAGGATATGTCGAATTGAAGCTTACTCTATGGAATAAGTACCTATTTATTATTTAAAGCTAAACAAATATTACAGGATATAATAAACCTACTACAATATTTTAATTTTAGCTTAAACAACTTGTTTCTTAAAAAAATATATATATATATATGTCTATATATAAATCCAATAAATAGAACAAATAACTTACTTTAATTTCAGCAGAAATACATAAAACTTTGGCATTTAATAAAATTATAATATAACTATGAAAAATAATATAATGATTATTATCCATATATCAAGGCCAATCCCACCAACTTGTGCAAACATGTATTGAATCAGAAAACTTGGTGGGACTAACCCTTTACTCATTTTGGTGGGACTAACCCTTTACACAGACTTACACATATCACGCCTTTATCCCTTGCGGGAAAAGCGGAGCGGTAACGTCCGTCAAAAACGGTCGCAATCGCCACGTCTGACTAATATTTGAAGGCCGCTTCAGAAAAGTCGTGTATCAGTATAGTGACAGGATGTCGGGCTGTAGCCAAAAAATTGAACACACATGTAACCCTCTAGCCCCTTGGTCGTCTCTTACGACACCTACGGGAGAGAAATGGGGTGATGCTATTATTCTAAGCCGGCATCATAGGGCACAAGAAAATATTATGTTATGAAAGAAAATCATTATGTCAGACGAAATTGTATTCAAACTTGCAAGAACAAGCATACAAACAAGATTAAAAGTGTTAACAAAAACAATAATGAACATTATTGTCATGCATCATTTACGATATGCATAGGATACCTACATAAATACAGAAGCCCTTGGCAAAGGCACTAAGGCAAAACAGCCGAATATTGCACTGTCGATAAGTTGCTTAGATGCATGCCTCGCGGAGGGGTTTATGAAATACCGGGTCGTCTCTACAGAGGCCGGTCTCAGAATGACTTTTACTGTCTGCCTTGGAGGCTAACTAGATGATGCCATTCTGTTAACATCTGCAACTTTGTACGCCACTGTATGTAGGTACAAGTAGTTACTTACACGTTAAACGGGCGCATGTACTTACTATGATATAGGATCCGGGATCCTTTATCATTCACAAAGTCACATATCACAAAGTCCTGTATAGGCTAGCAAATAAAAAGGTAGAGTTGTTTATTATTATTACAATAATACTCACCTAACTGCAAGATTTATGGATGTCGGACATCCAGATAATCGAAGGCTCTCGAAGAATTTACGTAAATATTGATGTAAAAGAAACCAGAATTACCCCTCCACCAGAGTAATGAAATTTATGCTTTTTACCCTTCACTTCACATATAGATACACTCTACTTTATAGACATTAAATAACATTAATAAATTAAAAATAAAAAAATAATTTAAAAAGTGGGGGGGGGGGCGATAATAATGTTACTAAGCCTAGCCTAAGCAAGCCTGATTTAGCCTGTTCTAGCCTAGGCTCAGCCTACCAAGAAAACTTTGAAAAAAGAATCTGGCAAATATTTTTCCTTACTCATTGTGGTGGAGTGTAGTCTTATCCATGATAAGTCTGAAAGGGGCACAGAATATTACCCAAAATACATCTGAAAGTGGCGCAAAGCCTTATCCACAATATATTTATAGGTTATTCTCACTTGCTATATAATTCAGGTACTGTTCTGTTCTAACTTTAGAACTGTGTCAGGCCTAGGATCAAGGGTATTTGTTCTTTCCACAGTAAGAGAATACTATATAGAGTCTCGGGGACTCTTATATAAGTACCTAAGTTTTATAAAATGTATGGCTTAATCAATACTCAATGAGATTGCCGCTTATTCTATGGATCTGCAATCCAGAAATCAAACTGTTGGACAGTTTAAATGTTATAATTACTTTGCTTACACAACATAAGATACTCTTGTTATTAATACACACACTTACATCCTTGTTGAATAGGTTATTATGTCATTTATGACTATAATAAGAACGCTGGGCATGCAAAATCCCTCAACCAGCTGTTTGTCATTTAGGAGTCTTGTTCCAAGAATCTTATGTTTAGCTCTAATAACTGCAAAAGTAACCAACGACTAGCGAAATATATAGGACCGTTTTGATTCAATTTAATTAACATTACGGGACTAAAATTTAACGTAATAGTCTTGGAGATCAGATTTACTGATACAATATAGTTTTTATTGGCAAGTCAATGTCCAATCAACAATTTACTACAGAGTGTTCATAGGTATAAAGGAACATTTTAGTCTCTGGATCTATTTGAAAAGAATTGACAATATTTTAATTAGACAAATACTGTTGTTATAAAACATTAATGATAAGGTGGCAAGGGTTTTTAGCTATAAGGCTAAACTAATGAACCCTAATTATTTAATACTTTATAAAGGAGAAATCACATTACGCTTTGTTACCTCACCAGCAGATATCAAACACGTCTTCAATTTGGTAGTGTGAAGCTTGAAGGCACATAATATAAATGTTTTGCATTATAACAAAACAGTTATTATGTGCTGGAGAGCTTCACACTACCGTAGCAAGGTCCTTGCTGGTGAAGACGTTATGAAAGCCATAACCAGAATCGCTTTTGGATGTTACCATGCAAGCGTCTGCGGTGAGTAAGAAAGAGACAACATTACATCTATTCGATGGAATTCAGGTACGTTTGGCATTGTTTATTCATATTTATAGGGAAATTTAAATGCGTGTCTTCAATTTGGTAGTGTGAAGCTCTCCAGCACATAATAACTGTTTTGTTATAATGCAAAACATTTATATTATGTGGGATAAGGACATCTGATCACCATGTAAGTATTATTTGCATTAAAAGATATGTTTTTTTCGTAAAGTACCGCAGAATTTGCAAATATGCCGCCATGCTTTTTTTAAATTTTAGTAATAAAAGGAGATAATAAATAATGACGTTGCCATAATATGTTCTGCCTTGAACGTGGTCTATTTAGTGCACTTGTGGTCTCGTGTCGTCGTCCGCTGACATCATTACACCATTGGGAGCTATATCTGTACTCGCCGCATCGTGTCCGTTGTAATTAACTGATGCCATCAACTGCAGCAAATTTGCTACCAGCAAAACGGCACACGATAAACAGCCGTCGGAATTTTTTAAATTAAAAATTGTGTATGACAAATATGGAGTAAACGGGTTCTTGAGTGAAGGCCACGCCTCGGCAAGCGTAGTGTTGGATGACCTCCGGCCAGATGGACCGATGACTTAAAGAAGGGGGCTGGTGGCGACTGGATGGCGAAAACGGGAGATCGTGCCCTATGGCGTACCCTGGGGAGGCCTACGTCCAGCAGTGGACTGCAATAGGCTGATGTATGTATGTATGACCAATAGCCTGTATATTTCGACCTCGCTAAGAACAAATGCTTATTTTTACTGTTGAGCGTTTCTAGATTAATATAGATAGTAGTTATTTACCATTGGTTGTTCACCAAAGCGCCGGACTGTTGGCCGTCAGTACTCACATTCCATGAAAATATTGTTATAAAGTGGTTCTTCCACCTATCGTCCGTCAACGCACCGTTGCCGTATTTGTGTGGGAATAAGATGGGAATTTGCAATTTCCTTTCGCCTGACAGACTCCTGCGTTACGAAAAATACAAAACGACGGACGACAGAAGAGAACTGCCAATCAAACACGGTTACGCAAATTATATGCCTTGTCATTAGAAAATAAAATAGATTTTAAACATTCGCGGCTGTTTACAGTAAGTATTCATAGTTACAATTTATACGGGTTCTTTTTTACCGAATTTTTTATTATTATTTATATATTTTTTCGGTAAGAACACGTTTAAATTGTAACAATGAATTGTGTCAGATAACGTAAGCTACATGGGTTGCGTTTTGCTCAAATGTTCTCTTTCCGTAACTAGCTAATTTGGGGATAAATAAATATCCTGCTCAATCCACACAGCGCCATCTACTCCAAACTATGCAAAGCGTGTACTATGGGAACTAGATAGCTGATATGAATACTTATATACTTTTTTATTTAAATAAATACATATTCAACAGAATACCTACAAATATTGAGGATGCTGATGATGTCTCTAATACAACACATGCACAGTCATCTTAAATGTGGTTTTTCGTAAAAGTTACACATACAACATCATTTACAAATCATAAAATGGAATAACATGCTTGGAACTTTGATACATATTTCTAGATTACGATAACTTCACTAATTACTTGTAGTGAATTCACTGAAGTAATTAAAACTTTACAACACGCCTTGTAGATTCTAACATGGTTTGACAACAATGTCCTACGTCGTTACGTATTCATTATTCAGTTCTTGGAGATAAAGATTTTTTAATTACTTCATTTTTATACATAATTTTCCAATTTATTGTATTAATCCTAATAGGTATTAAAAATTATCATGTAACTTAAACCCGGCCTATGAAGCTGAATGATTTTCCCTTGGAACACTGGCCAAAATTACTCGGTCGGCTAACAAAATCAAAGTCAAATCATTTAAAGATACCTATTTTATTTGAAGAAAGTTGTCCAGTTCCAAGGACTAGTCCCAGCTCATCAAAAATATCAATATTTTTTGGACAACTCAATTTAGACGTGTTTTTGGTATTACACGTTCCACCAGTCCACTAGTTTCTATTTGTCCAAGGAGCGTTATTTCGAGTTGTGATGTTTTTCCGACGGCTACCGAGTAAGCAATATCGGTTTAATTGACGCAGTACAAACATCGACGCAAACATTTGTGAAGCACTCGCCCACTCGCCGTCCCACGGAACGATACTGTCGTTGTCAGATACCTAACAACAATTGAGGATGAATCAATTTGTGGTTTTATTGCTTTATACGCTAGATGGGTTGACATAGTAAAAATTATCGGCGGAACACAAGACTAGCAGATATGAATCTACGACACAAGAGAGGCTTATAGACAGCAGTGGGTGGATAAAGGCTGAAATTGTAATGATGCTGATTGCTTTTTCAGACTTCAAAGTTGTTATCAAAATAGCACTATCCTAATTGAATATCACATCTCAATATTTGCTGCAGATACGGATCAATAAATGCTAAGCTTGAATACCTATTGTGTATGTATAAGAATATGTAGCTGTACAAATCTATATCACACCAATTCTGATGACGGGACGGATGAAGGATGTTGACTTTATTATGCCTTTTACTCACTTATTTTAGATTTATAATAAAACAGACCATCATCATTGCTTTTATATTTTAGTCTTATTATGCTTAACATTTTTCTTTTAATTCAGGCAACATTGATTATAATTGAAAGCTTCAAGCCTCTAAAAGCTGATGCTTATCCAGAATGCATTTGTTCTTATTACTATCGTTCATAAACTACACAAAACATAAAAAGTTTGTATTATTCAAATAATGCATTAGTCTTGGAACAAAATGTCTGTGCATCCAGTAAGTATGAGGGAGTTGTGAGTGGAGCCGTCTGCGATAATTAAAGGTATTGTTGGAACGGAGCCTGCGCCTTGATTTGCGTAATTACCGACACGGTACACTTACCATGCGACACACAGCTATCGACATCGGCTCGATGTTTTTTGGGAAATCTTCAGATTCCTCAAACCTCGGAATAAAAACGCATTTTGTCGTCTTCTCAAATAGGCTAGGTATTTAGGCCGTCGTTGTCTCAAATGAAATTTATGTGTCGGAGAGTGGTCAAACTCTGGTGGGTATTGTCTGAAATTAATTGACAGTACGATAGTACTAGAAACGGAAAGTAGGGACAAAGTAAGTATGGGCGGCGGCATACAGAGAGCTCACTCCAAGGAAACGTCACGAAAGTTTCGCACACATGCACACGTCGCCGTTTACAAGGTAATCCAAACCAATCCAAACACACTCGTAGCCGAATGTCAACCGCGTTCAAAAAAATATGGCTTCACGCAAGTATAAATAATTACTGTAGAGTGTTTGGATGCCTGAATACCACAGATAATTTTGTACTCACGTTTTCCTGTAACAAAAAAACTTTGACCTCCCATACAAAATCGCCAACCAGCTGGTTGATTTACTATGGGAGGCCCAATTTTTTTTTTCATATTCAGACTTAAGTTTCATGGGGAAAGCTGTTCAGTTTCATGAGCACCTTTTGGTTTGATATACCCTTTCTGTTACTCCCTGTATGTTTAGGTACTTATTCCTTTTTAAAAAATCGGATAGAAAACTGTGCAGCCCTTGCCGAAAGCGGAAATAATCGAAAAAAGGCCCGAATGATCCTTCCGTACATTCTCTATTTTGTGAAGTAGGTGGGCAACGGAGTAAACAAGTTTGACAGTTCCGGACAGTCTGTCTGATTTGAAGTAAGGATTAGAATTCAGTAAAATCTTGAAAATCCTGGAATGTTTTTTTTTTTTTTTATTAATGATGGGTTTGCTCTTGACTCTAGTCTAGGTCATAGGACAGAGACAGAGTCTAAGATGGAGCGAGCTCACCCAGAAGAAGCCTGTTCACTCTTACTTTGAAGAGATTAGGGTTGTATGCTTTTGGAAACACAGACGCAAGAAGTGAGTTCCACTCTTTAGCAGTGCGCATTATAAATGATGACTGGAAGCGCTTAGTCCGAATTGGTGGAATGGCTACCAGGTACGGATGGTATCCGGCGGTGCGTCTGGATGTCCGATGGTAGAAGGGAGCTGGTGGAACAAGGTCGTGAAGCTCTTGAGCACACTCTCCGAAGTACAATCTATAAAATACCGACAAGCAGGCAACCTTGCGGCGATGTGCCAGGCTATGTAGCTTGGTGTCCACCAGTTTTATGTCGCCTATGAGCCTCTTGGCCCTGCGTTCCACCGAGTCAAGAGCGGCAAGTTGGTATTTGGCTGAGCCATCCCAAAGGTGACTGCAATACTCCATGCAGGATCGGACTTGTGCTTTGTAAAGAGTTAAAAGCTGTCCAGGCGTAAAGTATCGCTTCACTCTATTCAGGACGCCCATCTTTTTAGCCGCCGTCTGAGCCTTGTACTCGATGGTCGCGCCGAAGTTTAGATTTGATGTCAACTCCATGCCTAGAAGCTCAAGCCTGTCAGTGACTGGGACAGATGTACCCCGAAAAGTAGGTGTCCAGTCGAAAGGACTCCTTTTTGCAGTGAAAAGACACGCCTGTGTTTTGGTGGCATTTGGAGAAACTGTGGTCGTCCAGCGATGGCGGAGCCCTAGATTCGTATTACCAATGGAATATTTTGTGGAGATCATGTCAACAGTGTCATCAGTGTGTTTTAGGGTTTTGATCGTGTTCCTCTCTACAGGTTGGTGGAATGCAGAGATTTTACGAGTTTGGTGACAGTAGCTGATGTGGTTTCTTTGTAGTCCTGCAGTGGATTTCATGGTGTTCAGTGTTAAAGATTGGTGTCAGTATCTTTGGTGTTGTGAAGACACGATGACATAAATCTGCGTATGTCTAAGGTTCTTAGGCTAGTTTTGTAAACAGGTCGAAACAACCTCACCGTGGGAATGGACTGCGCAATGGTATCGAAGTAGTGGTTAATCATTTCAGTGACTGGAGATGACATTCAACGATGCAGTATTTTCATGAGGTGTGATGATTTTACGCCCACGCAGTGATTTTTTCTATCCTGGCGTAAGGTTTTACTCGCCCATAGTGTTATTTCATATCCTGACAGGTTGATCATGTTGTGATTAAGTGTCATCCAGAGTTGCTGATTGATTAGTATTCGGGTTCGTTCTTTATTTTTTGCTGCCGCGGACCTGATGCAGTGTCATTCTGATTAAATGTCATTCTCATTAAGCGGCATCCTGATATTCATGGTGTGTGTGCTTGTATGTGTCCAGGCCCCTTTTTCATTATGTTCTCTTCTTAATTTCTTTTAAATATATATCGCGACGCTTAAAACCATGACATTCTCCTCGGATGAGAAACAAGTTTATTTTCATGGCCTTATGTTACTATGACGTTTTAAAACTTAAGCATTTTTGACACAATGTTTTCTTATTGGACATTTTTTGGCTGGCGTTTGGCTCATTGTTTTAATTAACCTTTTTTTATATGAAGACATTATAGACATACGGTGAGATATTTAACCTTAGCGACTAAAATACAACATTTTAATTTAATCTTGCAATCTGTGTGTATCACGAGCAAATTTGGCTTCGCTTCGGGATCTAATTTTCGAGGCATGTCATCGAACATCCCAAAATAGTTGGCGTAATTAAGTAATTTAAACCAACCACAGAGAAGAGGTAGTTAACGCTTCACCTAGTTTTATCGTAATTACTTTGTAGTGATTATTGTGAAATTCATTTGATAGCTGTGCGTCTTCGTCCGTAAAACCGTCGTCATTTGCCACGTAGATAGATAGATAGATGAACACTTTATTGCTTACAACATACACAACAGAAACAAAACAATACAGAAAACTTAAGACTAAAAGTAAGCAAAGGCGGCCTTATCGCTTGCAGCGATCTCTTCCAGGCAACCTTTACATTAAAATAGAGACAAAAATTAAAAGATTTGCAAGTAGTTGCATAAGCAAATTATCAGTCAAATTATTAAATTTTAATAACAACACTTATGTACTAAGTACATTTACAATCATACATAAATACATACATATATACATACATACATACATACATACGTATTGCGGTATTTATTATAAAAGTTATACAATATTGAAAATTCGGGTTGCCCCTTATTTCACCTGCGGGAATGAACTTCTGCGATGTTGTAAACCGATACCTGCTACATCTTACCGTAACATGCAAAGTAAATATCTTACAATAGAACTGCGTGTTTTGTAACAAGAGAAACGCAACAGAACTTGCTGGCTACGTAATTGATAAGGAAAACTAACTCCATTTTCACCTTCTGAGAAAATCCGAGACAATTTGTCAACACAAATACACGAACAAACTTGGTAACTTAATTCTTTTCCTCACGCGACGCAAGCGTGTCTTTTAAGCGCTCGACTCGCTTAGACCCTTGCTAGTTGGGAACCTCAAGGGACGTCATGCGAGTTTGACATCTCTTCGTTTATTGCCACTAGAACTTTTGTCTTGGGGGACTCGGAATAAAATTACAGCCGACGGATCTGGGAGCAACGCAACTTGCCAAAAGAAAGTCTTGTTTATTGTTGGGATGGTGAAGTAAATTAAAAAGATGTTGACAACTTTGAACGTACGTACTACAAAGAAAATAAAACTTATGAAGTTGATAATATTTCAAATATTATCAACTTCAAGTATAAACAGAGTTTAAGATTGCTCAAATATGACATTAAAGTTTTTGATGCGCCGTGTGATAACACTCAATAATAGAAGCACCCCATTTCTTTCCGTGGGTGTCGTAAGAGGCGATATAAATAAGACATTTAATATTCTGCCATACGATTCAACAAAATTGGACTCTAGGAGTTTAAGACTATGATATTACATTAGTTTTTTATCATCTGCCTACTCCGCAAGGGGTATAGGCGTGATGTTTGTATGTATATCAAATATGGCATCAAAGCTTTTCTGTACCGAATAATATATGTCATATCATATCCCATGCAATCTTCTATTCTGCAACTGAAAACTTCTTCTTTTCGTGTGGGACACCAGGTCGTCCAACGACTCGATGAACCCGATGTCAGAGTTTTTAAACTTAAAACTGTACCTAACTACAAAGTCGAACTATACAGACGATCAGACCAGTAAACTAAAACATATAACCTTATAATAATCAATCACCAATAATTTAAGTTTAATCACCTAACCGAAATTTAAATGAGGTCTCATATTAATCACAAGGTGTGTCTTAATATCCATTTTAGTTAACCGTAAGTTTGGTTATATTGCCATTAATCAGGCTGGTTGAAATTCGTAAATCTATTTCAGGAGTTACTCTGCATATCGATATCAGTGAAACCATTAATAACTGCGTAATTACATACATTAGACCCTATAGCAGGCGCGCTTTTAAAATTACTAAATTTAATTTTACGTATTTAACGTCATTTTCTAGACTGCACGTTATGTCAAATTCAAATAACAGAATTCTGAACTTTAAAAATAACTGACTAAACTAAATTTACCTTTAGCCGATTTGTGCAATTCCAAAGAGTGCAAAATTAAGCAATTTAAAACGATAGAATTAACTAATTTTAGCGTCCACTAAATAGATCCCGTTTAAAAATAGTACTGTCTAAACAACTTGAAATAGTTGCAATGTTTATTTGAATACCAAATTTTAAAACTCCTCCCGTGTTAGGTATACATTCCCTGAAAACTTGCAAAACCTTCAGTCCTGCCCGCGCATAAAGGTTTTGCAAGTTTTCAGGGAATGTTTAAGTGATATTTGGGATTTTCGATCAGGTTTCCTAAAGTTCGATATAATTGGAGGGATACATTAATGAATCTTTTTCTCTTTGTGAATCGTTGTGTCTGCCTTCGGATAAGAAAGTGTAGAAATTTCTAAAAACAACAAAGCAAAATAAAGGCACAAAATGCCAATGTAACAAAATTCAAGATTCGAAAAAAACAACGTCTCTTAATCCTTTAGTCGCTGAGTGCCTAAACCGCAGTCTTCCAATTTCGCGTTTTGCCTAGACCTAACGAGAGATTGGCATACCGATGTTTAAACCTAACAAGAGATCGACATACTGATGTTTAGACCCATTGAGTACTAGTTAATGAGCGAAGTAGGTGATCTGTGATATTTTAGTTTATAAATGAGGAAGACGAATTGAAGTTTATAGTAGTCCTTCGGTTCTGTTTAATATCCAACTTTTCTGCAATTTTCTATATCGCTCGTGAAAAGTGATAATAGCACCCAGTAATGACAATGCCCGGAAATACAAATTTTAATGCCTGTAATTGTGCAACTTCGTAGTCAGTTTTAAATTTTGTAAATTCAATGTGTAAATGGTTTTTAATTAATTGAAAGACTCTTATGTATGTTTCTAGGGTCTTATCAGGCAACAAACAGAATATAGCAGGTACTATATTTACTGTATCATTGTTGTCAGTATTTAAATTTATATGAATCGTGTATAGTTGATAAAACAACAAGTTTATTTCTTCATCTATCTCATCTTCTTTAACTTCTTTCATTTCATTCATGTCTTCATCTAATAAATTTCAATAATTTTTGGTACAGACCCAAACGTTTGGCACGCCGCCTCCTTACATTTATCAATTATGATTATTATTAGATAGATATTTTATTCTTAACATAGTTTGCTTTGCATACATGGTCACCCTTTTTTAAAATCACTTTTTCACTATTCAGTTTTAAAGAAGCACTGCATACATTTCTATTGGCGAAGTAGGTCTAATTTCGAGTTAGGCATAACGAGAAGTAGGTCTTATGTCGAGTTAGGCAAAACGAGAAGTAGGTCTATAGCGACATAGACAAAAACATACTTAGTCCTAACGCTTATTATAAATGACATTTTGGCGAAACGCGAAATTGGAAAACTGCTTTTTAGGTACTCAGCAACTAAGTGCTCTTAATGTGTGTACTGATTATTGAGTAAATTGTAGTCTTTCACAAGATATCGCCGTAGATGACAGTTGTCAAACATAAAATCGTTTGTCTCGCAAAATATGCATGCTAGACTACTTGTTTCTTAGAAAAAGTTGAAGGTCTTGATGAGATCTGCATTTCAAAAGACAGCCTGTAAACACAAAATTGACATTTTCAATTAGCAACTATGTCAATTGCGTTTCGCATCTTGTCTTAAATACTTACTTGACTTATCATAAAAAAACATTGCTAAATATATAATTGCTATGCCATTAGTAGAACATTTTCTTTGGAAAATACCAACATTATTGGTATTCTTTTAAGTGGTCGAACTTTAATGCATAAATAAATATCAATTTGAAACCACTTTTATATATAAGGTCCTTTTAAATTTAGTGCATATATTTTAGTGTAAGCTTGACTCGTTAACTTGAACTACTTTCTCCAAGAACCAAAAAGTATTTGCCCGCCCATACAAATAAGTTCAAATGAGCCACTTTGTATGGGAGGTTTTTTTATCAGATTCGGACCTTTGTTACTTATGAAAATTTGACCAGTTTCACAAGTAAAACTGACCCTAAGAATATTTGCGCTAAATTTAATAGGACCTTATGTAAGACAAAGTTTGCCAATATTTTCTATAGATAATAATATATCAACCTATTCTAAAATAGTTCTGAACGCTGTTTTGAGAAGAAAAGGTTTGATAGTAAATATTTAAATAATATTTGTTTCCATTTAAAATTAGGTTGTTAAATATGCAGACCTTTTCAGTTTGTTTAGATAAAAAAGGTTTCTGGGAATGTCGATCACATACAAAAAAGTAGAATAACTAAATATATATGTTTTTTTTAAATATTGTACTGAATATAGTGCAAACGTAAATGTAATTGTATCGTAGGTAGGATTCGTAGGTAGTACCATTTAGGTATTCCATTCCCATTCCTCAATACCTTGAACCGGTAAGCTAATTTATCGAGATAATTAATTTTTTCACTAAAAGGAGATGAAAAACACATAACAATCTGTCAGTATAGCGATTCATAATTTTTAGAATGACCCTCTAATATTTGTCAGTCGTGGCGTAAATGCCCGTTTTTTACGACCGTTTACGCTCTACCTACCCCGCAAGGCGTCATACGTGGTATATGCATGTATGTATGTAAAACCACAATAAATTATATCTAAGATATTTCAATTTGATGTAGTAAGCTATGTAAGGGGTTAATATTGGCGGCGTGTCATAGCCCGGCATCTGTAGCGACAATGTTGTGGGGTTATTGCGACCGCACTACTGCGCAGCTGCGCAAGTTACAAGCTTATGACAACACACACAAACACATACAAATCAGGGCCTTATCCCTTGCGAGGTAGGCAGAGCGTTAAAGGCGGTAAAATACGGTCGCTATCGCCACGACTGACAAAAATTTGAGGTTTCGTGGCTCATGCCGCCAATTGGCTTATGTCAGGACGAATAATAATAAGACACTTTTGACTTTGACTGACTCTGATTCAAAACTAAATTTGATTGAATTTGATGGCCCGATGAACATAAAGTAGGTACACTCGACGGTTGAGCGATTGGATACTTGAGCGAGCCAGCAGGGGGCCGATAGAGGTAATAACGACTCGACGCGACGGTATTAGACCTATTGCGGCTTGCATCAGTTCGACGCAGAGGCTAGAAGGGAAGGCAAGATAGTAACCACAGATAATCTTTTCTTTTATTATACGTTGAAGGTCAATGTATCAATTGCTTGAAGGTTCTATTTGAAATTCGTATATGCATAAATGTAGACTAGCTGTTACCCGCGGACTAGCCTGCGTGCTCATATTTTATACGAAGGGACCATGGACGTAAAAAAAAGTACGGACAGAATCCGGCTAATAACAAACTGTGTCGCTCAAAGTCGGCCAGTTCTCTGTACGTACAAGTGCACACGCACACATTCACACATTAGTCGGCCATAACGCACGCAAACGTCAACATAAGCGGACAAAAATACCATCGTCCGTCCATAACGAGTCATTCATTACATTATTATTATAATAAATTATGAATATTTTATAAAATATTATGTACAATTTGTGCCATTAGTGGAGCTGGGTACCAACCTTTACTGGTTTTTCTTGTAAACTGTACAAAAGCCAGTTTAAATTGGTGCTTTGTTATATTTATAATTATGCTGCTGAAAGTACTTTTTTAACAAAGGAATATATTGATGTTGATCATACAATTCCTTTTTACACGACTGCCCAACCAATTTGCAGTGTGATGCCGGTTTAGAATAGCATCATCCCGTTTCTTTCCCGTTGGAGTCGTAAGAGGCAACTAAGGGACTCAAGGGTGTGTATTGCAATTTTAGGCGATGGGGTGACAACCTGTCACTATGGCGATACACAAATTTCCGAATGACCATTAAATATTTGTCACAAGTGGCCCAAATTTAAGTTCTTTGCGGCCGTTTACGCTCTGTCTATCCTGCAAGGGATTATAGGTGAGATATATATATGTGTGTGTGTGTGTGAGCACAACCAAAAATAAGATTGTAATGTTTAAACTTTAATGTGTTCATATATGATGTGTGATTCTTCAAAGTGTAGTCTAGGTGCGTAACAAATAAACTTAAGTACTGGCAGAGTTTCTCTTTTTTTAGAATCTTTTTTAATCTGGTGGTTCGGTCCACAATGTTCTAACTAGACTGTAAACAAATTACAAATTACCAAAGTGATAATATCAACTTTATGAGTGTCCCAGTGGTAATCGAACCCGGAACCTTTGCGCCGCAGGCAGTCGTACTACCACTACGCTACAACGGCCGTCCGAACGGGTAGCTGAAATTTATCACTATCATTGAGCAAATCGGCAGAAACTCTACCAGTAATTCAGCTGAAAAGTGATCGTAAAACGTAAGACTATAACTACTGAACAGGACAGGATAAACTGAGGAACTGAGGCATTAGATACAAAGCTAAAAGCTTGAAACTTTTTTAATGCACAACATTCCAGCTTTGCAGTCATGGACACCATAAGAACAGGTAATTACGCGTTTCATTATGTCATCTTATCTTCTTATCTTAATTAGCCTACATCGTCCCACTGCTAGGCAAAGGCCTCCCTCTTCTCTTTTCATCCAGTTCTACTCTGGGCCTCCAAGTGTCAGTCTTTGCTATAGGCATGTAGCTCGTGTCGCCACCTGCGATGGGGTCTTCCGCGGCGTCGTCTCGGTGTGGGTGGTTTCATTATAAAATTATAAAATAAAATAATAATAATTACACAAAATATTTATACTTTTGGTGCATCGCCACCATTGCTTTTTTATTTAGTTTATTTAAAGATTTTTTAATTTACAGATAGACAGCGCGACAACATGATTTTTTTGTTTGTATATAGTTATTTCGCATCGGCGCGCGCGGCCTCTTCCTGTTGATTGGTTGTCATGGAGACTCGTTTGGTTATTTACGTTTTGGTTGTTACTTTTGGTTCCTAATTTTTTCTTGTAAATATTAAATAAACACCGAATTGTATAAGGCGAAGAACTGGTTTTGATTTACAGTATTTTTCCCCACGCGCTGGCGAAATACCTACCCACTCGTTACTAGAAGGTTAGATTTGTTTTTCTTACTATGCTGATGATCACATATAATTTTAGTTCCTACACAATGTTTATGCTAGATATCTTAGCAAACTCGTCGCTTACTCTATAATCGAACCGCTGTAGAAGTTAATCTGCATGGTTTCCTTATATTTCAGTTTTTGCGAATACTGGCAGAGTTCACTTATTAAGTTTGATGATGGTAGATGGTAACATTCATTAATATACTTTGTTTACATTGTAGCTCAGCTGTCTCCAGGAAACCTTATAATTTGTGTGAAGTATTGCAGTTTTCACACGATTTGCCAGCGCAAATTTAATGACAAATTAAGACCTTGCTTGAAAAACACTTAGCAGACGAGCAGAAAGAACACTCAGACGCGACAGACTCGAACCTCGAGAAGTCAAGAAAGGATTTTTATGCATTCAATAGTTATGAACTTATGATTGTTCTACTAACATCACCTCAAGATACCCATTTAAGGTTTTACTCGAGGTGTTTTAGATGGCATCTTATTAGGGAGAAACGCTATAATGGATCAAAATTAATAAAAACAACCAACTTGAAATTCTTTTTGCTTTTCTTTAACATCCGCATATAAACACATAGCCAGCAAGACAAGCGGTCTCTCGTCTCGTTCCTTACATAAAAGAAGGCCGAGTTGATCGACGTACATAGCAGACTACAGTTTTTGATCGTGCAATTTCCCACTCCAACCCCAGACCATATTGTAGTTAATCTGTGCCCCGGAACACAAGTGGGAGAAATGTAGTTTTAATTAAATTGGATGAAATTTTGGTATGTTACAGTATTCAGTCATCTGAACAAAGTTTTATTCATAACGAGTCATGATAATTTAGATAATTTATTTTAATCATTAGGAGTAAATAGGAATACTGATGCAAGTTCTAATAGTAGAGGAGCCTAAGTGGGGATTGCTGGATCCTTTAGATCGACTTCGTCCATTTCCGAACTCGTCCTCTTCCTAAATATATTGTAACAGAAGAAAATGCAAGGTTAATGGTGGGTGCAGTGTAGACAACAGCAAAAGAACGAATCAAGCCTAGGTCTTATATCTTCTTTAGGTCTCTATTTTAAAAGCTAAGCTGGTCAGTTCTGCCATGAAATGAGTTGGGCAATTTTTTTTTAACCCGTAGTCCACCTATAGGTTATTTTTTTTTCTTCGCGTAGTTCACCAATAGAGCTGAGCTGGGATTTTTTAAAATAGATCCACCTGGTGGGCCATACCACATTTTTTTCGTTGCGTGGTCCACCAAAAATTTTTAACCGCTATTAACTCAAGTTCTATTGCCTGTAGTCCACCTTCTCAAATTTATGTCGCTGTCTTGTTCAAGTCATGCGCAATAATCAGCGCGCATGCAAAACTAATTTCTTTGTAAAAGTTGTAGGTCTTGAAATTGTAGATGACATCTGTCAAACTTTGAACTAATTTATTTCGTCAAATATGCATGCTTAACTACTAGTTCTTTGAAGAAGTTGTAGGTCTTGCCGAGATGTATATTTTGTAGTCAAACAAAGAACTTATTCATCTCGCTTTGCAATATGTACGAACATATCATGGATAACCCCACCCATTATGTCAGGTTCGATAAGGCAGCAATCCTAGCGAGAGAGAAGAGATTCATTCCTAGGAAAGTACGGGAAGCCTTAGAAATTCAAAAACATCCAAATTTCAACAGAGATACTGGATGGGCACAACAAATTGACAGCTGTCATCTCAAATGTAGATCTTGTCAAGACCTACAACTTTTCCACAGAAATATACATGCATAGTTTCCAAGTTTGAATTAAGACAGCTATCACTAAATTTTGTCATGTATTGCTCTTAATTTTGAATCTTGGCTGATCTTATGTTAAGGTCACTGACGCTCGAGTAAAACCCCATTGAGCATTGTGGGCTCCTCTACAATAATGAAATGACTTATGATTATGAATTGTCTGACGTGACGAATAACACATTTTATTCTGAGTGACTGACATAAATAAAATTGATCAAGGATTGTTAAGTATGATGTAAAGAGTATTTAATAGTCAGTTAAAATGTATGGAAAATCTGTACCTTAGTATCAAGTAATTTAAAGTGATTATTCCGAAAACTGTAAGACTTGGGATGTTGGTCTATTAGGATGTTGGGCAGCTTTACACGAACGCTGACACCACGCGTGCTCTATGCATGTTATACGCCCGCGCAGACCACGCGTTGTACACATGTAGAGCACGCGTTGCATACTAGTAAAGCAAGCATTGTATACAAGTAGAGCTCGCGTTATACACGTGTAGAGAACGCGTTACACACGTATCGAACACGTGTTGTACACTAGTATAATACGCGTCACCAACGTGTTAAGCACGCGTTTCACAAGAATAGAGCGCGCGTAGAAAACGTGTGTGTATCCTATGATAGAACGGACGGACGGTGGAGTAAGCGGGTTCTCGAATGGAAGCCTTGCCGCGGCAAGCGTAGCGTTGGACGACCACCGACCAGATGGACTGATAACTGGATGGAAAAAACGAGAGATCGTGCCCTGTACCTACTCTAGGGGAGTCCTACGTCCAACAGTGGACTGCAATAGGCTAATGAATGTATGTAGAGCACGAGTTATAAACGAATAGTGCACACACCGTACACGAGTACAACCTTCAACTTAGTCGTCTCTTTCAACACCCACGAGAAAAGAAAGGGGTGATGCTATTCTATGCCGTCATCACACGGTAATCATCATCACACGGCAATCATCATCACACGCATGTACGCTCGTTGGTGCATACATTTTAGTTAGTAAAAAATAAACCAACGAGCCTGCATGAAAAGATAAATGAATATAGAGAAGGCAAAAGAAGTATGCAAGGATCGTCGTAAGTGGAAGGAAGTAGACGCTGCCTATCCCTGCGGGAAAGAAGCGTGATTTATGTATGTTACGTAAAATTTATAAAATATCTTCTATAGATAAGTCTGTATTCAATATTTAGCAATCCTACAGTGATGTTTGTTGATACAGTACGAAGCAACTCCAACTATTGACAAACACAAGAAGTACAAAGTTTGATCACGAGATCAAGCATTTATAACACATTTGTTATTGTAATGATATTCATTATAATATTGGATATCAACTATCATAATGTTATCATCATCACTCAGAAAAGTAATCGAAATAATTATTTATAATGTAAATATATGAGGCGTAAAACTGAACCCAAAAAAAAAACAGTTGCACATATAATTGAAAATCAACAGTAGCTGATGGCAAGTGGTAATTTTTATATGTACTTTTAGTGTGTCGGTAAAGTTAGCTTACTACTTTTTTAAACGAGTTTATTCTGCTCATGCGGTCTAAAATATCCTACAGATGCATTACCAACCTTAAAAATCTCATAGTTATGGGTAATTTTTTATAAGTTATCTTAATTAAATGAAACTCGACATCGGCAAGGCACCTATGCTTGAGACTGCTCATGGTCGAGTACAATGACAGAAACTTGGTTGTCATAGCTCGACCGCTTTTCGACACCATAGACAAAATAATCGTAGAAAGCGACAAAAACCCGATGACATTAAGAACTTTGTATGTAAATTACTTGTCATTCTGTTTGACACCTAAATGAAACTCGACCGAATTCCGACGCCGTAATGCCCGCATGTGTCATTCCATACAAAAACTCGACGCCGTTATACAGCTAAATAGGCCTCCAGGTTGACAATTACTTTTTATTGTTAAGTATTTATTATTCACAAAACTCAGGCGTTAAAACACACGTGTAGCATGATTATGCGATATTTTGCTGATCAAATATTATTGACGAAAAAAGTTGTATGTGACGGCATCAGAATGGATGAAATACTGGTCTGCCATTTTAAACGCAGATTGAATTATTCATAGCAATAATTTCATCACTTGTTCTACAAATAACTAATAACTTGGGCCACACACTGGTATGATCACAGAAATTGTCTCCGGCGGGCGCGGTGAAACTGCGCGGTATCCAATCGCAAATATCAATTAATCTATCCACCAACACAATCTAACGTCTGGTTACTGTGACACGTTTCAATAGTATTTGAAAGTAGATGTGCATGGTTTAAAACAGAATGATTTTCCAAATAGGCATAAACTAAAAAGCTTTGAAATCAAAACCGCTCAACAACGACTTTATTTATTTACGATTTATTGTACACAGGAACAGTAAAGAGAAAAACACATAATGAATACAGGCATAACATGCACAGACTTTCTTCTGATGCGGGAAACAAAAGTTCATGAAACTGAAAACAGGACTGGAATTTATTAACTTAAAAAAGTAATATCATAATATAAAGAACACAAATACACACACATCATGAAATAATTGCTACGGTAATCATATAATTATGCTTTTTTCGTAGACAACAGCTACGCCGTAGCTGTAGCTAGTATATTGACGCGCGATTAGGTTCTAATCTTGTAAGTTTTTGCGAAACGTACCGAATTTCGTGATTATTTGTATAATTTAAGAATATTGCGAACACTCACACAGCTACTGTAAAAGTAAGTAAGTAGGTACAGTATTCTGTTTGTGACAGTTATCCAATATGTATAGGGCTGATGTATTTGTGTTTTCATGCGTCCGATAAGGCCTCATTAAATAGTCAATTCACCGCGTTATCATGCGCAACTGACCATGTAATACAGGCTATTGTCATCAGAATTAGATGCATAGAGATTATTGTTTAGTTTAGTGGAATAACCACCGCTTTTAGTCTAGTAGTAAACCTTATTAAAATTACGAAACCTCAAAGTTTCGGCTGAAAAAGTAAGTGAAGTCAAAGAGTAACAGTTAAGACAGCATTGACACGCTTTTGGGCGTCGCTGAATATGAAAACTCGTATTTACTTTCAAGGCCAAAATAAATTGGTTCTAGTATCTAATTTTCAAATTCAGCAATTTTGAAAGCAAAACGTAGTGTGCCACAACTGTTTAGTGTGTTATGGATGTTATGTTATGATAATTGTAAGCAGAAATTTCAATACTTTTATTTTAAAAATTACATCTTTTACATTTTAAATTATACTCGCACTCAGCAACTCGAACTGGGTCTCTGAACAGTCATTAAATAATAACCAGTAAAGGTAAGTTGAATAGTTGACATGTGATGCCGGCTTAGAATAGCATCACCCCATTCTTGCTCTGCCTACCACGAAGTGATAAAGACGTGATATGCGTATGTATGTATGTAGGTTAGTCCCTTGAATGGGTAAACCCTGTTCTTGCAATAAAAAAAGAGTTACACCTATCTGTCGTGCGTAAAAAAAAAAGGATTAACACCTGCCTATCGTGTGTGACACTGAGTAGACGAACGACCCGACAAACCCTGGTGTCAGAGTTTCTCAGCCAACTTGGTTCCTAAGTAACACAAAAACAATGCATGAAGCCATCATCCACAGTCGGGATTTAGCATATCGTTAGCATAGAACAAGACTGCGCAATAATTGTATCCGCCAGACGCGGCCGCGAACCGAATTTACATGCCAAATGAACTTGCCACGGCTTTTTCACAGCTTGCCACTTGTGTTAGGCTTAGTTCTCATCTATGGGCTATAGAAACAAAAAAAAATACGACGGAACTAGAAACATAAATTTAAAAAAGATAATCTTTTCATTTTATGAAAACTTGCAAAATTTAAAATTTTTGACAACTTGAAAACACGGTAAGTGTTTTAAAATTTGGTATTCTATTCCTTCCTTGTATAAAGATGATGGAACGTATTATGTGAGGTACAGTCAAGATCAGGCTGGGTGAGACAGTTTGAACTTTGGACCATTCTTATGCCACGCGCTTAAGACTTACATTGGCAGTTCGTGTGTCTAACCGTACGTGAGCTTGACTGTATCATCTTTTTGTCTAATTGTCAGTGCTTTAAACGTGCCTTGTAGAATTTATTTTAGTTAGGGTTTTATTTGACCTCAGTAATAAATCTGTTACTTATACTTAATTAAAACATTTATCCAACAAATATTTCAAAACGACAAAGCAGATGAGAACAATTTATTTTGGTCTAGCAAATTTAATTTCTAAGATACTTGGCGCAAAACCATTTCTTTTTCATCTAACAATTTAACTTACTCAATTATCTTACAAGATACAGAAACAAATTACGCTACTTTCTCAAAACTTAACTACTTCATCATCTGGAGATGTATTCATATTGCATCAAAAAGACGTTCTTATAATTAAGGATTCGAAGAATTAGGTTTCAATTACAATTTGTCTGTGGCCTTAGGATTGACGTTTGTATGATACAATTTGATATTTTAGTTCAAGTTCAAGTTCAAATCATTAATTGCTCATAAACTAGGTAGTTTACATTAAATGCAGATGTACAATAGTTTCAACGGGATCGGTTCTTGAGCCAATAAAAAATAGCATGCAAAATAAACGCAATCAATGTCTCATCCTCAACATTACCACCATCATCAGCCCTCAACCAGCCACCGCCAATCCTCACGGTCCTGTGCTTATCTCATACGTAGAGATCCCGTCGACTTGATGATGTCATGGGTCCACCGGCTGATGGTCTTCCCCCTGACCTTTTAACTCCACTTGTCCACCACTCTATGACTGCTTTTGTCTATCGTCCGCCAAGCCGCCATGGCAAATGTCCTACCCACTTCCGCCTCAATTTAGTGATTCACTTGCCTACATCATACATTTTTGTCCTACGTTGAATAGGTACCGAAGTTTGGTACAAGATCAACGAGGGAGATACCTAAGATAGCGCGCTCTATTGTTATCTTTGTTACTTTAAACTTATCTTTAGCCTGGTGAGCGTTCATGTTTCTGCACCACAGATGAAGATTGGCAGGACACATTGGTTAAAGACCTAGTGAATAGTACTTTATGCAACTTTCATATAATTGGGGGCACTAGAATGCAAGTGTTTGTTTATTACATGAGGCGAAGCCGAGTGTGATAATAGTTTAACACAAGCATTCTTATGCGTAATTATATGCAGTTGCATTTGAATATTGGCAAAATACAGTTCGTTTAATTTCTAAATTTTATCGAAAGAAGTGCCTTCTCATTAAACATTACGCTTCAGCGTTTGAGAATTAACTGCGATTTCCATAGGCAGAATGCATAGGGCAGGTTAATTAGTTATACAAATGTTTTCGAGTTTATAATCCGAACATTATGAAATGAGTAAAGATAAAAAAAAATATCATCATTCATTGTCAATATTCAAAAACATTAAAATAAGTACTTATAAAAAAATATTGAAATAACCGCTAGTTTAGGTATATTAAAGTATCCCCATGTGTCGGAAGGCCAGTAAACTGTTGTGATTGTCAATAATGGAATGTTAATTGAAGTGTTAATCTGTTTTATTTTATTACAACAAGTGTACACTTGGCTCAACATTTTCTTGCACTTAAAATGCCTTTCTGAAGCAATTAATGTTATCGTGGCGCCCTCTTGACTTCTGTTGTGAACAACCAGGAAAATTTGTAATTCAAATTGACTTTAAACGCTTTTTGATTTGGAAACAGACGTTGCTCATATTACAGACGTAAAAACAGATTTATTGTTGCAGATGTAAAAAGAAGCAACGTAATTTGAATACCAAATTTTAAAAAACATCACGTGTTGGGTAATCAATTTTTAGAAACTTGCAAGGCACGATTTGAACAAGTGACTTTTATATATTACATAGACAGAGTTTTTTATACTCTAGTCTACAGAGTTTTTTATATAGGTTAATCTGTGAATATAACTATCAGTATGAGTATATGGACGGTAGTGCGACTGCCTGCGGCGCATAGGTTCCAGGTTCGATTCCCGATGGGACACTCACAAGAATGATATCATCACTTTGTGAATTTGTTTCCATTCTGGTGAGGACATTGCAGATATCAATCTACAGGACAGGTCCACCATTACAGGCAAAAATCTGTCTATAACGCACTTGTAGTTTCAATTTACAGGTTACAGGCGTTTCATGAAGACATTTGTAAAGCTACCACTGTCAGTACCGCTCCAAAATCTCGACTACAGGTAAATTTTTCAAATCGAAGTATAACACTATCGATGTATTCATTTCATTCACTCAAACTCAACGTCATTGTTATAGCACAGAATAAATAAATACGATATTACACTGAAAAATATTAATAATATTTCTAATTAAAATAATATTTTTGATAGAGTACTTCTGACAACTACTACAACTACTTGTTGTAAAATAATATAATTTATATAATAATAATTAATATAATTGACGTTGTAATTTTTTTTAACGCCTCGAGCAAAATAATTTGGCAAAAAACGCATTTTGAGTACTTCTGAACATATTGAATAGATTTTTATGTAGAAATATTGCACTTGTAAAATAATTACCTATCTCAGACGACCTGTAAAATTATTCACAAGTTGTAAGTGTTTACAGTTGTAGCTTACAAATCTTTTGATAAACACCTGTAAAAACTTGCTCGATTGTGTTTTTAAAAGCAGAATCTACCCTATGGTTTGTCGATGAAAATCTACAGGTGCCTGTACCTGTGACTTGTAAATTTTTAGACCTGTAGCTTCATAAAACGCCCGTTTTGGTAATTTTAATCAGAGTTGCTATTTAAATATTAATTTTGGCACGTTGTTGCCACTTTTTCGCCTGTAGAATTGTAGTTGTAGAATGATAGCATAGGACACTGATTGCCTGTGAGAAAGATTGCCTGCTTTGGAGGGCATGTTAAGCCGTCGGTTGCGGTTACTGTTTATGATTATTTAGACGATGTTAGAGGGTTACTAGTAGTAGAAAGCTGTTGAAAAACTGACACCAGGGTTTACCGGGTCATTCGTTGAAACGGTGTCCCACACGATTAACAAGAAAGAAGTAGGAGTTTAAGGCAAACACCGAAATTGCAAAATAAACTGCTATTGAAAATTAAATCCTTGTACTAAAAGATTGTAAAATTTAAATTAGTATGCAGACTGATTCGTTTTTAACAATAATGTAAAAAGACCAAATAAAAAATTAAACAAGTTACCTATTTTAATTACCATAAACGCAGAAAATAGTAGATAGTGTTAAAGACACTGAGGTATAACACAGCGTCATCTATCTATGTACTGTGTGTGGCTGTAGGTATATTTGCATAGTAATTGGATGGATCAACAACTGAGAATCAAATGCCTAATTTCTTTAACTTCTTATTCGTCGAGAATATTTTATTCAATAACACAGACAGAATTCAATATGGATAAAGGGGGAAGTGACAAAATTCCAATCCGTCCAAAATTCAATTAATCGCTGAACTTTTCACTCGCTTGTTCGGAAATTTCTTAATATTCAAAATTCAACGGGTTCCGAAGTTTCTTTGGAAGAATTTCAATAATTGTCATCGCATTGATTGCGAATTCTCTGTTAAGTTTAATTGTTCGTAGAATTTCTATAAATAGGACCCACCGCTTGGACACCATACGAGCAACCTTACCTAACCTAATCTCAAAAGTTTCTGTCCAAAGAAATACACACCTTACCTAAATCAAATACTTTAATATTAAAGACGAAACTATAAAAATTACAAAACCTGATTTTCTTTCAGTATTTTTATATTATGCCAAACAACAACTGCAAAACGAGGTGTGCAACTGCAAACGATGGTTGTTATAGGCAGCCAGGACATAGCTATTTCTGGATTTCCATAGGTTGTTTGAATATGGCAGCAAAAAAAAATCGCGCTATATGTCATATTGGTGGACTAAGCGGGTTCTTGAGTGGCTGCACGCCTCGGCCAGCGTAGCGTTGGACGACCTCCGGCCAGATGGACCGATAATTTAAAAAAGGCGGCTGTTAGTGACTGGATAGCGAATACGAGAGATCGTGCCCTACGGCGTATCCTGGGGGAGGCCTACATCCAGCAGAGGACTGCAATAGGCTGATGTATATATATAGTCCTCTGCGTATGTAATATCTCAAACTATGCAAAACTCCTAACCGAACTATACTCCGCGTACTATCGATCCCTAAACAAGCAAAAAATTCACAACTTCCATTTCCACACAACGATGCAGATAGTACAGCAGAGAATAAATACATATTATAAACTACGCTTTTCACAGCAGTATTAATGGCTTGTTTACTGCATTTCCAACTTCCGGGTCAATTTTTATTTTCCTCTACTCTTCCGGGATTCTATCTCCTATATTTAAAAACCCGTCTGGACCATAAATTATATTTACGTTCGGCTCGCAACGGCCCCGCTATAAATGTCATCGGGCGAGGTAAACGGCACGCTCGGGACCATACTGTATCAGCTGTCTATTCTAAATTGGTCCGATTTATAAGAGAAACACGATCGCGATTCTAGGATGTCAGGAAATATGAGATGGCTAGAGACGTTCTCAGTGTCAGGTACATGATCGGGATCTATGTTTAGAACTGCTAGGAAAATTTCTTTCACTAAGTACTGAGATACTACTCCTTCATGCTAGGGTGTCCCTAGCATGAAGGATACCTAACACTTCACATTACTACTCACAGAAAAAACACGATCACGATAGTGGACCTTGATGTCCCAGTATCTTCGATCATACGAAACCACGAGAGACAATATGCAATTGATCTTCTCTTTTTGTGTAGAACACCGAGATGTCCAACGACACGAGGAACCCTGGTGTCGGAGTTTATCAACTTCCTACTTCTAAGTAGTAGGCCTCGGACATGGTTGTGTAACGACCGCCGTCTAAGTAATCATAGACAACCGGGACCAAAGGCTTAACGTGCTCCGAAGCATGGAACCATTTATTTTCGGACAATCAGGTGGTTCAACCAGCAATGTCCTAACCAGACCGGGAACAAATTCACAAAGTGATGAATATCAGCTTTGTGAGTATCCCACCGAGAATCGAACCCGGAACCTTAGCGTCGCAGGCAGTCGCACTACCACTGCGCCACATCGCTCGTCGAATAACAAAGAGCACCGAAACATCATTCGCTGTCACCTCTCGGAGGTTTTTGATATGTGCGCCAAACCATAGACAATAGGCGCAAACTAACAAAAAACTGAATTGCATTCGCGAATGTCGATGGCAAATATTCTTAGCTCGATTTCCGCCCAGCAATTTTAACCACTGCCTTTCATTTTCCCGTGGTAATAATTGTTTTTCCGCGATAAACGGGGGCCTATGGGTTATTTCGGGTTATACTCTACCTGTGTTCCAAATTTCATCCCAATCGGTCAAGCCGCTTGAGTGTCTTCAGGTCAAGGGCGTTGTATCTGAAGAATCCTTACATTATCCCGAGTGTCATAGGCGCCGCCAGCAATTCTTACTTTGTGGTCATAGACAAGGCTTAATCTCAGAAAGCAGTCGTGTTTATATATTTTTTTATTAAATTATGCTTGTGCATACGTCAATTCCATACGTAGTTTTTTTTCTTCGATCGCTTTTGCTTTGGATCATAGCGCGAGTGGACAGCAGCAAAATTCTCTTTATTAAAATTTTACCGAAAATTTCGCTAGTGTTGCTATGGTGATCTCAATTTACCAAGTTATCGTATTTTATGGAGCGGAAAATTGGTGCCTATTTTATTTATGTTTTTTTGAAACGTTTTTTTACAGTGTTTCAAAAAGTACTGGCTCAGATGTGCCAGACACAGCCATTTGATGCAAAAAGACGAGCAATGACTGGCCGTGAGTGATATAGTACACACGAGTGAACCTAAATAGTGGCGAAAAATATATCAAAGTTTTGCATCGAAATTTATGCAAAAAATACCACTATAAACACGGGGTATAGCAAAAATGTTCGAATTCGGTGTGATTTATAAATGAAAATGTATATATTACTGACTACGACAAAAAAAGATATTACCTATCATACAAAATACTCTAAACGTTAATTCACAAACAAATCATGCAAAAATAGAGACATACGATGAAAAACTATATAACAGAATGTAATTCTGATGCATGCAGCCGTGTGACGCCGGCTTAGAATAGCATCACCCCATCAGATGGCCTGACAACCTGTCACTGTGGCGATACACAATTTTCCGAATGACCCTCAAATATTTGTCAGACGTGGCGTAAATGGCCGTTTTTGCGGCCGTTTACCCTCCGCCTACCCAGCAAGGGATAGTAGCAATTTCCTTTCGTCTGACAGACGCATGCAATACGGTGCGTTAAAAATACGCAGTGACCAACGACAAGTGGGAGAACCGCCATAAATTGCAATCAGTGACCCACGCTGTTTTTAGAACTATATTTCTACACCTATAAGAGATAAATTAGTTAGTTCCATTCAAAGTATAATATTAACTTACACCAACTCTACAACAAATTGTAGCAAATGAATAAAAATCGTACAAAAGTAGCGAAATAATCCGGATATCAGAACCCCCTGAGACGAAACTGCATAGCAATGCTGATTAAAAACGGAAATCAGGATTTATAACTGCGCGGATGTTTTTTTACATTTGATGTTTTTCAACAAATACCTAATGGTAATTTATTTATACAAGGAATAACAAAAATGGTATAACAAGCCGAAAGGAACTCAAGGTACTCATGAAACTGAACATTTTCCGCATGGAATATGGTCAAAATATGAAAAAAGAATGGATCTCCCATAGTAAATTAACCAGCTGTTCGGCACTTTTGTATGGGAGATACATTTTTTTATACATGTTCCATGGGGAAAGTTGTTCAGTTTCATTTTAGCCTTTTTATTACACACCTGTATAATGGTTTGAAATCTCTAACATAACGAAGGTTCATCAGGTCGTTTCTTGGTATCGGTAGCTATACGAGATGAGCGCGGAAAAGAAAATAAGCACAAAAATACCTACTTAGAAAAAAACTAAGTGTGGAGCGATTTGAATAGAATTTCCAATCCTTACAAACCGGGAAAATGTAATATGGAAGTTTGTCTACATTTTGTTAGGGAAATGACATTACAAACTTTTGTCCTGTTCTAAACGTGCAACTAAAAACTTTTCTATGTACCATTTTTTCGAAATATGAAGAAAGTTTTTAGTCTCCCATACATAATTTGCGTTTTTCGAAAATATTGTAAGAAAAGTTGATCATTTCCCTAACATTGTATATGGATGTCTATTCACTATCGCATAGTACGTTATAAATATCTACCTGAGTATATTTATAAAACTATAGTCCTCTACTGCAATCAATTATTACGTACGTTATTATCTGCTTATGTTAGATAAGTACCTGTGTGCTTATCTGTGCTGTATCTAATCCAAGCCACCGACCCAGCTCGACTTCGATCTAAATTGAAATAATCCACTCCTATATTCATATAAGAAACAATTGAAACCGAACTACTGTCCATACCTACGTATTCTTCCTTTCTTTGAAAATCCGTGTACTAATGAAACCGTGATTTAAATCCAAGATGCGAACCTTACTTGTTCAACTTACTAAACTAACTAAAGGCGTGAGCCTTTAGTCAAACACGCCCGCATCGCCGCACCACCGGGCCGCGTATGTACAAACCTACTACAGATAAACGTCTATCTGTGCTGTTGTAGGGTTTGTACGAAGAACAGCACCCATAGGCGGCTGAAATGTGACAAAAACACAAACATCTTACTATTGTTTGGCCTACTGCTAGACATCGATAAGATTAATATTCAGATCCAGTTTTGTAAAAGCCATGTAAGCGCAAAAATAGAAGGTACTTCAAACGCCAGGTTTAATTACGTAAGGTTAGAAATATGACCACACACAATGCACGATCGAGCGTGCCATGGCCGCGGCCCGCAATTTGCCTGAACCGACAGGGCAATACGAAAGTAATGTAATTGCGAAGAGGTATGAGCGCTTTGTGCTGCAGTCTGCTATGGACATCTGCACGCCGTCCGAACCCGACATCAGCATACACTATGGTTGTAATGGGTTTGTAAATACGCCGCCGGGCTAAGATCCACAAACGTTCTTAGTAATTACGCGTTAGATGGTAATTAAAACAGCACTTGTGTTCCCAGTACTTCCCAGCAAAAACGGGCTTAATCGGCCCCTAATGAGAGGCGAGTAACGCGACGCTGCATAAATAGGGGGCGAGACTGCTCTTGTGATTTCACCCGACTGTGCTTTACTGAGTAGGTTTTTTTGGGTTTTTGTTAGGCGACGTTGGTTGCAACCCTTGGAACCTGTGAATATTTTATTGGACGAACGACCCGATGAATTCTAATGTCAGTTTTTCAACTCTCTTCTCTCTTCTCTTTTCGTGTGGGTCACCGAATCGTCCAACGACCCGATGAACCCTGGTGTCAGAGTTTTTCAACCGCCTACTACAAGTAGTAGGCCTCTGACATGGTTGTGTAACGACCGCCGTCTAAGTAATCATAGACAGCAACCGGGACCGACGGCTTAACGTGCCCTCCGAAGCACGGAACCATTTCTTTTCGGACAATCAGTTGGTTCACCCTGCAATGTCCTAACCAGACCGGGAACGAATTCACAAAGTGATAAATCTCAACTTTGTGAGTGCCCCACCGAGAATCGAACCCGGAACCTTTGCGTTGCAGGCAGTCGCACTACCACTGCACCACATCGGCCGCCAGTTTTTGAACTGAGTAACCAAGAAAAATTGACTTTTAATATAAACAAAATCCTCATTTTAAAATCTTGTCAAAGCAACGCTAAAAGCCCCTAGAATTATTTATCCAAAGATCCCTGGTATAAGAGATTTTCAATTAAGTTACCAAGGAAAAAATCCTTACCTACCAATTGTAATTAAAAACAAAAATCCTCATTCACAAATCAAAGCAACGGGAAAAATCTGTGTCATTATTTTCATACATTATTTATACATGTATAATGCCTAAGTAGTCGTGCTACAAATTATAATTCATGCATGCTAATGCAAGTATCGTTTTCAGAAATACCTGAACCAGCATAGTTTCAAATACATGCTACCTTCGTGCTAACATGAAAAAATGTACCAAAATTCGCTTCTATTCAGGTTGTATAAGGACGAAGAAAAACTTTCGATTCAATCGTTTTAATTTACCGATAAGGTATAATAAACAATTTTAATTAAATCGTTTGATTTTTGTGAGAAGCAAAGATAATTAGACGTAATCATAAATTATTATTATTATTATTATTATTATTTATTTGAACAGGCAGGCAGTTGAAACAACTGATAATGCCTGCATCCTATTATTCACTGTTCAAGTTCGTCACTATATAGCACTTATAGTTCACTTTAGTTATTTATGTTAAATTTTTGATTTGCCACGACACTGTTTTTGATGTTCGTCTAGTTTGTTTTTAAATGCATTTATGCTATGCATTAATTTAATTGTGATCAAGAGCCATTATTTTTATAATTGAATAATCTTTGTTCAACATTACCAGAAAATTGGCTTAACCCAGATAAGACAAACCTAAAAATTTAACAACACAACACAAAAACATCCCGTATTTAAAACACATTAACTGTTTGCATTTACTGTCTGAAAGCCATTAAGGTGAATAAATAAATGTTGGTATTGCAGAAATTCAGCCATTCCGATGCGGCGCCGAGCGCAGCGCCACAGCGGAATACTAAGGCACCAACTCGGTGACATTTAATATTACAGAGTATCGGTGTATGAACAAAACATACAGTTTAGGGTCAGTTCCTACATAAGGGGTTTCCCCACATGTCGTCGGCTGCTGCGTATTTTTAACGCACCGTAAAGCATGCCTCTGTGAGACGAAAGAAAATTGTGAATTCCGATCTTATTCTTCAACAAATGCCGTATTTCTAAAACGGCGACGATACGTTGACATATATTTAATTTAATAGTTTTCAGAACTCTAACTTACTTTTGACCTACACTTTCAAGTAAGTACACTTTTAAAATGAAAATTCATTTCTGTATCCAATTACAAATGCATCAAAGCGTGTCCAGAATCTAGAATCGTCTGAGCGTTCCTGTTTACCTGAGAGTTTTTTTAAATATATATTGGTGCTTTCGAGCAAAGACCGAGGGTGTATTAATATTACATGAAGGCTCTCTGCTAGTAGAAGCATTTCCTAGATAGCCGGGCGAGAATAACCAATTTTTGAAACGTCCAACTCAGGTGCAAAGGAACCTCTCGTTTGACGTCCGGAGTTGTCGATTCAGCAAATTTCCGAACCAGACTGTATGGAATAAGAGGAATGCTTCAGAAATTGAAAAACGATTCGAATACCAATTACTGCGTTGAAGGTTTTGGGAAAAGATGTGCCAATTTCATCCGGAATATTGTAAGCACGTATCGCTTTATGATATATTTTATTTATTTTCCATGCATTGACGTTTAGTTAGGTTTGTTTTGTATTGTTTGCGTTCATGCATGGTCACTCGTGATCGTGTAACATACATGACACTATCTAACATGATGCATGGCATGGCGTGATGCTTGTAACTGATATTGGTCATTTATATATTCTATTGTGATTTTATACCACATGTAAATGTAAAGGATGTAAAAATATTTGCCGCAAATATTTTAAGGGGTCAACCAGCCCATTAAACTGAATCTTGGTCAAAATATGAAAAATGAATTTGGACCTTCCATACAAATTGACCCAGTCGAATAGAACATTTTGTATTGAAGTTAAAAATGTTTCTTTTTTTTTTAATTTTACCTATGTTTCTTAGAGAAAGTTGTTCAGCTTTACAGGCTGTAAAACATTTGCAGTATTTTTTTAACACCTAATACCCATGTGCTGCTTTATAATTATAATGCTTTACAATTTAATTGAGTCCGTTTCTAGGTTTCTCATTAAGCTAATTAATGGGAAACCTTCGAAAATTAATTAATCAATCTATTCAAGGGATCAATATTATACTTGTTGTTCTCTTGTTGATCTCATTTTGTGGTGCTATAACTAATATTCATATTCATTTATTTGGTAATAAAATATAATTAGTCTTCTCTTCTTTCTGCTAATATTATGTCAAAATTTCTCTCTCTCTGCTAATATTATGTCAAAATTATACAAAATAATAACTATCCAATATCCAATGTATGTTACATTACGATTGAATTGGTTTTAGAAACAGAACACGTAGGGATTCGCCGATTTCGCGATATCTGATATCAATTTAAAACCTCTGGAGATGCAATGAGAACAAGCAAGATGTGCGATATTGATATGTATGTAATCAATCATTCTTTCAGGGCATGATGTGATGATATAATAAAAATAAAAATGATTAATTTTTGTTTTATTTTTCTACCGCAGGCAGGATTTGAACCTGCGACTTTCGCCATAACTAGTGGCGACACCTCTTCCATCTAGGCTCCTACGGCTCATTCTGCCCGAATTTTGCAAGCGTTTGTAAGCTTATCTTGAAGCCAATAACGCGTGGCACGTTAGGTATACAATTTTATGAAAACTAACAAAATTTTCTACTGCGGGAAGAGTTTTCTAAAAGATTTATACCTCGGTGTGTAAAAAATTTGGATGTCAAATTATTCATCATATTTATTTCCCGTTTAGTGTTAAAACGTACTTGCGTTTACCATGTGTTTAGTTTAGTTGCGGAGGTTAGGATTTTTTGAACGTGACATCAAAAATTTTCCCCTACGTTGTGTAAAGGACAAATAACGTTTATGGCATCAAGAAGTTACTGCTAATTACTGCAAATTATTTATAAAAGATTATTGGTGGAAATTTAAGTGATTATGCTCGTACTGGTTCTTTAAGTTTATAATAATCTCAGAGGTGTTTTGTTTCGTACAAACAAGTGTTGAGATTCGTAATCGATAAAGCTGATAAGATTGTTACATTATTGTCTGCCGTTGTTAATTCTAATAAAAATAAACATCTAGTGCAAAAAAGTAGGCTAATAGGCAATACAAATAATCTTTCTAGATTATTAATAACCTAGAATGTTAGTGAACTAGATTCTACAATTCAATATACTTCCTAGTAAGGCATTTGTAGAATATATAAAAGAGTGATAAATTAATGAAAAACACAGTCGTACTTGCATTTTTGGCTTAACAATTACCATTTACTTTAGTCCATGTACGTTATACCTCTTGATACAGAATCTCAAGTAGTTTTAGATATAATGCTATTTTATCTCAATTTGGTTAGAGACAATTTGAGTGCCAATAGATAACCTTCTTTGCACTGTCTTTGAGATTATCAGAGCGTCGAAGAATCTCGTCAAGATGAGAAGTTTAGGAGCTCTAGTTTTGATACTAGTGATTCAGCAAAATGTGGAAGCGAGGATCAGAATCGATCCTTTAGTGGAAAGCAAAGTAGGACTCATCAGAGGATTAAGATCAAATGATGGAGACTATTCTATGTTCTTGGGAATACCATTTGGAAAAGTTGACGAGGCGAATCCTTTTGGCGTAAGTAATTAGAAATTACTTACTCTGTCTCTGTCCTATGACCTAGACTAGAGTCAAGAGCAAACCCATCTTTAATAAAAAATAAAAAAATAAAAATTGCCGTGTGTTGCCGGCTGAGAATAGCATCACCCCATTTCTTGCCCGTGGGAGTCGTAAGAGGCGACTTAGGGACTTGAGGGTGTGTATTGCAATTTTAGGCGATGGGCTGACAACCTGTCACTATAGCGATACACAATTTTCTAAATAACCCTCAAATATTTGTCAGACGTGGCGTAAATGTCCGTTTTATGCGGCTGTTTATGCTCTGCCTACCCCGCAAGGGATTATAGGCGTGATATATGTATGTATGTATGTAATTAGAATAATTATCAAAATGTACTTTAATCAGACAGTTATTTTAGAAAATTGTTTCATTATGGTGATTTTATGATATTTCTGATTCTTTTTTGACTCAATCTGTAATAAAATCGCCATTTTCCTTGCTTCAATTTCTCCAACTTTTTCAGGTTGCCTCACCTTTTCCTAAATTTGATGGCGTATTTCAAGCCTACAAAGAACCACCAGCATGTCCGCAAATTGACATATTCTCTGGAAACCCCACAGGATCCCTTGATTGTCTTCGGCTGAATATCTATGTTCCATCAAGCGCGAGTTCTCAAAACCGTTTACCGGTTCTCGTGTGGATTCATGGAGGAAGCTTTATTCATGGAGATGGTAACAGAGGTTCTTCTGACCCCAAATTTTTGATCCAACATGATATCATCTTTGTATCTCTGCAATATCGTCTTGGCCCGTACGGTTTCATGTGCCTGGGATCACCAGAAATTCCTGGTAACCAAGGTCTGAAAGATCAAGTACTGGCACTAAGATGGATCAAAGAAAACATTGAATCATTCGGTGGTGACAAGAATAAAATAACTATTTTCGGGCAGAGTGCAGGAGCTATTTCTGTAGACTTGCATTTGTATTCTGAGCAAGAAAAACTGTTCAACCAAGTGATAATGAACAGTGGATCAGCATTTATGCCAGCCATTCGAAATGAAGCTGATCCTGACGGTCTTGTAAAATTAGCTGAGCAGTTAGGACTATCAACCGATGATGATTCGGAGGCACTATCTTTCTTACGAAAAGCGGATCCGGGATTAGTGGTTGCTGCTGCAGAGCAAATGGATCCACTGTTAATGCTTCCTTGCATTGAAAAGAAATTTGACAACGTAGAAAGATTTTTAGGAGACTACCCGATGAATATAAATCCCTCGAAATCAATACAAACGCCAATTCTTATGGGGTTCACTACCCATGAATGCTATCTATGCGTCGATAACGAATTGGCCCTAAGAAAGCAAGTGAACTGGCAACTAGAATTTAACTTTGACGCAGATAGATCTTTCGATATGGTCACGTACGCAAGGCACTTCTACATTGGAGATGAAAAATTTGAAGATAGCTTACTAGGAATATCTGAGATGGTATCTGATTATACATTTGTTTTCCCAGTAAAAAGGGCATTGGAAAAACAGCTACAGAATGGAGCAGATAAGGTCTACTATTACATGTTCTCGTATAGCGGTCAAAGAAATTATAATTTGGCTACCGTGAATGTTTCTATTAACGGAGCCATACATTCTGATGATTTGGGTTATCTTTTCGAAATGCATGCTGTAGATTTTCCTAATATTATTTCAAATGACGACCAACTGATGATTGACAGAATGACTACCATGTGGATGAATTTCGTAAAATATGGGTAAGTAATAATAAAATTTAGAGTATAAACCTCAGTATTTAATTTTATATTTTATGTGTGAGTATGTGTGTGCGTGTTTGATTTGTAATTGTTTGAAGGTGGTTTAAAGACATAAAAGCATTCTTTTTTCCATCGATAAAGCTTGTTTGTACACGAACTTTTTCTGCACAGAACAGCATATGTAAGGAAATTGTCTATATCGCACAATATCTATATCACAAGATTTATACTTAGAAACTCTGAGAAGTGCAGGTCTAGCGCAGCAACTTCTGTCGCGTGGGCATCGGGTCGCGAACGATCCGATGAACCCTGGTGTAAGAGTTTGCAATTGTAGGCTGATTTTAATGTTAAACTCTTATTGCAGAAATCCAACTCCTGAGACGTCAGAACTTCTACCAGTCAAGTGGGAGCCAATCACAAGCCCCGAATCACCACATTACTACCTGAACATAAATACAGATATGAAACTGGAGAAAAGGCCATTTACTAAAAGAACAACCTTCTGGGATTTGTTCTATGCATACAACCAAAAGTTCCTAAAAGCTTACAAAAGTGAAGAACAATTCTAGGAAAATGTTGAATAATGATGAAAGATTTAACGAAATTGTTGAAGCTTTTCAAATATTTCTCGGTGTTATGATAAAAAATAGACGTGGTTTAAGTTTTTGTACAGTGTCAAATTGTTAGAAAAGTCTTTTAAACACGCATCAATTTTTTTGTGATAACTCAGTATGTGTTTTACTTTTGAAATTCATCATCAAATATGATCTTAAGTTCTAAACATCGTGCTCATTTTGCGAAAACACCTTACGTTTGGTAAGTAGGTATTACAAATAATTTATACCTATCACACCAAAAAAACATAATAATATCTCAAACAATCTAAAATTATGTAACGTAACTTTAGGCATGCCAACGAATACAAAGCCTTACTGTGAATAAATAAATAGCTCTTCTTTTACTTTACATTCGATCGAATCCATCCTTACTTTGGAAGGTGTTCGGCCTATTACTACCCAATAACTCTCGCAACGTGATGTAGGGCTCTATTTTCTGTTTCGATGGAGTCATCGCTCAAGCACGGTACATTGCGCAGCCGACAGAGCGCGCTGATGTGCCGTGCCGCTGCGGAGAACATCACGCAAATGTGAGGGAAACGGCACCAGTACCCGATATTATCAAACAACAGGCTACAATTTTACAGGTAAAATTCGATGTTCATTGCTTAGTCGGTTAGCCATTATGATACCAGGAATATGAACCGGTTACGCAATGTACTAAGAATTTCACCTGTAGACTTGTAGCCTGTAGTTTCATAACATAGGCACCTGGAGGCGTATTTTTGGATCAAATTTTAATTTCGCATATGATAGCAGATCACACGTAGGTATCAGACGTATTTTAAAGAAATAGAAAAGGAAAGCAAAACAAATGAGAAAAGTTTCTGCTTATGCTACGAAATAACTCTCGCGGCATGATTTTTTTATTTATTTTATTTTGTTTTATTTTGAACAACAGACGGTGATACATAGTTTGAATCATAAAGTAAGTTTTACATGTCACAGACCTTGAGTGCCAAAAAGAATATGATCATATGATATGATGTAGAAGTAGGGCACTTTTTTCATTGCGCAGCATCACGCATGATATGATACAATTGAAACAGGTTATTTTAAGTCAGTGACACCTAACCTAAACAACATTAGTCATTGCCTTTGAGTCATAGATATTATAGGTATTTTTCTTATAGTTTTATCAGCTACTGTCTGTATGTAATCATCAGATATTGAAACTACCTAATATATTCATCTTCTTTTTTGTGGAGCACCGAGTCGTCATCCTTTGGATAGTTGAGTAAACTATTTCAATTAACGATCAATAAATAACCTTTCTTTTATCGTGTGGGACACCGAGTCGTCCAACGATTATTGCAGTTTAAGTTGCACGTAATGCTACGGACTAATAACTGATTTTCAAATGTGTCGTCCACGCTACATTTTGTAAGCGTCCAAACACGCGAGAATTTGATTGCCGTGCGGAATTTTTTTAATGGGTGAAATTTTACTACTGACTGATACCGCAAACTCAGGACAGGGTGGTATTAAACAACAACTTTTCCCGATATCCGAAAAACAAAATTACCTCTCATACAAAACCAGACGCCCAAGACAATTTGTTATTATCAAAGAATCTGAAACTTCGCGACTAAACTAAGTAAGAGTGAACAGGCTTCTTCTGGGTGATCTCGCTCGATCTTAGACTCTGTCTCTGTCCTATGACCTAGACTTGAGTCAAGAGCAAACCCATCCTTGATAAAAAGTAATAAAAAAAACAACGCACATTTTCTAACAGCAGTATTGCCGTTTTAGCGGTTGTCGTGCTAGATTTAGTGCTTTATAAGCTCTTCAGCGCGTTCTTTAATAAAATTTCAATGGAATCAAGTGGAAATTTAATGTCTATTTTATTCTAGGGTTCACAGCATATTTCAAGATTCTGCGTTCACAAACCTTTTGTACCTTTGATAAGATTGCTTATTTTGGTAATGAGAAGATTTGTACCGCAAGGATTTTAGAAATATCGCCATTTTACAGTGTCACAGGGACCAAATGTTTTTATAACCTCAAAATTGGAAAAGCTTCAATATCTCTGCAAAGGATTGATCTAGAAACAAAATGATCGCATGGATGCCGTTACAAATCGCAAATCTTTATTTGTACCGCTTTTTTATACCTTGTAAATACCAGATAGAGGAGTAAAAGGCGATTAACGCTCATATGGCATTTGGTTGTTGGGCTTTCGTATATCTCCGTAAATATAGCGGTACAAATGTTCTGAAAGAAATCCCAGTAACAATACAAGCGGTACACTACATAGCTACAACCAAAAAAGCCGTATCTGCTCTAATTTACGAGAAAACAGCACTGTAAAATTTGCAAGAAAATGATATGTACATGACCAAAGCTCGGCCACGGTGTTCTACTTTTAGACTTTTAGCAGCGGATTAATGCGAATTTCGGATTCTGGACTTCGATTTGCACTTCATACTGACCGAAATATATTTCATTTTCTTCAAGCAAGTACCTAATAAATTGGTTGACCGTCAAAGGAATAAAGTTTGTATGACGCAGGCCTAATATAGTATTATTCGTCTATTTACATTATGCTGCGTCAGTTTACCAACGAGAAGCGTTTAACACTCATATTACCTTCGGCAACTTGTCATTATGGTCAATTCGTAGGGTGACCATAATTAATAAAAAATAAGGGGACCAATCTATACATATAATATAGTTAAACAATAAAACCCGTGTATTGAACAAATTTACGAAAAACTAATCGTAGATGATGTTAAAATATGATTAGAACAAATTTCATAATTTATATTTTTCAATATTTTTGTCTGTCTGTTTGTCTGTTTCACCGGGCTAATCTCCGACACTACAGGAACGATTACCGAAGGCAATATGTGTGTAAAACGTTTAAGGTTAATTTGTTCGCGGTGCGTTCGCGAATTGGGAACACAATGTGCGGCAATAAATATGAAATGACCTTGTAATAGCGGGTTTGAATTTGATTTGCGGGCTTGTAAAAGAATGGATGGCCGGCCGCCGCCATTGCCCGGCCAGTTCAAGTTCGATGACCCCAATTACTCGAAACTTATTGCGCGCGGATTAGGAATAAATAGGAATCATAATGTACTTATGCTGTAAGGTGGATGTCTATGCACAATTTTTACAATAGTTTCCTATTTCAAATAGTATAAACGGAATAACTTTTTTGTAAATAAATGACGGTCACCAAAATATTACGTAAGTTGAAAACATGATTTTTTGTTCTTATAGAATTTGTTTTGTTTTTGTTGTATATTGACGCCGCCTGTCAATGCGGTTGCCTAGGTAGCGCTCTGTAAATAAAATGATGAAACAATGAAGTAGACCGGTGGTATTATTTAATATTAAATTCATAAAAGTGGCGACGAGGAATCATAGCGATGGCGAAGAATGTGGGGAAACTTGAGAGTTTCGATGTGGAAAATGGAAGTTGGGAAAATTATGCAGATCGGTTGGAAATGTACTTCCTTGTAAATGGTACCAAGGAGGTGCATAAATTGCCCATGCTGATTTCGGTAATCGGCGATGCAGGCTATGACCTGATGGTTAACTTGTGTAGTCCCAAGAAGCCAAAGGATTCAACTTACGCGGAAGTAGTTAAGGCGATGTCTAATTATTTACAACCGGCGCCATCTTTTCTGGCGGAGCGTTTCAAATTTCGCCAGTGCCGCCAGGCGAGCGGCCAGTCCATTGCAATTTTTGTGGCTGAGTTGAAAAAGATGGCGAGATTCTGCAATTTCGAGTCAACGCTCGACGACAATATGAGGGACCAATTCGTATGCGGCATCAACAGCGACTTGATCAGGCAAAGACTGTTCGCCGAAGAGGCGATTACTTTCACGGAGGTGGTAAAGTTAGCATGCACACTAGAAGCCGCCGAGCGGGACTCACATTGTGTAAAGGAAAAGGAAAGATGCCTAACGGAAGTAAATACAGTGGTGCAGTCCGGCAGTAATGGTGCCAACGATTGCGGGCATGCCGCGGCGATGAACAAGGTTGGCATCGCTCGTTGTTGGGTTTGCGGAGATACGCTACATCGGAAAAGCGATTGCAAATATCGTAACTATACTTGTGATCTCTGCGGACGCGTCGGGCACCTACGCAGAATGTGCGATAGCGGAAAACAGCTGCAACGTGAGGGCCCACATGTGGGTGGAGCGTTTCGTGGCAACTACAATATGGCGCGCTCAGTAGTGCGTGGTGGCAGCAAAACCGCGGCCCGGGGAAGCCGGGGTGGTAGCTTTGGAGGGAGCCACCGACGATCGGATAATAACTGGGTGCAGGGAACGTATGATGGATTAAGTTTAGATGACAGGGATGAAAATCAAGGAAGGGAGGATGAGCTACCTGAGGATAGATATGATGACTTAGACGTGCCCCTGCATTTGATGTCGTTGAGTGATTATAAACCGGTATGTTTAACACTTTTAGTCGGCAACAAGCCCTTGAAAATGGAAGTAGATACGGGTTCACCCCTTTCATGCATAAACAGTTTAACTTATAATCGGCTATTTAAGGAGTTCCCTTTGTTCCCTTGTGACCTGACCTTGAGATTTCTTAATGGTGCTGGGATGGAACCATTAGGCTATGTTGAAATAGATGTGACATATGAGGGCAAGCGGAAAAAATTAGATTTGTATGTAATCGAGGGGGGACGTGCGACGTTGTTGGGGAGGCAGTGGTTAAAGGAATTGGGGATTTATAATGATCTACCTTCCATTGCAGCTGCCGTGAACGCTTTTAGTGTTGGTAATGGCAGGGAGAATAGAAAATTAATGGATGTAATTTCCAGGCATGGTAAGCTGTTCGACGGCTCGCTGGGGCGGTTCACGGGTGGCAAGGCATCGTTGTGCGTGCGGGACGGCGCTACGCCCATGTTTTGCCGTGCGCGGCCGATGCCGTACGCGCTGCGCGAGCGGGTCGACGCCGAACTGGATGCAATGTTGCGTGATGGTATCATCGAGCCGGTAGATCATTCGGACTGGGCAACTCCTCTCGTTATTGCCAGGAAAGCGGATGGAGGTATTAGGCTCTGCGCTGACTATAAGGTGACTCTCAATCAGTCGTTGATGGTCGATAGGTATCCCGTTCCCAAAATAGAGGACTTGTTGACAAAAATAAGTGGAAATGTATATTTTACTAAATTGGACCTTTCACAGGCGTATAATCAGTATGAACTAGACGAGAGTTCTAAAAGGTTTACGGTTATCAACACTCACCGAGGTCTATTCAAGTATAATAGACTCGTGTTTGGGCTTTCCTCTAGCCCTGGGATTTTCCAAAAGATGATGGTTAACTTGCTGAGAAATGTTGATAATGCCGTAAATTTCCTTGATGATATTTTAATTATGAGTAAAGATTTGGATTCTCACCTTAAAAGTATTGACAAAGTTTTTGAAATACTGGAGTCGCACGGATTGAGGCTTAAAAAAAATAAGTGCGTTTTCTTAGCTAGTAGGGTCAAATTCTTAGGCTTTATTGTAGACAAGGACGGAATTACCGTGGATCCCGAAAAGATTAAACCCATTGTCGACATGGCTTCGCCGACGAACAGTAATGAACTTAGATCGTTCCTAGGTATGGTTAACTTTTATGGGAAGTTTGTCAAGAATTTAAGTGCTTACTTAGGCCCGTTGTACGAGTTGTTAAGGAAGGGAGTTTCGTGGGAGTGGAGTGAAAGGTGTGAAGGGGCTTTTAGGCAAGTTAAAAAGTGTCTTTTAAGCGCCGAGGTCCTGGTCCATTGGGATATGTCCAGGCCAACAATAGTAACGTGTGACGCAAGTTCACGAGGCTTGGGAGCCGTCCTAGCCCAACGCATGCCCGATGGTCGCGAATGTGTCGTAGCATACGCATCACGCGCGTTAACTTGCCACGAACTACACTATAGCCAAATCCATAAGGAAGCGCTGGCGATTATTTTCGCGGTGAACAAGTTTCACCAGTACCTTTATGGACGTAAGTTTGTGCTTCGAACGGATCACAAACCGCTAGTCAGTATTTTTGGCCCTGGGAGGGGGGTGCCTACTACAGCAGCAAGTCGATTGCAGCGCTGGGCGATAATATTATCGGCATATGATTTTGATATAGAATACGTTTCTACCGATCGGAATACAGCAGATGCTTTGTCTAGGCTCATCAAGTCTCATAAAGAGAATACGGTAGAGGAGGCAGGTCAGATACCAGAGCAAACGTTTTTGCATTTTGCCTCTGACGCGTTTTTATTGGACCATCATAAATTGAAACGAGAGACCTCCAGAGATGTAGTGTTGGGGCGTGTTTTAGGGTACATTCGGGACGGTTGGCCGCAGGAATGTGAGTTAAGAGAGTTAAAACCCTTTTTCAATCGTAGAGAGGAATTGTACAGTGAATTGGGTTGCGTGATGTGGGGACATCGCGTCGTCATTCCTGGGTCGTTAAGGCAAAAGATTTTGGATGAACTTCACGATTCGCATATGGGTATAGTTAAGACCAAAAGCCTCGCCCGCAGTTACGTTTGGTGGCCAGGTTTGGACGAGGATATCGAAGCACGCTGCCGGGCGTGCAGTGTATGTGCGGCGGTCGCCGCTGCACCGCCTGGGCATGTACCTCGCTCATGGCCCTGGCCGTCACGTCCTTGGACTCGTTTACATTTAGATTTTCTTGGACCAATTGAGGGTATGACTTATTTGATAGTAGTAGATGCGTGCTCGAAATGGATTGAAGCGTTTAGAATGCTCCGCACCACTGCGTCAGCAGTTATAAGAACCCTGCGTGAGTTATGGTCTCGGTTCGGCATTCCTAAACAAGTCGTGAGTGATAACGGCCCACCGTTTACGAGTTCGGAGTTTCAGGCATTTTTGAGTAAAAACGGCGTTGAGCAAGTACTTACAGCTCCATATCACCCGGCGTCCAATGGCGCAGCTGAGAGTGCTGTAAAAATTTGCAAAAGGGTAATTGTTAAGGCGTTGAAGCAGAGCACCGATGTCGATACAGCTTTATTAAGGTTTCTGTTACATTACCGTAATACGGAGCACGCCACGACCGGGGAAAGCCCAGCAAGAATTTTACAGGGACGTTCTTTGCGGACTCGTTTCGATTGTTTGAAACCAGATCGAGCGAGTGTCGTGCGTAAGGCTCAGTTACGTCAGGAAAATTCGTCAGGCGGGGTCACTCGTGACGTACGGGTAGGAGATCAGGTTTGGTACAGGCAGTTTAGAACAGGGGATAAATGGGGTTTAGGGGAGGTAGAGAGTCGATTGGGCGACACTGATTATGCGGTGAGAGATAACAATGGTAACGAGTTACATCGACACATCGACCAGTTAAGGAAAAGTTATAGTAAAGGCAGTAGAAGTTCGTTGTTGTTTCCTGGTTGTAACGAGGGAAGTCTTTCTGTGCCGGAAGAGCTACCTGGTGAGGTGAGCCCTGTCGGGGCTCAGGCACCGTCCGCTCACGGCTCACCTGAGCGTGCGTCGCCCGCAGCAGTGCCCGCGCAATTGTCTCCGGTTCCGGCTGGTGAGGGAGTGGCAGCTGCGGTACAGAGCCCACCCCCCCGTGAACCGCGGCCAGTCAGATTGCGCAAACCTCCAAATAGATTAGGGTTTTAATGTTAAATGAGTTTTCTTTTGCTTTTCATATGATTGTTTAAGTTATGTTAGTTTGTTTAAGTTGTGTTAGTTTGTTTAAGTAATTAAGGGTGGAGGTGTTGTATATTGACGCCGCCTGTCAATGCGGTTGCCTAGGTAGCGCTCTGTAAATAAAATGATGAAACAATGAAGTAGACCGGTGGTATTATTTAATATTAAATTCATAAAAGTTTTCAGCGTGAACTGATAGGATAAGGTCTTAAACGGATAATGTCAAAGAAATATAAAACATAAACGTCTATTCTTTGCTACTAAAACATAAACCGCTTTAAAAATACTTAGATTTGTAAAGACAGGTTTTAGATTTGTCGATTGCAGTGCTCAAACAACCGTACATAGCACAACACACACCAATCACAAAATTATTTCTAATATTAATTAGTTTAGTATAATTTACGCTGCCTTCGCTCGCTGCACCAAGTCGTCGTCACGTCCTTACTAGCCGGTGTCTGAGCGTCCTCCGAGCGCGGGTGGGCGGCGCTTTTAGGGGGAGGCAGGGAGTGACCATATTGTACGCTAGTACTATTAATTATACTGTGCCATGGCCGAGCTTTGGTCATGTACATATCATTTTCTAGCAAATTTTACAGTGTTGTTTTCTCGTAAATTAGAGCAGATACGGCTTTTTTGGTTGTAGCTATGTAGTGTACCGCTTGTATTGTTACTGGGATTTCTTTCATAACATTTGTACCGCTATATTTACGGAGATATACGAAAGCCCAACAACCAAATGCCATATGAGCGTTAATCGCCTTTTACTCCTCTATCTGGTATTTACAAGGTATAAAAAAGCGGTACAAATAAAGATTTGCGATTTGTAATGGCATCCATGCGATCATTTTGTTTCTAGATCAATCCTTTGCAGAGATATTGAAGCTTTTCCAATTTTGAGGTTATAAAAACATTTGGTCCCTGTGACACTGTAAAATGGCGATATTTCTAAAATCCTTGCGGTACAAATCTTCTCATTACCAAAATAAGCAATCTTATCAAAGGTACAAAAGGTTTGTGAACGCAGAATCTTGAAATATGCTGTGGACCCTAGAATAAAATAGACACGAAATTTAAGAGGATATTTTCACCATTAATTAGGCCAAAAATATTAACAAAAATAGGAACCTCAACTAGCGAAAGTAGGTGCATCACACATATTGACGCTTAAAACTGTGACGAAACTATTCATTAAATAGAGAATAGGTTTCTGAAATTAGCTATGCTAAGTATTCTGGACCAACCTTTTATATTATTTATTTTTAAAATATAGACTATTTTAAGAAACTAATTTCAATATTTTTGTAAATTTTTTATATTTTCTATTTCTATTTAATTTTTAAAGTTCCGAGGTTTTATAAAGGTGTGTGACGTCACGAGCGGCGGCCGTATGTAACAATCTCTGTGCCATTTCTTCAAATTGAAAATGTCATTGTCTAACCTGCTGACTGACAGACAACATGTTGCCAGCCGGTCTAAAAAAATATAGAAGTACCCTAACAGGAATGTCAAAATAAAAATAAAACCGGTCTTTAGGTACATACGGAAGCCTAATAATTAAATCATTTTACTTCATTTAGTAATAAATTAGTCAATGCCTATTGATCTGAAAAGCGTATACAAAAGGATAATTAGTCGACAATGGATGAAAACTGCCCATTTTAGAACATTCTGGCAACACTTATCCAGTCGTGTCAGTGAGTTGACGTTTCGTTTTTTAATTGTTCTGCTGGCAAATGCTATCACGGTTATACGGTCTGGCGTGACGTCATAGAAAGGGCAAACAAAGATCGTTGCGTTTTCACTAAAATTATTGAAAATAACGCAATTAATTTTAAATCTGTTTTACAGGAAATGCATTTTAGACTTATATCTCGAAATGGTTTTGAGCTTTTAGCGCTTGTCCGGAAAGTTAGCATAGCTAATTGGTTGAAGCTAAAGGCACACTGTCTAACAGCCTAAAATCACAATTGGTTTTTACTTTATAGCTAATTAATAATTGTTTTGATTACGTCGACTGCTTAGGTATATTATTTTGCACGAAAGCCTGTTGTTTACCTCTGCGCCATGTAAACATATCAAAACATGTTGGTTTCAGGAAGTAATGACATTTACACGTTCATTCGGACATTCTTGGAGGTATTAACAAAAGGAGTAAGCAATCACTATTTAAAAATAATTCTGTTATAATGCTTTGAGCGAAAATCTCCAGGCCAAGTACCAGTTCCAGTTTAGGTACAATTTCTAGAAGGCGAATTGGCAAGTGCAGTAGAGTGTTGTTAACACAAGGATGCTTCATACCCTGGATTCATCTCTTATCCCGCCGCTTTTTACATCAATTACAGGTAAATGACGCTAGTCTGCCACCAGACATCATGACAGTGTTGATAAGGATTCCTCTTTCGCATCCTCAAAACGCAGATATTCCGAAATTTTTGAGCTTCCTCATCCGCTACCGTTTCTGCATAAAAGCAAGTTCAAAAACTCGTCTTTCGCTTCCACTTCCTGATATATTACATGGAAGTTAGGAGAAATTCGATCACACAATGCGCGTTAACATAGCCAAGAGACGCCATGCAATCCCGTGCCCCGCGCTTTTTTTGTTCTAGTAATCGTTTGTTTTATATGATACACACACTCTTTCTCTTCCGGATCTTCCAACTTTATGCTTTGTCGCTTCCTCTTTTACGTCCTCTTCCTTATAACAGCTTCCTCATCAACACTACAGCACGGTCTAACATTTCACTGATTCATTGTATCATCACAGTTATGTGTTTATTTTCAAAACCCGTGGCTACAAAAAACGGTGCTCTCTATTATAACATTCTAAGTCCTTCATAAGTATATTTTAGTCCACGCAATATTTCACCTATTAAACTTCAGGTAATACGCTCCGTTTGACTCTGCAATCTTACAAGTTGATTCTGACATCTCATTGCATATTAATTTTGAACCAGAGGTATATAATAAGGGCGGCTTTACATCCAAAGCCGCATTTGAAAGGCGACTGAGTGAAGGTAAGTTAGTAGTTTAAGGAATCCCTGATTTATTAATGTTGGTGTCAGCGGTGCTTCTGAAATTCTGTACATGTTAAGTTTGGGATTATGTTGTTAGCCGTTTGATGCTGGCTTAGAATATCACTCTAATTCTACCCGTGGGTGTCATAAAAAGCGAGTAAGATAAATTCGTCTAGGGAATGAGCGGTTCCCTACACTTTCCCTGTGATTGTAACATCTTGCACTGCGCTCGCCAATCCACCTGCCAAGCATGGTGAGTATGGCAATACCCTCCCAATAGAAGGAGGGCCATTTACAGCAGTGGACTGTTGTGGCTGTTAATTATATGTTGTCAAGATAACTTTGTAATGCCTTAATCTGGTCTAGATATTTTACATATATGTATCTTAGAACAGATTACCAACTCTCTTTGTGGTGTGTGACACCTTGTCGACCCTGTAAACCCTACTTGACCCTACTCTACTTTACTTACTTACTTATTCAAATAACCTTTTTGTAAAAATCAATATGAAGCGATATACGTATGAAGTTTTGCCACTAGTTTGGCGATTGATTCTATTAATAAAGAAATTTAAAGAAAAATGAAAGTAATAGGATTTTTTTATAAACAATATGTTCGTACATAAATACGTACATTCACATATCAGCCTTTATTCTTTGCGAGGTATGCAGAGCAATTACGGGCGTAAAAACGCCACGCCTCTACTTAAAAAAAATTGAGTGTCGTTACAGAAAAATCGTGCATCACCACTATGTCACTTTATTCCTAAAATTGAAAACTCATGAAACCCTCCAAGCCAGCATACATTGTACAACGATATAACTTGTTCAAAAATTCAAAAGCGGTTGTATTTTTCAGATGATGTTCCAACTAGTATCCGTTGTGGCTCTGTTGGGAGCTTTCTCGCAAACCTCAGCTCATGTAGGGGAAGGAGGGCATCTGACCCAGGACCTCATCACCGATCTTGATCCTCATTACTACTGTGGAAGGAACCTGGCCAAGATTCTTGCGGACCTTTGCGTCAGGGATGAAATCCGCAACGGCAAAAGGTCTTCTGGCGAAAAAGAGCTGTCGTATTATTACAGTAAGTGTACAGCTTTTTTCACGATTCATTCATTTTGCAGTCCTATAGTGGAATAACCATAGTAGTCAATAACTGGCGAGAGGCAGGGCAAGACAGGAAATGGTAAAAAAAACGTTTCGAAGACCAAGATCCATATTTGGTCACCGAGATAGCAAGTAGCAAGTACCTTTGAAGAAAAATGTTCTACTACAACCAAGGCCTCTATCTCTTTCAGACGTAGTCCTCAACCCGCACTACAAAGAACGAGACAGCATGACCTGGCCATGGATCAGCCGCCACAGGGCTTTGGAGGCGAAGGTTCGTGGAAGAAGGAGCCAAGGTGTGGCCACAGAGTGCTGTGACAAACCTTGCGATGTTGACGAGCTTCTGTCTTATTGCTAAGTAAATATGAATATATATATACCACGACATAAATTTTTACCGTCTTACGGATTTAGCCACTATTGTTCACCTTTCATTGGCGGAATAGCAACTTGTATGAATAGCATATAAAGGGGTCGTCCACAAACTATTTAATGCAAAATGTACATATTTTGATCCCTCCCTTCCTCCACGTAACAAAGCTGTAAACTTTACAAGAAAGTAGCCACTTTGTTCAACGGACATTCTAATTCAAAACCTAAAATTGCAAAAAAGCATTTAAGAAACATGTTACGTAATACGAAGTTTGACCATCCACCTCCATTGATCTACAACAACCCCGTGAACGTAACGCTTGGTCAGACTAGATTCTCTCTCTCCCCTAATATGCGTTAAGTATTTTGTGGATGACCCTTAAGCTGTCACATTTATTTCATGCTCATCGAAAATTTTGCGACCGGACTTTTTTGCAACTGACGCTGGCTGTTTTAGTACTTTATGTGTGATATAAATAATGTTTTAGATTAAGTTAAATTGTGCTTTACCTACAGAATACGAAATACCCATACTTAAGTTATTTAATTAATAGGCGCCCACACTGCCACCCACGCCAAGGAATAAAGAAGTTTTAGGATTCCGTAGTCTTCTTTGTAAAAACAGTTGGGATATACCTCTAAGTACTTTGCATTGATTGCGTTCAATTTAGCGGTGATAACTCTAAATAAGAATGGTATTCTTACTACGATATTATAATTGTTGTATTTATTATCTGATAGGATCGTGGGTATTTAGTTAAATATATAATTGATGTAAAACTTGCAAAATTTTCAAGCGCGGGGAGGATTTGAATTTGCGACCCTCGCCATCACTAGTGGCGACGCCTCAACTTTCAATTTTAAACCTGGCAGGTACCGGCCCGCGTCTGAAAATTTTTCGAGTTTTCAAAAAAAAATTACGAAGTGTTTTAAAATTTGGTATTCAATATTCATGTATATTAGACTCGTGTTTTAGTTAATAACTTAAAGAAATAAAAACGGAACGTAATGATGTGTATTGTTATTTTTTAGGAACTTTAGGTGTACTTGATGGAAAATAAATTTTAACTCGCAGTATTGTTATTTTTATTTGTATCCTTCGGCTAAACGTAATCGTTATACAAATAAATCTCAAAAGATAATCAGTTGGCTGTAGGCTGAGAGACGAGCAGCAGAGTTAGTCAAATCGTCACTAATAAATTAGAAAGTGAAAAATATCTTTAGATAAGCGACGTTAGCAAATACCTACACAAATTACGTATGACTATCATACGCAAATGTCCGTTTTTTACGACCGTTTACGTACTATATTATGTATGTATGCCGTGTGATGCCGGCTTAGAAAAGCATCACCCCAGTTCCATCCCGTAGGTATCGTAAGAGGCGATTTAGGGACTCGAGGATAACATGTGTATTGCAATTTGCTATGGGCTGACAACCTGTCACTATAGTAATACACAATTATCTGAATGACCCTAAAACATTTGTCAGAAGTGGCGTAAATGTCCATTTTACGGCCAATTATGCTCTGCCTACCCCGCAAGAGATATAGGCGTGTTATATGTATGTATGTATGTTTGTATGTACGTTACGCATTTCATTGATAACATGCAAATTCTGCAAAATGTTATGCAAGTATTGCAAGTGTGCCGTGTGGTCTCGGTTTCGAATAGCATCACCCCAATTCTACCTGTGGGTGTCGTAAAAGGCAACTAAGGGACAATCGTCCTGGCAGCAGCGTTCCCTGTGAATGCAACAACTTGCACTGCGCTCGCCAATCCGCCTGCCAAGCGTGGTGACTATTGCAATACTCGCTGATTGGGGGAGGCCCATGTCCAGCAGTGGACTGTCGGTGGCTGTTAATGTTGTGCAAATTATATGTATCAGGATGAGCAATTTCCTTTAACCTGCAGGGTTTTTGAAACTGTGATAAAATTCCAGAGACTCCAGTGAAAATTACTTTGGTAGCGTTGATCTTTTTTTTCATGAGTATCAAAGGCTTTCCGCTTTATACAGGATCAAAGGCATTTTTGAAATATTTTGATTCTGTGTACATTAGCTTGTTTGTCGCTGGCGTTTCCTGGTGAACAAAATTACGTGATGAAAACAATATGATGAAAAATTTGTTTTTAGAGTCTGTCTAAGTTACCGAGTGATGCCGGCTTAGAATAGCATCACCCCATTTCTTTCCCGTGGGTGTCGTAAGAGGTGACTTAGTGATTCGAGGGTTACCTGTATTGCAAATTGTAGGCGATGGGCTGACGACTTGTCTCTATGGTGATACACGATTTTCTGAATGACCTTCAAATGCTTGTCAGACGCGGCGTAAATGTGCGTTTTTTACAGTTGTTAATGCTAATCCTACCCCACAATGAATCTAAGCGTGATATGTACATGTATATGTAAAAGTTAGCTTCCGAAGTTTGAGCCCTCAGTCCAGAGATCACAAGTTACATTCTTAGTAATGAACTGTAAGTATTGAAGTCTTCTTTTTCTTCGTCTTTAGTGTGGGATACCGGGTCGACGAACGGCCCAATGGCTTCACACCTGATTGATTGATTAAAAACTCTGTCATTTCGGTTTATAAGGTGGGATTCTCCGTCAAATCATATATCTCTACCTTAGTGCCAGATGAATTTCTTCCTGAAAATTGAAGTTGCAAGAAAGAAACGATGCTACCCTTTTCCGAGTCTAATTTGTATGTTAAGTGCTAGATAAAGTTACTTCCATAAGTTTTTGTAAACTATTCCTTGAAGCTTTGGAGAAAATAACGTTGGTGTAGTTGTTGTTGTTGTTGGGAAATACAGACGAGCGGTTTTATAATGGCGGCATTGTTGTACTTAGTAAAATTTTAAATCATCATAAATTCATTTAATGTCATTACATTATCAAGCGTTAAAGTTAAAAAACCTTGAGCATAGTCGTTAAGTTTTGCCACCTGGGGTCGACTGTGTCGAATAATCTCACGCTCGATGCTGAGATCGATACGCGAATCGGCAAGGCGGCGACCATGTTCAGCAAACTCAGTACAAGAGTATGGTAAGTACAATAAACACCTGACCACAAAAACCAAGATTATTCGTTTTAAGCATACTCTTGTACGGAGCTGAAACCTGGACATCGTATACAAAACAGGAACGTCGACTCAATACATTTCATATGCGCTGCGTAAGAAATACCTTGCATATAACCTGGCAGGACAGAGTCACAAATGAGCGAGTTCTAGAAATTGCGCAGCTGCCTAGTTTTACCGCCCTGCTTAAGCAGAGACGATTGCGGTGCCTAGGGCATGAGCACCGGATGGAACCTTCGCGTCTACCACGGCGTGTTCTGCTTGGCGCTGTAGCAAAAGCTAAAAGAGGGGTTGGAAGACCTATGCTGCGTTTCAAAGATTGCGCCATGCGGGACATGGCTGTGTCACAGAATAGATAATAGTAGTACCTACAGAAGCGACACTCCTTTGATGTTGAAGAAAGCCGCCGTTTTAATAGCCTACACTTTTTTTTGTAATATCCAAGACACCGTGCGCTATCTAAATTAAACTCAAATGCACGCGCATAAGAGCACAAATCCTTTGCGTTCTCTGACTACCTACACGGGAGCTCAAACGCCAGGGCCGGATTCAGGATATACCAGTCACGCATTCTAAAAAGAAGGTACCTACTTTACATTGTATAACTATGACATTGCTTGTGGATAAAAATCAACGAAGCACAATAACAATCAATAATAGTAGGTACATTTACCGATTATATTAACGGATTATTTTTCTTACCTTGTACAATCCTTTGGTAATGTAAAAAAGGACAACTTGGAATCACTCTTTTTATTAAGACATCGGTCCACAGAACACCCTAGTCCTATTTTGTCCTATCATCATAATAAATTGATTGGTTTTAAATTTCGTAAAGAAGCACAGCACAAACAATTTATTCCACTACCTGCACGACTGTCTCGTTAAAGAACGCGTCACAAGTGAAATGACGTCACCGCATCGATGCGCGCGCGCTCCACTAGCGAGCGCGATCCGGCTCTGGCAGAGTGTACCGTCGCGGTACACGACGGCGTAGGCACTTAACTCCGTAGGTATAGGCGAGTGTCGCAGGCCTGGCTGTGTTTAAAATTGACCATCAAAGCTGGGAGAAGCTTGCTGAGGATAGGGACGAATGGCGTAAGCGTGTGTTTGATGGGCGTAAAACACACGGTAATGCCTGGTTTTCTGGTCTCGCTAACAAAAGGCAAAAACGCCTTCAAGCAGACCTCGATAGTATAGCTAACTGGTCAAAAGAATGGCTCATCAAGCACAATTTTTTTTTTTTTTTTTTATTAATGATGGGTTTGCTCTTGACTCTAGTCTAGGTCATAGGACAGAGACAGAGTCTAAGATGGAGCGAGCTCACCCAGAAGAAGCCTGTTAAGGCACTCCCACACACTGACGGAACGCAGCAAGCTACTTGGCGCCAGACTTCGGTGGGATGGTGGTCGCGAGCCAGGCGGCTCCTTACGGAGCCTTCCACCGCTTGGTGGGATCGTTCAGCCGGACTTATCCACAGGCAAGCCTGTGTTGCCGTTGCCCGGGGTGGACCGCTAGGAGGTAGATCCCATACCACCCCAATCAATGCTGGGAAATGTACAGTCTTACACATAGGCAGCAAAAATCCAAGGCTCGAATATAAACTCAATGGCGTTGAGCTGGTTAAGGTCAAAACACAAACAAACTTGGGAGTCAAGATAGCTGAAGATCTGAAATGGTCTGACCACATTAAAGGTGTTGTAAAAAGAGCCAACAGCTTTCTATACCTGGTAAGAAAAGCCTTTGGGATCTTGACCCCAGAAATGGTTGTAAAAATCCATAAAATGTACGTAAGACCAATATTGGAGTACGGTTTCCAAGTATGGAGCCCATACTTTGTGAAAGATATTGATCTGCTGGAAAGAGTCCAACGTAGGTTCACAAAAGTACCAAGAAAGCTGAAAACTTTGCCCTATGAGGAAAGACTGGAGCAACTTAAACTCCCTTCTCTCAAGGAACGCAGGGAACGTGGTGACTTGATTGAAACCTTTAAAATTATGAACGGACATTACGACCTGCAAGACTTTAACAGTTTGTTTCATCGCGCTGGAAATCCCAACTTACGGGGCCACTCACTAAAGCTTACCAAGACAAGAGCACACAACAATCCTCGCAAGCACTTTCTGAGCAATAGGGTGGTGGAGGCATGGAATAAACTACCAGAAGATGTGGTGTCTGCAAAAAACACAAATCAATTCAAAAATCGATTAGACAAATTAATATTGATAAAGAAATCCAAACAAGAGGACAGCAAGATACAGGCATAATCAGTTGCTACAACTGCTGCCTGTTTAAAGATAATAATAATAATAATAAACATGCATGTGTCAGTCTCAAATTCCACCTTCACTTGCGTGCGGAAAATTATGCCGCTCCCGTATCGGCTTATACAGCCATGAAAAGTCTTGCCTCAGACACTGATTAAAAAATCGTCTGTCACAGACGTGTGAGGCCAATGATGATGATGATCAAGCGTGAAAAAAGATAGTTAAAGTCTGCACTTCCATTTTACTAGTTTTCTAGATTATACGACTATAAATTTGCTTACAAACACATTCATCTTTTTCAAACTCATTTTTACCCACCGCAACGCATGCGTCTGTCAAACAAAAGGGAATTGCGATTTCCGATTTTATTCCCTTACCAATACGGCATCCGTAAACACACTGTAGCCGTATTTGTATGGGAATAAGATCGCAACGATAATTCGCAATAGTCTGACAGACGCATGCGTTAAAAAATACAGCTATGGATGACAAGAACCGCCAAAAATTACTAATTCGCGGTTGACATACACGGAAATAGATAGGCAGCGCAGCGGCTTACCCGCTATTAAGACGCCTCCATAAGCTAGTCGCGAGTTACCCCATCACTCAAAAAATCATAATTCGAAGAAAACTTACATTTTCGAAAATCTACTAGTCGTCATTGTAGCACATATATTGAAACGTATTTACAGAATGTTGTACTAGTAAAAAATGGTTCAGCTTATTTGCTATCTGTAAATACAGTGACCGGTTAGTATTAAAACGAAATTCTGCAAATAAGTTTCAATATCTGTACTTCAATCTCTATCAGCGGATTTTCGATAAATTACGTTTTCATTGAGTTGTGATTTTTTCAATGATGCGGAAGCACGTAAGCCTTTGGGAGTGTCTTAATATAAAAACGCTCGTTTACCCGCCTTCCTTCCGCTACAGAACTGAATACATTTAGCGGCAACCGCCTAGAGTGCACCGTGACTTGAAAGCCGAATTGTCAACAAATATACAGACCGACACCGCGGCACTACGCCATAGTTACCTACTTAAGTAGTCCTTACGACTATTTCCACACCTCCAAACTTCGCCGTCCAACGCCGCCTTACGTTCTCTCCTAAGCAACAGTTGCAATCTAAACGAACAATGAACGTAGAAATAAGTGTAGAAGTTGGAAGAAATCAAATGCATTAAGAACTCGGTAAGGGATGGAACCCCATTCCGCATTCCAGTAGAATAATTCTAGTAAACAACAAGAAAATTTGTTTTAGTTTTAAATAAGTTATCATTGTCATGTAGTGGGTGTGGTAGAATACAAAAAAATAAAAACAGTTACAGTAGTAGGTAAGAGTAGCAAAATTATAATAAAAGTTTGGAATCATGATTCTTTTGCCATCGAGTTATCACACAATCAAGTATTTCAGTCTCAGATTTAACTTGCTTGCTTGGAATTTCGAATTTTAATTTTACATTTAAAACAAACAGTCCATGTATGTGTATACTTAGGTATATAATATTTGTTTTATTACTTACAAAGTTAAAAAGAAAATGATAAAAGAGTTGTAGATGTAATAAAAGAGTTGAACATCGGTTAAACACTGACAAACAACTTGTGTTTATGTTATGAAAAAAGTTCTTTGATCGAATCGAGAGCGGAGAGGTCGAAGTTCCTAACCACAACTTTATATCTAAGTTATATTAGTCGCAGGCGGTCATAATAGTATAAAGTGTTTTAAACTTTTGCGGTAACACATAATGACTCAAAATACTAAAACGAGGTTCTTACCGCCATACCCGATTTTGTCAAATTGTCCGATATTTCGGCCTAGTTGCGGGGGCCAACTAATGTTTTGCGGGTAGGTAGGCAGAGTCTTCATATTATTGGTCTTCTTCTACTTCTTTTTTTGTGGGACATCGAGTCATCCAACGACACGATGAACCCTGGTATCAGAGTTTTTCAACCGCCTACTACTAATAGTAGGCCTCTGACATGGTTGAATAACGACTACCGTCTAAGTAATCATAGTCAGCAACGGGGACTCACGGCCTAACGTGCCCCCCGTTAAGCACGAAACCATCTTTCTTTTTGGACAATTAGGTGGTTCAGCCTGCAATGCCCTAAAAAGACTGGAGACAAATTCACAAAGTGATGAATATCAACTTTGTGAGCGCCCCACCGAAAATCGAACCCGGAATCTTTGCGTCGCAGGCAGTCGCACTACCACTGCGCCACATCGGCCGTTGTATTATGTATAATTGGTATGCATTTCTGTATACGTAAAACGGGGTTAAATTGATTAATTTTAAAATAAAAATTATTTCTGTTACTTCATTTTTAACTCTATCGAAACTTAAAAAATACAGTAATGATGGACTGAATAGTTGCTTGAGTATTTTATGAGAAGCAATGAAAAATCATGACCATGAGTAAAATAAAAAAATATTCGTTATCAAAGTTAAAATACGATTGGGGTGACTTTGATACCACTCAATTTTTTCGTGGATTTGGAAAGACACCCCTTTTGAGATCACAAAACAATATAAAAAATAAAAGTGAGAATTTTGCTTTGAGAAATATTTAATTTTTAATATTTTCGGGGCTACTTTGATACTGGGGGCGAAATTGATGGTAAGTGGAGTCCTTCTTTTTTGTATGTTGGAGCATTAATATTAAGACTCAAGAATAAAAAGTACAATAAATTATTGAATAAAGTTTTATTAATTACTAATACAACAAAACAGTCTCCTTTTCTCATTCTTAATTCTAATTAAAAACTTCAAAAATAATGTAATAAACGTAGGAACATTTCTATATAAAATTCTTCACTTAAATCTACAGAGATCAATATCACATCTCCTTAAAGTCTCATCACTGTAATTTCTAATTTCGCGTCCCTGGCGTTTTCTTGTACCTATGTGCGAACCGTGTTGACCGTACAAAGAAAATTAAAACGGGGTTACGTTGATAAGCGGTACACTGATCAAATAGTAGCTGGACATTGCTTACTGGGGCAAAATTGATTTCTATCAAAGTCGCCTCATGCATGGTATCAAAGTAGCCCCTATTTACAAATGCAATCATAGCAATCAAAATGGCCGCCGAATTATTACGTGACAAAAAACGCTTGTGTACAGAAAGAAACGAATAATTAAATAAATCATACACAAAAAACACAGTATAAGTACTTACGGCTGCACATTTAAAGTTTTTCTACCCAAAGTTTTGCACTCTGTGAGACTACTGCAATAAATTTAATTTTTTATCTAATCGCGACGTACCCACGTTTTGAAACCTCGATGAAATATGGCCGATTAGACAGTCTTGCCAAAACAAAAAAGTTTTTTTTGATACATTTCGTTTCAAGCAGATAATTAGAAAAAACCATAAGTTTTGAGTAATCATCAAAGTCGCCCCGTTTTTCAAAGTCACCCCGTTCTACCGTACCCTCTTTTTACGATTCTGTCAAAACATTAGTTGTACCGTGAATATGGCCCATGCTTCTTCTTCTTCAACTGGACAAAAATATCAAATAATTAAGCATAATCGAGTATCCCGGTAAGAATTCCGTTTTAATATTTTAAGTCATCATAATATGTCTTACAATCGGAAAAGTAAAAAACCGAAGTTTCGCAATACAAGAACAAAAACAAAATATACGAACACAAAATTATACGACCCGTCGCTACTCTAACTTCGAGTATCTCCTATGTGAAATAAGTCGGGCAAAATTCAATATTCCCTAAACAATATTGCAGCACCTGTGAGGCTGATTTCCATGCCACCCGCGGACCGAAAACTGTATAAATTTACAATTTGTATACCTACATCTAGCAGATTCGTTTACTATACATAAACAGCTTGAACATATTTTTTACAGACATGATAGCGTAGAGTATTTTGAAGGTAGAGTAAGGGATATAGTAGGAACTAACCAACCATTACGTCAATAAGTGATAATGCTATCCTACATTGAATAAAGTTATTTTACATACATACATACATACATAAATCACGCCTATATCCCTTACGGGGTAGGCAGAGCGTTAACGGCCGTTCAACGGATATTAACACCACGTCTGACAAAAGTTTGAGGGTCAATCAGATAACTGTGTATCACTATAGTGACAGGTTGTCAGCCCGTCGCCTAAAATTGCAATAAAGTTATTTTCATTTTCATTATTCCTGTTGCCTACTGTTTTTTAGTTAATAAAGTCATAACTAAAATGCAAAATGTTTACAAAACAGCATTAACAGACATCCTCGAAAAAAAATTGTGCCTCAAAAAACACATTTGTAAGGCTTATTAGTAAATACATTACTACACCTTGCTCGAACTACCCAAGTGTATCTTTCATCGCCTAGATAAGGCACGGTAGCACTTACGAACCCCCTTTTGTAAAGAAAAGTATAGCGTAGTTAGTCTTGATTTATAAAAAAAATTGTTGATGATTATGCGTTAAAAAAAAACTAAGCACTCACGATTACTTACGTTACCTACTATTTTATAAATAAGTACCTAAACCTTTTTTGTCTTGTATCATTGTAAATTTTTTATGCGTATGTTTTTGTTGCAGAACCGATGGACAGAGAAGCAAGCAAGCAAGCAAGCCTCGGAATGCGTAGCATTGGACGCCCTCCGGCCAGGTAGACCTATGACTTAATGAGAGCTGGTAGCAATCGGACGGTGAGAACGAGAGATGATTATGACGTACTCTGGAGAAGGCTTTTGTATGTTTTGTGTTCAATTTTTTTTTTTATAAATCATTATTTATTAATAAAGACTTTGGTGCTGAGACGTGGAACCTGACAGTAAAACTGCCCACCGGCTACATGTCACTCAGAGAGCTATGAAAAGGTCTATGCTCGGAATCTCTATAGGTAAGGGATAAAATCCAAAATTAGACTATTCGCAAAAAGACCAAAGTAACGGACACAGTCTGGAAGTGTAGCAAACTGAAGTTGCAGTGGGCTTACATCTGTCGTAGAACCGATGGATTGTGGAGTAGCGGGGTCTTGAGTGGAGGCCACGCATCGGCAAGCTAACGTTGGACAACCACCGCCGAGATGGACTGATGACCTAAAAAAGGTGGCTGGTAGCGACTGAATGGCACAAACGAGAGATGCCCTATGGCGTACCCTAGAGGAAGCTTACTTCCAGCAGAGGTGCCATAGGCTAATGTATGTACGTATGTAACATAGACTTCTACAAATTTTTAAGGTTTCTGTTCTTAACCAAACTTCTAACATTTTCATCTATTAAATTAGATATGCTCACGTACCACTACATCATAAAAATTCAGTTTAAAATATAATTTTGACCTTAAAAGGAATTATTCCTTCTGTTGTGGCTAACCGCCGAAGCTTTGGCCAAATTCTCTTTGTGTGGTTTTTGTGAATTTCATTTTATAAATACCTGACCCTACCTATTTAAAATTATAAGTGGTTTAAAATATTGTTTCAACCAAAAGCTGGCTTAAAGTTGGCTTGTGGTATTATTCGGAACTTTCGAAACACTGGTTGATGGCTTGTAGGCTTACATACACATACATACATACACATATCACGCCTATAATCCCTTGCGGGGTAGGCAGAGCGTAAACGGCCGCAAAAAACGGACATTTACACCACGTCTGACAAATATTTGAGGGTCATTTGGAAAATTGTGTATCGCCATAGTGAAAGGTTGTCAGCCTATCGCCTAAAATTGCAATACACACCCTCGAGTCCCTTTGTCGCCTCTTACGACTCCCACGGGAAATAAATAGGGTGATGCTATTCTAAGCCGGCATCACACGACAGACAGCTTGTAGGCTTTAGTGGGTACAATCAGCTGAAACTCTTCTTTATTACAATCTTCCTAAACCTAAAACTTTGAAGGAGATATTTTGATTTTATTTGACGGATGGCGGCAGATCTGTGAAAAATCCCCAACGTCAAATCAGATTTACAACACATTCAAAGAATTCGAATTGAATATTTGTCTTGATATTCATATTAAAGCTGACAAAGGCGAAAGGATCTGCGTATCCTGAGATATGTCCCCATATTCTGTTTCACATTGATTCGTATCTTGGAAAAATTGAGAAATTTTTCAATGTTCAAATAGAATAATACAAATTTGATTCCTTGAATATTTTGTTTTGCATGGGAAATTTAGTGTATTTATCTATACGACTTGTTATAATGTATTGACACAAACAATAAGGATGAAAGAGAAAGAGAAACTTATGATATGCGTGCGGCTCTGAGGTGACTAACATGCTGGCAGCATTCTCTCTTGATATTTGAATATTTTGAAGATAATTCGATACAACGGTCAGATAAATAAATATCCTGGACAATTCTTGACTCAAAGCTTGTACTATGGGAACTAGATAGCTGGTATCAATAATTATATACTTTTATTGTAAATAAATACAAGAAACACCCAGACTAAACAGAAATATCTGAAAATAACTTAACAAATATGTGTGTCTTGTGGGGATTGAACCCACGACCCTCGGCGTAGCAGGCAGGGTTACTATCCGCTACGCCATCGGCCCAGTCAGAGAATCTCAGTCAGTCACTCTAGTTTACAGTTTAGCCACATTTTCGGTTGTTTCAAATATAAATGACATCAAAAATTTGCCACATGTCTATTGGCATATATTTGAGGTGTGTTCCGATTCTTGTATTGCAGCCAAAACTCAAATTTTTCAAAAAAGTTTGTGAAAAGATTAATAAGATAACCAATAGTTATCTTACAAACTTTTATATTTATATTTAAAATTATTAATTTTGAAAATAGATCAATGTATCACAAATATAGCTTTTCAGCAAGTACTTATAAATAAGTAATAATATATTAGTTCTGTTATTTTAATCTGAAAATCTACGCAAAATACTTTGATCAAAACACTTTGGCTCAAAACAGCTTTCGGCGAACCGTACCGACGCTCCAACAACTGAACTATTGTCGTGTACTCTTAAATTTGTCTGCAGAATTAGCAGTAAAATCACGGTAAGTGCCAAAAATTTACAAATTCAAAGTCTCACTCTTTTTCGCAATAATTCTTAATTTTGCCTGCATGCAGGTTTTTTGGCAAGGCGGTGTTTTTTAATTTAGCAAAGCGCAGCAGAGCTCAGGTGCAAAACGTGAGGATGAAATAAAATTGTTACCTTAATTAGAACAGTCCTATTTTAACTTGGAAAAGTGCTAAAATTATGGTCCGGTTTCAGGAATTTGTATTTAAACAAGCAACTGTTGCAAAACGTGTGTTTTGAAAAACACAGTTTTAATTTTTCTTATATGCAGGTTCTAATTTAACTTAAGGATAATTCGAAAAACTTGTGCAACGGATATTCTGATTGATTGTTTGTATAAAGAAAAAAAATAATTTGTAAATGGCGCCGCTGTCGAGGTCGTTCACGGGTACATTCGCCTTAAATATTTGATACGTGTCATGCTAAACAATAGAATTGGATTTATTGAATATTTGTTTTGTACATTCGTGTTGTTTGGATATTTCTTTGTTTGTTTGCACAAGGAACATTGCACCTCCAATATACAATATTGTCGATCAGCTGATTTGAGCTACTATGGAAACTCAAAATAATTTTGTCATATTTCAACCTTCGCATACTAATCGGAGATTGCGGTGATCAAGATTGGTATGCCTTTGAGACCTTTGCCCTGCAGTGGGATTCTGACGGCTAGATAAGATAAGATTTCAACCTATGTTCTGTGGGGAAAATTATTCCTTAGTACGAGTATCGCCAAAAACGGTCATTTACGCCACGTCTGACAAACATTTGAGGGTTAATCGGTAAATTGTATATCGCCATAGTGTCAGGTTGTTAGCCCATCGCCTTAAATTGCAATACACCTACTGCCTCTTACTACTCCCACGAGAAAGAAATAGGGAGATGCTATTGCAATTTAGGTTGATAAATACTAATCCACACTAATCCACACTAATATTATAAATACATAAGTAACTCTGTCTGTCTGTCTGTCTGTCTGCTACGCTTTCACGGCCAAACCGCTGAACCGATCTTCATGAAACTTGGCACAGAGATTGCTAGCATACCGAGAACGGACATAGGCTACTTTTTATCACCATTCGAGGGTCAGGAGTATAGATGTAGACCACCAGGTGTACCATCAGGAGCCCACCTAAACTATTGGAGATACAGAAATGGTTCCAAAACAAAAGTTGTTCAGTATGATAGGCCGCTTCTTTTCACAAGGACATTGGGGCTCTGGAGTACCTTATGTAGACCACCAGGTGTACCATCAGGAGCCCACCTAAACTATTGGAGATACAGAAATGGTTCCAAAACAAAAGTTGTTCAGTATGATGGGCCGCTTCTTTTCACAAGGACATTGAGGATCTGGAGTACCTTATGGAGACCACCAGGTGTACTATCAGGAGCCCACGTAAACTATTAGAGATACAGAAATGGTTCCAAAACAAAAGTTGTTCAGTATGATGGGCCGATTTATTTTTAATATATCTACCTAATATAATAAATAAAATTTGTTACATTTATAGAGGTATTAATCATTTTTTAAGAGTTGCTGTCGTAAAATCAATCACAATTTATTCACATCACGACCAAGCTAGGTTTTCAAGATCAAACATTAAGTAGTAAGTATTTGCTAGTGACATTTGGTATGCAGTGTTCATGCCAAGTTCTTTGAGAAGCAAGAACTCAAAGAGGCTGCACTTAGGCGACCTTTGAAATGTCACTGAAATTCAACATAATAGGATATTTTAATATAAGATCTTTCAATATCCAATAAATGCTTGTACCCAAAAAATACAGAAAAACAAAACAAAATTAAAAACAAATGTAAGCAAGGCGGCCTTATCGCTTATGAAGCGATTTCTTCCAGCAACATTAGAGTACAGGATACTTGTACAGAAATAAATATGTACGTTCATTAGACGACTTCGATGTAGCGGACATATAGGGTAAAATTATACCTAGTGCTGTACGTAGAGATACCGGTATTTGACTTGTCCCAGTCAAGTACCGACATTGTCACCGCATTATATCGTTTGCGGTTCACTACGCTGTGAATAATTTCCGCACTATATTCATCCTGAAGATCTGCGCGCATGAGACGACAAAATATATCGTAGCACGCATGTTAGACGTACAAAAATATGTTAGATATACCTACCTACTTTATTTACCTAATCTTTAGCAAAAAATCTTTGTACAATTTTCTTGAAATACTAAAGTTCCTTCCTACTTCAATCAAGATCTACGTCATAAAAGAAATGAATGAATCGAAGAAAATCTTTTAGCAGGACTGCCAAGTTTTACAAGCAGCCCCTTTAACCAATCAGCGGAGAGTTGAACTACCCATATCTAAAATTCGTCCGTTCAAAGGCTTAACTCGGTGCGATCGCTGGCAGAGGTTCAAACGGGCTTCTCTGATTTAGAAAGCCTAGTCCCTGTAAATATGATGTTAAATTTTAGCAGTGACCGATACTGTCTTATGTTGAATTAACATCATTGTAACTACAATTGGTTTTCCTAAAAAACAAAAATAAAAACCAAAAACTTAGGGCGGGCTGGTGACAAGGAAGAACTTTCCCCAAGGAACATAGGTTAAAATATGATATGTTGTCAGCCCATCACCTCAAATTTCAATACACAACTTCAAGTCCCTTAGTCGCGTCTTACGACACCCATGGGAAAGAAATGGAGTGATGCTATTGTAAGCTGGCATCACACGGCATCAGAATGTTACCTTTTTATTATTCTAATAAATTCACCTTCAGAGTTGTACAGTTTCATGGTCTCGCTCACCGTTTGAAAGGAAAGCAGTAGGTATATTTTTTCCTAACACCCTGTAAAAGCACTATTACTATAGTGTATATAATGTATAACTAGTATCGAATACTCTACAGAGCAAAACAAGTTTATCTTTAGGATGAAAATTCACTGACGAAATAGAAGGATCCCAAGAGAAATTGAATATAAAACAAACGGAATAAAATAAGGCGACCAAAAAAACAAATATCGGACAACATCGAGAGAACCTGATATCTTTACAATAATCGAATTTCAGGGCAAAGTTTTGGGACTTGTACAGAGCAGTCTACGCCTATACGTCAGAAATTAAAAAAAACAAGGGCCCAGTCCTATTATAAACACCGGCAATACGTATTCAAAAGGTATGTAGGTACGTGTGTGTAGGGACCTACCTACTTAGTAACATTCTAAGAAAGAGCGCCGCTTCGATTCACGACCACATAAAAATACCTGATATTTGTCAATTGATCATTTTATAAAATTGTTCCCTATATGGTTATTTAGGATAAAACAGCCTGAACTAGTTCATTAACCGAGGTAGAACGATGTGTGATTTTTAGGGCGAGTTAAGCCGTGTCGGTCCCAGTTGCTTTATATTAGTCTACTCGTAGGGTGAAATTTTACTCGTAACAACTTTTCCCTAAGAACATAGGTTGAAAGCTTTTGAAAAACCTAGTCAATTTGTATGGCAGGTCTAAGTTCTATTATCAGATCTTTAAGACTAGAATTCACTGACGTCATGGTGGACACAACTACTCACACACTGGGAACGCGCCCCGACGCGTAGCGCGGAGCGGCAGATCCCGCCACTGCGCGTTGACGCTTTGTCGGTGTGTAGCACTAGGCGGGCTTTCGATACGTACTGATGTACTTGCATACAACTTTAAAATCTGCGAGCCTGCGCTACGCAGTGCGGTGCAGTGGGAGAGCCGCCTTAAGGTAAGCTGTTTAATAATTCTAAAACCAGAGTCTACCGGGTCGATCGTCAACATGGTGTCCCAACGAAATGAAACCTTATAGTGTGTACAAACTTCTGGAGAAGTTTCAGGGTGGCGACCCAAACAAAATATGTAAATACGGTCACCGATAACAGACGCAATCTTCTTGGAAATCAGAAGTCAGACCGAGTATGGATGTCATAAGAAACTTAATGCTAGCCCATATACGAGGTTAGCAGGAATATCATTGTATTAACCTTTGTTTTTTTCTGAAGCCAAGTCTTAAGAAGAAATTTTACTAGTGACCGACACCGATAACTAAGGAGGAGGTGATAAGGAACAATTTTCCCCAAGGAACGTTAGTCAAAATATATTTTAAAAAATTGACTTGGTCGGCTGGTACATTTTGTACTGGACGTCCAATTTTATTTTTCATATTTTATCACCAGCCCGTCCTCAGTTTTCGGTGTCGGTCACTAGTTAAATTTCATCCCAGATATTAAGCACAGACTTTTAATGATAATCATTTATTTGGTAAAAAAATATTTGGCTTAGAATTGCCGTGTGATGTCGGCTTAGAATAGCAATACCCCATTTCTTTCCCGTGGGTGTCGTAAGAGGCCACTAAGGAATTCGAAGGTTACACGTGTATTGCAATTTTAGGCGATGGGCTGATAACTGTCACTATGGTGATACATAATTTTCTGAATGACCTTCAATTAATTGTCAGACGTGGCGAAGATATCCGTTTTTACTGCTGTTCACTGCCTACCCTGCAAGGGATATAAGCGTGATGTATGTAAAATAATACGATTTGAGTTAAAAGAATACTAATCGATACATTTTCAAATTGTAATTACTTATTTCTAGTTTGTTTAGCTTTGTTTATTGTGAAAAATATTAGTACGTAGTAGAAACGTTCCGTCTAAGAGTAGGTAGGGTCTGTTTAATTAACGTTTTCTTGAACTTTCACTATCACTTATTTTTGTCACTTAGTTCCTTAGAACTGTGTCTATTGCAAAGGATTTGTAAACGTAAAAAGAAATCTCTGAACATTGCATCGGCTTAGATATTATAAATGATAATTGGTCCAGCTGGGACGTTTTACAAGAAACAGACCCTGTAGCTGATCTTCATTTGTAAAATTTAGTAATAGTAGGTAAACTAGGTACCTACTTACACAACTATAGTTGGTATACCAAACTTAGCGTTGTTTTTCTCATTCGATATTTATTAGGTTGGGTTTCCACAGCAGCTATCCAATTCATTAATAGTGCCCAAGGGCCGTGTGTTAGCATCACTATTTTTCTTCTCACCTCTGCCTGGGATCTTATTTACGATACCTAAGGGCTGAACTCCATTTACAATAGAGCCACAGTTTAAAAAGTAGAGCAGGTAAATTGTAGAACAATGTTTGGATGGGCGTTCTTTATGTATAACCTTATTACTGATTTTTACATAGAAAATACTGAATTCCCATAAAACTTTAAAGAACTCACTAGGTACCAAAAAAGAATTCGATAAATTTCGAACTTCCCATTTACCTTATAATTAATCATAATCATAATAATAAATAATTTAATCTGTTTAAAAAACGCAAAATACTACGAAGAAAGCTGCGTAGCACATCCGTAGCACCGCTACGAATTAAGCGCTACCTGTTCAACTAGACGATAATATTACTAAAAACTACATCACAATAAAACAAAACTATTGGTCTAAAATACATAATATTATTATGATTATGACAACCTGACTTTGGTTCGTATTGCAATTGCGGTTTTATGTGTCAGACAAATTCTTTTTAGATTTTACTAGAACTATTTAAAAAAAAGTTTATATACTGAAAAAGCTGCTCTGTGTGTACCTGATCGCAGTTTCAGCATTTATTTAGATAACGCTAGACGATACCGACTTGATACGGCACAGTTTTAGGGGCCGCATGCGGATGCGGGTTCCGTATTTTCGCATATCTGATGTAATGGCTTACGTTTTGTTGCTGATAGCGAAACGTATATACGGTGAAATTTAACTAGTGACCGATAGCGAAATCTCAAGACGGGGGTGATATGGAACGACTTTCTCTAAGGAACGTAGGTTGAAATATGACAAAAATATTTTGAGTTTTCATACTAACTCAAATCAGCTGATTAGCAATTTTGTATGGGAGTTTGTTTTTTAATCGTATTCTGACCTATGGCTTGGGGAAAGTTGGGCCTTATCACCAGCCTCTCTATCGGTCATTAGTAAAATTTCGGTTATTATAGGACGGTTATTCGGTGATCGGCTTCATAGGCCACGCCACCATGCTTGCGTTAATTTTATTTGGCAAATGTTTTTAAAAAAACTAATATTTTTTACTTTAAATACCTACTAGTTGATTACACCTACCTACTCATATGCTTATCTAAAACAAGTATCCAATCTTTACCAGATTTTTAAAATAAGCATACATACATACATAAATCACGCCTATATCCCTTACGGGGTAAGCAGAGCGTTAACGGCCGTAAAACGGATATTAACACCGCATCTGACAAAAGTTTCACCTTTCACTATCACCATAGTGACAGGTTGTCAGCCCATCGCCTAAATTGCAATACACATCCAACCCTCGATTCCCTTAGTCGCCTCTTACGACACCCATGGGTAAGAACTGGAGTGATACTATTCTTAAAATAAGGATTAAAAATTTACTCTTCGCACCGTTAAAAACATTATGTTCGAGACTCTGAAGTAAGTAAATTTATATTTTGATGAGAAACAAGATGGCAGTTCATTAATTTTATATTACTACTCAGCTCTCCATTAAAAACCGGAGAGAAGAAGCTAAGTAGGTTGTTTCATCGGAAGATTGACGAGGGTACACCTATTATACTAACTATATTTATAGTTGAGTACTAAATTTCTAAAACACTTTCCGTGTTAGGTAGAAAAATTTGCAATATTTTTTTAATTATTCGTAGCTTTGTAGTATTGTGCCCTACCTATTATAAAATTACCTTCGAAGTGAACTGGGCGTATCAGCAATTCAAATCATCAAATTATACCTACTTAATAAGTAAATAATATTCTTTATCTAGGTACACTCGTCTCATAATGTTTGAAATATGAACTCATAAACAGTTGTTTAGACCTGTTTTATGCATTCTGCCTAAGTATATAAATTACAGTTTCATGAAAATTATAGAAGCGTTATGTTTTAATTCTCATTAAGAGCTTAGGCTCTTACTTCGATTAAGTTGAGAAATTAAACGAAGTCAAATCGCCATCTTCCGCCGCACCTGTCAGTTATTTTTGTACGGTAATTGTTCAGTTGTTGTTGTAGATAAAAGAGTGTATGTGAATGCTCGTGTCAAACAATTATCAGACATTAATAAACTACTATTATAAACTGATCTGAACCACTTACCGACGGTTTTTCAACGGTTTCACGCGGTGCTGCCTCTTTTTCGTGATAAAATAAAGTTCTCCGATTACAAAAATTTGCCCCCTATCTTGTTGTAGAGGTATTTTTGTCTTTTAAGAAGAATGCCTCACCTTCTACGCCTTATTTTATGTCTGAATTGCAACGCAGCGGCGCGGAGCTGAGAGCCCAGAGGTGCATGAATTGAACAATAACTGACGCGGAGCAGAGATTTAGAGGTTTATGATTGGTCAATTCATGCACCGCTGGGCTCCGCTCCGCCTCAATGGAAAAGGCACCCTTAAGGCTGGCTCTATAATAAACCCCTCACTAAGAGAAAAAAGCAACGGAGAAAGCGTCACCGGCCAAACGTTAGACAAAAAGCCGAAACACGGCACTTGGCGCGGCGCCTACTAGCTATCTTATGAAATTAGTTAAATCACAAACTTTGCGAGTGTACCCGAAGTTTATCACCCCAGACGAGAAGATAGTGAATATGTAAGAGTTTACCTTAAATAACGCATACGAAAAAAATAGAAGCGGCCAAGAAATAAAAAGGACTCTCGCTACGAAAAATTAGAATAAATAAAGATCTCGAAAAAATGTGCCTCAATGGTATCCGGAGTATAATGGACAATCAACATAGGTACTTAGGTACCTACGTTCACGAAAACGAAACACATGTCGTCCCGAAAACAAATAATCTATAAAAAAAAATATCTGCCCCCACAAAACAAGTCGAACGGAGGTTGAGGTACTCATGAAACTGAACAACTTTCCCCGAGGAACTTAAGTCGAATCATTAAAAAAGAATTAGACCTCCATTGTAAATTAACCAGAATATCGGCTATGTTGTACGGCAGGTCCATTATATTTTGGTCCATGTTCCATGGGGAAAGTTGTTCAGTATCATTCGCCTTTCTATCTTTTTGCAACTCCTTGTAAAATTATGTAGATACTTTATTTTCGTGGTGATGATTGTTGTCATTTCTATTTCTTACTTCTGTGGACGCAGAGTTCGCTAAGTAACATAGAATTGTAGATTGATCATTACAGTTTCAAAGAAATACTTACATTGCTGGCTTCCGGATAACTTTTACGATCTTTTTTCGCTCCATCATCATTGAATTACCTGTCTAAGTATGAAAGTGCAATTAAATTCCTTCAACAATTTCAGGGGGCAGCCCGTGAAAAATTACAAAATTAATCTCATGCAATCACATTTGTCCAAATTAATATAAAAATTTCGACCGATGCACAGTTGGACACAGTCGTTCTGTTTCTGGCTCACCCCATGAATTGTTTGCACCAATACCTACTCACTAACATTACATTCTAACTTAAATTTAATTTTGTGACCATTATTTTTTTATGAAATAGGCCCGGCCCGAATTTGTCTGCTATGTGCTATCTCACCTGGTGCCTTATGCTATGAAACTACAGGCTACAAGTCTACAGGTGAAATGCTTAGTACATTGCGTAGCCCGTTTATATTCCCGATATCATAATGGCTAATCGACTACGCAATGAACATCGAATTTCACTTGTTAAATTATAGCCCGTTTGATAATATTGGGTACTGATCGTCCTGTTTCTGGCTCACCCCATGAAATGTTGCGCCAATACTTCTCACTTACATTACATTCTAACTTACATTTCATTTTGTGACCATATTTTTATTTTTTTATGAAATAGGCCCTCATTTGTCTGCTATCTCACCTGATGATGCAGATGATGATGACGTTGTATAAATTATCGTGTGATGTCTTAGAATAGCATTACCACAGGCATTACCCATATATTATCCCGTTTATGTCCTAAGAGGACTAAGGGACTAAGGGACTCAAGGGTTAAATATGTATTGCAATTCGATGATGGGCTAACCACCTGTCACTATGGCGAAACACAATTTTCAGAATGACCCTAAAATTTTTGTCAGAGGTGGCGGTTTTTACGGCCATTTACACACTTCCTACTCCGCGAGGGATATAGGCGTTATATACTTTAGTATGTGTCTTACTACCAAAACGTAACTTTCTAATACTTAGTAAAACGTGATATTCAAATTTTAATGTATTTATTTATAAATAGGTACGTAATATTTTTACCAAATGTGTAGGTATGTACTTTTGTTATTTATTTTTATTTTATAAAATTTTTATTTTGTAGAATTGATACCTACTTTACCAACTCGTGTAACAGAGAGACATATTTAGGTTTTATTGACTTGTAACTAGATAAGTTACTAATCCGTACTAATATTATAAATCTGAGAGTTTGTGTGTGTGTGTGTGTGTGTATGTATGATTGTTACCTCTTCACGCTCAAACGGCTTGACCGATTTGGATGAAATTTGGAACACAGGTAGAGTATTACCTATATATGTTATATATGCCACTTTTTACAGCAGGAAAACAACTATTACCACGGAAAAATGTGTCCCTCAAGCTGTAATCCTCACCTATGAAAACTTAACGAAAAGCAATTTTGGTTTTGTCAAAAAATAGTGCTGAAATAGTGACAAATAGTGACATATGCAAGAAAATTAGTGACTTCATATCTCCCAAGATATGGCTATCGTTTGGTGAGGATTACAGATCGAGGCTCACGCTGTAATCCCAACTCTCGTGTGAGCAAACGGTGGGGTATTTTCACTTGGTCTACATTCCAAAAAATAGTGCCTAATTAGTGACTAATAGTGACAAAAGATGAGAAATAGTCGCTTTATAATTCCGAAGTTATAAAGGCATCTTGATGAGGATTATACCTATAGCAATTTTTGCTGTAATCCTCACCTCATTTCTGCTAAACGCTTAGGTCTTCTGACTCAAATTTAGTATCAAAAAATAGTGCTGAAATAGTGTTCTTAAACTGCATTGATATTTATTTAGTTTATGTAGTAGAAGCAATTAAAAAAACCGTAAGAACTTCTTCATACAAAATGGTCAGGTACAGTCGCGAACAATACTTCGTATTGTCGTACTTGAAGCTCAATACTGGTTTGTTATGTCGGTAGGAACGTAATCAAACAAATTTATTTCCTTCAAGTATTTTGTTTATATCTGACAGTACACAATATTTCTCAATCAGTCAGACGTGGCGATGATAACGACCGTATTTTTTGCGGCTGTTACTGCTCTGCCTAACCCGTAAGGGATAAAGGTGTGATATATGTTTGTATCTATGTAGTACATAAATAAATACATAAAAGATACAGATACCTAACTTGTTTGGTAAAAATGGAACAAAAAACATATTTATGTGGTAAAATTCATTGAACTCATAAATAAATGAAAGTAGGTATATAGGGTGAAATCTAATCAGTGACCGATAGCGAAAACCCAGGACGGGCTGGTGATAAGGAACAACTTTCCCCAAGGAACATAGGTCGAAACATGAAAAAAAAATTAGACCTCCCGTACAAAATTGTCGATCAGCTGATTTGGGTTACTATGGGAGTTCCAATTTTTTTTCATATTTCGACATATGTTTCTTGGGGAAAGTTGTTCCTTATCACCAGCCCGTCCTGGGTTTTCGCTATCGGTCACTAAATAGATTTAATCCTATATAGTTAACGACGTTCGAGGCAAGGACTAATACTATAAGTACCTAATTATACCTAAATAATAATTTTTGTTATTTTCAAAACGTGCGTTTTCATTTTAATTTTTCATAATAATCGTAAGGGGCGTATTTGTTATTTAAGAAATTTTATATTTGAGTTGTCATTATACTCAATATTGCGTTACGTGATGAAACCAAAAAATACCACGCAGGCGAAGTGCATGCAATAATTTCACTATTGTCTACCCTCTCGCTCACACGCGCGGCCAAACCGGTTTTGTTTAGCGGTGGCTTGAGCGGTGGCGCGACCAAACAAGGCTTTCAGACTTAAGAGAATACGATGTGATAAATTTATGCGATGTGTTGATCTGAAAGATATAGCATAAGTACATATAAATACTTTATTGTTATAAAACCGTTAAAAAGTTCAAGGCGTTAAAAAATAGTCAACCAAAATACCTACTCATAAAATTGACCAAAATAATGTCAGTGGCTCAACTTATGTTTAAGTTAATACCTACCTATATTGGCAGAAATGACATTACCTAAATTAAAGCAAAAATCAAGTCTGTATTCTACGAAGTATTGTTCGCGACTGTACCTGACCATTTTGTATGTAGAAGTTCTTACGGTTTTTTAAATTGCTTCTACTACATAAACTAAATAAATATCAATGCAGTTTAAGAACACTATTTCAGCACTATTTTTTGATACTAAATTTGAGTCAAAAGACCTAAGCGTTTAGCAGAAATGAGGTGAGGATTACAGCAAAAATTGCTATAGGTATAATCCTCATCAAGATGCCTTTATAACTTCGGAATTATAAAGCGACTATTTCTCATCTTTTGTCACTATTAGTCACTAATTAGGCACTATTTTTTGGAATGTAGACCAAGTGAAAATACCCCACCGTTTGCTCACACGAGAGTTGGGATTACAGCGTGAGCCTCGATCTGTAATCCTCACCAAACGATAGCCATAACTTGGGAGATATGAAGTCACTAATTTTCTTGCATATGTCACTATTTGTCACTATTTCAGCACTATTTTTTGACAAAACCAAAATTGCTTTTGGTTAAGTTTTCATAGGTGAGGATTACAGCTTGAGGGACACGGAAAAATGAGTGGTAGCGGGTGAAGCTGCTGGGCGGAAATCTAGTATATGTCTATTTTTCGTACCTAACCTAGACACCTGAATAGATAGCTACACTCACCACAATTGACGTCATTTCATTAGACACACTACCACGAACACGTAGTCTACCGCAGCATTATACACGATCAGCCCGCTTCACGCGCCCCTGTGCCCCTGCGCCCCTGCGCCCCGAGGCACATTTCGGTGGATCGACACGGAAGGGGCGGGGCGCCAGGTGATGTAGCTCATTGCCTTGTAGTCACATGCATTCCCTACATTTACCAGACAATTAAATGGCTTCTAACCAGCTTAGAAGATGTTAGAGGAAATCGTCTTGAATTCGGTTTGCGTTTAACCGTCTCGTTCAACTGAATCAGAAATAGGATCTGAATTGTACCGTACCTAACATTGAGTCATTTTGTATAGAAGGATTATTTTTGTTATTATTATTGGACCTTATGTTTCTTTGAGAAACATGTTTGAATGTGATGGATATCATCGCTATCATCATGAGCAAGGATATTTTATTCACTTTTTGTAAAAACAAACTTTAAATATTATGAATGAATGTTCTCTGAATCCAAAATTTTATACAGAAGCATGAAAAGAAAATTGGTGCGCACATACGTAAAATTCATGACGAGAAACGAAAACAAAGTTTTGATAAACAAAATCATATTTATTTAGACTTAAAACTAATCTGAATCTGAAAAGGTTCCTCGGCCGCTGGAGTTATCGCTGTCCATTTCCACGTCCTCATTCTTGGGAGCCATCTCACCGACTGTTCTGATGCAGCGAATGGTGTACTTGTTGAAGTCACAGCTGGAAAAGGGATAATAATCAGTTATGCTATAATTATAAGTGCCAAAGTTTGCAACTCAGTAATTCAATTTGCCAACCCAGTTGCCGTGTAATGCCGCCCAATACTATCCGTGGGTGTCTAAGTCTGTTACAAATTTTTATTTCGTCTCTTAATATCAGAAAATTAAAAAAAAAATTACCAAAACAAAGTGATTCTGCTGTGCTCTTTTCACACACGCAATCTAGCGATCGTTCAAAAGAACAGTTTTAAAACCCTAAAGAATAAACAACCTAAAAAAAATTCATGTGACCGACATAACATATCTAACGTTCTAAATGTAGATAAGATGTTACGCAAGTTGTAATATCAAGTCACGAAGATAAACTTCTGAGCTAGGAATTGTTTCAGAAGTAACCCTACGATCGACTAGAGTGAAGCTATGAGATATAGTCGCCTTCAGACATGAAGCGCGTTAATACTGAAATAAATGCACAAAAATACGCTACATCCTACAGATCTAAAAATCACTTGCATTCTTCTTCGTTAATTTTCTTATATACTTGTCTAATGTTCTAGAGAATGTAAAAATGTTAGCTGCACTAAGTGTGAATGAACCAATCCATGAAACCAAGGAAAAATTGGTCAAAGTATGAAATAAATTTGGAGTTCCCATACAAATTGTCCCGGTCGTCTGGAAAATTTTGTATAGGAGGTCCAACTTTTTTTCATATTTCGACATATGTTCGTTGAGAAAATTGTTCAACTACATGGGCCGGTTCACCCCTTAAAATATTTGCTGCTAATAGTTTTACCTATATAATGTGTCTTTGTGCATCGAGTTTCAGAGCGCACCTAGTCCGATCACGACGAGTTTTTCTAGGCTTCACTCTGGTTGTTCACAGTTCCTCTAAAACATTTTGTTTTTCTGAGGTTAAATTAGGCTTGCCCAGCCTACTACCTTATCTTATCAGTTTAGGTAGGCCTTGATTTGAATCACTATCTCAGGTGACATTCATTTATATATAAAAGTATTTGATTGATTTGTTTCTAGATTTAATTTTGTGTGTCCCAAGATATGTGTAAATTGATCATCAAATCTATGGTTTATAGCTTGAAAAGTAAAGGTAATGGCGCCAATTTGCGTATAATTTTTCTAGCTTTTTAAGTCCTTTTGTAATTCCTAAAATGCGGAAACACATAAAAAAGTTACACTAAATTTGAAATATACGCGGTTGTTTACACTATGCATAGACGTACTATTTGTATCATAGCGCTTGTAACAGCGTCGAAATATTGAGAGCTCAAAATAATAAGGACACGTTTAAATTATAACTTTTTTTGGGGTGGTATGGGATCTACCTCCTAGCGGTCCACCCCGGGCAACGGCAACACAGGCTTGCCTGTGGATAAGTCCGGCTGAACGATCCCAATAAGCGGTGGAAGGCTCCGTAAGGGGCCGCCTGGCTCGCGACCACCATCCCACCGAAGTCTGGCGCCAAGTGGCTTGCTGCGTTCCGTCAGTGTGTGGGAGTGCCAGTGCCTTAACAGGCTTCTTCTGGGTGAGCTCGCTCCATCTTAGACTCCGTCTTTGTCCTATGACCTAGACTAGAGTCAAGAGCAAACCCATCATTTATAAAAAAAAAAAAAAAACTTTGCATAGACAATTTATACCTATTATTAATTACAGATTTATTTTAGGTACAGGCGGTACCCACAGCAGTAACTGCTCTAGATGTCTGCCAGTTCATTTAGCTTGGTAGTGTTGGTTCGGTTAGTTCGTCAGAGTTTAATGATTTTGCAGCTTTGGTAGATTTGGTAGGTCTAGTCACAACAGTGGTCTTCCTTTCGTGTGGTACACCGAGTCGACGAACGACCCGATAGACCTTGAGTTCAGTGTTTTTACAACCGCCTACTACTACTAGTCAGCCTCGGACATGGTTCAATCAATCAACTTTATTCATGAACAGTAATACAACTGTGTGCGGTTGTGTATCGATCGCCGTCTAAGTAGTGAAATTGAATGACATGTATAGGCTTACATTGTACTCAATTTCTTCAGACCTCAGACAGCGCTTTTTCAGCGGCGATAACCGCAGCGGGCGAGAGGTGCCGTCTTAGTAATAATGTTCATATTGGTACGACTGCTAGATTTGATAGTTTCGGTAGGTGGAGTAGTTTTAGTGTGTGGTAGATTTGGTAGGTTTGGCAGACTTGGTATGTTTGGTAGATTTGGAAAGTTTAGTAGGTATGGTAGGTTTAATAAGTTCGGTAAGTTTGCTAGTTTGGGTAGCTCAGTGGCAGAGCGGTGGGACGGTTCTCCACACGTTCCAGGTTCAATCCCCGGCCGACGCTGTAATTTTTTAAATTATGTATTTTTAGCTTTGGTAGATTTGGTCATTTACGTGGATTCGTTATTTTCGTTTATGCTGTCTATTAATTGTCTTCTAGTAATTGGGTAAGTTTAGTAACTTAGACAAGTTTGATAGGTTTATTTGGCGAGTTTGGTAGGTTTATTTGGTGGCTTTGGTAGGTTTATTTAGTGGGTTTTATAGATTTGTTTTGTAGGTTTATTTGGTGGATTTGGTAAGTTTATTTAGTGGGTTTAGTAGGCTCAGTAGATTTGATAGTTATGGTAGGTTTGATTAATTAGGTAACTTTAAGAAATTTTTAATTTTAGTAGATTTTTTATGATTTACTTACATTTTACTCAGTTGCTGATTCCTCACAGAGAGCGCTTTCTCAGCGGCGAGCAGCGCAGCGGGCGGGAGGTGACGTTTGCTCGACGTCTTGGAAGTTAAACAACAACACGTCCATAGCAGCAACTGCTCCAGGTGTCTACTGTCTTCTAGTAGTTGGTTGAGTTTGGTAACTTGGATAAGTTTGGTAGGTTTATTTGGTGGGTTTTGTAGGTTTATTTGGTGGGTTTAGTAGGTTTATTACTGGGTTTGGTAAGTTTATTTGATGATTTGATTTATTTGGTGAGTTTGGTAGGTTTATTTAGTGGGTTTGGTAGATCTATTTGGAAGGTTTGGTAGATTTATTTGGTGGATTTGGTAGGTTTATTGATGGTAGGTTCAGTTGGTTTGATACTTTTGATAGGTTTGCTTATTTGGGTAGGTTAAAGAAGTTTGGTAATTCAAGTATATTCGTTATTTTTGGTGTGTATCACTTACATTTTACTCAGTTGCTGATTCCTCACAGAGAGCGCTTTCTCAGCGGCGAGCAGCGCAGCGGGCGGGAGGTGACGTTTGCTCGACGTCTTGGAAGTTAAACAACAACACGTCCATAGCAGCAACTGCTCCAGGTGTCTACTGTCTTCTAGGAGTTGGTTGAGTTTGGTAACTTACGATAAGTTTGGTATATTTAATTGGTGAGTTTGGTAGGCATATTAAGTGAGTTTGGTAGGTTTATTTAGTAGGTTTGGTAGGTTTATTTGGTGCGTTTGGTAGGTTTATTTAACGGGTTTGGTAGGTTACTTTAGTAGGTTTGTTAGGTTTATTTAGTGGGTCTAGTAGGTTTATTTTATGGGTCTAGTAGGTTTATTTTATGGGTCTGGTAGGTATATTTTGTGGGTCTTGTAGATTTCTTTAGTGGGTTTGGTAGGCTCAGTAGGTTTGATAGTTATCGTAGGTTTGATTAATTAGGTAGGTTAAAGAAGTTTCTTAATTTAAGTATATTTGTTATATAAGGTGTAAAAAAATTAGCTGAGAATATTTTAAGGGGTGAACCAGTACTTGAAACTGAACAACTTTCCCCAAGGAACATAGGTCGAAATATGAAAAAATAATTTGACCCTCCCATACTTAGTGTGTTACCCGGCCGGGATAATTTGTATGGGAGGGCCAATTTTTTTTTTCATATTTCGACCTATGTTCTTTGGGGAAAGTTGTTCAGTTTCACGTACTGGTTCACCCCTTAAAATATTCTTAGCTAATTTTTTTACACCATGTATTTGCAATGTTTTACTTACATTTTACTCAGTTGCTGATTCCTAACAGAGAGCGCTTTCTCAGCGGCGAGCAGCGCAGCGGGCGGGAGGTGACGTTTGCTCGACGTCTTGGAAGTTACACAACAGCACGTCCATAGCAGCAACTGCTCCAGGTGTCTACTGTCTTCTAGTAGTTGGTTGAGTTTGGTAACTTACGATAAGTTTGGTAGGTTTATTTAGTGGGTTTGGTAGGTTTATTTGGTGGGTTTGGTAGGTTTATTACTGGGTTTGGTAAGTTTATTGGTGATTAGATTTATTTGGTGAGTTTGGTAGGTTTATTTAGTGGGTTTGGTAGATCTATTTGGAAGGTTTGGTAGATTTATTTGGTGGATTTGGTAGGTTTATTGATGGTAGGTTCAGTTGGTTTGATACTTTTGATAGGTTTGATTATTTGGGTAGGTTAAAGAAGTTTGGTAATTTAAGTATATTTGTTATATTTTACGTACATTTTACTCAGTTGCTGATTCCTAACAGAGCGCTTTCTCAGCGGCGAGCAGCGCAGCGGGCGGGAGGTGACGTTTGCTCGACGTCTTGGAAGTTAAACAACAGCACGTCCATAGCAGCAACTGCTCCAGGTGTCTACTGTCTTCTAGTAGTTGGTTGAGTTTGGTAACTTACGATAAGTTTGGTTGGTTTATTGAGTGGGTTTGGTAGGTTTATTTAGCGGGTGTGGTAGGTTTATTTGGTGCGTTTGGTAGATTTATTTAGTGGGTTTGGTAGGTTTATTTGGTGGGTTTTGTAAATTTATTTGATGGGTTGGGTAGGTTTGTTTGGTGTGTTTTGTAGATTTATTTGGTAGGTATGGTAGGTTTATTTGGTGGGTTTGGTAGATTTATTTAGTAAGTTTAGTAGGTTTATTTAGTGGGTTTTTTAGGATTATTTGGTAGGTGTGGTAGGTTTGGTAGGCTTATTTAATGGGTGTGGTAGGTTTCTTTAGTGGATGTGGTAGGTTTATTTGGTGGGTTTGGTGTGCTCAATAGGTGTATTCGTTATGGGAGGTTAATATACCAAAAATATGTTTTACTTACATTTTACTCAATTGCTGATTCCTCACAGAGAGCGCTTTCTCAGCGGCGAGCAGCGCAGCGGGCGGGAGGTGACGTTTGCTCGACGTCTTGGAAGTTAAACAACAGCACGTCCATAGCAGCAACTGCTCCAGGTGTCTACTGTCTTCTAGTAAACGAGCGAGGGTTGAGAGGAGACGACCGATGTAGTCCTCGTCGAGGCTGCGGACGGTTAGTTCGACTGGAAAGTAAAATAAAATATTTTGGTTCATAATTCATTTAATCATGTTAAGTTATCAGGTACAATGGTAAGCAGATACATTCGAAAACATAATCCGGTGTCTCACTGAAAACAACCTTTGCAAGGCATATACTTGATTGACAATAATAATAATAATAATAATAACAATGTCAAAATAATAAAATGAAGTAACGAAGAACGAAAGAATTAAAAAAAGTAAAAAGTAAGTCTCTCTCTCTTTTCGTGTGGGACACCGAGTCATCCAACAACCCGATGAGTCCTATTGTCAGAGTTAAAGTAAGTAAAAATAACAAAATAATATAATGAGTTTGTTTTTATCATTCTGAACTATATGACACATACGTACAGTCGGTAGGGTACCAGGGGTAATCGAAAAGAACTGTTGGTTTGACGATTATTTTTGTCTCCAACAATGTATTTTTTTGGACATAAATATTTAACAGTAGAAAATGACAAATTTTATAAGAATCTGTTTAAATTAACTGGGGATAAAAATAATTCAGTTTTTTATGATATTCTTTATTCTTTATCATACATACACACATTAAGGCGATGGGCTGACAACCTGTCACTATTGCGATACACAATTATCTAAATGAGTCTCAAATATTTGTCAGAAGCAGCGTAAATGTTCGTATTTACGGCTGTTAACGCTCTGCCTATCTAGCATAGGATCCAGGTGTGATAAATGAATAAAAAAATTAGAGTTGGACTGCGTGATATAGTATGGAAGTTTTTTTTAGCTTACTGTCATTAGGCGGCACGCTTTCAACACACTCCCGTATAACGTTATGTTCGTTGAGCTGTAACGCTGCCACTAGAGCCGCACCCCAGTTTTGTTCGCGCAACATTTGTTTCACGGCGAATGGGGTGGAGCCCTCCTGAAGGCGGTATGGTCTGGAAAAGTTAAAAATATATCCGTAAATGAAATAAGAATCGCCATCTGAGCTAACAGTATCCTAGACACAATTATACGTTATATCTTAAAAATAGCACTGCATGTGCAAATCTACACAAATGTTATTTACAAGGAAAGATGTTTTTGAGAACTTGCAAATATTTTTTATTTATTTTGCGTGTTTTTAAAACTATACCTAACACATGGAGTGTTTTAAAAATTTGGTATTTAATTTGACTGTCTATTTGAATTGAATAGGCTCCGAAACTGCTGGACCGATATTAAGAAATCTTTTATCATTAGAATGCCACATTATCCCTGACGAACATAAGCTATATCAAAATGTCTTATTCCCGCGGGAAAACTGTTAACAGCGGGTCAAAATGATAGGCAGGCCGCTAGTATTATTATACGAACGAAACCAATAATACTGGATAAAGTTAAAGATAAAATCACTTTAAATATTGTTAAACTGTGTCATTAAGATGTTACATAATAGGTGAATTAGAGTCAACAGTTTGCCCGTTTCGGATGTAGGTACAATATAAAAACTTAAAAATAATTTTTATCATTTCTATATTTATTGAGACTATAGTAAGATTTAGATATAACCATTTTTTTTTTTATTTAAAAATTTTACACCAGTCAATTGTTTTAATGTCACGGGTAAGTGGTTGAATACCTATAGCCCAGTGATCAGACAGCTTTTCTACAAACTTCTGCTAGTTGTTAATATACCTTCAATACACATGTCGTTATATTTTTAGTTGGATCTCAAATTATTTCTAATGTCAACTTTTTTTCTAAAATATTTCCTGTCATTTCTTACAAATAAACTTATTTCTAAAATACAAATACATATATATTTTAGAAATAAGTATGTATTTATAAGAGTTTTCAACAACGTCAATATAAAACTTCAAAAGTATTACCTGAAAGTGCCATCAAGTCCCGCATTTTGACTGTATATTAGCAGTCCCTCAGTAGCAGCGACGGCGAAACTTTCTCCAGTCGGCGAAAACCGCACGCAATGCACTCTAACCTGAAATTGTACCAAGATTTTTGATCAAATAATTAGCTAAATACTACAAACATACATAAATCACGCCTCTATCCCTTACGTTATATATTGCCGTGTGATGCCGGCTTAGAATAGAATCACCCCATTTCTTACCCGCGGGAGTCGTAGGAGGCGACTGAGGGACTCTAGGATGTGTATTAACATTTTAGGCGATGGACTGACAACCCGTCACTATGGCGATACACAATTTTCCGAATAAACCTCAATCATTTGTCAGACGTGGCATAAATGTCCGTTTCTTGCGGCCGTTTACGCTCTGCCTACCCCGCAAGGGATAATAGGCGTGATATATGTGTGTGTGTGTGTATATATATTTCCCTTACGGGGTCGGCAGGACGATAACGGCCGTAAAAAGGATATTAAAACCACATCTGATAAAAGTTTAAGGGTCAATCAGATAACTGTGTATCACTATAGTGACAGGTTCCATCGCCTAAAATTGCAATACACATCCAACCCGAGTCCTTTAGTCGCCTCTTACGACACCCATGGGTAAGAAATGGGGTGATGCTATTCTAAGTCGGGATCACACGGCTAAATACTAATAAAATCATATGATTTATCCTTGTATTTTTTCTGAAACACTGATTTGACCCAGATTGAAGTCAAGACTCAAGAGCAAATCCATCATCAATGATAATAAAAAATTACAAATTAGTCAACCACTATTATTTGCGTCATGGTTGGCTGGCTAAGTCATAATAGGTTTTTACAATTTCCTGTTATACTGAGTGATTAAGGGAATAGTCATTAGAATGTTACATTGACTGATTCAGAATGTAAAATTAAAAAAAAAACTGAAAGAATACACCATTTTCAGAATCTTATTTGTTTTCTTTTTTTGTTTATTTGATCATCCCTGAATTTATAATTGATTTTTTATGTTTGATGACGTCATTTGGGAAACATTATTGCACCGAACAACTTCATTTGTGAAAATTTCATTAAATTAGAATTTGTTTACATAAAGTTGACACTGAACGTTAACTGAGGTACTAGGATTTATAGTTTTCGCTATTTTAAAAACTTCTCAGTTGTGTTTCGATTGCGTGTCAATAGGTTATGTGGTTTTGGTAGTTTCGAATTCCGCTAACAGTTTGAAGCATATACACATATCCTAACAAGAATACAATCGCTTGCTGGGTAGCCAAAGCGTAAACGGCCACAAAAAACGGATATTTACACCATGTCTGTCAAACATTTTGAGGGTCATTCGGAAAATTGTGTATCGCCATAGTGACCTTTGTCAGCCGAGTCCCTTCCTCATCTCTTACAACTCCTACAGAAAAGAAATGAGGTGATGGTGTTCTAAACCGGAATCACACGACAATAAAAATTTATTCATTAACAATAATTAACATAGAATAACAATTACATACATACACATATCACGCCTATAATGCCTTGCAGGGTAGGCAGAGAAATTAGAAATTATTTATTTGCATAATTAGCGTAAACAGCCGCAAAAACGGACATTTACGCCGCGTCTGACAAACATTTGAGGGTCATTCGGAAAATTGTGTATCAATTATATTACAATGACAAAAAAGACTCACCTCTGGCTTGGTTGCCCTGTCCGCCATGTCCCCGGCTCTGACGCCCCCCCTCCGACCGCTGCTCCACCAGACCCATGTTGTCGTGGCTCGGGGCACTCGACTCACCTCTGACGTGGTTGCCCTGTCCGCCATGTCCCCGGCTCTGACGCCCCCCTCCAGCTCTGTCCGCTGCTCCACCAGACCCATGTTGTCGTGGCTCGGGGCACTCGACTCACCTCTGGCTTGGTTGCCCTGTCCGCCATGTCCCCGGCTCTGACGCCCCCCCTCCGACCGCTGCTCCACCAGACCCATGTTGTCGTGGCTCGGGGCTCTCGACTCACCTCTGGCTTGGTTGCCCTGTCCGCCATGTCCCCGGCTCTGACGCCCCCCCTCCAGCTGCGACCGCTACTCCACCAGACCCATGTTGTCGTGGCTCGGGGCTCTCGACTCACCTCTGACGTGGTTGCCCTGTCCGCCATGTCCCCGGCTCTGACGCCCCCCTCCAGCTGCTCCACCAGACCCATGTTGTCGTGGCTCGGGGCACTCGACTCACCTCTGACGTGGTTGCCCTGTCCGCCATGTCCCCGGCTCTGACGCCCCCCTCCAGCTGCTCCACCAGACCCATGTTGTCGTGGCTCGGGGCACTCGACTCACCTCTGACGTGGTTGCCCTGTCCGCCATGTCCCCGGCTCTGACGCCCCCCTCCAGCTGCTCCACCAGACCCATGTTGTCGTGGCTCGGGGCACTCGACTCACCTCTGACGTGGTTGCCCTGTCCGCCATGTCCCCGGCTCTGACGCCCCCCTCCAGCTGCTCCACCAGACCCATGTTGTCGTGGCTCGGGGCACTCGACTCACCTCTGACGTGGTTGCCCTGTCCGCCATGTCCCCGGCTCTGACGCCCCCCTCCGACCGCTGCTCCACCAGACCCATGTTGTCGTGGCTCGGGGCTCTCGACTCACCTCTGGCTTGGTTGCCCTGTCCGCCATGTCCCCGGCTCTGACGCCCCCCCTCCAGCTGCGACCGCTACTCCACCAGACCCATGTTGTCGTGGCTCGGGGCTCTCGACTCACCTCTGGCTTGGTTGCCCTGTCCGCCATGTCCCCGGCTCTGACGCCCCCCCTGCGACCGCTGCTCCACCAGACCCATGTTGTCGTGGCTCGGGGCTCTCGACTCACCTCTGGCTTGGTTGCCCTGTCCGCCATGTCCCCGGCTCTGACGCCCCCCTCCAGCTCTGTCCGCTGCTCCACCAGACCCATGTTGTCGTGGCTCGGGGCTCTCGACTCACCTCTGGCTTGGTTGCCCTGTCCGCCATGTCCCCGGCTCTGACGCCCCCCCTCAGGCCCCTGTTACCGTGGCTCGGGGCACTCGACTCACCTCTGGCTTGGTTGCCCTGTCCGCCATGTCCCCGGCTCTGACGCCCCCCCTGCGACCGCTGCTCCACCAGACCCATGTTGTCGTGGCTCGGGGCTCTCGACTCACCTCTGGCTTGGTTGCCCTGTCCGCCATGTCCCCGGCTCTGACGCCCCCCCTCAGGCCCCTGTTACCGTGGCTCGGGGCACTCGACTCACCTCTGGCTTGGTTGCCCTGTCCGCCATGTCCCCGGCTCTGACGCCCCCCCTGCGACCGCTGCTCCACCAGACCCATGTTGTCGTGGCTCGGGGCTCTCGACTCACCTCTGGCTTGGTTGCCCTGTCCGCCATGTCCCCGGCTCTGACGCCCCCCCTCCGACCGCTGCTCCACCAGACCCATGTTGTCGTGGCTCGGGGCTCTCGACTCACCTCTGGCTTGGTTGCCCTGTCCGCCATGTCCCCGGCTCTGACGCCCGGCAGGCTGACGCTCACGTCCCCCCCCTCCAGCTCTGACCGCTGCTCGACGAGACCCATGTTGCCGAACTCTGTCAGCAGCCGGCGGTTTATGAAGTCCTGGAACAAAAACAACCTGTCATTTGGGTTCGTAAAATTATCTGTGTTGTACAGTGAATAGCATAATTTTCAACTAAAAGGTGTAAATCCACGATATGGGTAGTAGCTTTCTCTGTAAAAGTATGGCAAATAGGGAGAGTTTGTTTGAGTGAGTTTAGAGCATTCTAGATTGGTTTATTGAGTAAGGCATTTGAACAGTAAAAGCTTACATTGACAGCGTCTAGAGAGCGGTTCTGTGTGATCACGAACTTCTTGATGAGTATGGCTTCCCTCACGCTGTACAGGCACACGTGCTTGGAGTTGAAATATTGAAGGATGTGTGAGGGAGTTTAGAGCATTCTAGATTGCTTTATTGAGTTAGGCAATTAACAATATGAGCTTACATTGACAGCGTCTAGAGAGCGGTTCTGTGTGATCACGAACTTCTTGATGAGTATGGCTTCCCTCACGCTGTACAGGCACACGTGCTTGGGGTTGAAATATTGAAGCATGTGTGAGGGAGTTTAGAGCATTCTAGATTGCTTTATTGAGTTAGGCAATTAACAATATGAGCTTACATTGACAGCGTCTAGAGAGCGGTTCTGTGTGATCACGAACTTCTTGATGAGTATGGCTTCCCTCACGCTGTACAGGCACACGTGCTTGGAGTTGAAATATTGAAGGATGTGTGAGGGAGTTTAGAGCATTCTAGATTGGTTTATTGAGTAAGGCATTTGAACAGTAAGAGCTTACATTGACAGCGTCTAGAGAGCGGTTCTGTGTGATCACGAACTTCTTGATGAGTATGGCTTCCCTCACGCTGTACAAGCACACGCGCTTGGAGTTGAAATATTGAAGGATGTGTGAGGGAGTTAAGAGCATTCTAGATTGGTTTATTGAGTAAGGCATTTGAACAGTAAAAGCTTACATTGACAGCGTCTAGAGAGCGGTTCTGTGTGATCACGAACTTCTTGATGAGTATGGCTTCCCTCACGCTGTACAGGCACACGTGCTTGGAGTTGAAATATTGAAGGATGTGTGAGGGAGTTAAGAGCATTCTAGATTGGTTTATTGAGTAAGGCATTTGAACAGTAAAAGCTTACATTGACAGCGTCTAGAGAGCGGTTCTGTGTGATCACGAACTTCTTGATGAGTATGGCTTCCCTCACGCTGTACAGGCACACGTGCTTGGAGTTGAAATATTGAAGGATGTGTGAGGGAGTTAAGAGCATTCTAGATTGGTTTATTGAGTAAGGCATTTGAACAGTAAAAGCTTACATTGACAGCGTCTAGAGAGCGGTTCTGTGTGATCACGAACTTCTTGATGAGTATGGCTTCCCTCACGCTGTACAGGCACACGTGCTTGGAGTTGCCGCCGCCGAGTATGCAGGTGCCGTCAGCCGAGTAGCAGATCGTCGTGAACGCTCTGCAAGTTACATGTAGGGTGAAATTATATACAATAAACCTGGCTTACTGGGACCTGGATAACTGAGAAACTGGAAAATAGGTGCAGATTTGTTATCAGTCTGATATAATTTATTATTCTGTTCTGTTGTATAAAACTGTTAATCTCCCAAATAAAATAAAAATAAAGCACATATAACTGATACCCTCAACCAGGCCCCGGCACTTTTGCATCGAATTACCTCTATAACTGAGAATTAATAACCTCATTATGTAAGATTGACTAATGATAATTTTTCCCAAATTTACCTCCATAACTGATACAAAAAGCTTAATCGCCTCTGTAATTGTGACAATTATTCATATTTTTTCAGCTCTAATATATCCGTTCGTCTTGCAAGAGAAGTTTTAGTTTTATAATAATCGCTGACCTTTATAAATGAGACATTGTTAATTTAGACCTCTATAAGTGAGATTTTCAATACACACATCTCTAACTCACAGGCAATTTGGTTAATTTTCAAGCAAATTACTGACCTCTTTAAATGATTTATTGTGCATTAACAATATAATAGATTTTGTTTTGTGTGAGCTTATCTCTATAAACAGATCTCTTCCAGCCAACCTGTAAAACTAAGTAAGAAATAAATACGTGCGGGGAAAAGATTGCACACAAAGTTGCAGGTTTTTACTAGTGACCTATAGCTAAAACGCAAGACGGGCTTGTGGTAAGGAAGAACTTTCTCCTAGCTCCTAGGAAGATAAATAGGTCGATATACAAAAAAAATTAAGCCTCCCATACAAAATTGCTGATGAGCTGATTTGAGAAGATGCCGGCTTAGAATAGCATTACCCCATTTCTTTCCCGCGGGAGTCGTAAGAGGCGACTAAGGGACATACATACATACATACATACATAAATCACGCCTCTTTCCCGGAGGGGTAGGCAGAGACTACTTCCTTCCACTTACTACGATCCTGGCATACTACTTTCGCCTCCTCCACATTCATCAATCTCTTCATGCATGCTCTTCGGTTTAGGGTACTCTTGACCTGACCTTTCTTTAGGACGTCCCCGATTTGATCAAGGTACGTTCGTCGAGGTCTTCCCCTTCCGACGTTCCCATCCACACTTGCCATATACACCTCTTTCGTTAATCTTCTTTCATTCATCCTCTCTACATGACCAAACCATCTAAGCATACCCTTTTCTACACCAGTCACTACGTCTTCTTTTATACCACAACGTTCCCTTATCACGCTATTCCTTATCCTGTCACTCAATTTTACGTCAATCATACTTCTTAACGCTCTCATTTGTACTGCATTTATTCTACTTTCATGCTTTTTCTGCCATACCCAACTTTCACTCCCATACATAAGTGTCGGAACTAACACCCCTCTATGCACAGCCAGACGAGCCTTATCAGAGACTTTCTGGCTGTTCATAAAAGCGTGCAACGCTCCATTCACCATGTTTCCGGCATTCACCCTTCTTTCGATGTCACTTTCACACTTTCCATCTGATGTGAACATGGAGCCCAAATACACAAACTCTTTCACTTGTTCCACCCTCTCTTCTTCTATCATAATTTTACACTCTGTCATATTTTCCTCTTTCTCAAAAACCATTGCTTTCGTCTTACTTACATTCACTTTCATTCCTTTCTTTTTCAAAGCCTCAGTCATAATATTTACCATCTCCTGCAACCCTTCAGCCGACGACGCAAGGATAACTTGGTCATCAGCATAGAGAAGACATTTGACGAGTAAACCATTCATTCTCAGACCACATTCACTCTCTTTCAAATCCGCCAAACAACTATCCATGAATAGATTGAACAGCCACGGTGACGCAACACATCCCTGTCTAACACCTTTCTCGATGTTAAAAAGTTCACTGTACGCCCCGTTTATCCTGACACAAGCACTGGAATCCTTATATAAGGATTTCAGTGCTCGTATCAAGATACTGCTCACCCCATGCATGGATAGTGCCGACCACAATTCATTCCTCACCACTCTGTCATAGGCCTTTTCCAAATCCACGAATGCGCAATAGACTTTCTGGTTTTTGGCCAGGAATTTTTCAGCTATGCAGCGCAAGGAAAAGACCTGATCCGTACATCCCATCCCCTTACGAAATCCTGCCTGAGCATCCCATACTTTCTCATCCGTTTCTTTCATCACTCTTTCAATCAACACCTTTGCATACAGTTTGCCGACGACACTGAGGAGGCTTATACCGCGGTAATTTTTGCAGTCCAGCTGTGACCCTTTTCCTTTATATAATGGCACTATTACAGCCTTGCACCAATCAGTTGGCACTCGACCGCTTCTCCAACAAAGGTTAAAAAGGAGGTACAGCTGACTAGCCACAACGCCTTCGCCAGCCTTCAGCATTTCGACCGACACTCTATCATACCCTGCAGCTTTACCAGATTTCATACTTTTTAACGCTTTCACAATCTCATCCATTTCAATCTCACTTTCGTTCTCAATTTCATTCACTTCTGCAGTAGTTATTTCTTGCGCTAGATCTTCTTTCTCAAATAAGCTTTCAAAATATTCCTTCCATCTTTTCAACACACATTCCTCACCTTTTATTACACTACCATCCTGGCTTCGAATCCTACTCAACTCGGACGACGTGGTTTTACTTCGAGCTGTCCTTATGGATTTCCAGAAAACTTTCAAGTTGGAACGAAAGTTTTCCGATAGCCTCCTGTCAAATTCATCCTTATTCTTATCTTTCATTTTATCAACAGTCTTTTTAACTACATCCTTCACACTTTTATACTCCTTTCTTGCTTTCTCTACATCTTCATCCGTCGCTTTTAACATTCTTCGGTTAGCTTTGGTAGCTAACCAATCCAACCATGCTTTCTTCTTCTTCTGCACAACTTCTTGTACCTCTTTGGTCATCCACGCACTCCGTTGTGTTTTACTCCGACTAAGGGACTCTGTACTGTATTGCAATTTTAGGCGATGGGCTGACAACCTGTCACTATGGAGATACACAATATTCCGTATGACCCTCAAATGTTTGTCAGACGTGGCGTAAATGTCCGTTATTGCGGCCGTTTATGCTCTGCCTACCCCGCAAGGGATTATAGGTGATGATATTTTTGTCATCTTTCAACCTATGTTCCTTAAAAAAAGTTGTTCTTAATCACCAGTCCGACTTGATATTACGCTTTCGGTCACTCACTAGTAAAATTTAACCCTCAAGTTATGGGATAAGTGTGCGATAACTTTAAAGTAAGCTGCTTTTGAGTTTTAAAAGTAACAAAAATAAGGATTTTTTTTTAACAAAAGAACAAGAAATACTTTTTGGTGATATGGAGGTTAAACCCTCGTCCAAATAAATAACCAGTAAGTAACAAATTGCTAGTACTATGGTTCATTCATTATGCACTGACGTCTGACAGTGCTATATTATTTTCATATGAAAATAATCTCAGTTGGTGGCGCAGTGGGACGGTACTCCACGGTCCCAGGTTCAATCAACGGCAGGTCCTAACATTTTTTCAATTTGTTATTTTAAATAATGAAATTGCTATTAATTTAAAATATGACGTAAAGTATCAACAATCAAGTACAGTCTGATTATAAAAACTTAAAAGTTGGCCTGTTCACAGAAATTTTATATAGACTAAGCCAGCTTACACTTCACAAGTTAGAAAGGGACAAACTTACTTCCTCTTCAGCATCTTCTTAGGCGTAATAAGGTCAATTTAGGTCAGCCTTTTCTCTAATACTGCCATTCTGCTTACACACTATAAGTTGGAAAGAGACAAACTTACTTTGTTTTAAGCATCTTCTCAGGCGTGATGAGGTCGTTATCAGCCCTTCCTGATCCAAGGTCAGCCCTTCCTTCTATACTCCCGGTTTGTTCACAAGTTGTCGAGTTAAAGAACGATATGTTTCCGTCAAGGGTTGACACTGCTACCTGAAAAATATTGTATAAAACAAAATTAGTATAAAACTGAATCAGTTAAGAAACCAAAAAAACAACTGCAGCCGGGACTTGATCCCGGGACCGTAGAGTACTATTCCATTCCTCTGCCACCTTAGCTACCGAACCCTCGACTGCTACCACCAAATTTTCGACCTCTTGATGTGTGTAATTATAACTAAAGAATTGAAAGAATTTAATTGAATTAAAATTTAACCGCCTTCATTTAAAACAAGAAGGTTCTCAATTTAACCAGTTAAATTTTGTTATTTTAAGACGTGTAAATGGACCGTCCGTTGGTACGGTTAACGCCATACATTGACACCTGACACATATCTTACCTACGAGACGGATACTTAACTACTATACAGTAACAATAAGTTTCGTTTTTCTGTGAGTATTTCTTACAATTAAACGGCAAACTGTGATAAAGACCAAAATTGATTTGGCAACAATATGATAGGTCGTCCAACACTACGCTTGCCGAGGCGTGGCCTCCACTCGGGAACCCGTTTACTCCACCGTCCGTCGGTTCTACGACGTGCCCTATGGCGAACCCTGGGGAAGGCCTACGTTCAGCAGTGGACTGCAATAGGCTGATGATGATGATGATGATTGCTAGGAACATATACTTCTCCATCGGGACTAAATGCCTCCGACAAGATGCATCAAAGCATCAGAAGACAGCTAAATAGTCTCACAATCTGAGCCTGAACTCGCTTCTATACAGTTCCACAGTCGCACTGTTTTGTCAAAACCTGCTTTATAATTTAGTTCGGTGTAGCATTATATTATCTGTGGTTCGGTCGAAGACAATAAAACTACCATTCCTTGCAGTCAAATAAATATTAGCTAGCTATACCTCTCCTCCATCATCAGGTCTTAAAGCTACCTGCAAAGCATCAGACGAAACCTTGATGGTCTCACAATCTGAGCTCACTTCTATAGTTCCACATTCGCAATTTTGTCCCAACCGGCTTAAAATAAAACTACCATTCCCTACAATCAAAAAGTATAAGCCTCTTACCTATTCTCCATCAGGTCTTAAAGCTACCTGCAAAGCATCAGACAAAAGCTGGATGGTCTCACAATCTGAGCTCGCTTCTACCTCTATACAGTTCCACAGTCGCTCAATTTTGTCACAACCTGCTTTAAAATAAAACTACCATTCCCTACAGTCAAATAAGTATAAGCATTCTAACTCTTCTCTATTGGTTCTAAAAGCGATCTACAAAGCATCAGACGAAAACTGGATGGTCTTAGAATCTAAGCTCACTTCTATACAGTTCCACAGTCGCACTGTTTGGTCCGAGCTTTCTATTATCTAGCTTGTTTCAAAGGCAAAATTCCAAATATATTGCTTACCTCTTTTCCATCAGGTCTAAAAGCGACCTGCAAAGCATCAGCGACAGCTGTATCATCTCACAATTCGAGCTCGCTTCTATACAGTTCCATAGTCGCACTGTATTTTTTTTTTTATTGTCATATCTAACTCATTTGAAGATCATTACTCTACAATTTATGAAAGTCTAGGACATTCAAGTTACCTTTTCTCCATCGAATCTAAAAGCTACCTGTGCATCATCAGACGACAGCTTAATGGTCTCGCAATCGGAACTGACCTCTATACAGTTCTACAGTCGCATAGTTTTGTCTTAACTTGCTCATATCTAACTCATTTCTAAAACTAATAATCTACAATAGCTGAAATTCTAGAATATTCAAATTACCTCTTCTCCATCGGGTCTAAAAGCGACCTGCAAAGCTTCAGACGACAGCTGAATGGTCTCGCAATCGGAACTGGCCTCTATACAGTTCTACAGTCGCACAGTTTTGTCCTAACTTGCTCATATCTAACTCATTTCTAAAACTAATAATCTACAATTGCTGAAATTCTAGAATATTCAAATTACCTCTTCTCCATCGGGTCTAAAGGCGACCTGCAAAGCATCAGAAGATAGCTGTATCGTCTCACAATCCGAACTCGCTTCTATACAGTTCCACAGTCGCACTGTCTTGTCCCAACTGGCGGAGGCGAGTCGGGAGCTAGCGAGCGTAGGACTGAAGGAGAGGCAGGATACTGGCGCTTCATGCCCTCCTAGTACCTGGAAAGGTGAAACAGTAGGTGAAATAAGTATTAGTTCAAATAACAGCATGTTTACACACATTAATGCCTCACAAAACTACTATCGAGACGAAGATAACAGATTCTAAGTATTACTGGTTTTATTGAGGGTAAAACTACCTGAGTCTGTGTTTCCAAACGCATACAACCCTAATCTCTTCAAAGTAAGAGTGAACAAGCTTCTTCTGGGTGAGCTCGCTCCATCTTAGACTCTGTCTCTGTCCTATGACTAGACTAGAGTCAAGAGCAAACCCATCCTTAATAAATTAAAAACTTTTCTACTGATAGTGCTTGAGCTTTTTTTTTTTGGGTCATACCTGGCGCTGTGATAAGTAAAAATTTGAGTCATTAATACCTTTCATCTATATACATACGTTTCTATGGAAAGAAACTTTATCAGTTTGGCACAGCGCCATCAAAATACACTTGAAAAATTTACTACACAATTTCCCACTACAAATGTGTTTTTTTATATATTTTCTATGTATAAACACTCACTTGCGTTTATACTTCCGCGGAAGTATTTCGAGCACTATTCGCGGTAACAGGAGCAGGAGCAGGTGCATAGTGTGAACGTGCTTTTAAATTAAACAACCTTACGTCCAACTTACGACCGTGTGATGTCGGCTTAGAATAGCATCACTACATTTCATTCCCGTGGGTGTCGTAGGAAGCGACTAAGGGACTCGAGGGTGTGTATTGCAAATTTAGGCGATGGGCTGACAACCTGTCACTATGGTGATATACAATGCCCTCAATTCGAGATATAAATTCTCCTTACTTGCCTTAAATTAGTGCTGTCACTTTCCGTCAAATAGGTTTAGAAAAGGATAGGAGATATTTAAGTCGTGTCATGTCTTACAATTTCATGCAAAATACGTGTTATCTGTTTATTTTGGCGACGATCAAAACAATGGCGACTAAAATTACTAGAAAAGGCGAAAAACCCATTGACGTTTTTAAAAATGACAGGACTTAGATAGCACCTATCCTTTTCTAAACCTATTTGACGGAAAGTGACAGCACTTATTTAAGGCAAGTAAGGAGAATTTACATCTCGAATTGAGGGCAATATTCCAAATGACCCTCAAATGTTTGTCAGACGTGGCGTAAATGTCTGTTTTGTTACAGCCGTTTACGCTCTGCCTACCCCGTAACATTCATATGATCGATTATAAGCGTGATATATGTATGTAACTTACGTCCAATAGCTTGCCAAACTTGACAGACCAGAGGAATATCTCGAACACGTCCTGCCCGCCCGCCGCGCACAGCTCGCTGCTGCCGTCCAGCGCTACGCAGCTGAATTGTACCAGGGTTGGCGAGGTCAGTGTACGGAAGTTGCGGTATCTGTGGTTTACAAAAATACGTAAACGCATATTATATGTTTTTCTATTAAATATTTCTGACATATCTGAATATTGGTACTGTATTATGTAATATTTCTGAACGAATCTTAAAAAAAATAATTTGACGGGAGTTTTTATTTTGTCTGAGGCATTCGAGCAGTACAGCCAATTTCCCAAACTTGACATTGGCAGAATTTTCTCACTGGTAGAGGTGAAAAGTTAATTTTCTCACTGGTTGAGGTGAAAAGTTGTGTGTACCACACGAGAGCAAATTCATTCGCATCTCGTACTGTTGAATCCCTCACTGAGCTCAGGATACAACTTTTTATCTTATCTTATCCTTCGCTACCTCGGGATTCAAAATTAGCACTCGAAGCAAAAAAGACCTTTGTCCTCTTGTTGTACAAATAACTATTATTGGGTGAAATTTTACTGCTGACTGATACTGAATATTGAGGACGGCCTGGTGATAAGGAACAATTTTACCCAAGGAACATAGGTTGAAATATGACAAAAATATTTTTGAGATTCCATAGTAACCCAAATCAGCTGATCGGCAAATTTGTATATAGAGGCATTGTATAATTGGCAGTTTTGTACAAAGTTGGTCTTTATTACCTGTCTTGAGTTTTGCTATCAGTCACTAGTAAAGTTTCAGTAAGTGTTAGTTTTGCAACTAATACCCAGCTACGGACTAACTAACACGGGAAATATTTAACAAAAATTGGTATTAAATTACTCACCGAGTAAGATCGTAGCAACGTACTGTCCCGTCAAGAGACGATGAGACGAAGAACTTTTTGTTAGCGCTGAATGTAACGCTTGTAACTGTCGATTTGTGCTCGCTGAATGTTACCACGCAAAAGCCGGTCATCGTGTTCCAGACCTTGAAATAATAAGAATTATGTTAAAGTTTTTCACACGGCAGCAGAATAATTTTTTTCGAATCTTTTCGTCTCCGTTTTTCGTGCTTTGTTATTAATTAATATTTTGTTTTTACGTTCTTGAGGTTTTCGTCAATATACAGGGAACCCCATGAAAGTAAATATTTTTGTGATGCGTTCTTACGTTAACGTTTCAAGTACAGCGCCATCTATCCGGCTACTAGGGGAAAGGAAAAAAGAAACTCCCTATTCAGAAAGGAAATGCACTGTAAGACTGGGCCGATGGCGTAGCGGATAGTACCCTTGCCTGCTACGCCATTGATCGTGAGTTCGATTTCCACAAGACACAAATATTTGTTAAGTCATTTTCAGATATTTGTGATCAATCTGGGTGTTTCTATGTTATGTATTTATTAACAAAACAAAGTATATATGTATTAATATCAGTTTGCTACACATTCAGACGTGGACTGGGCATATTTGTCGTAGAACCGACGGACGGTGGAGTAAACGGGTTCTCGAGTGGAGGCCACGCCTCGGCAAGTGTAGCGTTGGACGACCTCCGGCCAGATGGACCGATGACTAAAAGAAGACGGCTGGTAGCGACTGGATGACGAAAACGGGAGATCGTGCCCTATGGCGTACCCTAAGGGAAGGCCTACGTCCAGCAGTGGACTGCTATAGGCTGATTTTTGTATGTAATATCAGCTATCTAGTTCCCATAGTACAAGCTTAGTTTGGGGCTAGATGGCGCTTTGTGAATTGTCCAGGATATTTATTTATTACCTTGACTTTGCCATCGTACCCTCCAGTGACAATGAACAGTCCGTCGGGCGAGTAAGCCAGGCATGTCATGTCTAGAGAGTGTCCTTGCTGCTTCATCACGTATTGCTCACCTGAGTGAAAGCAAAAAAAACCAATTGTAAGTGAATTACACGGAACAGAAACTTTTTTTTTTGTATGGGCGGGTTTGACTCTTTCTGATTATAGTTTGGCTGGCCGGTAGAGAATGCCGCGTGGCATTAGAGGCACGTTATGTACTTTCTGTATATTACTACCTACAATTCCATTACATTTACGCCACGTCTGACATATATTTGAGGGTCATTCGGAAAATTGTGTATCGCCATAGTGACAGGTTGTCAGCCTATCGCCTAAAATGGCAATACACACCCTCAAGTCCCTTAGTCACCTATTACGACTTCCACGGAAAAGAAACGGGGTGATGCTATTATAGGCCGGCATCACACAGCCTATGTAATGAGATTATATAAAACCGAGGACTGTTTTCAAAACACTTTTGACAACCGGTGCCCTTCGTTTTTGGTCCTATTTTAGGTCCATCAGTATTTTTTTTATTCTATTACTACCTACAATTCTATAACTAAGCGGTAATTTAGTATTAAATAAAATAAATACATGACGGCCGATGTGGCGCAGTGGTAGTGCGACTGCCTGCGACGCAAAGGTTCCGGGTTCGATTCTCGGTGGGGCACTCACAAAGTTGATATTTATCACTTTGTGAATTTGTTCCCGGTCTGGTTAGGACATTGCGGGGTGAACCACCTAATTGTCCGAAAAGAAATGGTTCCGTGCTTCGGAGGGCACGTTAAGCCGTCGGTCCCGGTTGCTGTCTATGATTACTTAGACGGCGGTCGTTACACAACCATGTCAGAGGCCTACTACTAGTAGCAGGCGGTTGAAAAACTCTGACACCAGGGTTCATCGGTTCGTTGGGCGACTCGGTGTCCCATACGAAAAGAGAGAGAGAGAAAGAAATACATACTCTGCCATTCCCAGACCAACAGCTGTCCAATATTGGGGCACCCGAACGCGATCCAATCGCCGGGGTCTGAAATGGCGATACTGCTGATCCGGTGCTCCGATATGCTCAAAGTGTGGATCAAGTTCACATCCGGCATTTCGTGCAGGAAGAATATGCCGGATGAAAATCCTGGAATACAGAATAAAAACTCTCTTTACATACATACATACGTACATAGATCACGCCTGTATTCTTTACGGGGTAGGCAGAGCGTTAACGGCCGTAAAACGAATATTAACACCACGTCTGATAAAAGTTTAAGGGTCAATAAGATAACTGTGTATCACCATAGTGACAGGTTGTCAGCCCATCGCCTAAAATTGCAATTCACATCTAACCCTCGAGACCCTTAGTCGCCTCTTACGACACCCATGGGTAAGAAATGGGGTGATGCTATTCTAATCCGGCATCACACGAACACTCTGTTTAAACCTGTATAAAGTCTGACCACACATCACGCCTTTATCCTTTGCGGGGTAGCAGAGCGTATACAGCGGGAAAAACCAACATTTACGCCGCGTCCGACAAACGTTTGAAGGTCTTTTAAAAAATTACAGATTTTCATCCCATTGCCTAAACTTGACAACCCGCAAATTCGCACAAAGCGCTTTGCTTCTACATTTTAAATGCAAGCTGCTAAAGAGTGGAACTCCCTGCTTGCACATTTGTTACCGGAACAACGTTACAACCTGGTACTTTTCAAGGCGAGAGTGAAAAGGCATTGGCCACAATTCGGGATGTACATTCTCCTTACTTGCCTTAAATTAGTGCCACGGACGAAATACAAAGTGCTGTCATTTTCCGTTAAATAGGTTTAGAAAAGGATAGGAGATATTTTAGTCGTGTCATGTCTTATAATTTCATGCAAAATACGTGTTATTTGTCAAAATAAGGCGACAATCAAAACAATGGCGACTAAATTGACTAGGAAGGGCGAAAAAGCCCTTGATGTTTTTAAAATTGACAGGACTTAGATATCTTCTAGCCTTTTCTAAACCTATTTGACGGAAAGTGACAGCACTTATTTAAGGCAAGTAAGGAAAATTTAAATCCCGAATTGACCTCATTATCTAGGTGAGCATGTTCCAAAATCGTCTGCATCGTCACTTAACATCAAGTGAGATGGCAGACAAATGCTTACCTATTTAAAAAAAAAAAGGAATAGACATGAAATTCTCGAGTCCTTTAGTTGCCTCTTACGACTAAGGGACGAAAGAAATGGGGCGATGCTGTTACGCCGGTATCACACGGAAAAAAAGCACAGGTAATATATAAAAAGATTCGAATATTCGGTTCCACAAAACATAGTTGAAGATATCTACATATTCAGCTTAATATTCTGTTCATTATCAACAGACGCAATAGTCTACTGCTGAACAGCCACCCCTTAGAAGAGAGCTTTGCTGGCAACACATAACTACTTTTGAAGACTTGAAGATTAAATAAAATAAATAAATATACTGGTGATGCTGTGTGATGCCGGCTTAGAATAGCATCACCCCATTTTTTTCCCGTGGGAGTCGTAAGAGGCGACTTAGGGAACCGAGGGTGTGTATTGCAATTTTAGGCGATGGGCTGACAACCTGTCACTATGGCGATACACTATTTTCCGAATAACCCTCAAATATTTGTCAGACGTGGCGTAAATGTCCGTTTTTTGCGGTCGTTTACGCTCTGCCTACCCTTTATGGGATTATAGGCGTGATATATGTATGTATGTAAATATACTGGACATTTCACATAGAGCTATCTAGGCCCAAACTAAGCAAAGCTTGTACTATGGGAACTGAATAGCTAATATTAATAATTATATACTTGTTTTTGTAAATAAATACACATTATGCATACAAAACATCTAGCAAATATTTGTGTCATGTATGTGGGGATCGAACCCACGACCCTCGGCGTGGCAGGCACAACTATTAACCTAAATATTTTTTTATTGATGCTGTGATTGTACCGTTTGTGTGCCTTATTAAAAAATAAACAGATTACACATATATACAGGGAACGCGGCTACGGCTACCCATTCCCTTCAATCACACCTTTGTCGACTTTTACGACAACCACAGGTAGAAATGGGATGATATGATTCTATCCTGGCGCCACAATGTATAAGGTCCATAAATTCAGTGCAAATATTTTTAGGATGAGTTCTTCTCGTAAAACTGAACAACTACGTATAAACATAGGTCGAAATATGAAAAAAAATTGTGGCGCGCTGGGAGCTTGGAAATAAGACACACACGCCAACACATTTTTTGATCATTTTTGTATGAGAGGTTTTTTTTTTTTTGGGCCTATGTTTAATAGGAAAAGTTGTTCAGTTTTTCGAGTCAAACTCACCCTAAAAATAATTGCGCTGAATTTAATAATACCCTATGCTTACAGGGTGTAAGGGACAGTGCTTCGAATACTGATACGGTGCCTTCAGACCATGAAACTGAACAACTTTCCATAAAAAAATATTTCAGGCAACGTATTTTTTTTACTTCCCATACTAAATGCAGTCAGCCGATTGTGATTTCGTATGGCAGGCCAATTCTTTTTTGTCGTTTCCTGACAAATGTTTCTAGAGGAAAGTTGTTCAGTTTTATGGTATGTAAGCACCCTATCTGTATTCGGAGCGCTGTCCATTACACGACGTATACCCTGTTAATCATAAGTAGTTAAGTCACACTTACCAGTAACTAAAAGTTTGGTATTTTTATGATACTGCGCTGACGTAAGTTTAACTTTGTGGTGCGCGTTACGTATTGCGTCGCCGATGTAATGGCGGCCCAGCTTCTTGTAGTGCAGCCTTTTGTCATCTTCTGCTTTCTCTTCTTTCTTTGTTTCCGCATCGTCACTTTCCTAAAAACAATTTCGAACTATAAAAAATAAGGAATCATAGCCTATTCACCGGTTTTTTTTTACTTGCCTTTATCGCCGGGTATTAGTTGCAAAACTAACCCGGTAGATGGAGCCATGCCACGCGTTACTGGCATTTAATACACTTGCAAAATTGGCGGGCAAGGAATGAGCTGCGGTAGCCCTGCGGTAGGCGTCGCCACTAGTAATGCGAAAGTCGCAGGTTTAAATCATGCCCGCGCTTGAAAATTTTGCAAGTATTCAAAAATTGTATAGCTAACACGGGAAGTGCTTTATAATTTGGTATTCCATACTGCAGTTATAGTTAGCATTGTCACTTCTCTGAAAATAATTTGTACGTTTTGTTTTCCAGTCTCAAAGTTTGGGGTATAGCAGAAAATATTAAAAATTTAAAAAATATTCCCAAATCTCTGGTTGACCCTCGAATGACTGTAAGACGTAGCGAAAATGATCGTTTTTTATGGCAGAATACGCTCTGCCTACCCCGCTGGAAAGAAGGCGTATACGTATGATTGTAAAAAAACTTCTGATATGTGGTTACAGTAGTGTTTTTAAATTTACCTGCCAGTTGCCAGCCAAAAAGGCGAGCGTTGATATTTACAGGTAAAGCTAATACTTATTTATTGTTTTTTTACAAGAGAATCTTGGTTTGAATAGCACATCTACTATTCTTGCCATTTCACAGTCAAACTGTGTGTGCAGTTTTGTGAGACACTGTTTTTATATTATATGTTTAAACACTGTTTATTTGCAATAAAGAAATAAATCAATAAAATAAATATTTCTATTTACTTACATATTCCTTATCCTTTTCTATTACTTCTTTTTCATTCACGTCATCTTCACTATCATCTTCCTTTTGCAGTTTCCTTCTTTTCTTATGCGAAATCTGTACTTCTGATGTGACAAGGTCGTCCATATCAATACTGGCCTCCCAAAGGCACAGTTGTCCATTCCGACTGACCGTGATAAGATCAAGACTTTTCTTCTCAAAGAATACACCCACAATCTTGTCTGTGTGGCCGCTTAACGAATACATGTTCAAATTGTCTAAATAGTCCACTGTGTAGATTTTTGTTGTAGTGTCTTTGGAACCGGCAGCTAAGAGTTTGGAACAGGAGGACCAATCAAGGCAAGTGACCTCGTCGTGAGCTTTCTTGAAGACCCGTTTCATTATAAATGAACGGAATTCTCCAGTGAACATGCATGGTGCTGTCATTATGAATACTGAAATTTGAACAGGATTAGTGAGACAAATCTTATAGCATGTTCCTATATAAATACCTATATAAATAATAATAAATATCCTGGACAATTCACACAGCGCCATCTAGCCCCAAACTAAGCGGAGCTTGTACTATGGGAACTAGATAACTGATATTAATACTTTTAAACTTTATTTTTGTAAATAAATACATAATATACATAGAAACACCCAAACTAAACACAAATATCTGAAAATGACTTAACAAATATTTGTGTCTTGTGGGGATCGAACCCACGACCTTCGGCGTAGGCAGGGGTACTATCCGCTACGCCATCGGCCCAGTCATATAGGCAGGGAATTGGTAAGGGAAGTGTTGCTCGCGCTGTTGCTCTTCATGCCGCTGCCACTTCCCGTGCTCCCCCGAGTGCCGGCTTTTCGTGCGCGAGTGGAATGTACTACTATCTCGCTCACTCGTATTACTGAGAGAAGAGTATAGCGGCAGTGTGTGAACACTCACTCTCATTGATACTTCTGAGGAAGTTCCGTTTCTTTTCGAGCAATATTTGCGGCAGCGGCAGAAGCAGAAGTAGGTGCGTGAACGTAGCATTACATTCTATAAATTAAATAGTTCAAGCAGCAAACTGGGATGTATATTTTTATTGCATCTTCATAATAAGAGTCAGGTAAAAATATTTAAGTAAATGGTGATAGTTCGACTGAATCTGATTAACAGATCAAGAGAACGTACAGATAAAAAAATTGCCAAAGGGTTCTGTAACCTAAACTACCTACTATAGCCACAGTTTTAAAATTTAGTTCCTTTTTGGTCCCCTAAAATAATAAGTTAAAAGGAAACAAGATTTTGGATTTTTCACCAAACTTGCATTTCAAATCTGTCAAATCCTAACTACTTGCTAAATTTCATAGCTATAGGTCCATGGAAAGTTACCCTATGAATTTGGATTCCCTGAGATCATCGAGGTGTTTTTGACTGATACATAAAATCAGTATCTTTATTGATGTTAAGTTAGAAGCTTGATTTTATACAACTTGAAGTGGCAGTAGGCTTTAGTAGAAAGTTTTAATTTCAACTCGATATCTTTATGCATTTCCATAAAGGGTTGTGAGTGTTGTGACAGATGGACGGACAGACCACAAAGCACTTTTTTTATTTGAGATACAGAACATAATTAAAAATATTTACCTGTGTCGTTGCAACAAGCTGCAAAATATTTTCCATCTGGACTGAATTTGACTGCATTAACTTGTTGTTTGAACTTGTATCTATGTATAACCGAGCATGTGAGCAGACTTATCATCTGAGCTTCACCCTCTGAAATTATTACATATGGATTTGTAAGAAAATCTCGAAGAAATAAATTGATTAATAGTCAGTAAAAAAAAAGTAAAGGAATATTATTGAGTATATATACCTAGGCAAACAAGAAACCTAGATATTTGTAAGAAAACACAGGTACCAGACACTCGTAATAGCTGTTTTGTTGAGTTCAGTTGCGGTAGGCGACTTTCCCTCTTTTCTCTTCTTAGCGTGTTGATGGCAGACACTACACAGTCGCGGCCCAGAACTTGACTTCTCTGGGGAGACTGGGTAATTCAGTGGTCATCTCCATCTTTAGTTCAGCATGTTATTTTAAATATGTTTCACTTACTTTCATTTACAGCAATCAATACAGATCCATTTGGCGAAACATCAATAGCAGTATAGTTGTAATGACTTTCTACACCTAGAGTATTGCTTTTATTCCTAAAAATTATAAATTTTAATATAGTTTGTTTATTGAAAAGAATGCATTAAAACATGTTTTTTTTTATAAATATTTAGCAATGGATACCCATATGTTGGTTGCTTTATTATAACATGTCATATATTTTTTTCAAGTCCGCTACTTACGATTTTAGGTTATAAATTGTAAGTTTGTTGCCCACTGGACTAATAACGCAGTTCCCATCGTTTGTAAACAGAACATCTCCTCGCTTGTAAACTGTTCCCAGCAAATTTTGGAACTAAAAACATAGCAGGTTATAAAAGTATTACCAAAATGCTTATGAAGTCAAATCAAAGTCTGACTCTGAGGTACGTAAAAATATAAGAATACATCATAATTACTAATGCTACAATCTGTAATATCAGAGTTAATAAGGTATTTAGGGTTAATTTGCGAAACAAAAACAACCAAACCAAAAAGTAAAGATAAAGAACAAACCTTGTAATTAAACTTCATTGTGGTAAAGTACTATGATTAATGTATATTTCTTTGAGTTTACTTTGAAACTAATTTATTGTTTATTTCATGAAAAATTAAATGTTGCGAAACGAATATAAACGATCATGAGGAGCGTATCGCCATCGCCGCCATGTGATTTTGACATTGACATTTTGTGTTGTCAAAAAAAAACTCTTTTTTTTTTTTAAATGCTGCCAGAAAAATTATTGTAATTCTACCAACAAAGCTTACGAGCAACATCAGCAAAGCTTTATAGCCTTTTTACGTAGCACCGTGTTGCATATTTGGTGCCGCCGCCGCTACCGTAAAACTGAAATTAGATATTTCTTGCATCAATCAATCAATCAATTTATTTATTTGTGGTACACAGGTTATACATAAAGGTCTTAAACAATGGTCTTAAATATAAAAAGCCCGCCGTGACCCTCCATTTGGCATACAAATTTTAAACAATATTAAATTTATACAATAATGTTTATCATTCTACATTAAATTCAATATAGAACCACTAATAATTATTATATAGGTATGTCACGTAATTCCATCTTGAATCAAGCAGCGATTAGAAAAAAATCATCAATTTTATAGAAAGCAGCATCAATTAGGTAATTGTGAAGCGCTGTTTTGAATTTCGATAATTCACTGATGTCTTGGATATGCTTAGGTAGCTTATTATAAATCTTTGGTGCCATAGCGCAGATACTTTTACGGAGGAGGGCAGTCTTACGTTGAATGTGGCAGACTTGGTCCCTGCGTCTAATTCTCTTTTCATTTGGGAAAAGATGAAGATTTTTCCGAACAATTACCGCGGCTTCAAACACATACATAGAAGGCACTGTTAGTATTTTTAGCTTCCTAAAAAACGGCTTGCAGCTATCTGTTCGTTCGAGACCACATATACTTCGAATACATCTTTTTTGCGCCTTAAGGACATTTTCCCTTCCTGTTGCATTTCCCCAAAATATAATCCCATACCTCAATGTAGCAGCCACAGATCCATGATATGCCATCAAGACAGCTCTTTAGCTCACCACCCTACTGAGCATATACAAACTATACGAGTACCTACTTAATTTGTTACATACATTTTCAATTTGCGAAGTCCACCTCATATTGCTGTCGATACTTAACCCTAAAAACTTTGTGATATTAGTCTGGCCAACTTGTTTTTCATTGTTTTTCACGTCTATGTCAATAGTTGATTTACTTCTTTGTTTGGGATTCATAATTTTAGTTTTATTCAGGTTGATTTTTAAATTATTATACCTAAGCCAGTTAGTTATTTTAGTAAAGTTCTGCTTTATATCATTTTCATTTCAACTGTACAATCATCGGCAAAGAGAATCATTTGTTCGTATGGGGATTTCGTTATATCATTAATGTAAATAAGGTATAAGAGTCGCCCCAAAACACTTCCCGGAGGCACACCCAATTCAATATCTCTTTTGGTAGAAGTGTAGGTAACTTCAGTTTGGCTTTTAGTTCAGATTTTCCTAATTTGTGTCATTTGTGTACGCCCTGTCAGATATGATTTTAATAGATCATGAACATTACCTTTGATTCCATACGTGTACCTACAGTTTTCTTAACAGTAAGTAACTTATGATCAACATGGTCAAACGCCTTTGTCATGTCCATAAAGCGCTAAAACCGGTAGCCTGTTATCCATTCTGACATATATTTTATTCAAAAAGTCATACATAGCCAGATCAACACCTTTACCTTTTCTGAATCCTTTTTGTTCGTCAATAAGTAGGTAGGTACATGGTTATGATCTAAATAAGAGTACAGTGAGTTATAGATAACCTTTTCAAAAATCATTTCCTCCTTATTATCTTTCTTATAAACAGGTCTAACAATAGTTAACTTAAGCTTATCTACTTTTCTTATTTTTCCCGATAAGCTTAAGTTAACTATTGTTAGACCTGTTTATAAGAAAGATAATAAGGAGGAAATGACATCCTATAGACCTGATGCGCTGATACCTATATTCTCCAAGATTTTTGAAAAGGTTATCTATAACTCACTGTATTCTTATTTAGATCATAACCATGTACTTATTGACGAACAAAAAAGATTCAGATAAGGTAAAGGTGTTGATCTGGCTAATAAAAATGGCTTGAAACTCTAGCTTTGTAGCAATCCTGCATGTGATTTGGACGTAATACGAAAACAAGCCAACAATAATATTTTCATTTGAAAAACAAATAAATATTTGATCTACACTCGTCTCATAATGTTCGGATTAAAAACTCGAAAACAGTTATATAAAGACCTGTGCCTTATGTCATGAAACTACAGGCTATAAGTCTACAGGTGAAAATTAATCCTACTTATAAATGCGAAAGTGTGTATGTTTGTTGGCTCATTTATTTGTTTGTATGTTACTTCTTCACAAAAAAATCTAAGCTGATTTTAATGAAATTTGACACACATATAGAAGGTAACATGAATTAACACATAACATAAGATAGTTTTTGTCACCACTCGAGGGTTATGCGGACAACGCCGCGGGTAACAGCTAGTTGTATCATAATGGCTAACGGACTACTCAATAAACAATAATACAAGTCGATGTATAACACTATCCATTCATTCATTTCATTCACTCAAATTAAACGTCAATGCTATAGCACAGATTAAATTATGTAAAAGTATGTAAACACTTTGCAAAATATAATTATAAGACATTACTGAAAAAAATTATTTTGATAATAGGTAAATTACAAAAATGAAATCAATAATATTTCTAATCAAAATCATAATATTGATAGAGTACATCAAAATACTACTGTTGTGAAATAATATTAATAAAAATCCATAATTGACGACAAAGTTTGTTTTATTTAATGCCTCGAGCAAAATAATTTGGCAAGGAATGCATTTTGAGTACTTTTAAACATATTGAATAGATTTTTATGCAAAAATCTTGCACTTGTCAAATAATTACCTAGGTCAGATGTCCTGTAAATTTATTCACAAGTTGTAAGTTTATACAGTTATAGTTTACAAATCTTTTGATGAACACCTGTGAAAACTTCCTCGATTGTGTTTTTAAAAGCAAAATCTACCCTATGGTTTGTCGATGGAGATCTACAGGTGCCTGTACCTGTGACTTGTAAAATTGTAGACCTGTAGCTTTATAAAACGCCTGTAGTTGTAATTTTCATCAGTGTTGCTGTTTAAATAGTAATTATGCCACGATGTTGCCACTTTTTCGTCTGTAGAATTGTAGTTGTACAATGATAGCATAGGACCTGTTCATTAGTTTTTTGACCACTGCAGTCTTTCGAAAGACGGTGACACCTCTACCTAAACATTAGCGTGTGAGTGTGTGCGTGCACGCCGCACCAAGCTCCAAGCTAGAGCTTTTAAACCGCACACGCATTCATGCATGCCGCTATGCCATGAGCCCATGAAACATCATCTTCAGCACAAAGTAAGTATTGGCGGCGGCGGCGGCCCGCTTCCGCCTATACGAACGGCCCATGGTGTGTTTGATGCTTAACAAGTAAACGATACTAAAACGAAGGAGGTTTTATTGTTTCGTGGAAACTGAAAAGAGCTTGTTTATAGCATATTTACGAAAAGAAAATATACTGTCATTTGTTATCAATCTTTTGTTTTGTATGTTGATGATAAATCAGCTTCCAACCTAGCTCTAATTAGAGCCCTTATTCTGGACTGAATTGTTGAATCTCTTCAATGATTTAAACAAAACTGTAAAATACTTTGCTTGAAAAAACTAAATGTGTTTTATAGCTAAAAAAAACTACCTAACATCAAATAAACTTAACATAAAAGTTGATTATTCTGCTGTGGTAATACACAATAAAGGGTCAAGTACTTTACTTTATTTGCCTATGTAATTTAAAACCTCGAATTGTAACTAAAATCTAATTACATTGTCTCTGATTATTTCTGTTCATTTTTTAAATTTTGATAATTGTGGTATTTTTATCGGAAAACTGTTATCAAAGAAATAAAGAGTATCTGCGTTGCTATTCTACACATGCGCAAACGTGACTTAGCTGGCCAGCGATCCACATCAATGTTCGACGTCATCCTACTATCAAATTTCCAGCTCGGGATTGGTCGCGCATTTCGGAAATGACGTATTAAAACCAATCAGAACTTTGGTCATATTGAACACTGCCTTGGACATCCGTCGTCATATGACCCATTCCATTGAGTCTGCGGATCTTGGGCCATATTTGTCTGTGCTAAAGTAGTTCCGTGGAGTGAGTGTGTGCAGATAGTCATCACAGTTTTTGGGACCTGTAAATCAACCAACACTACACATCAAAATGACGGACACAAATCCCGCTTACGCTCCTTTCTTCGGAGTCATGGGGGCGTCGTCGGCTATCATCTTCAGCGGTATGGATTTCTTTTTATTGTGATTGAAATGGCTGTCTCGGGGATCATTTTTTTCCCAAAAAACATGCTTTTGTTAGAATCATTTAAGTTCATTGAGAGCCTAAAAGCTCATCAGGTTGACTAGCTTCTGCTCGTAGTTAGTGTAGTATAGCCGAATGTGATATTTTAGGCGTCCTAATTATAGTTCTAACCGCACCTAAACTACGCCAGTCACACAAGCGCGGCGGCGATCGGATGCAAACTCAATGTTGTCTCCTGGTTTTCTACAATTCAGAATACAATAGGGATGTAAAATGAGGGGATAAAAGACATTATTTGGAAATCCCAGATTTGTGAATCACTGATCATGTGATCTAAAATATCGTGACGTTGGTTGGTAGCATTGCTCTATACTTAAGTATAACTTGTATCTATAGAACAAGTAATTAGTTCGGTCTTTCACTAAATTCAATGTCGTCTGTACCAAATAATAATCATGTATTTCCTTTTGACGCTGTTTTCACATCCAAAAATAATTGATTTGAGTAACTTCCAACAAAAAATTGGTACTAGATGTATGAATTGTAGGTACTATTTTGAGTCATGCAAACTGTAAAATGTCACGACTTTATTAAAATGTACTTAATATGTATGTTAGTGGTTTGGTTACTATCTTCAGATGGTAGGATACCTCCGGGTATTGAATTTAGTATAGCCATTGATTGGGCATAAACTTGTCTATTCTCCAGAAGGACGAGTTTTAAATGTCACATTTATGAGGTCACGTGATTAGCTTTTAGTCATGTGTTGCCTACACTGAATTCATAGGTAATTGTGATCCTTCTAAAAAATACTTTCTGTTACACGTCTTTTGAGGCATTTTAATTAAAGACAAATAAAATTATTAATTATTTTTTATACTTATTTCCGTAAAAATTATTTCAAATACAATCTTCACATGACTGAAATGTATTAAAATCATGTGATTCAATTGTGTTTCCAAGGATGCAACTTCAATCATTATACCAATATCTCTATTATCTCCCTTTCTGAAAGCACAATTCCAGATAGGGACTTCTGTTTTATCAGGCTAATTAATATGTCCTAACTAACCAGCAATAAGTATGTTTTTAGGACTTTATTCAAGATACAATAGGCTTAGTTACACATTCGCTTAGATTGTGTCGCAACCAGCGTAACTGTCAATATACGCCCGTACGTACTTGTATCGAGTATCGAGTTCAAGTTTCGCTGGTCGTGTCACTATCTAAGTGAATGAGCTTTAACAATGTTTGTTTTTGTAATTGGCTATTACATAATGCCTGTTATTGCTACCTTAGAATTAAAATCATGAAAAATAGAGGCATTCGATTCATGCTTTACTGACTTTTTAAAGTTCTGGCTCTCATGGTCACAGCGCAAACAACAGCTTTTCAAGGTCTCTTTCATGTCGACAAATTAATGTTGAGCTCGGCAATGTGTGCGTGCAATGAACGGCCTGAATTTAAGTTCTCAGACTTATAACAAGAGGCATTGTCTGAGGGTGTTTGGATTCTAAAATACTCTCACAAAAGGGTTATAAAAATTGTCACCAATTTGTCTATGTCAGAAGACTTACTTTTGAGATAAGTACTTGTCCAAGACATGCTGGAAGACTGATAAGAAAATTTCATAACCTTAAGTGACAGATGTTGTTATCTGACGCTTTTGGATAAAATGTTGATATTAAAGTGAAATAACTAAAAAAGAATAATTGTCTCGACCCGACTATTAAACCCAGAACCCTAGCGAAAAATAGAAACCGCAAGTTCGAATATTGCTGAACCTTTACGATTACCTCATATTATTTTGGAGCTCAAACTGAGCCGAAACTAAAGATAAATATGTTTTATTTGTAAAACATGAGTAACATAAGAATACAGATGTCGGTGTTAAATTAATTACAGATCTTCGTGCTTTGCTTTCCGACAAACAAATTATAAATTAATCGCTAAATTTAAACAATGTCAAGTCTTAAATTAAAATTATAGTGTGTCATTAAAAATTCGTTTAAGTTATAATAACATTTTCCAAGTCTGAATTCCTTTTACTTTTTCCTTAACATATCAAAATAACACATTCTTATTTCCTTCGGTATTGTATTATGCAAAACAGATGTCATGCCAAATACACTTTTAGTTAAGAGAGCCGTATAAGACTTTTGATGCCGTATTTTGTTAGTATCGCGCAAGCGCAGGTTGTGCTCTGTTGTAACTTCACTATTATCAAACAGACTAGGATTTTGTTTTACAAATAAAGCCTTTTCAATAATATAAAGAAATGAAAGTATTTTGTAACTAATAAAATATAAAGAATACCAATACCCTGAATACCAAATTATTAAAACATTTCCCGTGTTAGGTTAGGTCAGCAGCGGCGGCGGCGGTAGGGCGGGCAGCCCTTGCAAACTTTCATAATTTGCAAGGGCTGCCCGCGGTAGAAGATTTTGCAAGTTTTCTAAAACTATTTTGTTCTTTTTATACTGTTTTCTGCAGATCAGCTCAGAAAACACTAAATTAAATAGAAAGAAACCTACTAGGTACATATGTCTTACAATATTTTAAGGTATCTTCTCACATTTTCATACAATCCATAAACATTTATACCTATATCGAGCGTTCAGATCAAATGCTTTACCGTCCTTAACCGGAATAATACCGTGAGATAGGTTGTTCTTCCTTATTGACCACAAAGGTTTTACTTCGTAAATAAAAATAGTTTGACGTAACGTTGGCCCTTCTTGCTTTTGACGAATTTTCTATTCTGTCTGATTGATTTTGGCCGGCCGTGTCAGCCAAGTGTCAGCCATGTGTCAGGACCAGCAGATAAATAGCAGATAATTAATTGATGTCATATTTGTTCAAAACGTGTGCCCAAAATCTGTTTTTTGTGAAATATATCGTGGTTGTTTAGATAAATATAACTCCACCAAGTTCGTCAACTGCTATGCCTACTATAATACCTGGTTTACCTAGCTATGTCACTGTTGCTGCACCAGAGTCTCCACCATATGCACCGTTTTTTGGAATCATGGGAGCGACTTCGGCTATAATTTTTAGTGGTACGGTTCCATTTCTGTATATCTAACTTGAATAGATCTCAATCGTATACCTACTCCCGATTTGTTGATGAGTTGGGTGTTAGCTGTCAAGTTTCTTCAAATAAATATTTTTTTATGATGAGATACCTAGCAGGCTAGGCTATATGGTACAATATTTTGTTGTCTGTCATTTATCGGGTCACCCTGAAAACGGTTCCAATATCAAACAAATTATTATATACTATGTTCGGATTATTATAAAATACTTAGTAGTTCACATAGTAAATCTACGTTTTCCAGAAATCTCCCTCTTAATTCTATATTCTTTCTTTAGGGAATGATTTGAATGCTGATGTGTTTATTTTATCCGATTAATTTCTGAATTTCCAGCCTTGGGAGCTGCCTATGGAACAGCTAAGTCAGGCACGGGTATCGCCGCCATGTCGGTGATGAGACCCGAGCTCATTATGAAGTCCATCATTCCAGTCGTCATGGCGGGTATTATCGCCATTTACGGATTGGTCGTGGCTGTCCTGATTGCCGGTGCCATGGACGCAACGAATTACTCCCTATACAAGTAAGCGTCTTTGCGATATATTTTTACAAAATAGTTGAACAAAACTTACTATGAAATTGCAAGACAACACATGTTCCATTTTAGATATCAGACAATGATTCTCATTCATACTTTAATTCATGAACATAGGAATATGAGTCTTGTTTAAAAAGGTTACCTGTTCAAAGTAAAATTTTGGAATTTATAGGAAATACTTGCAAAGATTTTATGGTTTTAGAAATTTAACAAGGATGTTTTTATGGTTTCAGGGGTTTCATCCACCTTGGCGCTGGTTTGGCCGTAGGTTTCTCGGGTTTGGCTGCTGGTTTCGCTATCGGTATAGTAGGAGACGCTGGTGTACGTGGTACAGCGCAACAGCCCCGATTGTTCGTCGGAATGATCCTTATCCTTATTTTCGCTGAAGTATTGGGTCTTTACGGTCTCATTGTAGCCATTTACCTTTACACCAAACAGTAAATCTGCATTACACTACTCCCATCACCCGTGCTCCGAGATTCTATGCCACAGAAACTGCTCATGCAAGACGCGCACAGAAAGTCATCGCCGGTAGCGGAAAGCACCATCTGCATAGGGCCTCGGAGCACTGCCTCCTATAGAAATTGGAACTTTATTAATTTGTATTTTGCTGCATAGCTCCAGCACGGCGCGGCTTAGATGCTGTGGTCGCTCCGTGTCTCGAGCCGTAGCTTGTATAAATCAGTTTTTTCTAATTATTAAGAAAAAGTTTTATCGAATCCGAACATTAATTTCACGCTACCGAGCGATGACAGGCAAATATTCGTTGTGTTGATTTCAGCTTTACCGATACACATATCAATTTTTGTTGCGCGTTTTACCATCCTATTAAAGATTCTATTACATCTGATGATGATATCACTTCTAGATTATTTTAGAATTAAGGCGAAATTAATGTACAGTTAGAGTAGACAATTAAGTTCAAACAAGTATCTTAAATAATTTATGATTGTTGAAACCCCCACGGTACTGTGTACCAACTAACCGTATTTTCTGAGAATGTTGATAAACCTGGTATAACTGCTACATTAAAGCTTTCAATGTTCTAGTGGATATCTTGTACTTGTATCTTTGGGCCTGTAAATGTTATTTACGTTGTTCTCTTTCCATGTTCATTCAGGAAAGCGAGTCAGAAACATTGTATTGCCAGGGATCCGTGAATAAACATGATTTGTACATTCCATTTTATTTTGTTTCTACTTGTTCAGTGTTTTACTTTCCTCGTGGGTATCAGTGGGTATTCGTCTTAAGCGAACATTTTAAAGTATTAGATAGGCAGAAGCTTTCATGACATACGTATGTGGCACTGTCGTTATTATTACATATTAATGTCTAATAATTAAATTATGAATATTTATATACATTTCTGGCGTAATTTCAACTATGAGGTATTCAGAATAAATAGATCATACTTATTCAAAATGTGTATTTATCCGTATGGCATGTTTGATAAAAATTGGTAAGTATATGTAACACTGTATTTTGTTTAGGTTTCATGTTAGAGAATGTTATAAACTTGGTGTTAATGAATGAATTGTGTTAATAAAATATTTTGAAAACATTTCAAACCATGAATTTTGTCCATATTTTGTTTAGTGAGGTAATAGTAACTGCCTAACCTACCAAATAGGTACCTACCAACATGCAGATTCATATGATTATGAATGAAAGTGAAAGAAATAATCAAGCTAGAAACCACATACCTACTTATAGATACTGTAATAGCACGTTCACTGCTCACACATATGGGCAGGAAAATAGTAAGGGAAGGGGGCAACACCCTCGCGATGTAAGGCCTCTGTCTCGAATTTTGCGGAAGTGTCTATACAGCGGGGCGCCCTGCCATATAGTGATTTAATCTATGTAGCAGGGCGCACTGTCATATTCATATAGCGTTTTGTCTGTGAATTGGCTATTCATCGGTGCTCTTATTGCGCCTTGTTAAATATGTAGGCTGTACCACCTGATTAATCGTCTCTAAGAAATATGGTTCCGTGCTTCGGAGAGCACGTTAAGTTTACAGTCATATTTGCTGTTCATCACTACTAACACGGCCGTTGTTGCACATGACATATATGTCATGTCATATCATCCCTGGTGTTAAAGTTGTCATGACGCAACTGGGACTGACAGCTTATCGTGCTCCCCGAAGCCCGAAACCATATTTCTTACAGACCATTAATCAGGGGGCTGAACCACCTGATTACAGATTCAACAAGGCGCAATAAGAGCACCGATGAATAGCCAATTCACAGACAAAACGCTATATGACAGTGCGCCCTGCTACATAGATTAAATCGCTATATGGCAGGGCGCCCCGCTGTATAGACACTTCCGAATGGGAGTTTTTCTATTGACAGTTCTCTTGATAGTTCTGAATGTCAAACCAGAGGGCGCTGTGCTAAACTAAAATTTTGACGTTTCAATATGGCTGGCGGCAGCCATAGTTTTGTCACAGGTTCCGTTTCACGTTGTGTTCGTTACAAATTAATTATGTTAGTTTGATTTACTACAAAATAAACTTATCGCCTTGCTATTATATTGAGTGTCATACGTGTAAGTAAACAAATAACCAATAATAAATTTAGAACAATCCAATAAACACAAAATAAAGGATAATTTATAAAGTTGTACAGTTATTAGACCCTATTCCAGACGCACTTCTATTATTACTAAGTCTAATTTGACGTTTCTAAAGCCGTTTCCTATTCTGCATGTAACTGTCAAACTCAAATGACAAGATTATAATCTCTAAAAATAACTGACAGGATTAAACTTAGCCGATTTGTGCAATTCTAGGAGGTGCAAAATTAAGCAATTTAAATATTTAAAAAGATTAAATTTACTTATCTTAGCGGCCACTAAAAAGGTCCCGCTTAAAAATAGTACTGTCAAAACAAATCGAAATGGTTGCAATGTTGGAGTTTTCTGTGTGATTTTCGGTAAGATAGGAGAGTTCTAAAGTGGGATCAATTGAGTTGGGAGGTCCTAGAGTGTCACCGGGTAGGAACACGGGTAGGAAAGATCAAAAGTGGCACCCGATCAGAATGTTCTAGGCTGGCACCGGGTTGAAAGGTTTTCAAGTGGCACCGGGTCAGAATATTCTAGGCTGGCACCGGGTTGAAAGGTTTTAAAGTGGCACCGGGTCGGAAAGTTCTAGAGTGGTACCGAACGAATGTTTATCTATCAATTTCATCTCTTTTTGGCGATTTTACCCAAAAATGCACCAAATAAACATTAAAGCATTATTGCGTACTGCGCCCGCCAATCCATCTACCAAGCATGATGTGTTAAGCAAATTCCCCCAAAGCCTCAACAGGGACAGGCCTGTTGCTATAGTTAAATATAAGAATTATTTGACCAAATAATAGAAAAATGCTTTTTCGTGGTGTATTAAAATATTTGTTTTCTTGCAACACTTTTATATATTTTTGAAATTGCAACACTATATTTTGGTAAAAATAGCACTGTCAAAATCAAATTATATTCCTGTCAAAAACTTCCTAAAAACATGGCTTATCTGGAATAGCCATACTTAAAATCTCTAAGTTTAAGGATTTTATTTTAGTGATTTAAGCATTAGAAACTTAAAATGATTAAAACGTGGAATCGGCCCTATTGTGTAAAGAAACGTTATTTCAATTAAGCTTTGCGCCCTCTACATGACACTCGAGAATCCCTAGAAAATTTCCCATTCTGCGGGCAGCGAAGCGGCAGCGGAGTGGGCGCGGGCAAGTGTCCCTCAAGCTGTAATCCTCACCTATGAAAACTTACCGAAAAGCAATTTTGGTTTTGTCAAAAAATAGTACTGAAATAGTGACAAATAGTGACATATGCAAGAAAATTAGTGACTTCATATTTCCCAAGATACGGCTATCGTTTGGTGAGGATTACAGATCGAGGCTCACGCTGTAATCCCAACTCTCGTGTGAGCAAACGGTGGGGTATTTTCACTTGGTCTACATTCCAAAAAATAGTGCCTAATTAGTGACTAATAGTGACAAAAGATGAGAAATTGTCGCTTTATAATTCCGAAGTTATAAAGGCATCTTGGTGAGGATTATACCTATAGCAATTTTTGCTGTAATCCTCACCTCATTTCTGCTAAACGCTTAGGTCTTTTGACTCAAATTTAGTATCAAAAAATAGTGCTGAAATAGTGTTCTTAAACTGCATTGATATTTATTTAGTTTATGTAGTAGAAGCAATTAAAAAAACCGTAAGAACTTCTCCATACAAAATGGTACAGGTACAGTCGCGAACAATACTTCGTAGAATACAGACTTGATTTTTGCTTTAATTTAGGTAATGTCATTTCTGCCAATATATGTAGGTGTTAACTATAACATAAGTTGAGCCACTGACATTATTTTGGTATATTTTATGAGTAGGTATTTTGGTTGAATATTTTTCAACGCCTTGAACTTTTTAACGGTTTTATAACAATAAAGTATTTATATGTACTTATGCTAATATCTTTCAGATCAACACATCGCATTAATTTATCACATCGTATTCTCTTAACTCTGAAAGCCCTGTTTGGTCGCGCCACCGCTCTAGCCACCGCTAAACAAAACCGGTTTGGCCGAGCCTCGAAAACTGACCGCCGCGCGTGTGAGCGAGAGGGTAGACAATAGTGAAATTATTGCATGCACTTCGCCTGCGTGGTATTTTTTGGTTTCATCACGTTACGCGTTATTGAGTATTATGACAACTCAAATATAAAATTTCTTAAATAACAAATACGCCACTTACGATTATTATGAAAAATTAAAATTAAAACGCACGTTTTGAAAATAACAAAAATTATTATTTAGGTATAATTAGGTACTTAAAGTATTAGTCCTCGCCTCGAACGTCGTTAACTATATAGGGTTAAATCTATTTAGTGACCGATAGCAAAAACCCAGGACGGGCTGGTGATAAGGAACAACTTTTAATATGAATAACCCAAATCAGCTGATCGGCAATTTGTACGGGAGGTCTAATTTTTTTTCATGTTTCGATCTATGTTCCTTGGGGAAAGTTGTTCCTTATCACCAGCCCGTCTTGGGTTTTCGCTATCGGTCACTGATTAGATTTCCACCTACCTACTTTCATTTATTTATGAGTTAAATGAATTTTACCACATAAATATGTTTTTTGTTCCATTTTTGCCAAACAAGTTAGGTACCTGTATTTATTTATGTACTACATAGATACAAACATATATCACACTTTTATCCCTTACGGGTTAGGCAGAGCGTTAACAGCCGCAAAAAATACGGTCGTTATCATCGCCACGTCTGACTGATTGAGAAATATTGTGTACTGTCAGATATAAACAAAATACTTGAAGGAAATAAATTTGTTTGATTACGTTCCTACCGACATAACAAACCAGTATTGAGCTTCAAGTACGACAATACGAAGTATTGTTCGCGACTGTACCTGACCATTTTGTATGAAGAAGTTCTTACGGTTTTTTTAATTGCTTCTACTACATAAACTAAATAAATATGAATGCAGTTTAAGAACACTATTTCAGCACTATTTTTTGATACTAAATTTGAGTCAAAAGACCTAAGCGTTTAGCAGAAATGAGGTGAGGATTACAGCAAAAATTGCTATAGGTATAATCCTCACCAAGATGCCTTTATAACTTCGGAATTATAAAGCGACAATTTCTCATCTTTTGTCACTATTAGTCACTAATTAGGCACTATTTTTTGGAATGTAGACCAAGTGAAAATACCCCACCGTTTGCTCACACGAGAGTTGGGATTACAGCGTGAGCCTCGATCTGTAATCCTCACCAAACGATAGCCATATCTTGGGAAATATGAAGTCACTAATTTTCTTGCATATGTCACTATTTGTCACTATTTCAGCACTATTTTTTGACAAAACCAAAATTGCTTTTCGTTTAGTTTTCATAGGTGAGGATTACAGCTTGAGGGACACGCGGGCAACGAGCGGTGCGCTCCAGTCAAGCGGTGACCTACAATATATAAGTTACTCTGTGGCGGTGACCGCCCGCCACAAACCGCCCGCGCTGGGCGTCCGTAGTGCTGTACTTTCATTGTGACGTGTCAAAATGTCCTCGGACGTGCAAGAGAAACTAGTTACGCTCATAATAAATTAAGAGGACACCCTTAAGGAACAGCAAAGATGTGAACCATAAAAATAGAAGAGTGATTTACCATTTTCTTTTCCTTGTCCTATAGTAGGGATCCATTCCTTCTTTTACATACATAAATCACGCCTATATCCCTTACGGGGTAGGCAGAGCGTTAACGGCCGTAAAACGGACATTAACACCACGTCTGACAAAAGTTCGAGGGTCAATCAGATAACTGTGCATCACTTTAGTGACAGGTTGTCAGCCCATCGCCTAAAATTGCAATACACATCTAACCCTCGAGTCCCTTAGTCGCCTTTTACGAAACCCATTGGTAAGAAATTGGGTGATGCTATTCTAAGCCGGCATCACACGGCATACGGCATTCCTTCTTTTGCCCACAATAAATCGAGCGTCAGGAATAAATTTGAATCAAGAAGGTCGTTGTTCAGACATTTCGCCTTACAAATAAAAACAACAATCGACACAACGCCGCTGACACTGAATTACACAACCACGAACACAACACTACGCCGCTATAGTGTGCCGCGCGATCTGCCCGCTCCCGCTGGTTTTGAGAACTAGTGAGCGTTGCCCGCCCCGCTGCCGCGCCGCCGCCGCTGCCGCTCCGCTGCCCGCAAAATTCGAGACCGAGGCCTAATAGAAAACCGGATCGGACGGGATAAAAAAATTAAAATAAAGGCACTGCCATGCCACGGGGCTGGCCAGGTTAATCACACGGCATGTAACTTTACGCCATCCTCCACCTGCATCTGAAAACGATATTTTATTCAAATTGAAGTCAAGAAAATAGTGAGTACCTATCCAATCATTTTCATAGGTTTGCTATGCTGTAAAGGCCGAAATTATTTAATGGAGATATAAGTAAAACAACCAGTTTGATTGAGCGATTAGAATTGACTATCAAATAATTAGATAAATTATAAAGTGCAAAGTACCCTACTTACTACGCGCCTTCGAGCAACACGGTCTTCCGTCTCGTTCCGACCCGGAAGGGAGGAGCCTTAGCCATTTTACTTCATAGAAATAGTTCTGTCGTTTTTTGCGGGGCGCGGGGGGAGAGGTAGGTTGTAGCTGTCAAGTTAGTGCTTGACAATATCGATGCTTGACTATCGATGAATTTCAAAAGTGTAGGTACTAAGACGCTTGTGTTGTTTTTTTATTTATATTTAAAGCAAGTTACATAACAATAAACTTTTAAGTAGTCAAATCATGCCATTTTAGGGGTCCTCTAGTAATTATAAGAACCATGGCCCTACTAAACACAATCACCATCTAAAAGCTGCTTAACATTTGGTATCTAATCTTCTTTTGTGTGAGACACCAAGTCGTCCAACGACCCGATGAACCCTGGTGTAGAGAGTTTTTTAACCGCTTACTACTACCTACTTGGCCTCTGACATGGTTGTGTTACGACCGCCGTCAAAGTCATCATAGACAGCAACCAGGACCGACGGCTTAACGTGCCCTTCGAAGCACGGAACTATCCCCTTTCAGACAATCAGGTGGTTCAGCCTGCAATGTCCTAACAGGTCCGGAAACAAATTCACAAAGTGAAAAATAACAACTTTGTGACTGCCCCACCGAGAATCGAACCCGGAACCTTTGCGTCGCAGGCAGTCGCATTACCACTGCGCCACATCAGCCGCCATGTCTAGATGATGACATTATCGAAGGCAGTCCAGATGTGGTGTTCGAAGCCGGGCAGTCGCGTTACGCTATTATGAATGATTTTGACTTGCCGGAATCTACCTTAAACAAAATATAAAAAAATAAAGATTTTATAAAACTGCAGTGTGCGGACGGACAGTTGGGACGGGAAGGGACAAAGTTGTTGAATTTCCCGAAGTTGAAAAGTGTCTCATAGAATGGATTAAACAAACTCTTGATAAAAATATTTCATTCACTCTATATATGAGAGATACTACTCCCAAATCTGCATAAATGACAAACTGGTTTAGTAAAAAACCTCTATGAGCGAGAATAATATTCGGGTCCCTTGATATCTCGCTTATCCTGGTACATATAAAACCATGATAACAATTATTTGTCTAATACATGTGATTAAATAATACCCGCCTCCTATAATATTCATCGACAAACATTATGACATGAAACGGTAACATCACTATTGTTGCTATCGTCGAGAAGTCGGATTTATCGTGCGATCGATCTGTAATTTGTACGGGCGAGCGGACCAGATGTTGCTGAAAAAATCCAACAACTATTTAAGAATTTAGTGTTTAAATGTATTAAATAGCAATAATATGTTAAGAATTTACTTACATGAGAAATGTTACACCATCTTTTTGTAAACTTGATGTTCCAGACCTCTTTTTACATTAAAAAACTAACATGTGTTCTCTTCAGCCATTGGAATCTCCGAACAAAGCTCTGGACCGTATACCTGTCCCAGTCCCACGATTATCTTCTGAGTTACGATTAGCTACTTCGAGACAAGGCTGTATGGTTTTAAGACCTTTGCCTGTCCAATGGATAAATAGAATACTAAAGAATTTTGTCTATGCCTGTCAAATTCAAACTGTCATTTTTTTCACGGCCAACTTCTAACGATTTCTATTTCTTGAATTACATTTATTATTGTAAACATTGACCATTTTATAACCATTTATTTTATTTTGACCTGTGCTATGGGCAAAGACGAAGAAAAGTGAACTTGGCGAATACGAGGTGACGGCATTCGATAAAAATTTGTATTGCTGTTTTTACGATCAAGAATTTATTGAAACTGTTTAGAACATCGTTTAGAACGCAGTTTCGCTGCAATTTTTGTGGTATGTAATATAAGTAATGATATGACTTCAACGTTCATACTTATTCGCTATAGCAAATGTAAGCAGCTTCCCTTGATGTTGATATCACAATATTTTTTTGCTGATGTGTGTCTAAGTGTCTAGTTTTTTTGGTGCGTTCATTACGCTAGTGACCAGTTTAAACAATCCAATGCTTTCTACTTTCAGAATACAAATGAAGATTAGAGCTACTTAGATGTTGTGATCTTAGTAGACTGGTGATCTGTTGAGTTCCATACAAATGAAGATCCACACATTCGATTCTTCGTCGGCATCCAAACTGGTGAATTAAATGCATGGTGAGTTATACTTTTTCTATTTCCGCACGTATAACCGCAGTATCAGCGTATTTAAACTGCCTACTAGGCCGACGAGGCAGTGTAGCGATCAGCATTTAAGTAGAATCATCTTAAACATCATCCCGGCCTGATGGCTTGATATGCTCTCCAAAGCAATGTACAATTGAAATTGAGAACAGCTACACCGAGCGATAAGTTGGCTAAGTATCAATAGACGCTAGACTACTGCATCACAGAAGGTGTGCGTCAATATAGCATGATGTCCCACATTCTTCACCACCTTGCCTATAATAAATGAACTTCCCTACACTTATTATATACAGTAGAACAATTACAGTGTAACACTATATTAATGTTTCAGAATAGTGCAATTCTATGGGCAGTATCAGCGCTAGACTGATACAGAAAAAAAAATAAGAATCGTATCCGCGCCTATTTTGCCTACCTGATAAGGTAGAAGGTAATGTCGCAGGTTTTAGACCAAAACCTAGTTTTGTTATCTTTTACATAAGACAAATTAAACTTAATTTTAGTTTAAACATTAGCATGGAGAAAAATTAAATGTACCATACAAGCTTGGTGGGCTGGGTGGCGTTTTCGTTATTCAGCTCTGAAAACACATAATTATAAACCTGATATAAACAATCTAGGTTTGCACGTCTATTTTATCAAAAAATCGGTTGGTCATGATTAGCAAAGTAAATAGAAACTCAAATTTCTTTGACACACTCAATTATTATTGTGTGGATCTTTATTTATCTTATCCTGTTGTAGTTAAATTGCATACATTCATTGCGACGGACAGAAGGCTCGTACTTTGAGATTTATCCATCGTATCGTTTTTAATAAAGATTTCCTATGCTTTATTTTCAGGCTCCCAGAGTGATACGAATAAGAAACCGGCGTATGGCGGCTTGAGGTGACAGTCGTTTACTTCGTGTTTAGTTTGCTGTAATAAAATTATTCGTTTTTAGTTTGCTGTAATAAAATTATTTTAAATTATGTAACATTCATTTTATTTAAATTACTTGTATAATAAAATTACCTGTGAAAAATACTACCTATTACTGTGACTACTACACATCACTATTAAATACTAGGAGGTAACAACCTAACGTAGCTAGTACGTCCATGGTACATCACAGTAAAATTACACAATCCATGGTCAATTCACGTAGTGGTATATTGTAAGTCTATGGTCAATTCAGTAAGGACTTTAAGTACTAAGGCTAGTTGCTTATCTGTCCTTTATGACATATATATAAGAGATCTGTGGTTCTCTTGCACGACTGGACTCGGTCTAGGAAAAAATCCACAGATGAATAAGATAATCTGAACGGAACTGGTTTTTATAAACGGCAATGCCCATTTCGACTTGTACTTTGACAGAGGGGAAATACTTTCTATGCCTACTCCCTTCCGGGACGGAAGGCCGTCGTTGCTCGAAGCTACGCGCTAAGTAGTTAATCACCGACCTAGTAATATAAATAGCGACTCAGCGCTACATGGAGTGAAAAAGGATAGTACTAAAATGCACTGGTGAAAGTAGGCCCATAACTGACAGCCTGCTTTTTTCGAGCATTATGAAATCATGTTATTACTTTAAAAAGAGTAATAGTAACAGTAAATGATAAAGCGCTGTCTCCATTAACGATATTAATCAGCGTGCTTAAGCTTCTAAAAAAGTAACACGTCATTGGTTTGGTTTCATGTTGTAGGGGTTGATTGTCATTTTTTTCAAGAAATTTGGTGTTATCTCCTTGATTTCAACTTATAATTGCAAAATGAATCTAAAAGCTTTACTGTGCCTAACAGTAATATTAACATGTTACGAAGGAAATGCTCAAGTCCGCCCAAAATCGGTGGGTTCTCAAATTTTTATGTGCCGGTATTTTACTTTTCACCTCTAACATTATATTGTCTATCTGCCCCAAAAAGTATACTCTGCTCTGACCGATACTTGCATAACATGAGTCTCAGAATTAGACCTTGTTCACGTTTTATGTTACTGATGATTTTTTCCCATTTCAGGCAGAAGAAAAGGTCCAACAGTTAACGGACATGATTGCCAAAAAGCCGATCATACATTTGAACCTGAATAAGTTCAAGGAATATGTGAAGTCGCCGCCAAAAGACTATTCTTTCATTGTGATGTTCACTGCTATGGCTCCAGCGAGGCGCTGCGCCATATGCCAGCATGTCTTTGATGAGTACTTGGTCGTAGCAAACTCTTTCCGTTACACTCCAGCCTTTACCAATAAATTATTCTTTGGTATGGTGGACTTTGATGAAGGTTCCGATGTTTTTCAAATGGTTAGTGTAATTTGTAATATTGGTTATTTGAGGTAACTGTTAAGTGTGTAGAAATGACTACCTATTACTTTAACAGCCACAACAGTCCGCTGCTAGACACGGGCCTCCCCCTTTTGGGGAGGTATTCCTATACTCACTATGTGGTGTGATGCTGGCTTAGAATAGCATCACCCCATTTCTTTCCCTTGGGACTCGTAAGAGGCGACTATGGGACTTGAGGGTGAGTATTGCAATTATAGGTGATGGGCTGACAACCTGTCACTATGGCGATGCACAATTTCTGCATGACCCTCAAATATTTGTCAGAGGTGGCGAAGATAGACTGTTTCTTGCGGCTGTTTGCGCTCTGCCTACCCTGCAAGGGATTATAGGTGTGATATGTGTATGTATGTACCATGCTTGGCAAGCTGATTGGCGAGCTTAGTGCAAGATATTGCTTTCACAGGGACAGCTGCTTCCCATTCCTTAGATAAATTAATGCCTTAGTTGCTTTTCAGGATGACTGAGGTAGTATTGGGGTGATGCTAGTCTTAGCCTGCATCCCATGGCTGAAAAAAAAATAATTCTTAAAATACAGTCCTTTCTCATGACCAGTTGTATGCTTAGATATTAGAAGCAATGAAAAAAAAGTGTAATTTTTGAATAGATGGTGTGAATTCAAGAGGCAGGTTTACATGTATAATGCTGGAAAAAGGTTTTATTCTAGTCCAAAAATGGGTGGCAGCAGCCTTGCCTATGGCTTTCTTGCCATGTAAGTGACTCTAAATATGCATAGGAATGAGAATAATTGCCTTACATTTGTAAAATGTATAATTTTATTGTTAGCCTACTGTAAGGTTAATGAATAAATGAGTTTTCTTTCTTTCATTCATAAATCAGTTACATGTTAGATAAGGTCAATGAATATATGAGTTCTCTTTCTTTCATTCATAAATCAGTTACATGTTAGATATGGTCAATAAATAAATGGGTTCTCTTTCTTTCATTCTAAAATCAGTTACATCTTAGATATGGTCAATGAATAAATGAGTTCTCTTTCTTCCATTCATAAATCAGTTACATATTAGATATGGCTAATGAATAATTGAGTTCTCTTTCTTTCATTCTAAAGTTAGTAACATGTTCTGTTAATTAAAGTTATTAACAGCAATTGTGCATAAATTAATTACAGTTGCGTCTCAACACTGCACCAGTGATAATGCATTTCCCAGCCAAGGGAAAGCCAAAGCCTGCCGATTCCATGGACTTTGAGAGGGCCGGTATTCAGGCTGAAGCTATTGCGAAATGGATCCAGGACAGAACTGATGTACAGGTTTGTATTTTTATTTGTGTCAGGTCTTCTTCTATTCGTGTGGGACATTGAGCCGTCTAATGACCCGATAGACCCTGGTTTCAGAGTTGTTCAACTGCCTACTACTAGTGGGTAGCAAAAATTCTTAAGAGGTGACGTCCACGGCCCCAAAATAGGTGGTGCAATGAACTCAGCGCCTATCTTGGGAACTAGCAAAGCCTGGCACTGGACTGAGAGATGTGGAAAAATAGGAGAGAGGCCTTTGACCTGCAGTGGGACAACACAGGCTTTTAAATAAATTAAAGTGATGGATGAAAGTGCTAAAAACGGCCATTTTTAGTACTAATTGTTATATTCATTCTGTATACATTATCCGTGTGATGCGGCTTAGAATAGCATCACCCCATTTCTTTCCCGTGGGATTCGTAAGAGGCGACAAAGGGACTTGAGGGTGTGTATTGCAATTTTAGGCGATGGGCTGACAACCTGTCACTATGGCGATATACAATTTTCCGAATGACCCTCAACTATATGTCAGACGTAGTGTAAATGTACGTTTTTGCGGCCTAAACGGCGGTAATTAGATTTATAACAATACATACATACATACACATATCACGCCTATAATCCCTTACGGGGTAGGCAGAGCGTGAACAGCCGCAAAAAACGGACATTCATGCCACGTCTGACAAGTGTTTGAGGGTCATCCGGAAAATTGTGTTCTGCCATAGTGACAGGTTGTCAGCCCGTCGCCTAAAATTACAATACACACCCTCGAGTCCCTTAGTCGCCTCTTAGATTCCCACGGGAAAAAATGGGGGTGATGCTATTCTAAGCCGGCAACACACGGCAAATTACATTTTATACCATAAGTATTCAAATTAAGTCTGAACATGAACATGACTGGACTGGCTGATAATTCTTCTTCTTTTCGTGTGGGACACCGAGCCATCCAACGACCCGATGAACCCTGGTGTCAGAGTTTTTTCAACCGCCTACTACCACTAGTAGGCCTCTGACATGGTTGTGTTGTGTTACGACCGCCGTCTAAGTAATCATAGACAGCAATAGTCGCACTACCACTGCGCCACATCGGTCGTTGAAAATACCTATTTACATTATTGCAGATCCGAGTCTTCCGCCCACCAAACTACTCCGGTGTCTTAGCATTCACTCTGCTTTTCGCACTGATCGCTGGTTTCTTATACTTACGCCGTAACAACTTAGAATTCCTTTACAACAAAGAGATGTGGGCCACCTTAGCCCTGGGATTCTGCTTCATGATGGTCTCCGGGCAGATGTGGAACCAGATACGAGGACCGCCTTTCTTCCATCGGACAAAGAATGGACCGGTTTACATCAACGGTGGTTCGCACGGGCAGTTCGTTTTGGAAAGCTACATTGTAGCTGCTTTGAGTATCCTTTTTACAATAATCAATTATCAAAATATTTCAGGTGAAATTTTACTAAAGTATCCACTGATCTCCATATATACGCGTACTTGTATATATAGAGGTCAGTGAAAGTATCGCAGTTCCAATAAGTCGTTTTGACAGCTGTCAGATTCGTGATAATACTATGGCAGTCCATTTTTCTTTGTTGACACCTCTTTAAGTATGGATATGAAAGCTGTCAAATACGACTTATTGAAACAGCGGATAACAGCCCTCCGAATACCAATAGGGTGCATTCAAACCATGGAACTGAACAACTTCCCATTATAAAATATTTTAGGAAACTTCAAAAAAATTAGGAGTTCCCATAGTAACTCCATTCAGTGGATTGTGATTTTGTATGGAAGGTCGCTTTTCTTTTGTCGTTTCCTGACATATGTTTCTAAGGAAAAGTTGTTCAGTTTTATGGTCTGCATGCATTCCCTATCCCTATCAGTATTCGGAGGGATGTCCCTTACAGCCCGTATATATTGTTTTTCCATCTATACAGGGTGTAAGGGACAGCCTACCGAGTAGGTACTTATAAATAGGGTGCATTCATACCATGAAACTGAACAGCTTCCCATTGAAAAATAAAAACTGGATACGCAATTTTTTTTTTACTCTTCATAGTAAATGCAGTCAGCTAATATCGATTTTGTATAGAAGGTCAAATATTTTTTATTGTTTACATACATACATATATCACGCCTATAGTCCCTTGCGGGGTAGGCAGAGCATAAATGGCCGTGAAAAAGTACTCGTAAGTTAGTACTCGGAGGGCTGTCCCTTACACCCCGTATATCAAAATGTGCAGTGCAGTAGACTGTTTTGGCTGCTGTATTTTTTTTTATTAAGGATAGGTTTGCTCTTGACTCTAGTTTAGGTCATAGGACAGAGACAGAGTCTAAGATGGAGCGTGCTCACCCAGAAGAAGCCTGTTCACTCTTACTTTGAAGAGATTAGGGTTGTATGCGTTTGGAAACACAGACGCAGGTAGTGAGTTCCACTCTTTAGCAGTGCGCATTATAAATGATGACTGGAAGCGCTTAGTCCGAATTGGTGGAATGGCTACCAGGTACGGATGGTATCCGGCGGTGCGTCTGGTTGTCCGATGGTAGAAGGGAGCTGGTGGAACAAGGTCGTGAAGCTCTTGATTCGTATATACTTAAAGCGGCGCGGATTGCAAAGAAATATGTAGCGCGCGCCGCACACAGAATGCGCTGACTTCGCTGGATGCATCTACTGCTGACGAGGCGACAACGACAACGCTGCCTGCACAATGTAAACACAACACTTCATACTCGTCATAGAAGATTAGCCAATCAGAAGTCAAGACCTAAAACGCGGTTACGAAGTTTGTCGAAGACATAGCATAAATACAAAATCCACGACCTACCAGTTGGGCCGCGGTCCCCGAGCTGAACACCTCGCTCGGCGGGAATTCCCCTTTTCCATCATGCAGTTTTGAGCCTACTGGCTAACACAACCCCTCAATCTTCCTTACATACTTATATCAACATCTAATCTCCTTAACTTGACAACTTCAGACGCTGCCGTGGTAGTAGGAATGGTTATTATCATCGAAGCAGCGGGTGGTGTCCAGAATAAGGAGAGCCGTCCCCAAGAGGGCAAGAGACGGCGCTTCCAGTCCGTTGTTGGACTAGTTTTGGTGTGCGTGTTCTTTTCACTGCTACTATCTGTGTTCCGTACTAAGACACAGGGATACCCGTACAGGTGAGCTTGTTTATATTATACCATAGAGTAGAAATCACATAGAGATGACACTCCCGCTCCAGACGCGCTCAAGGTCAATCCGTCTGGCTGTCTCTTAGCGAACAATTCAGTCGGGAGTGCGCTTCGCCGCGGAAACGTTCGTCATGCGGGTCGAATTTTAATTTTTTGTGAAAAATTTAGCAATGTCGAATTATTGTGGTGTGTATGGCTGCAAAAGTGATGCGAGGAAGACTCCACATCTAAGTTTTTTTAATTTGCCTAAAGATAAGCCAAGGTAAGTGATGATTTTACAGTAAATACCTAGGTACCTACCATTCGTTATTATACGTAATTGTTGTGTGTACTCCTATTTTTACTTACGTAGGTACCTAGTTTCCATTTTCAAATTTAAACTATCTAGGTGCCTAAGTCATTGTTAGCTGATTATGATAAATAAGCACATTCGTATCGTAGGTATGTTTTGCATCTATTTTAAAATTCTGTACCTACCTATTAACAATAAAATGGTAAGGTAAGACTTTAAAATGGGTAAATATTTTGTTCCCACGGGAAAACTGTTAGCAGCGGTCGCAACCGCTTGACTGGCCGCTAGTCTGGAATAAAATTATTGGCACGTGACAGCCCCGACTTAAAGCGCGGAAGAGTGCGGGGCGTTACGGACTGCGGGGGGAAGTAGGTATTTAAAGCGCGGCTTTTGGGGCCCAGACAAAGGAGTTTCGTTTCTATACGCAGTATTATTATCTATTCTTATGATTATACACACACACACATCACGCCTATAATCCCTTGCGGGGTAGACAGAGACTTGGCCGCAAAACGGACATTTACGCCACGTCTGACGAATATTTGAGGGTCATTCGGAAAATTGTGTATCGCCAAAGTGACAGGTTGTCAGCCCATCGCCTAAAATAACAATGCACACCCTCGAGTCCCTTAGTCGCTTCTTACGACTCCCATGGGAAAGAAATGGGATGATGCTATTCTAAGCGGCGTATATCGTCGTATATCACACGGCGGTTTTTATTATTTGTTGCTTAAATATCGTGTAGGACACTGAGTCAATGAACGACACAATGAAACCTTATTAAACCACCTCATAGATATTTGCCGTGTGATGCCGGCTTATAATAGCATCACCCTATTTCTTTCCCATGGGTGCCGTAAGAGGCGACTAAGGGACTCGAATGGTCACATGTGTATTACAGTTTTCGGCGAAGGGTTGACAACCCGTCACTACAGCGATATACAATTTTCTGAATGATCCTCAAATTATTGTCAGATGTAGCGTATATGTTAGTTTTGTTGCGGCCGTTTACGCTCTGCCTACCCCGCAAGGGTCAAGGCGTGAAATATGCACGTATGTCATAGACAAGACCTAGGTACTCATAAGGTCTGACATTAACGACGGCCATTGCCATAAGTACTACTTACTCTAAAAAACAGCTTCATAAACGGCAATCAGAACTCGACGGCGTAACGTGCCCTCCAAAATACGAAACAATCTTTCTTAACAACTAGCAGGTTCAGCATACAATGTCCATACTTAATTTTACTAACTGTCAAATTGTGAACCACCCATTAAAGTGATTAAGTTTCCTAAAAAACATAAGTATTAAAAAAGGCAAATGAATGCTATTTCCACTTCTTCTTTTCGTGTGCAACGAGTCGTCCAACGACCCGATGAACCTGGTGTCAAGAGTTTCCAACCGCCTACTACTAGTAGTAGGCCTCTGACATGGTTTTGTAACGACCGCCGTTTAAGCAATCATAGACAGCAACCGGGACCGACGGCTTAGCGTGCCCTCCGAAGCCCGGAACCATCTTCTTTTTCGGACAATCAGGTGGTACATACAACCTGCAATGCCCTGACCAGACTGGCACCAAATTCACAAAATGATGAATACCAACTTTGTGAGTGCCCTACCGAGAATCGAACCGGGTTTCTTTGCGGCTGCTGCGCCACAATTTCGACCTAAAAAAACTAGTTGTTCAGTTTCATAGACTGGTTCACCTCCCAAAATATCTTCAGCGATTTTTTTTACATCTACTGCTATTTCTTTTACAGCTTCCTGTTCAAATAAGCAGTTCTTCAAATATGTAAGAATGAAGGTGTGATTATTTAATACTTAGTGCAATGTGTTGTGTTTGTTTTTAAAAGTTTCTTTATTATTAAACAAATAAAATAGTACACCAAATAGTTTCAAGTTTTTGAGACATCATCATTGGCCTCACGCGTCTGTGACAGACTATTTAATCAGTGTCTGTATTAGCCGATACGGGAGCGGCATAATTTTCCGCACGCTCTACAAGTAGTGAAGGTGGAATTTGAGACTGGCACATGCATGTTTAGATGACGTTTTTGCCTTTTGTTAGCGAGACCAGAAAACCAGGGATTATCGTGTGTTTTACGCCCATCAAACACACGCTTACGCCATTCGTCCCTATCCTCAGCACAGCGACAGCTTGAGCTGGAGACAGCAGTTACCAAAATCAAGTTTTCTATTAGAACAATACAAAATTGTTATAAAAAAAAGAAAATTGCGTTATGCAAATTTCTTTTTTTTACAATGACCGATCATGACGTCAATAAGTGATAATGCTATCCTACATTGAATAAAGTTATTTCATTTTCATTCATTATATGATCTTAAGGTGGGACGTTTTTCATACAAAAGTAAAATGGCCTTACGTCTGTAAAGGAGAAAAAAGTCTAATCAAAAACTCGACGGGAAGTCCCGTGTTGATATAACATTTTCGCAAAAGAATAAAAATAAATGTTAAATAGCCCATTGGATAAGCAGTTCTAGAGTGCGTGGGCGGTAAGCTAAGATTTTTTTTCGGAAATATGTTAAGCGTCCTTGGGTAGTAAACATACTAAAAGCCCTGGATACTGGAAGGTTAGCCGAAGTGGGGGGAGGGGGGGGAAGCACCCATTTTTTGGTTTTCCGCTTATAACTCATTAACGGAACGTGTTAGAGAAAAACTTTTGAAGACTAAAAGATAGACCATAAAATTCTCTACAAATGATTCCTAGATCATTTTTTCAGTTATCCTATCGTTTTCGAGTTACATCATTTTAAAAATATAAATTTATAGTACCATGAGATGGATAAGGGTAAAGCGTTAAAGAGGAGCTGTTAGTTGCTTCCATTGTGCTTTAGAGTGTAAAGAGGCATTACTAATGTATAGTAGAGTTGTATTACTCTTCAGTAGTGCCTTAAGCGCTTTATTTGCGAATTGTATGGCGACTGTACAGATCAGACGAAACACTTTATACAGCCGTGGGGGCTACCAATTACCGTCATAGCGCCTCATGTGTTCCGAATTTTCCAATAGCATTTATTATTGCTCTTGTAACTACTTATCTTTAATGCAGGAACAAAACTTTATAATAGAGCCCAAAGAGATATAATAGAGTTTTGTATGGCAAAAATTAGCTGCAAAGCAGTATAATGACGCGTCATAATGCCTTGTACAGCCAATGGCGGAAAAATTAACGTTTTAAGCGCTATTATATCGTTTAAGAGTTATAGTAGCAATAATGTTATCCAATAGAATGATCAGCCATTTTGTGATAGATTATTTCTCGAAAAAGTCACAAAACATAAGCTAGGAGTAAGTACCTCCTCGTGGTGAAGGCGGAAACAGTTAGAGATGCATTTTCAATAACAGTTGGTATCGGTTAAGATTTGAAAACAATTTCATATCTCAGATACCCACTGTCAAAAAAAGTGCAATCTATCTGGCCAAAACTCCCATTAATAAAAAGAATCATGCCTTCGGGCTTACGTTTTTGTTACCGATACCTACTTATATCTTGAAATTTTTGGCACGGTAGCCAACCCGGTAAAGCAGGGGAGCAGCCTCAAATATTTTCAATTATCGTATAAGTTATCAACTATTCTACAATGAATACTGGCAAGTGTCTTGTATGTGGTGAGGACGTCGTCAAAGGGGGTCCAGATGTCTCTGAGGTAAAAAAAGGATCACTTGGCCTTATCAAAGTAAGTAAAGAGCGGAAGGATGACAAACATCTGAGTTTTTGTAGTTCAGAACCTCTTTTGATACATACCAATTGTTGAAAAAATTATACTCTAAGATCTAAGAGGCAACCACATCCAAGGAACAGGCTGGACCGTATCAGCACAGATCTTCAGCCTCCGACTTCGATTTTAAAGACAAATATTTTTTGTGTGCTGAATTTTCAGAGCAGTCAGTCAAAGTAGCTACGAAGATTGAGTGTTAACAACAGTAATACGTTGGTATAGTAAAAAGTTTCAAAATTTTCACCTTTCCAAAGGTGTAGCTCGAAAACGGTTGCAAATCCGAAAAAGGTATATAGGTACAACTTGTAGATAATTTTATAGTTCTTTTGTTATTACTTGAAAGTTTCTGTCTAGAACGCACCAATTTTGAAATATAAATGAAAAACCTAAAAATGGGCGCTTCCCCCCCCTCCCCCCACTCCGGCTAACCTTCCAGTGTCCAGGGCTTTTAGTATGTTTACTACACATGGACGCTTAACATATTTCCGAAAAAAAAACTTAGCTTACCGCCCGCGCAATCTAGACCCCCCTTTGAGCGCTTTATTCAACAGGCTAAAACCATAATATTTCTTTGTTAAAACCGATTCCCCTTTTTACGCCAATAGATGAAGCTACTTACTAGATTGTATTGAGGACGAAATACGAAATCTTTTAACTAAAACCAGTTTTGCGTGTGCCTTTATCATTTCGCATTAAGCATTTGTTAAAAAATTGCTCTTAATCGCAAATTTAAGTCCATTGAATTTCAGTTATTTGTTTGTATGTAAGACATTCTTAGGAACTGCGATATTAAAAGTGAATGTGTCCTAGATCACAAAATGTAAACCTATTTCTGTCAATCTCAAATAAAACATGTATTTATTTTGCATTTTGCACTTTTATTGAGTACCAACGGTTGGTGCCAACCCGTACGAAAAATTTAACAAGTAAATAAAGCAATAAGCCTCTAACTGAAACATCAATCAATATAATATTGTCAACTCAACAGTTCATATTTTCAAAATAATACATACATACATACATAAATCACGCCTATATCCCTTACGGGGTAGGCAGAGCGTTAACGGCCGTTCAACGGATATTAACACCACGTCTGACAAAAGTTTGAGGGTCAATCAGATAACTGTGTATCACTATAGTGACAGGTTGTCAGCCCGTCGCCTAAAATTGCAATACATACCCTCGAGTCCCTTAGTCGCCTCTTACGACACCCATGGGTAAGAAATGGGGTGAAGCTATTCTAAGCCGGCATCACACATCAAAATAATAACTTTTAATAAATTATAATCTCGATCTAAACTATGCTAAACACGAATTAAAAATACTAAAAGGTATTTAGTAAGCCACTTTTCAACTTGAGTTTGCACTTTTATAAAGTACCAACCAGTAGGTACACAAAATTTAGCAAGTAAATAAAGCAATCAGCCTCTGAAACATCAATATATTATTGTCAACTCAAATAACTTTTAATAAATTATAATCTCGATTTAAACTATCCTTAACCCTTAACATATAATAATTTTGTAAAATTCAGTCTTGATAAAGCCTTGTATTTATAAGATGCCTGGGAACACAGCAAATCTATTCTTTGGGTAGTTTGCGAAACTCTTTTTGTACCAGTCGTGAGCCTGCAGTGCGGTTTGAATCTGAAATAAAGGATTGGATGTTAGTTACAGCTGAACAGGTAAATCTACATATGTAGAGTTTGTGCGGAAAAAGAACCGGCGTGAGATGTGTGGGCGCCTCTGTGCCTCAGTATGAGAAATGCCATAGCAATCTATAAAAAAAAATGGTTGGTTCACTTTCTGCCATTCTCTTTCCGCACAAACCCTAGTCATCCAATAATGTCAACCAAGAAAGTGGTGGCTATGATGGTGGCTATCTCTAAATCATGCTGTCATGACTGGCTGGACAACTCAACTAGAATATATATATAGATACTTATTAGTCTCAATTCCATGTTACCGTCTAATATTTCTAGATAAAAATAGCTCTGTCACCTTCAGTAAAATAAGGTGCGAGATGATCGCTTCATAAATTATCTATGATTTTACGCTTTATACGGGGTATCTGTCACAATTTAACGATTAAACATACCAGGAAATCTGCGAAATGGCGCGAAAATCTAATAGACTATTTTAAGACATGACATGGTTAAATTAGCTTATGAAATCTGCTATCCTTTTCTAAACTTATTTAATGGAAAGTGATAGTGCTATTTATAAATTAGTCGTCAGTAACTTAAATCAAGACAAATTTCTATAATTTTTCTGTTTTAATAATAAGGAAAATGGATATCAATGTAATAACATTTGGAAGTCATAAAAATAATAAAACATACGAACCTGATTGGCCAAAACCCACAGGTAAATACAGAAGAATGTTCTTGTAGGTATTAGCAGTGCTAAAATCGTGTACATATAGATTTCGAACATCCTATGTGGACTGGATACTTGATGGAAAAACCTCCCGTGCGGGATCTTATGTTCCTCCGTTACAACTTGGCCAGACTTCTTGTCTTTTCTTAAGTTTGCAAAGATGATATTGCTCTGGTACTGTTCATACCAGCACCATAAGAAAACTACGATGCAAGGTATGGCGAGTATTGAGGTGTAAGTGTTGTTCCAGGAAATTGTTTCTCTGCTCTGGTTCCCTGAAATTTAAGAAAAAGGTTTTGAATTAAAAAATATGCCATTACTACTACTACTACCTACTTCTACCTCTTCTTCTTCTTCCTGGGGTTACAATCAGCTCCACTTGGTAGGAACTATTTTACCCAATTCCCAGGAGATATAGATAAGGAGACTACCTTAGTCAGCCAGTCATGACAGTGAACATTTGTCTTGATGAACACAAAGGTTGTACATACTACACCTAAGGGATCAAACAACACTGCTTTTTTTAAGCTGTTTGAAAGTCAGGTCAAGGTGATCGCTTAAAGGAGTAGGTTGATGTGCTGCTGATAGTACCTCACTACTTTAGCTTGCTTTAGCTGTCATGATTGGATGACTGACTGTACGTGGACTGTACCATGGGACTGTACTGTAACCACACTGTAACAGTCAAGGGACAAAATGTGTCAAGATTATGGATAGGTAGGTAGTTAGATTTAAATTAATACTTTGAAAATGCTTTTTAAAGTTGTTTTATTATAATGAAACTGAAAATTTACCTTTCATAAAAAAAAATAGTTTATCACCATGCAACTTTTTATTGTTAGGAAACTTTCTCATGGGATAATGGCTATGAGTTGCTATTAATAAATAAAACAGTGTACCCACTTACCTAAAAATAGAGGAGCTTGCCCAAGCACAGTGACAATACAGCCAAAGTAATGTATGATGCCAGCTAGGTAGTGGCTTAAGTTCATCTTGCTAGACTTGGCGAATACTTGCAACCAATAAGTCTCGTAGAATCGCCGGAGACACTGCAAGGCAAGCAGTGACATTGCGATGAGAGCTGCCATTGCTGATACTGGAAAAGGATTTTATTCACATTTTAAGACATTTATGATATTATGGGTTTGGTTTTGATTATTGACCTTGAGGCTTAGTAAGGGATCATCCATAAATTACATATAATAATATAAAAATAATTTAAAAATTACTGTCCCTCTCTCCCTGGCGTAGTATAGATGTTACGCCCTTTTAGTATAGAAGATAATGCTGGTCAGAATTTGTGGACAAACACTAATGAAAAGGCATAGAAAGCCTAGAAGAAGCAAGCTCGCTTAGAAACCTAATGGGAAAACCAGAAACCCAGAAACCTTCTGATATAACAAGGGAACACAGAGAGTAGGAATTAAATTATAAACTTATAGTGTTTTGTTTATTCTACCTTATTTAAGTTTAAAGAAATATTTTTAGGAAGTACTTGTTGGCAAATATCTAAGGATAAGAATATTGTCAGTTGCAAGGAATCTCTGTGTTTGGAATTTTTAAATTCTTATTTATATAAAGCTCACATAAATCAATGATTCACATAAACATTTACATTCTAAATAACTAGGTACAATTTTTTTTCTTTGAATCATTTTATTGTAAATAAAAAGGATAGGTTTTATAATGAATAGAATGTGGCTTACTTGGTGCAAAATCCTTCTAAAATACAGACCGCATAGTATTACAGGTATGTTAATTACTAGTTACAGATAACTACAGATTCGGAAATAAGGCAATAAATTTCAACTCACCAGATGGTTCATCTTGCTCCAAAATCAGTCTTAAAGCAATTGACACGAATTTATGTATCCCGAAGTTGAAATAATACACCATTACCATGTAACACAATGTGGCTATGCTAAGAAGTGAGGAGAACGAATAAAAATGTCTGTAATAAGCTTTTGGTATCTCGATAGCCTCTAAAAAGTTGCCTCCTGCTCCTTGATAGGCAAAGCTACCGTATTTAAAGCCTTTAATGATAAAAGCTGGCACATGTTTTTCATATTTTGTTATCAAAATTCCCGTAAAAGTTACAGTAACAGCCAAACTGAGGAAAATGAATTCGATGATATTTATCATTTTGAGTGATAAACCGCAAGGTCTAAACGCACGAGACACGTATACGACACTATTCCATTCACTTTAATACTCATTTAGACAAATAACTAAAACTAACGGTACAAAATTAGGTCAAAGTTAAAATGCAGTAAAGTTTCGCATTTGGTTTAGACGCACCTAAGAAAATCCTTAGCAGAGACTTATGATTAGTAAGACCGAGAAAAAATAGATATAAAAAAGTAGAGCGCTATCTCATTCATGCCAAATGATCCGTTCCTAGCAGTTTTACGAAACGCAAATCAGCTGTCTGTCAAAATACTTTCGTTCGGAAATTTACTTTTTCGTTTCGAAAGGTTTTGTGGTTTTTGCGCGGGAATCTTTACCGACTTCAAAGGTCTTTTTCTTCTCATTCTCTACGAAAGAAAGAAATGGTATCCACAGGTTATAAAATAACTTGGATGTGGACAACACCCTAGTAGGGTGGATGTACCAGTCCCAAACTATTGAAGGGAACTTTTTGACTTTGAAACTCTCTGGAGAAGTATTAAGTATATTTAACACAGAAAAACATTTATAAAATTGTTTATTGGTTAATAAAGGATTATTGATATAATTCTTCAACACATATTTATACGTTTTTTATTTATTTTATGAACAATACTAAAAACGGGAATGCCCCTAAGTTTGACCAGCGCGCTCCAATAAAGGACCACTTTTGGACCAATAGTTGACCATTCTATTTATATGAATAAAACATTTTTTCATTTTTTTAAAATAGAAACTAGGTATTTATTAGCAAAACCAAAGCTATAATACAGATCAAACATAATTAGAAAAATTACTCTCATTAACGGTAAAGTTTAAACTTCAACTGGTCATTCTTGGGAACACCTCTTTGTACTGTGTACCAATAGACGGCCGATGTGGCGCAGTGGTAGTGCAGCTGCCTGCGACGCAAAGGTTCCGGGTTCGATTCTCGGTGGGACATTCACAAAGTTGATATTTATCACTTTGTGAATTTGTTCCCGGTCTGGTTAGGACATTGCAGGGTGAACCACCTGATTGTCTGAAAAAGAAATGGTTCCGTGCTTCGGAGGGCACGTTAAGCCGTCGGTCCCGGTTGCTGTCTATGATTACTTAGACGGTAGTCGTTACACAACCATGTCAGAGGCCTACTACTAGTAGTAGGCGGTTGAAAAACTCTGACACCAGGGTTCTTCGGGTCGTTGGACGACTCGGTGTCCCACACGAAAAGAGAGAGACCAATAGAAAACCAGTGTGGTCAATTACTGGAACACAAAGATTTAAAACAAATAAAATGACAGTTTAATGCTCTGAATTTGTGAAAAAGAGCATCACTTTGAAAAAAAAGTAAAAAATAGTAAATACTATAGATCACCAGTAGCAAACCACTTGGTCAACAATAGGGACCCAGTACAAAGCGTGTTCCACTAGTTAATTATTTACATTTAAAATTACCTCATATTAACATTATTTAGTAAAATAATCACATAAAGGACTCAAGCTAACACCAAACTTCAAAAATAATATCATTTGGTGACAATAATTATTAAATAACAAGTGAAATTCAAATATTTTACATACCATGTCCATTCGCACTTGTAGCTGTAATGGCTGCTGGAAGGCAAATGAACGAGACACTAACCTCTTAAAATAAGCAAAATAACGATATCTTTCGTTCCCTCTCCCAAAAAAATATTCCGTGGGGTTGGTAACAGTCTAGGCAACATAACAAAAGAAGTATTTTGTTCAAAAATGCCCACATTTTCTTAAAATATTCAATTGAACACGTAAGTGGTCAACTACTGGTGCCTGGTTTGGGACTGGTACACCCACCCTACGAACGTAAAGAGCGCTGGGCAATCGCACCACACCTCATTTTACCTGCCTGAGCCGCTAAAACGATGACCCTGCTCAGCAGAAGCAGGATCAGGGGCAGGGCCTTCTTTAGCTAGCCATTTTTACTTCCTTACCACACACAAAGATCAGTAGGTAGTGGAAAGTAGAGGTAAAAGTATCCAACATTCATCTCCGAGTCTCGTGGCCATCAATCGATTACCTACTACCATAGTAACCACAAATTAACTATATGTAGACTAGATAGTAACTGATAGTACCTAACATAATAATCAGCCCCCGATTGTCACGATGTAGGATTGTCAATGAAACATTTGGTTTGGTTTGATCAATTCGATCATATATTTTAAGTTCTTACATATGTATAGGTAGGTAAGTACTTAAGTAGGTAAGTACTTACCTACCTACTCCCTCTACTCATTTTCATCACAGATTTACTAGTGACGAGCGATCAATTCGATCATAGGTATAGTTTAAGTTCTTACATATGTATAGGTAGGTAAGTAAGTACTTAAGTAGGTAAGTACTTACCTACCTACTCCTTCTACTCATTTTCATCACAGATTTACTAGTGACGAATACTATAGTAGGTAAGTACGGCCTGGTGATATGGAATGGAACAACTTTCCACAAAGAACATGAGTCGAAATAAGACAAAAATATCCATCGTAACATTAGGACCTAACTCAAATCAGCTATCGGAAATTTTGTACGTGAGGAGGTCCAATTAGTTTTTCATATTTCGACCTCTGTTCCTTGGGAAAATTGTTCGTTATCACCAGCCCGATCTGAGTTGACGCTATCGGTCACTAGTAAAATTTTACCCTATACCACACCTCGGACACTGGCGCTCAAATGTATGAAACAAACGCGTTGCTACGCATACAGTCTAAGCTCGCGTAGGTGAACGCGGGCCATGCTTGTGTGTGTGAGACAACATGTCAGGGTTGCCGCCATTTTGCGTTCGCGAATCGGGAATGCAATGTGCGGCAGTATGAAATGACCTTCGTTCACGCATCCTAGCTAGCCGGTGTCTGAGCGTCCTCCGAGCGCGGGTGGGCGGCGCTTTTAGGGGGAGGCAGGGAGTGACCATACTGTACGCTAGTACTATTAATTATACTGTGCTTATACTATATAAAGACTAGCTAATTTACATAATTTATTAATACCTAGGTAGGTAGGTAAGTAGGTACCAATTTGGTAGACCACTGGAACATAACCTAACATAGTAGTGTTTGATACTTACCTACACGCTATCTGAGATGAAAACTACAGGTAAACCAATGCTAAACCATGCGTGCCGGTGTTAAGGTGAGTGTAGCCGTCAACGACCTCGACAGTGGCGCCACTTTACAAAAAAAGTTTTGTCTTTATACAAACAATCTATCAGAATATCCGTTGCCCAAGTTTTTAGTATTATCCATAAGTAAAATTAGAACCTGCATATTCAATGAAATATTCGCTGCCATTAATGTTATAGCAATTAATACCAAAAGTGTCAGTTTTAGGTACTTTTTCCCATAACTTTAATTACAGCGAATATTTAATTGAGTTTGCAGGTTCTGATTTTAGTAATACTTAATACTAAAAACGTGGGCAACGGACATTCTGATAGATTATTTGTATAGAGTTTTTTTTTTGAGAAGTGGCGCCACTGTTGAGGGCGTTCATGGGTACATTCGCCTTAATAGCTGTGATAGATAGCCAATTAGAATCAGCTTCAAGATTTAAGGGACTAGCTATGCTGCGGGTAGGCAATAAAGTAACGTTTTAGTTATTTCCATTGATTGATACTTACCTTGTATAGCCCAGTATGGCTAGCTTTTAAGGTTTCAAAAATATTAAAGTTGTTTATTTTTGGCTTATAGTTTCTGGACCATTAGCCGAACCCAATTTATTATTTTGTGTCATTTTAGGTATATGCTACCTTACCTTAGTATACCTTAGTAAGCAGTGGATAAAAAAGACTCAAACTGGGTTTGTACACTGTATTAACTGTCACATTGACAATATTCATAGATTTAATTATGTTAGTTCAATTATAAACACTTAAAAATTTAATTTAATAAATTAACTAGGTACCATACATTGAATCGGAAATTTATGCAAGCGTCAAAAATGACACAAAATGTAATATATGCTTTACAGACACACGTACAAAAAATAAACGACTTTAGATTTTTTATAAGTTTTACCCCCAAATAATGCCAGCCGTATCGGACTAGTAAACAGGGGCTAGAAATTCGACATGTAATACCTACTGCCGGCTGTAGTAAAGCAAGTTTTGTAATAAGGCTTCCAGTCATCATCATCTGCTAAAGAGTGGAACTCACTACCTGCGTGTTTCCAAATGCATACAACTCTTCAAAGTAAGAGTGTACAGGCTTCTTCTGGGTGAGCTCGCTCTATCTTAGACTCTGTCTCTGTCCTATGACCTAGACTAGAGTCAAGAGCAAACCCATACTTATAAAAAAAACAAGGGGTTAAATACGTTTTCTGTATAGCATCACCCCATTTCTTTCCCGTGGGTGACGAAAGAGGCGACTAAGGGACTCTGGGGTTTCATGTGTATTACAATTTTAGGCGATGGGCTGACAACCTGTCACTATGGTGTGGTGATACACAATTATCTGAATGACCCTTAAATGTTTGTCAACCGTGGCGAACTTTTCTGTTTTTACGGCCCTTTACGCTCTGTCTACCTCGCTAGTAACGAAACCGAAACCTGTATAAGTAGGTAGTTACATCGAAGCTGATAGGACCTGGAGAACCCAAAATGCTGCCTAAAGTAGGCTATAAGCAGCCTAGGTACCTTAATAAACAGCTAAGTGAAAGAAAAATAATTTTACTAAAGGTGATCTGTTTTTCATACGAAAGTTAATGGAGTTATGTCATACATGTCATAAGATTTTTCTGTTAAACCTATTCGCCATTTTACGCAAATAGATGGAGCTACTGCTGCAGAAAAAAAGTATTTACTTTATGCAATAAATATACTCTGTACCTTTAAACCATGAGTAGTTTCTGCAAGTACTAATTCAGTAGGTAATAAGTACCTATTTTTTTTTTTGTATGAAAACTTACCTTAAATTCTTAAGCTCTTGTATCTACTAGGCAACAACTTCATGATAGCAACTAGGTTTCAGTTTCAATTAATATACTACTTAATAAAGAATAGAGGTTAACAGGAGATTTATGTCTTGTATACAATAATAAATTACCACTGACGTACTTAATAACGGTTCGACGTAGCTACTGTCGGCCTCAGCTTTGTGAATCACTTTTTAGGGTTTCGTGGCTAAAAATTAAAAAAAAAAGTTACTTTTGACTTATAGGATCACTTTTGTCCGTCTGTGACGACTATATACCTCAGGTGTGCGTAAAGCTTATACTCAAGTCTACACTACAACCACTTGTAGTTGTAAAAATATCTTTTAATTAAATATTAAAAAGAAGACTCGGATAAAGGGCGTTTATGCTTTAAAAATCGCATGTTTTTAACCCTCTTAAGGAAATCAAAAGCTCATAATATGAATTACCATATTATACTGGATCTATAACTATGAAATTTGGCAAGTAGCTTTGTTGTGAAGTACAAGTATTGGACAAAATTCAAAATTTAGAATGTATTTTTAAATATTTTATTAGGGGGCGTAAAAAAGAACAAATTTTAAAATTGAGTTACCGACCGGTACCGACTTACAATTTGCCGGTTTTTTAAACATAATGGTACGGAACCATTCGCGCGCGAGTTCGACTCGCACTTGGTAGATTTTTATTAATACTCCTCCGAATGAATAAAAATCTAATTTATTTGATTAGCTTCATTGAATTGCGAAATAAGATCGAGAGCAAAAATGAATGAATAAGTATGTTTTTATTATTGTTCTTTATTATTGACGTTTTCATAATGTGATTTCGCACAGTCTCAAGTTATAAACGATTAGGTACAAAATATAAATTGTCGAGTGCGCCAGTGTCAGTAGTTGCAATCCACAACATTTCAAATTTCTAACAAGACTCTATTTTTTTTAATAGATATTTTAGGTATCGCATCATTAAATAAAGGGCAAGTTCTTCTTATTTTATTTTGTTTCATAATCAAAGATTTTAAATTTTAAAAAGTGATAGTTTAGTTCCAACAACTAGGCTGCTGAAAACAAAATTCGTTTGCCTACCTTTATTTAAAAAAAAACTGATTGACATTGACAGATGAATGAATGAAGTTTTCTCCACTGTTTTTTTTTCTACTATAAGCAAAGGATTTTTTCATGGTAATCCTAACTTTAGAAGTTTTTACAACTTTTCAAAATATTAGGTCCTTACATATGAAATTGGCGTTTTGTATGGGAGGAACAAAAAGTCGATTTTTTTAAATATAGTATATTTATTTAATCAAAGTATGAGCCATTGTAATCTATGCACTTTTGCCATCTCATAGGTAGTTCATTGATCCCTTTACTAGAAAAAACCATTCGGACGGGAATCAATAAAATCTTTGAAGGCGATTTGGACTGCCCCATCTGAGTTGAATTTTTTCCCTTGCAAGAAGTTATCCAAATTTCGAAAAAAATGGTAATCTGTTGGAGCAAAGTCCGGGGAGTACGGTGGATGCCTTAGACATTCCAATTGAAGCTCTTCTAATTTGCTAGCCGTCTGTTGTGCAGTGTGTGGTCTAGCGTTGTCGTGAAGCAACAGTGGCGTAGAGCGATTGACCAACCTCGGTTGTTTAGCAGCTAGTTTTCCATCATGGTTTGCAATTGCTGACAGTAGACATCTGCCGTAATCGTCTGGCCAGATTTGAGAAAACTGTAATGAACGACACCGGCGCTAGTCCACCAAACGCTTACAAGTAACTTTTTATTGGTAAATTTTCGCTTGGAGCAGGCTTTGGCTGGCTTGCCAGGGTCCAGCCATTGCGATGAGCGCTTCCGATTATCGTAGAGAATCCACTTTTCATCACAGGTAATGATTCGATTTAAAATCCCTTCGTTATTGTGCCGGTCAAGTAATGTAACGCAGCAGTTGACGCGCGTTTGCCGGTTTGCTTCACTCAATTCGTGAGGAACCCACCTTTCAAGTTTTTTAATCTTTCCAATTTGCTTCAAGTGGATTAAAACAGTTTTATCACTAACACCGAAGCCTGCAGCTAATTCGGACGTGGTTTGCGATGGATCCGCTTCCACAATAGCCTTCAATTCTTCATTATCAACTTGGGTCTCCGGCCGTCCACGGGGCTTGTTTTGCAGGTCGAAATTTCCAGAACGAAAACGTTGGAACCAAAAACGCACTGTGTTTTCTTTTGCGACACAACCGCCATACACATCATTAACCCTTCGAGCCGTTTCCGCAGCACTGGTGCCACGGTGGAACTCGTACTCGTAAATAACGCGATATTTCAAATTTTCCATTTTGTAAATTGAGCGATGCAAACAGAAAAAAGATAAGTAAAAAAACAAATGAATGACGGTTTACGAAACACAACTACATGTGGAAATAGCTGTATAAATTTGAATTTCGAATTCCTAACCAAATAGGAGAAATTTGTGATCAAAGTGGCCAGTACGACAAAACGACAATTTCATGTGTAAGGACCTAATATTTCAGAAACGATTGCATTAAAAATTATGAAAATATGTGTATCTTAATAAGCATCCCAAACACTATAAATGATATATATATCTTTTGTATCTAACGTAAAATGAAATGTTGTGGATTTCAGCGCTGGCTGGGTGCTGGCTCCAGTAGTGTGATAGTGTCATCTACAGGAACCGAAGGCGACGTCCTGTTGATGCCATCCGGAAATGTAGTGTAAGCTCTTCAATTTCAATTTTGTAGTAAATGGTTACATTCAGAATAATGCATTGATCAAAATACTATCATAAATAAATAATCACTGAAGGAAGTAATTGTATCAGGCGTTACTTTGCGGAAGTCCATCTTGATTGAATTAGGGGAATTGTGCTCAAGATGACATACTCTGATAAGACGACACACCATTAGTTTTGGTTTAAATATTCGCACTAGAGCGGGGCCCAGGACGTTTTCGGGAGTGCCTGTAGGTGGCGCTGTTACCCCAATTTAGTAATAGCGGATTTGGAACACACGTTGGTAATTATCTCATATTTTCGCAATTTTGTGTTGGAAAAAGTTTTGCTTGCGCTTTAGTTTGGTGAAAAAAACATAAATAAGGTGAGGATCTTTGGTTTGGAGTATTTTGCAATGTGAAATAACATTAAAAAAGGGCACAATTAACACTACAAGCGCTTTCAATCCTAAAAGTTTTTGTCACAACAAGTAAAGTTTGACTTGCGGGGCTTATTGGGTAAGACGACATACAAGGCGTGGGTCTAAGATGGCATACTACTGCTGCAATGGACTTTTTAGCCGCTCTAAGCCAAAAATATTGGGTAAAGTGTCAGCTGTGTTCCAGCTGGTGCCATACGCTATGCGCTGACGTACCGGCTAAAAAAAGCAGTTTACTTGCGAATTATGTAATTAAAAAAATATATTATTGTCAGGTCGACGGGTCTAAGACGACATACTGTAAAAGTCTAAGATGACATACTATGTCATTTTATCCTTATGATATGTCGTCTTACACACGTCGACCTATGTGAGATTTTTGTTTAATTTCTCATTTTATGTTAAGCTAATTGTTTAAAAATTAGAAGAATTTGGTTACTTTTGAAACGTTTAATAATACCAATAAATAGCTGATCTCATATGACTTCATTTATTTCCACAATCTGTTCTCAAACAAAAAGTATGTCATCTTAAGCACAATTCCCCTAGATAGAAAGGTATTTAGCTTAATAATTAAGTGCGGAAGAAGCTAAATACCTTTCTATCTAATTCAATCACTGAAGGCTCAAATCAACTTAAATTCAGTGTTAGGGTATTTAGCTTCTTCCGCACTTAACCACTTCGCTCAGGTCGAATTTTGCAACAATAGATTTGTATTGTACTTCAAGGACATTAATTGTGCTGTTACGAGCGGAGTAGGTACTTAATAATTAAGTGCGGAAGAAGCTAAATACCTTTTTATCTAATTCAATCACTGAAGGCTCAAATAAACTTAAATTATAAAATTAAAATGGAAATGATGTCCATCATTGCCTGATGAAACAAAAAGAAGCCCTGAATAAGGCTGTACTGATTGTATTTCGTTTCCAAAATAAGTAAAGGTAGGTTGTACCACGGTTATACCTATCAAATAAGCATCAGTCAGTACCTTAGCGACGGAAATGTGCCCAAATTGGTTTTTTTGCGACCTACTTTGCGTATCCTGTCTTATCGACTTGCTACTTAAGGGCCTGCCTCGAACTTTTAAACGTCCCTTTCCCACTAATGACAAATGTGTGTGAGAATAGAGCGGAATCGCCATATTTAGACGATTTTCACTCTTTTGGAAATTTCTCGCCAAATAAACAAGTTATCAAAAAACTGTACGACAAGAATCTAGTAATGTACAATGTACATTACTAGATTACCTTCTATTCCAGCTCCAGTACGAATTATTTACTCTGTGCCACTTCCTACTTATCGATATGATAGAAATGAAACGATAAATAGGTAGTAGGTAGCTACTTATCGTTTCATTTCTATCTACCTACTACTTACTCGATATTTTGGCGAATACCTACAACAAAAATCAATTAATATCCTGGTAAGATTTGATCTGACATAATATGTAGGTAGGTTAGGTGACATTTAAAAGGTCCTATTAAATTACGTAGGTATATATTTTTAGAGCTACTCGTGAAAATTAAGAACTTTGCTCAGAGATTTTAAGTACCTATTAGACCGGGTCTATCGCGATAGTATTTAGGTAAATATTAGTAATTTACCTATGTCCCGACGTTTCAAAAGAGTTTCATGTATTGTGGTCGCGGGTTGACTGACGTCCCAGCGAGTAGTCATTTAGGCGGCGGGTGACGAGATATTCTGCTACCCACATTTGTCTATATAATTTTAATATTATTGATTGTTTGACAAGTTGGCTCTCCTATACAAAAATGTTCAAAAAATGTGTCACTTTGTATGGGAGGTGCAATTTTTCCGACCTTCGTTACAAGGGGAAAGTTTTTTAGTTTCACGTGTAGAAGGAACTCACTCATACAGTATATGCAATGAATTTAATAGGACCTTTGCAATAAAAACAACATAATACCTTATCAACTTTATTAATTACTTGTTTTTTTTCTTTACTTACGATACTTACGTATTTCTTAGCCAACATTTTATTCCGTCAGACATTATAATTACCACTTATCTTTTGAACAATTGCGCTTATGGCCGAATAGCAGCCTGATATAAGAACGATTTTATAAAATACCAGCAACAGAGCGTTCTTCCACAAAATATAGGAGTATTTTCCGAGTCCTCGTTCCCACTTGTGGACAGTTTCTATGACGACAGGTATGAGGAGGCCCAGGGTCGAGAAAAAGATGGCTCCCACAAGACCTATCAGCAGGCCCAGGTCTGGTATTGCTACTGCAAGTATCACTGAAAAAAATAATGAAATCGTTTAATATTTACAAACTAGCTGTTACCCGCGGCTTTGCCCGCCTACTCATAAAAACTATCCTATGTGTTAATCCATGTTACCTTCTATATGTGTGACAAATTTAATTACAATCGGTTTAGTAGTTTTTGCGTGAAGAAGTTACAAACAAACAAACATACAAACTTTTACATTAATATTATTTGTAGGATTTCCCCAAAATTATACCCAATGTTATGTTATAGATTAATCTTTAACGGGCGTCATTCCGTGAAGTGAGGTGAAAACGAGCTACGAGAATGCATTTTATACATATTCTAAGGAACATCACTGTCAACAAAATTTTGTTTTTTAATGTTCATGATATGAGGAATAAGCCAGGGCAGCGCAAAATCTCATTTTATATTTAATAACGGAGAAATTAAAATTTGAAGTTACCTCTATTTTTCAGTGATGAAGCGTGGCGTAAGAGATTTCCTCCGCCAGTGCTAATCGAACTGTATTGATCTTAGTATGATTATTAATGGCAATTTCACGTTAAACCCGCCCGGGCGGCTATTTTTTGACAAAACAACTTAGTTATTAAGAAATTTAGCAAAACACTTACTGTTTCCGGCTGCTTTCCTTGGGAGTAAAAGGTTTTTGTTTTGATGTGTTTCCTATGCTGTCAAAACTGACGTGGAATTGATCATAGATAAACGGAATATGATGCAGACGCGACACACTGTACATTTTGTTCGATATTTTGACCGTGAAAAATTATTGTAGCTAGAATTTTGCCGTAAAATATATCAACTATCAACAACAACGGCATTCTATCCGCTATGGATAATTTTGCCAATGGCAATACTACGTTGATTGGTACATCGAACGAAACGCAAAATATGAACCGATTAGACGTAGGTATTAAAAATATTTTTACGATCAAATAATAGGATGACGTGGTTGTTAGTGCAGATTAGTATGAAGTAGTAAGGTTGGATTTATATGCAGCACTTGACGGCGACACGGCGGCACAAAAGCAGTTTTTTAACCGCGGCGGAAATTTTTAATTGTATATATGGAGCGCTGCGCATACGGTCACCACCAACCACAGTTTTAGGACAAATTATAAGAAAACAAGTATAATAATTATGTACATACACATATCACGCCCATATCTATTGAAACTTGCGTACCTAGTATACAAAAGTATTATTTATGTAGTAAAAGATTTTTGTCAGATTTCAGTTCAAGAGTGGGATCAATTGATTCGGAAGGTTTTTAGTGTTATGGGGTAGAAAGGTTCTAGAGTGGCACTGGGTCAAGATGTTCATGCTAGGGTAACACTGGGTTGAAAGGTTCTAGACTTATACCTAGCTGGAAAGTCCTAGATTGTCACCGAACAAAATGCCAATACTAATGTTAAAATTAATTTCCAGGTAGGTACTTATCATTTCGGGAAGGTCGAGGGTATCATTATATTAAAGGTTGTGGTCACCCTGGTTCGTTGGTAACACCGAAATATACCAAACAATGTATAGGGCTATAAATCCCTTTTCTAAAAATACCAATTTCAAGACCAACAATTACAGGATTATCCAGATAGGAATGGATTAAAAACCTAAGTCAAACAAACAATTAGAAGCACCTTCGATTTTAATTTTTCTTAGTTACTTTAATAGATACCACCAAAATGTATGATTAAAGGAAAAAGATTGTAAAAGGTATTCGAAGGTTTGAAATTTTTAAGGCATGCGGCTCTGTGTATGTCTGATGGTCAACAAATATTGTTCAAAAACTAATGAACGGTGCGAGAATGCGACCGCTATTTTATATATTATCATATCATAATATCATACTCGAATATATAATGGCCGTCGCTAATTGGTTTTTGCTATTTATATTTTGAACTTGTGATGCTATTTATATTTTGAATTTCGCCGTGTGATGCCGGCTTAGAATAGCATCACCCTATTTCTTACCCATGGGTGTCGTAAGAGCCGACTAAGGGACTCGAGGGATGTGTATTGCAATTTTAGGCGATGGGCTGACAACCTGTCACTATAGTGATACACAATTATCTAATTGACCCTCAAACTTCTGTCAGATGTGGTGTTAACGCTATGCCTACCCCGTAATTGATATAGGCGTGATTTGTGTATGTATGTATGTATGTATATTTTGAACTTACATCTATGTATACTGATTTATGCAATAAACGTTTAAAATTGAAATTGAAATTAAACAGTATTAGTTGCGCTTAAGGTGCACGACGCAATTACGAAAATGACAAAGAAATATCCAAAATAAGTTTCTTAATGTCGAAGTTCGCAAAAAAATGTACAATACCAGGATGGACAAAAACGAAACAAAAATATGTTCGCGCAAAGTGCGTAACATGATACTGGCCACTTGCATTTTTAAACCTGAACTAATAAGTTGGCTTTATTTAGTTTAATGACTTTGCTTCTTTGTAATAACGTTAAACTAAAAAGTTGTAAATATGATTTGAGATGTTATGAAGATAAGTGTTTTGTGAACTGATTAAGCCCTTATTTTTAGATGAATTCTTTTCATGTACTGAAAGTGGAAGAATAACTAACAAACAGACAGTACAGTTTATAGAGTTCATAATTAATATGGATACTATGCGTTCAGCTAAGTCTTGAATGGTTCAGCTTATTTCAAAATATGGTTCTTATAATATAATGTAGGTTAATATTCCTTCCAAGTTATAATATCAACTTTGTGAGTAGTCCACCGAGAATCGAACCCGGAACTTTTGCGCCGCAGGCAGTCGCACTACCATTGGTCGTCAAGTATTGTATCAGTACCAGTTAGACTAACATTATATGAAATGGTGACACCTCTATAATATACTCTTTGACATAACTTCCGAATTTCATTTGAATTTCGTTCCTTCCCCCGAAGTAGGAGCCTTAAAACATTTTTGGTTGGTTGAGTTCAGCTAGAAAAGTAGGTACCTAATCCTTATTTCGGTCATTAATAGCAAATGTCCTCCGAAACAGCTTTGATTATTTAGTTTGTTTGTACACACAACAAAAGATATTAAAAATATTAATATTAATGAATAATATTTTGTGTTGCGATTTTTATTTTATTCTCGCACTAGTATTCCGTCCCGCGGTTTTATAGTAAGTCGGCTTAGTAGGTAAGTTTCTAATGAGTGAGTCATTTTTCTAAAGAGGTACTATACGTCAAAAATAAGATTAAATGAGAATAATTTGAATGTATTCACGTTAAGTATATGAGTCGAACTTATAACCATATACTCAAATCTATAAACTTATCTATTGGTCTTGATATTCCCGTGTAAAGTTCTGTCTGTTTGCATTGGAACTCGAGCGTCACCATCGATCGCGTTCCCATGAGTAGGTTAGGTTTTAGCTTCAGTTAGTACCAAAGAAGAGTACCAAATGAAGACGAGGCTGTATGGTTCTAAGACCTTTGCCTGCCCAGTAGACAAATAGGAAAAATATACATATTCTACACTTCAAACTGTTACAGTAACACCAGTAACACTGACACGCTATCTACAATACAACTGAAACGATATTAATTTAGCAATTGGGCTCAAATACTGTAACACGGGGTACATCGCCATTGACCCGAAAAGAAGAAGAAGAATTTAGCAGACTTTGAGCTCTGATAAGTAAGCAAGTATGTATGGCCCTTTTTTTAACATTCGGTTCGAATAATAACTGTGGTTGACTCTGTTAATTTCCTTTCCATCTGTGCCAGATTTTCGCCTCTCGTTTTTCCGGTCCCTTAGGAATAACATGTTTTTTTCCTTGTGCTAAAAAATATCTTCCATCGTAAACAAGAATTGTTGAGAGAACGTCTAGACACAATGTACCAAGGAGCAGTAGTTAAACTTCATACTAACGCCCGGTTTGCACACTCACACCTGCACACGCCCGTCCGACCTATAAGTACACGACTAGGTACTACTAACGCTAGTTACTAGTTATATTATTCTGTGGTACTACATAGAATCTCGTGCCGCTCGTGTCACAGCGAGCCGCACTGCCGCTGCGCGTTTTTATTTGAGTATCGGGAAATCGGGAAAATTAATTCTTAGAAACCTAACTATTCACGAAATAATATGTAAAATCAAGTTTTGTTCGCAGAGTAGGGACGGTCCTCCCATTTGCAATCCATGCATACTATTGCATAGGTACCAAATTAACCTGTGTAATATTTAATGTATAGTTATAAGTTTAGGTTATCTTTGAAATTGGTTCGTCTTTTTATCTTATATTTATTTTGTATAACTGAGGAATGTGCAATGCCGACACAAACTTTTCTAAGGTTTAACGGCACGAAGTAAAGTTGATGCTTTATATGTCTTTTTTTTAAATAAATAAAATAAATAAATTATAAATAATTCATTGTTTTCTTAGGTACTGTAACTTAGCATTATGTTAACTACGTGCGATAACACTTAAATTCGGGGTGGCAAAACCAATTTATTGATATCCCTGCTAATCAAGCATAAAGGTGCTCGAGTAAACTACTACATACATACATATATCACGCTTCTATCTCTCGAGGGTCATTGTGTATCGCCATAGTGACAGGTTGTCAGCCCATCGCCTAAAATTGCAATACACACCCTCGAGTCACTACGTCGCTTCTTACGACACCCACGGGAACGAAATGGGGTGATGCTATTCTAAGTCCGCATCACACGCTTCGAGTAAACTACTGCTCCTTGTTAAACTGTGATCTACGGAACGTGTTACTAGACTTTGAGGGAAAGGGTTTGAACCAGATTGTCTGGTTACATAATGGCTACAATTCGGGATATAAATTCCCCTTACTTGCCTTAAATTAGTGCTGTCATTTTCCGTCAAATAGGTTTAGAAAAGGATAGGAGATATTTTAGTCGTGTCATGTCTTATAATGTCGCTGAGGGTGGTGTAGTGACAGGATGAAAAACAGGATGTCGTAACTTATGTCGTATCCTGCGTTGTATTGATGACATCAATACAACATCAATTTGATGTCGGCTTATTATCCCATTTCTTTCCCGTGGATGTCGTAGGTGATGTTTACATGTAAATAAATAAAACATCCTAAATAATTCACACAACGCCATCTAGCCCCAAACTAAGCAAAGCTCTATGCGAACTTGATAGCTAAGAATAATACTTAGATACTTTTTTTCAAATAATAGTACCTACATTGTTGTCGAGGTATGGAAAATAAGACTTTGCTGGACGAGTACTTATAGTTTGAAGTCCGAGCCGCAGGCGAGGACTTCAATTATACAAGTCAAGCAAAGTAATTTTCCCCGAGGCTTACATAGTGCTTTTCTCAAAAAATGGCTAGGAAATGAAAGATTGTACTTCTTATAAAAGTTGTTTTTAATTTATGTTAAACGTAATATTAGTCATATGTGGGCAATTATTAAAAGAAAAATTAATTGTTTTTCCAGGCACGCTAATATTTGTTTGCTGTGTCGGTTGATGGGTCAGCCCTTATATTAGGCGGCGTGCAATCCATTTCTATATCACTTTCGTCTGTACTCATTTTATTTTGTTACTTTAGCGACCGCAACACAACGAAACAAATAAAAATTTACAATTTTCCCACCAATTGTAATTTTTTAAAATAAATTCGCCTGTAAGACACAGTATTACGTAATATTCAGCCATACTAAATGTTTAGTTCATTCTTTTCTTTTTTAATTCTGGACAGGCAAGGGTCTTTACATCATACAGCCTCGTCTTTAGTTACCTGTTTCATACAAAATTACGTTCCGTTTCTATGAGAGTCATCGAGATAATTTTGAAATCAAATTATGTGGGTTTAGCGTATAACGAATTTATCTTAATGGACACCAGCAAAGGATTTCCATACAACTTTGCTGGCGTGATCTGAGACGTGACAAACAATGTGAAATTTCGCGGTTTCTTTTTTTGAAAGAAATTAACACATTTCCTAGCATGTTTGAGAAAATAAATATTAAACATAGAAACGCCCAGACTAAAGTGTGAATTTGCAATTTTAGGCGATGGGTTGAATCTATCACTATGGCGATACACATTTTTCGAAATAAAATAAATAATATTTTTTTTACGGCGGATTACGCTTTGCCTACCCCGCAAGGGATATAGGCGTGATATATGTATGGCGTACCCTGGGGGAGGCCTACGTCCAGCCGTGGAGTGTTCTAAACCATTGTAAATATGATTTTTTTAAGGCGTTATTTTACTGGTAACCGATAGCGAAAACGCAAAACGGGCGAACAATTTTCCCCAAAGAACACAGGTCGAAATATGAAAAGAAAAATATTGGATGGGACCATACAAAATTGCATTGAAAGTTCAAAAAATTTTTGACATATTTTGACCTATGTTGAATACCAAATTTTAAAACACTACCCGTGTTAGGTACACAATTTTTGACAACTTGCAAAATTTTCAAGCGCGGGCAGGATTTGAACCTGCGACTTTCGCCATTACTAGTGGCGACCTATGTTCCTTGGGGAAAGTTGTTCCATCACCAGGGTGTCTTCTGTTTTCAGTATCGGTCACTAGTAGGTAAAATTTAATCCGATATGCCCCATAATTGTGTATTAGATAATGTATTAGTGTTAAGAATACTTCATTGATTAATAAATAAATTCATTCATTCATTCAACTAAGTACTTTGTAGTATAATTTTGGCCTACTACTAGTAGTAGGCGATTGAAAAACTCTGACACCAGGGTTCATCGGGTCGTTGGACGACTCGATGTCCCACACGAAAAGAGAAGAGAAGAGAGTATAATTCTGCCGACGACTTAGTTATCACCACATAATCTTTGTTGATATAATTATACTAAAAAAAAGTTTATTTTCAGATGAGTTATAGAGCTACTTGTGTCGGGAGTGACTCGCTACTTTCCTATTGCACACATTTAAAAATAAGCATAAAGTAGGTGAGGTACATAATGATGTTCTTAAACACAGGACAATAGATATTTATATTAATAAACACAACAACATTTTTCTAATTTGGTTGCAAGTAGGTAAGTTGGCTTATATACCCACTAGTAACAAAGTCCTTCACGATTCAAGATTTCTTCATGTAATTGTTTTGTTCCGGATTACCTATTGACATAATTATATGATAACAACTTAATTAGAATGTTATTATTATTTTATTGAATTTAATTATTTTTTATTCATACATTCAAGTACCTAACTTAAAATTCACGACTCTTGTTGTTTGTGAATAAAGTTCTGTATTCTGTATTCGTAAAAAGGATTGGATCACAGATGAAACATGAAACATGATTATGCAGAAGAAGGAGCTAAAAATTAATGGACATGGTTCTATAGCAGATAGTGTCTACGCAAACTTGTCACGGGAAATCCAAGATCGATGTCGTCGTGACAAAAATGAGCACCTCAACGCTATTTGTGCCGAAATCGAATCAAATGCACGCATGTTTCACACAAAAGATATGTTCCAAAAAATCAAAACTATAACTCACGAGTTTAAACCCAAAACCTGGGCCATTGAAGATGAGAATGGCGTTCTTATCACAGACATAGACAATGTTGTCAAAATATGGAAAGAATACGCAGAAAAGCTGTACTCAGGTTCAATCTCTTCAGCGGACTCCAGTCAAAGATGCAATATTGCACTGGAACCAGATATAATCCTAGCTGAGGTGGAAAAAGCAATCAAAAAGCTTAAAAATCATAAAACACCTGGAAATGATGGAATGATGTCTGAAGAGTTAAAACATCTAGGAGTGACAGGTGTTAAAATTTTGCATCAATTATGCAACCAAGTATGGTCCACCGGAATCTGGCCTGAGGACTGGAAGGAATCTATTTTGATACCATTGCACAAGAAAGGTTCTACCAAGAAATGCAGTAACTATCGCACGTTGGCACTAATTTCACATGCAAGCAAGATCATGCTGTATATCATAAATGATCGACTTAAAAGTTATCTACAATGGCGAATCCCAAAGGAACAGGCAGGATTTGTAAAGGGCCGTGGTACTAGAGAACAAATTATGAATGTCAGGCAAATGATTGAAAAGAGTCGCAAGTTTTTGGTGCCAATGGTAATGTGCTTTATAGATTACTCAAAAGCATTTGACTGTGTATCTTGGGATCACATGTGGCGGATTTTCCTAGAAATGGGAACACCATATCATCTGGTATCCCTTGTGCAGAGCTTGTATCGGAATGGAAATAGCAAAGTCCGCGTGAATGACCTATTGTCAGAGTCCTTTAAACCTCAGAGAGGTGTTAGACAGGGGTGCATTTTATCGCCTCTCCTCTTTAATATATACGGCGAGTACATTATGAGGAAAGCACTGGATAATTGGGAGGGAGGCATAACCATAGGCGGATTAAAAATCAATAATCTTCGCTACGCTGACGACACAACTTTATTTGCGGCTTCCGAAGAGGAGATAACTGATTCAAATAGTTGAGCATGAAAGCCGAAACCTGGGTCTTAGTATTAATAAAGACAAAACAAAAATCATGATTGTTGACCGAGGCAACAAACTCAACCCAAGTACTGCTTTAGATACTTTCGAGAAAGTGAATCAGTTCGTTTATCTAGGATCTATGCTGAGTAACCAGGGTGGCTGTGAAACTGAAGTCAAGAGACGAATCAAGATGGCAAAGGGCGCTATGGCTAAGATGACCAAGATATGGCGCGACAGAAACATCTCTCGACAAACCAAAGTGCGGTTGGTCAAGACATTGGTATTCTCAGTGATGTTATACGGCGTAGAATCCTGGACACTTAGAGCGTCTGATAGAAAATCTATAGACGCCTTCGAGATGTGGTGTTGGCGGAAAATGCTCGGTATCCCCTGGACTGCGAAGCGCACAAATGTTTCTATTCTTAAAGAACTTCGCATTACCACAAGATTGTCAACTATATGTCTGCAGAGAATACTTTCTTACTTTGGACATGTTGCTCGTCGCGAAACTGATAGCCTAGAGAAGCTTATGATCACGGGGAAGATAGAGGGAAAAAGATCACGCGGGCGCTCTCCATCACGCTGGTCTGATCAAATAAAAAATCTTACGGGTCTATCCATCAATACTGCCTTAAAACATGCTGAAGACAGAGACACATGGAGGAATATTCTGAAGAATCTGGAAGAAGGGAGTCTATGCAGACACGACCTTCAGTAATGAAGAGACGAACGAAGAGAGATTCTGTATTCACACAAAGTGTGATTGAATGAATTGGGAGATTTAGGAGTTACTAAGTTGGTCAAATTACCTACCTAAGTCAATACTTACTTCCCGTCAGTAAAATTATTTATTAGTGTTGTCTATACAGGGTGTAAGAGACAGAGTACCGAGGATGAAACTGAACAACTTTTACTACGGCGCCTATGTTGGAAAACGAATTTTCCATAGAAAGCCAGTCAGCTGATCGGGAATTGTATATGGATGGTCGATATTTTTTCTCGTTTACTAACATAGCCTCCATAGAAATTTTTGTTGAGCTTCATAGTCTGATCATGCCTGCAAAGTTTTCCTTACACCCCACGGGGTGATTCACGAAGCACGCTTCGGAGGGCACGTTAAGCCGTCGGTCCCGGTTGCTTTCTATGATAACTTGGACGGATGTCGTTACACAACCATGTCACAAGCCTACCTACTATAAGTAAGTGGTTGAAAAACTCTGAAACCAGGGTTTGTTGGATTGGTTCGTTCGTCGACTCGGTGTCGCACACGTAAAGAAGACATCCCGTATGTATTTAAATTAAATACCCGCACATCTATAATTTTCTCCGAAATCCCAATTGGATCCTAAAGGCTCAGACCATTATTGGCTCAGACACAATAAATCTACTAGGCCTCTAAGAAATGGACGAAATTTGTTAGAATGAATAGATAATTATGTTCAACCTAGGTAAGTACGGCGAAAACGTTGGAAACCACTTAATGCTTCTATTTAGGTACATGTTTTAACAACTAAACTGTGGTAAGGCCAAATCTTCATGTAAGTACTGTTTGAACAGGTTTAAATCGTAAATAGACAATTTGTCCGTGACAAAACTGTCACGCAGGAGATTTTAGGAGTATTTTTAAACATGATTGCGTAACAATTATCAAAGCATCCGTAAGATGCTTCAGTTAAATGGTAATACACTTCAAAAGGAAAACTATTAAAATCAACTATGACACATATCAGATTTTAAAGTTTCAGAATAAAATACGGGTAGTATTATTTACGCGAATAAAATATGGGAAAGAGATATTTTGTAACTCTTAATATAAAAAACAGACATCTACTACAGCACTACGTGAGTAGAACAGCGTAGGCATTTGCTACGGTGGCGTAGCAACTAGTTGCGAGTAGAAATGGGTGGAGTGATGTTTTTTTAAACCAGCAACAAACAAAGAATGGCCTCTGCCCTTCATTTCGGGCACTAATTCGGCGACCGACTCAAAGAACTTTGGAATCAATGTTGTATACCCTAAGCCTTAATTATTCGTTATATTCATCAAGAATAGATCCTAAAAACTAAGTAAACAATATAACAAACTCCATTAAACTTTGTAAGCAGTAAGCTGACAGAATTATTTAGTACGTCCATAATTTGTAGCCCAGCTTAAGCCTCTACAATATGAATATTAAAGTACTTCAGGTAAATTAAAAGGGGGCTAACAACATTGGACAAAAGCAATCAACTGCCAGAAAATTAGTTAATAGGTTTACACTCGCTTCAATGAACAATCTATCACTGAGAGAAGATAGGATATAAGTTATCAGTAAGTAGCATTTCGAGTTACCCATTTTAGGGATTATCATAAAGTGATTCAGTATAAGTTGATCGCTAAAATGAAGACCTCAAAACGCTGTAGATAGTACCTACTTTAAGCTTTAAAGCCTGCTTTTTTTCTATGCCTAATGAGACCTTTTTTTTACACATTAAAAAAGTAACGTTTCTTTGCGCCAATAGATGGCGTTAAATTTTTGAGACTTTCTCAACTAGTCACGGAAGGTAATAAAATTTGCGTTCTAGTAGTAGTTACCTGTTTTTTACCTTGTAACCTAGCTGGCGCTCGTTTTAGGGACCGTGAGTTCTTATTCGTTGCTATAGTACCGCCGCCGAGAGAAGACGGTTTAGACAGCTGTCATCTCCATACTAAAAGAGATGTCAACAAAGGAAAATGGACCCTCTGCCATAGTATTATCACGAATCTGACAGCTGTCAAATACGACTTCTCTCGGCGGCGGTACTATAGTGATATCAAAACACGCTGAAATAAACACCACTAACACCGCAAATAATATTTCTGAACTTTCAATCAAATGCTATTTAAAGCTTTTTAATAAATTTTCTAGCACGTCTTATGGGTCGTTGGCCGACTCTATGTCCCACAAGAATCAAATTCCACAGCAAATATGTCCCTCAGATGTTCAAAGCCATCTTTCGATGATTTTTAGTACTTTTTCTTTTTATACAGGTGTCACAAGTGGCCTCATTATTTTGCAAAAGGTTGAGAGATACGAGCATTTTCCTGAAGATTCTTGAGAGAGATCCTTTATTCAGAGTCGAAAAGTGAAATAATTACAACAAAACAAAAGGTCGAATCTCTCAAGAAGATAGGTAGACGAGTGGGTATACAGGGTTTAAGGGGCAGCCCTTTCGAATACATGCAGACCTCACACTAAACAACTTTTCCCTAGAAACATATGTCAGAAAACGACAAAAGAAGTTCGACCTCCCATAAAAAAACAATTACGATCAGCTAATTGCCTTTACTATGTTTAATAAAAAATACCGTTTCCCGAAACATATGCCTGGGGAAAGTTGTTCAGTTTCATGGTCTGAATGCAGGGTGCAGTATTCTGAGGGCTGTTCCATATACCTAAAGATCTTTTGAAATAAGTAGTACTTACCTACTAGTTTCTAGTTAGAAGCCTTAAAGTGCTGGTGCCTATGTTATGAAACTACAGGCTACAAGTGTACAGGTGAGATTCGTAGTATATTGCGTAGCCGGTTGATATTCCCGGTAGCATAATGGCTAACCGACTACGCAATGAACACCGAATTTCACCTGTAAAATTGTAGCCTGTAGTTTGATAATTTTGGACACTGATGGACTTCGGTATATTTATTTATTTACACAATGGAAATTACATTACAAAGTTATAGATATCCGTCATAATAATTTGCATAGTGCTCGTCAAAAACATAATGGAACCAATTTAAAAATATTCAATAATAGAAAACAGTGTCAGTAATATAATATAAAATAAAATTTAAATTTAAAATCTAGATATTCTTTTACAGAGTAAAAAGACTTATTCAGCAAAAGGTCTCTCAGTTGGGTTCGTAACGTTTCTTCAGATGTTTCATTATTTAATTCGGACGGTAGTCCGAACTTGTAAACCACTTGCTTCTTCTTGAATGACCACCTTTGAGGTCTTAAGACACGTTCCAATGGTCTTGGTTCGAGGTCCAATATTGTTGGTTCGATTGCCTTGGGACGGATGCTTACTAGTTGAGTGAAACCAGTTGTCAACGTTATCCCTTGATAATACTGTAACGTTTTTTAGAAAACTTTCAAATTTTTCTACCACGGGCAGGATTTAACCCTGCGACTTTCGCCATCACTAGTGGCGACGCTCTTCTATCTGTTGTACCGCGGCAGAAAATTTTGCAAGTTTTCTAATACATTGTATACCTAACACGAGAAGTGTTTTAAACTTTGGTACCTATTTTATACTGTAGCGTGCTTTCTCAACTTACCTACTTAAGCCGTGGTACAAACATAGATCCTTTTCCGGAAACTGTTGTTTTACTATTATATACTCGTATTTGACTGGCCCGATGGCGTAGTGCATAGTAACCCTGCTTGTTACGCCGAGGGTCGTGGGTTCGATCCCCACACAGCACAACTATTTGTAAGAAATTTTCAAATTTTTGTGTTGAGTCTGGGTGTTTTCTATGTATTGTATGTATTTATTACAAAAAAAGTATCTATGAATTATATCAGCTATCTAGTTCCCATAGTACAAGCTTGGCTTAGTTTGGGGCTAGATGGCGCTGTGTGAAATGGCCATGATATTTATTTATTTAATATAGGTACATCACATAAGAGACAGTGAATCGTAAATTTTGCTGACATAATGGGAACAACATTCCCATGGAACATAATATGTTGGACACAGGTTAACTATACTTATTCTTCTTTTCATGTGGGACTCCGAATTGACGAACGACCCTATGAATCCTGTGTCAGAGTATTTCAGCCGGTTACTAGTAGGCCTCTGTCATAGTTGAGTAACGTCCCCAGTCTAAGTAATCATAGACAGTAACCGGGACCGACGGCTTAATGTGCCCTTCGAAGCATGTCCTAAACAGGCTGGAAACAAATTCACAGTGTGATAGATATTATCATATCGTTTTTGTGAGTGCATCACCGGGAACCGAACCTAGAACCATTGCGCCGCAGGCAGTCTCACTACCATGCCACATCGATGTGTTGTTGGGATTCGACAAAATTAATCGTCTTCCCATAGACAATCAGATGTGGAAGACACTGGCTTCCGGCTACCCAATGTCAGGTGCCACACAGAGAATAATTAACTTAATGTATGGAGGTCTCTTTGAATATTTATCACTTAGAGGGATGTCGCCTTATTGGTTAGCATCACACACTGCAGAATGAAAGTTACATGGAAATACTATTTTGTGATTTGAATGTAAGTTTGGACTACACAATTGCACTGATCCGAAACTAACCTTTGACTCCTGCATTCCTACACAGACAAACATCACCAGCTTTATCGAAGTCTACTGCTGGACGTAAGCCTACCAAAGGGTACGGCATAAGGCGCGATCTCCCTTGTCAGCCGCCTTCTTCTTTGACTCTTATGAACCTTTCACTCCTATGTTCACACACACATAAATCATCAGCTTTACAGCAGTCTACTGCTGGACTTTGGACTTCCCCAGGGTACGGCATAACGCGCGATCTCCCTTTTGCACCATCCAGTCACTATGAGCCGCCTTCTTCTTTGACTCCTGTCTTCTCTTACCTATGCCCTGTGATGCCGGCTTAGAATAGCATCACCCCATTTCTTTCCCGTGGAAGTCGTAAGTCGTTTTCGGCGATGGGCTGACAACTTATCACTATGGCGTTACACAATTTTCCGAATGACACTCAAATATTAGTCAGACGTGGCGTAAATGACCGTTTACTCTCTGCCTACCCCGCGAAGGATTAAAGGTGTGCTATGTCTATGTTTACTTACCAGTAAAAGTGACACTGATTGTCCTCTGCAGTATTTGTGCTAAGTTGTGATGCTTTTCACTGACTCTGTCCTGTATTCGAGTCCAAATTATGCTCATGGGCGCGTACATTTGTAAGCAGTAAGTGAAAAATACTGCTACTACCACTAAAACCTTTGCTGTCATCGCTAATCTGAAAATAAAACAAAATAGCATTTAGTTTGGAAGTGGAAACCGTGCTTGAAGAATGATCTGGTCGACAATACAATAAACCGACAACTATGCATGAATTAATCAATGAATGTAGATGAAGCAAACCTAATGCATATGCACCTGCTCCTGCTCCTGCCGCTACCGCGAATATTGCTCGAAATACTTTCACTGAAGTATCAACGCGAGTGAATGTTCACACACTGCCGTCATACTCTTCTCGCAGCAGTACGAGTGAGCAAGTCCAATCGCGCTCGTGCTGCCGTTCCGCTGACTCGAACTGACTCGACGGGAAAGGCAGTGCAAGAAATCTGTTACCATGCTCGCGCTGCCCATTATTTCCCTATCCAAATACGTAGTCTCTGATTACACATACTGGAAGTAGGCGTGCGTGATTTATGTATGCCCCTACTTTCAGCGGCAACTCTTGTTGTCCGTTTATGGGACCAACCTATAATTACTGGTATCTTTGATCCAGTAAATGGGTATAGGTTGAAGTGCTGTTCATAGAATCAAACATGGTGCGCCCAAGGGCCTGATTGGGCTGGTTGCCGGAACCTCAACCTTTGGGAGACCCAAAGGCAAACGGAATCTATTTATAGTTCGTATCAAATCATAGAAGTCACGTGTACAGTTAAAATATATCATGAAGTGGAGAATATTAAAATATTATGACAAAATGGACGATGAAAGCGAGTTTAATGACTCAAAATATTAAAACGGGATTCTTACCGCAATACTTGTTTTTTTTTTTGCCGATTTGGACGGGACATGTTAACATTTTATTTTAGCTATTCTTTGGGCAAAGCGAAAGAGACATTTTTAAAAGCTTTTATTTAACTTGCAGTGTATGTAAGTAAGTAACAATGTTTGTTCGGTGCAAATCTTGCAAGTTTAATTTGAACCACTTCTCGGTATCCGATTGAGTTGAAATTTTGCATGTTGGTCCAGAACCGATGACAATGCATGTAAATCATAAATTTGACCTGATGCTGCTGCCAGGATCGGCTCCGTACGAGAGATCTTCTCAGCGGTTTATAGCTGGGACACAAAAACGAATTCGTTTATTATTGGCAGTTGGTAGGCCCACCATGAATTAGACGCTACATCCAGGGTTGTCTTCGAACTATGGAACTCCTCAATATTCAACCGCTGGGACTTGCAATTTTCTATACGAATTCGTTTATTATAGGCAGTTGGTAGGCCCACCATGAATTAGACGCTACATCCAGGGTTGTCTTCGAACTATGGAACTCCTCAATATTCAACTGCTGGGACTTGCAATTTTGTAAACGAATTCGTTCATGATAGGCAGTTGGTAGGCCTACCATGAATTAGACGCTACATCCAGGGTTGTCTTCGAACTATGGAACTCCTCAATATTCAACTGCTGGGACTTGCAATTTTGTATACGAATTCGTTTATTATAGGCAGTTGGTAGGCCCACCATGAATTAGACGCTACATCCAGGGTTGTCTTCGAACTATGGAACTCCTCAATATTCAACTGCTGGGACTTGCAATTATGTATACGAATTCGTTCATGATAGGCAGTTGGTAGGCCCACCATGAATTAGGGTCACGTCAATAGAAGGCCTCCTGATAGAAGAATTAGACTGTTCGAAATTAACTGGGACTCGGCCATGTAATGATGACGCCATCAATGAAATGAAAAGACTAAGACATATTACAAGCTAATTCTTCTATTAGGGATGCCGGAGGCACACCTCGGACACTGGCGCTCAAATGTATGAATCAAACGCGTTGCTAAGCACACAGTCTAAGCTCGCGTAGGTGAACGCGGACCATGCTTGTGTGTGTGAGACAACATGTCAGGGTTGCCGCCATTTTGCGTTCGCGAATGCAATGTGCGGCAGTATGAAATGACCTTCGTCGTCGCGTCCTTGCTTAGCCGGTGTCTGAGCGTCCTCCGAGCGCGGGTGGGCGGCGCTTGTAGGGGGAGGCAGGGAGTGACCATACTGTACGCTAGTACTATTAATTATACTGTGCCGGAGGAGTAGGTACCAACCTACTTCTATAGAAAATAAAAGAGATAATTATACTTTATCCTAATGTTAGTTTTCCCCGTGCCTTAAGTTTTTCTATTGAAGGTCTCTCCGTTTTATAGAAAGACTTTCGTATTGATCAATAACTATCGTAACATAAACTAAAAAATATAAAATAAAATTATGTAAAAAAGACTTTTAAAACAAGCTTTTATTTAAGTGCTCTGAAAAGATGAAAATAAAATTTTGAATGACATTAACCACATTCATTTATGACTTTACAGAAATGATAATATAATAAAAGCTTGTCGCGAAACTTTCAATTTGTGATTGAAATTTTGTAATAAGGTACGCACCTAACTGTAATTAGGTAGTTTCTTCTAGGCATCGCGACAAGCTTTTATTATATTATCATTTCTGTAAAGTCATAAATGAATGTGGTTAATGTCATTCAAAATTTTATTTTCATCTTTTCAGAGCACTTAAATAAAAGCTTGTTTTAAAAGTTTTTTTTACATAATTTTATTTACAGCTGTCATTAGTTTCCGTTCGTCTTATTGTTCGATCAACACAGCCTTCCATCTGAACGAGACGGAAAACCGCGTTGCTCGAAGCTCTTATTTTGCGAATCAAAAGTCAAAGTAAAATTAGTAATAATTGATTTAGATAAAATTTTATTGTTTGTTTTTTTTGTTTGTTGGTTCATTTAATGTTTGTTTACCTAGGTTCATCTAACTTACCGAATGGCAAGTACAAACTGATTCATTTAATCTAGAATATCTATATGGTAAAGTAGCTATATTTAAACAAAATAATTCACAATTTAACAATAAAATTTAGGTAGGTATATTTGGAAAACCTGTTTAATTCAATAGCAATCCAATTGATTGACGCTGCAGGTACTACAGAATGATAAATTATTCAACAAACTTAAGAAAAGTGGTACTTATTCTCCTAAGTAATTGGCTCATAAACATTTAATTTCATTTAAGTTATGCAGCCGTAAAATTTGTGTGTTTGTATCATTGCAAAAAATATGAATCGTTTATTATAAAGTAACATCAATTATTTATCGTATGGCATTATATTCTTTCTCTACATTAATTAATCCGGTTTTTGTGCGCTTCATCTATTATTTTATAACCAAACAGAACTTTTTGTAAACTGCAGCTCGGAAACCAGCACCAGTTATGCACCATCACCGTGTGATGCCGGCTTAGAATAGCATCATCCCATTTTTACCACGGTCATCGTAAGAGGCGACTAAAGGACTAGAGGGTTTCTTAAATAATAAAATTTTAGGTGACAGGCTGACAAGCTGTAACAAGAGTGATACTCGATTTTTCTAAAACGGCCCTAAAATATTTGTCAGACGTAGCGACCGTTTGTACGGCCGTTAACGCTATGCCTACCCCGCAAGGGATAAAGGCGTGCTATGTGTAATATGTATGTGTAGTAGCAGTTCAGGAAAAAAACGATTCCAAGGAAAAACCAGACAAGCGTTAATTAGACTCGCCCACATCATCCGCATACACATACATACACATATCACGCCAATTATTACGCTACGCTTACGGGGTAGGCAGAGCGTAAAGGGCCGTAAAGACGGATATTTACGCCACGCCTGACATAATATTTGAAGGCCATTTGGAAAATTGAGTATTACCATAGAGACAGGTTGTCAACCCATCACCTAAAATTGCAATATACACCCTCAAGTCCCTACCCATTATCCCATGAATAGCTGGATAGAGTTATCGCTAATACTGAATAAAAAATTATTAACTTTATCAATATCATATTAACGTTAACCAATACTCGTTAATTGTAAGCTCTTAAAATTGTACAGGTAGGTACCTAGCATCACGCGGCAATTCTAAGCCAGCATCACGCGGCAATTCTAAGCCAGCATCACGCGGCAATTCTATGCCAGCATCACGCGGCAATTCTATGCCAGTATCACGCGGAAATTCTAAGCCAGCATCACGCGGCAATTCTAAGCCAGCATCACGCGGAAATTCTAAGCCAGCATCACGCGGCAATTCTAAGCCAGCATCACGCGGCAATTCTAAGCCAGCATCACGCGGCAATTCTAAGCCAGCATCACGCGGAAATTCTATGTGATATGCCGAGTTGTATATCATCACGTTTTGATATGAGGTGAAGATAGGTTTCTCTCTCGTATTTTAGGTCACGTAGTTAAGTAGTATATAAGCGTTAAGGTTCTAGTAATAAAGTATTCAGTGTTACGATATTGAAGTGTTTTAATAGTTCACCCAGTGACCTCCAGCGAGCCTCTGCATGGCAACCGTGACAGCTGATACGGACGCGAACCAGCAAGAAGTCTGTGAGTTTTCTTAACTCCTATAACGTTGGGGTGTTTTAGAGGAGCATATTTTTTTTATATATATTTTGCTGCTGATGCGTATCCAGTGAAGAGGACGCATTTCTTCGACTATATGTTTTTATGTTTGGCGGCGTTTGATTTTATAATGGGAACGCAGCAGTCAAAGGACAATGTTATAGTCAGTCAAACACCAAACATGGCAGCTACGGCGGCGTCAGTTGGAATGGAGCTGTCTGAGATATTGTTGTTAACAATAGTGGTAGCAATAGCCGTTTTTGTGCTGCTCAAAGCATTTAAATATTTTAATGGGCACCTTCTGGAGGAATTGGATCGGCGTGCTGCGCGTCGTACTATTCGCTCCCAACCGGAAAGCGTGTAGGTTTGGGATCTACGTGTCACCTACAATTCTCCGTTCAGGACCGTGAGTGTGTGTGTAACTGTTATTAATGTTTCAGTGAATTAGTGTACTTTTAAGTTAAACCAATAATGTATTGCGGATGGCTAGTTTACAAGGACTTTTAGATGATTTAAAAGAAGTTCGTGATAGTATAATTAGGTTGTCAAAAGATAAACGGGTAACTTCGCAGGGTCAGTCTAAGTTCTTAAAGGCAAAATCAATTAAGGAGAATTTTGATAGTTTGTTTCTAACTTTAAGTAAAAAAGAAGAAGTGGCTGCTGGGGATTTAAATTTACTTATTCAAATTTCAGACAAATTTAAGGCACAGTTCAGGGAAATAGAGTCCTTAGTCAGCACAATGGCGTCTTTTGACTTAAAAACAGCACTAACTCTGCTTCCAGTCATTGATAACAGTGAATCCCAATTAGGCCAACTTATAGACGGGCTAGAATTTTATAAAAGCACTCTTAAACCTGAGGAACACAAAACATTAGTTGATTTTGTGCTAAGAACTAGGTTATCAAGTAGAGCTAAGATAAAATTGAGTAAAACGTATGTTAAAGTTGATGATCTAATAAAAGATATTAAAAAATACTTATTGCCTAAAAAGTCGTATACAGCAATTTTAGCGCGGTTACAGCAATGTAGACAGGGCAACAGAAGTATTACGTCATTCGGTGATGAGGTTGAAAAACTGATGACTGATTTAACGTTGGCCCAGGCTGATGGAAATGAAGAAATAGAAAAGGTCCTAAGTCCACTCAATGAAAAAACAGCGATCAAGCGTTTTGCTGATGGTTTAAATAGTCAGCGAATTGGGACGATTGTTTCTTCGAGGGGTTTGAGTTGTCTTAAGGAGGCAATTATGGTAGCGTTAGAGGAGGATGACGTAATCGCGGGTCCGTCAACTGGTTGCATGAGTTTTGTAGCTGGGGCAAGGCGCTGGCCACAAAATAATTATCATCGCGGTAATAATTATACACGGAACAGTAGTAGGGGTAGCGGCGCGAAAATACCTAATGGGCGTTATGTATCTAGTCAGCAAGGTCAGGGCCGCGCACATTACTCGGACAGAGGTCGTAGTCAGCAAAATAAGCGTAATCAATCTTATCGGCCATTCACGCATAATAGAGTAGTGAACTGTGCGGAAGCACAAATTACGTGCCCGAGTGAAGATGAGTCACAGAGCACGTTTTTTCGAGACCACGAGAAATGATATAGAGATACTTAGTTATGGCAAAGGTAATCACGTAGTTTTTGATAGCTATGATAAGCGGTTATCTTTATTAGTGGACACGGGTGCCAATATTTCAGTTTTAAAGTTAGAATGGTTATCATCATCGTTTGGTAGATTAAAAATAGTGCCAGATAAGCTTAAAATTAAGGGAGTATGTGGAGATTTGGTTTCCGTTGGTTATGTTTATTTAGATTTATGTCTAGATGGTTATAGGTTTTCCCATAAATTTTATGTTTTTGAAGGGTTGCAGTGTAAAAAAGATGGAATCCTGGGGGAAGAATTTCTTTTAAAGTACAAGAGCTCTGTAGATTATGAGAAAAAGGTAGTTAGTTTTCACCATAGCTCAGGTATAAAATTATTTACGCAGTTGTTTCTAGGTCAAGAAAACACAGTGACTATTCCGGGTAGGTGTGAAATTATTAAGTACGTATCGACAGGGTTGAAAGGTGTTTTTGTTATTCAGTCCGAGGTGGTTTCGCCAGGGATATTTGTAGCAGCTGCAGTTGTAGAGGGTGATGGCAGTTCGATTCCAGTGAGATTTTTGAATACGCGGGAAGAAAATGTATCGTTACGGAGTTTTAGTCCAAAAGTAAAGAGTTTATCACAGTATGATGTATGTAGTTTTGATACAGAGTATAGGTTATCTGTTGATAGAGTTAAAGAGTTGTTTGAGCTGCTTAAGTTAGGGTCTTATCTGGAAGAAGATGAGCGAGATTCCATTGAGAAAATATGTGCTAAGTATGCGGATGTTTTTCACATGCCGGGAGATAAATTGTCAGTGACGAATTTATTTGAATATGATATAAAGTTGCAAAATGATGCAACTCCTGTTTATGTAAAGCCATATAGGATACCTCGAGCACAGAAAGAGGAGTTGTCGAGGCAGGTTGGGAAACTGTTGAAAGATGACATAATAGAAGAATGTTCTAGTGAGTGGTCATCTCCTTTGTTACTTTTACCTAAGAAGTTAGACAGTAGTAATGAAAAAAAGTGGAGGATCGTGGTTGATTACAGGCTTTTGAATAAGAAAATAGTGGACGAGAAATTCCCATTGCCGAACATTCAGGAGATAATTGATTCGTTGTCAGGGTGTTTGTATTTTTCTCATTTGGATTTAAGTTCTGGTTATTATCAATTAGGGTTGTCTCCGAGTTGTAGGAAATACACAGCTTTTACAGCAGATAAGCAATACCAGCTAAAGAGGTTACCGATGGGGTTGAAGACTAGTCCAAGTGTATTTTCCAAGCTTATGTCAGTGGCGTTATCGGGATTAAATTACGAAGTTTGTTTTTTGTATTTGGATGATGTAATTGTGTTTGGGAAAAGTCTGCATCAACATAATGTTAATCTAATAAAGGTACTAGATAGGTTTAGGAAAGTCAATTTGAAGTTAAATCCGTGTAAATGTCAGTTTTTACAGAAGGAAATTAACTACTTGGGTCACGTAATAACACCGAGTGGAGTATTGCCAGACGAAGGCAAAATTGTGGTATTACGTAATTATCCTGTTCCTAAAAATGTGGACGAAGTTCGACGCTTTGTAGCTTTTGCAAATTTTTATAGAAAATTTGTAAAAGATTTTGCCCGTGTCGTATTTCCATTGCATAGGTTATGTAGGAAGGATGTAGAATTTCAGTGGTCGGAGGAGTGTGCAAAAGCGTTTGAAACTCTAAAGCTAGCACTCAGTTCACAACCAGTACTTGAGTATCCAAATTTTTCAGAAGAGAACGTCTTCCGGTTACAGACAGATGCTAGTGGAGTAAGTTTGGGAGCCGTTTTATCAAATGGCAATAACAAACCTGTAGCTTATGCTAGTAGACAGTTGAATAAGTCCGAAATGAATTATCCAACAATACATAAGGAGTTGTTAGCTGTAGTATGGGCTGCGAAGCATTTTCGTCCTTATTTATACGGTAGGAAGTTTAGAGTTTTAACAGACCATAGACCATTAGTACATTTATTTAGTATGACGGATCCAAATAGTCGATTGACAAAGTTTAGACTTGCTTTAGAAGAATTTGATTTTGAGATAGAGTATGTGAAGGGATCAGAAAATGTAACAGCGGATGCGTTGTCACGTATTGTTATAACATCGGAAGACTTAAAGGGCTTAAATTCAAATTTTGTGGGAGTTTTAACGCGTTCTATGAAACGGCGTTTGGAAAATACCGGATATGACAGAGCAGTTTGTAAGGAGTTTGATAATTCGCTTTTAGGGTCCGGCCGGCCTAAAGTAGTGGATATTGTTAAAAAGACTCCAAAGGACGTGGAACTAGTAATTTGTTCGAACAAATATTTAAAGTCTATTAAAGTTGTACAACCTTTAAGGGATATTAGTATTTGTAACTCTACATTTTACATAAATCAGGATTCTTTACAAACAGAGGTGCGCCGAGACGCAATGTTCGGGGAGCTGATAAAAGTATGTAAAAATAATAATATAGTAGAGTTAGTATTGATTAAAAATGAGCTCAACAAGAATTATATTAAAATATTAACAAGAGAAGCTTCTAAAAATAATTTGTTTCCACGCTTATGTATTGTAAGTGGTGTTGAGAGGATAACCGACAAGGAAATGATACGGGTGATTCTGAATGATTATCACTTGTTACCTTCTAGTGGTCATGTTGGAATTACTAAAATGGTAAAAAATATAAGGAAAAAATACTACTGGGATAATATGTACAAAGACGTTGCAAGTTATGTAAACCATTGTGCTGATTGCCAAAAACAAAAGTTCACAAGTAGGAATATTAAGGAAGAAATGTGTATAACTTCCACAGCAACCTCTTCCTTTGAGAAAATATTTTTAGATACTGTGGGACCGTTGGAGGTAGATCATAATGGCAATAAGTATATACTTACCTTACAGTGTGAATTGACGAAGTTTGTTGAAGCATTTCCTATTCCAAATAAATCAGCGGATACGGTAGCCAGGGCTTTAGTTGAAAATTTCATCATGAGATATGGAGTTCCGAATATAATTGCAACTGATTGTGGAACAGAATTTATAAATTCCGTTTTAGAAGATGTTTGTAAATTGTTGTCTATTAAGAAAATTAATTCAACACCATATCATCATGAAAGTATAGGGTCTTTGGAAAATTGGCATAAACATTTAGGTTATTATCTAAGAATTCAAACCAAGCAGTCATCAAACTGGAGTTCTTGGATACCGTATTGGTGTTTCGCTTATAACACGTCAGTTCACACGAGTACCAAATATTCTCCATATGAGTTAGTTTTTGGTAAGACCTGTAATTTGCCGAATAATTTATTAAAGACAGTAGAACCGTTATATGTTTATGATAATTATCCTTTAGAATTAAAATATAGATTACAGAAAGCACAGAAAGACGCTAGAGATAATTTGTTAAAGTCAAAAGAAATTAGGAAAATTAGTTATGATAAGGAATTAAATAAGATAAATTATTGTAAAGGAGATTTGATTTTAATTAAAAATGAAAATTATAATAAATTAAATGATTTATATTTAGGTCCATATGTTGTAATCAAAGATTTAGGTGAAAATGTAAAAGTAGTTAAGAATAATAAAGATTATTTAGTGCATAAGAATAGAACTAAAAAATTTAATAGGTAAATGTTTACTGTTAAATGCTATTTTATATTTTCATATTTAGTTAATATTTAAATGTGTTTTTATATGGGGGAATTCTTTTCAGGGGAGGGACGCCTATCCTTTTCAGGGGAGGTGTGATATGCCGAGTTGTATATCATCACGTTTTGATATGAGGTGAAGATAGGTTTCTCTCTCCTATTTTAGGTCACGTAGTTAAGTAGTATATAAGCGTTAAGGTTCTAGTAATAAAGTATTCAGTGTTACGATATTGAAGTGTTTTAATAGTTCACCCAGTGACCTCCAGCGAGCCTCTGCACTAAGCCAGCATCACGCGGCTATTCTAAGCCAGCATCACGCGGCATTTCTAAGCCAGCATCACGCGGAAATTCTAAGCCAGCATCACGCGGCAATTCTAAGCCAGCATCACGCGGCAGTTCTAAGCCAGCATCACGCGGCAATTCTATGGTAGGATCACGTGGCAATTCTAAGCCAGCATCACGCGGCAATTCTAAGCCAGCATCACGCGGCAATTCCATGGTAGGATCACGCGGCAATTCTAAGCTAGCATCACGCGGCAATTCTAAGCCAGCAGCATCAGCGGTAACTACTACATTGCAGTGTTTTATAAAAATGGTATCGATCACATTGCTACATAATAGAATAGCATAGCTTTTTTTTTTTTTTTTTATTAATGATGGGTTTGCTCTTGACTCTAGTCTAGGTCATAGGACAGAGACAGAGTCTAAGATGGAGCGAGCTCACCCAGAAGAAGCCTGTTCACTCTTACTTTGAAGAGATTAGGGTTGTATGCTTTTGGAAACACAGACGCAGGAAGTGAGTTCCACTCTTTAGCAGTGCGCATTATAAATGATGACTGGAAGCGCTTAGTCCGAATTGGTGGAATGGCTACCAGGTACGGATGGCCCTGCGTTCCACCGAGTCAAGAGCGGCAAGTTGGTATTTGGCTGAGCCATCCCAAAGGTGACTGCAATACTCCATGCAGGATCGGACTTGTGCTTTGTAAAGAGTTAAAAGCTGTCCAGGCGTAAAGTATCGCTTCACTCTATTCAGCTCAATACAATAAACAATTATTAACTTTATCAATATCATATTAACGTTAACCAATACTCGTTAATTGTAAGCTCTTAAAATTGTACAGGTAGGTACCTAGCATCACGCGGCAATTCTAAGCCAGCATCACGCGGCAATTCTAAGCCAGCATCACGCGGCAATTCTATGCCAGCATCACGCGGCAATTCCAAGCCAGCATCACGCGGAAATTCTATGCCAGCATCACGCGGCAATTCTAAGCCAGCATCACGCGGCAATTCTAAGCCAGCATCACGCGGAAATTCTAAGCCATAATAGAATAGCATAGCTCAATACAGTGTCGTTATGAATGAAACACTCGACACGGGCACAGAATAATAACTAGTAACTAGACACGGGGAGGAAAACTGTATTCAGTCAATGTTAGTGCATATGACAGAAGAGAGGGGTAAACAAACACCAGCAGCTTTCAGACGCGCCGTCGAACTTGCGGTACCGCGAGTGGTGGCGTTGGCACTTTGTAACTCCATGTGAATGCTCCCAATTATCACAAAGCTTCATAGTCCTAGTAATCCAGCTCTGGGTGTACTTCTATAGTGCAGACAGAGCGAGTATCCGCTTGAGTACACATCAGAACATACTATTTGGTACAAAAAGGCAAGGCCCAAGATTCGAAAGAGTACCAACATAATAATAAAAAATCTTTAAAATTCCCTGAAAAATATACGCTGTTACAAGTTATGTATACGTTTACGATACACGTACAATATACGTTTTTATAATTGTAACAATATATTTTCCAGTCATTTAAAATATTTATATCTTAATTGATGTACAATTTCATATCTTATTCTTTTATTTTAATGGCGGGTTTACAAATATTGGTTTTTAGATTTACTTGAAAACATATGAATCTCCAAAAAAGTTGTTTGAGAACCGAGCAACTCGGTTTTTCGTCTCGTTCTGGGTATCGAACTGTCACATTATGCAATTATGGAAACAAATGACAGCTTTAGATTTTCTTACAGTTTTCTTGTGCATGAAAAGCTACAAGAAAAACTGAAAAAAGGAAGAGACCTGTCACTAACGACACTTATGATAAACAAAAATGACAACAGCGCAAAATGACATCCTGGGGCGTGTCTGAAAGCAGTCTACATGTTGACTGAGAGGTCTGTAAACAAACATAGAGGACTGAATCTGTAAACAGACATAAAGGATCCCGCGAGCTTGTTTGTATAGGATTGTGGATTTGACAGCTGTCTCTTCATTTGTATCATGGATGTAGTGGAAGTAGCATTAAGGTTCGATTTCCGCCATTTGCAAATAACGGTCGCGAATTAGTTTTAATTTTGTTTTTTGTTTTTCAGAGATTAATGTTTAATTAAATAAATAATATACTAAATAAATATCCTTGAAAATTGACACAGCACCATCTAGCCCCTAACTAAGCAAAGTTTGTACTTTGGGAAGTAGATAGCTGATATTAATACATTATATACTTTTTTTTGTAAATAAATACATTTTATACATAGAAACACCCAGACTGAACACAAATATCTGAAAATTACTTAACAAATATTTGTGTCTTGTGGGGATCGAACCCACGACCATTGGCGTAGCAGGCAGTGGTACTATCCGCTACGCCATCGGCCCAGGCTTGGTAAAGGGAACATTAATTAGAAAATTTGAATTGGTTTGGTGGAATTACTATGAATTTCAAGAGAACTTTTAAACTTTTGTATTTTTTTTACTTATTAAATTCAAGTTCACTGTCTTGAACTAATCATAGTCCCACAAGTTTACAAGTAAATGTAAAGTTGTTAAGAATGACGCGTCACTGATATTTTGTAATTTTTAGATCTTAGAAAATTTTTATTAAGTGAATGGGCGAGATGTCAAATAAGCGAATTATGCTTATGTTTGCTTGCGCGTTAATATAACTGTGTACTTAATTGTTTTAGGAATTTTCAATCAATTGTGTCTAGGTAAATTTGATTAAAACAGTACTAATCTAAGATTTAATTACTTCCGATTCTTGGATGTGAAATGTAATACTGTCTCTGCTACAGAGTACATAACAAGAAGATATCGATTGTTTGTCCTAATAGTTTTGAGTTGTTTACCAATTAGATCCACTAATTAGTTACTTTAATTGAGCCTGTCACCAAATACTCCTAGTAAAAAAAATGTGAAGTTTGGTACAGTTGGTTTTACAATTTACGTCGAGTAGTATTTTTTGAAAATATTTTATTGTTTGAGAGTTTTTTTATAATTTTATTTCGTTATATTCCGTTAACACGCCGACTGTACCTTGTTTGTACAAAAATTTGGTAATTTCTCGTGATTCGATTGGTGACAGGTTCAGTAGGTATAAATCAAAGGCCCTCATTAGACCCACTGGGTCTTATTGATTGGTAAACAATATATATTTTTTTTTGTATTTAAGCATTATATTTGTTTGGCTACTCAATGTGAGCAATAAAGTGTTTCAGTCTATCTGACTATTGTTTCCAAAAGAATAAGAAATATAACATGGTAGGCATTTTGCCGTGACCGAGGCTTGAACCTGGGATCTTTGAATTGCCATTTCATCGCTTTCTGAATAATTCTTAATTCCAATTACCTGCATAAAACGAGGTATCAAGATAATTTCTAATAATAAATATCGTGAACAATTCGCACACCGTCCTCTAGTCCCAAACTAAGCTTAGCTTGTATTATGAGAACTAAATAATTGATATTACTACTTACAATTTGTGTGTGTGTATATGTGTGTGGGTGTATGTATGTTTTGTTACCTCTTCACGCTCAAACAAAAGCTTGATCGATTTGGCTGAAATTTAGAACACAGGTAGAGTATAACCTGGAATAACACATAGGCCACTTTTTACCGCAGGAAAACCACTATTACCACGGGAAAATGAGTGGCAGCGGGTGAAACAGCTAAGCGGAAATCTAGTATATACATATTTTACATAGAAAACACCCAGAATAAACATAAATATTCGAAAATTTACTGAACAAATATTTGTGTCGTTGGGGATTGAACCCACGCACGAGGGATGGCGTAGCAGGCAGGGGTACCATTTGCTACAACAACGGACAAGTTAATGTTCCTAATTAATTTACTACGGTCGATGTGGCGCAGTAGTAGTGCGACTGCCTGCGACGCAAAGGTTCGGTTCGACTCTCAGTGGGGAACTCACAAAGTTGATATTTATCATTTTGTGAATTTGTTCCCAGTCTACATACATACATATACCACGCCTTAATCCCTTGCGTGGTAGGCAGAGCGTAAACGGCCGCAAAAAGCGGACATTTACGCCACGTCTGACAAATATTTGATGGTTATTCGGAAAATTGTGTATCTCCATAGTGACAGGTTGTCAACCCATCGCCTAAAATTGCAATACACACCCTCGAGTCCCTTGGTCGCCTCTTACGACTCCCACGGGAAAGAAATGGGGTGAGGCTATTCTAAGCCGGCATCACACGGCAATATTTATCACATTGTGAATTTGTTCCTAATCTACATACATACTTATATCATGCCTTAATCCCTTGCGGGGTAGACAGAGCGTAAAAGGCCGTTTCTTTTTACATTTTACATAAACGCCACGTCTGACCCTCAACCCAATGTCCCTTGTAGCGGAAGCTACAATCTAGCATATTTTCACGTAGGGGAATTTAATCATATCTCAATTCCCTACGTGATTGACATCATACTTTACTTAGGTTTAGTTACTATATAAGCTGAATTACATGTTAATATAATGTGCATTAACTACGGAGACGTCGAGTATTAATTAACGCTACCTCTGACCATTAGTTGGTATAACTGGTGACCCCGCGTTGAACATGGAAGCCTTCAGCGACGGCCGCGTTGGAGTGCTGTCCACCGCCATCTGGAGTCAAGAATCACAGCTTCGCGAGCAGCTACCTACGTCTGCGGTTATTCATCGCAAGTCCCATCGTCAAGACCACGGAATGAACCTGCCCGCTTCCTGGTCACGCTTCGACGGCAACTGCTCATCTCCATAACTCCCGACGCACCGAGGACCTGGAGACAGCATCGGCTCGGCTGTCAGAGTTCGCCCGCTCCAGCCAGAATGCCTGCCGCATCGGACTTTAAGATGACACCGCACCGCAAGACTACACGAACAACTACTACCACGACCCCACACGACGCCAAGCCCTGTCTGATTTCATAACATCTCTCAACGTAACTCCAATGCACCACTTCAGGCAGGAATCCATCCACCCTCCCGAGAAGTAACAAGGAAGAATCAACGCCTACCTACAGGACGCCGCACGCAGCCACAGAAACCGCAAACGCCAACTACGCCGCAACGCCGCGCCGCGCGGCAACTCGCCGCACCGCATCACAACTTGCGTACCGCATCGCGCGCAGCGGACGGCAATATTCCGCGCCACACCGTAACATGCCGCACCGCAGCCTGACAAAATAAATGTATAAGCACTACGGTCGCATCGCTGCACACACAGCAAGCCTAGAAATGGAATAAGGAATATCTACGGGACCTACATAATCGTCGCAAGATGTCATGAAAATATTTATCGTCGCACACGCTCTGCACTTTCCTGACACAGTGCCCCATCCATTCGGATTTGCGTAGTCGGTCGTAATTTGTACGTACCTGCTGAGCTACAGCAAAAGGCGGCCAGTCAGTTGAAACTAAACTCGCCCGATCAGGAGCTTGAGTAATTTACGCTCGTCCATGGCCCAGGACTGGAGCAGCAAAAAACTACGAGGATGCAGCTTTCCCTCAGTTTTGTTTAAAATAATTTGAAGCAACGCGACGCAAGGCAACGATAACAAAAGATCATATGATTTAACAAGGTCAATGTCACCACAACAAGCGAAAATACAAGTCGGCGAAACACGGAGTTACAGCAATCTGCCCGTCAGCACATTCCAACGAAGACGACAGTCGGCAACTAGTCGAATCAGCGGTTCAAGCACGTTTATCAAGCGTTATCAAATCATAGTACTCATTTTTTTCAGATATTATTGTAAATTTCCTGTATTTTTAAGAGTCCATAAAAAAAAATCTTTCTCAAAGGGGGGTGTACTGTAGCGGAAGCTACAATCTAGCATATTTTCACGTAGGGGAATTTAATCATATCTCAATTCCCTACGTGATTGACATCATACTTTACTTAGGTTTAGTTACTATATAAGCTGAATTACATGATAATAAAATGTGCATTAACTACGGAGACGTCGAGTACTAATTACGGCCACCACTAATCATCAGTCGGTATATCCCTCAAATATTTGAGGGACATTCAGAAAATTGAGTATCGCCACAGTGACAGGTTGTCACCCCATCGCCTAAAATTACAATACTTACACATGTGACCCTCGAGTACCTTTGTCGCTTCTTACGACACCCACGGAAAAGAAATGGGGTGATGCTATTCTAAGCTGGTTAGGACATTGCAAAATTGAAAATGAAGATGGTTCCGTGCTTGCTCTATTAATTTCCGCATTCTTTACATAACCATGACAGAGGCTTACCTAATAGTAGACGTTTGAAAAACTCTTGACTCATCGGGTCGTTGGACGACTCTGTGCCCCACACGAAAAGAAAATTATTTTACATCGCTCAATTATTATTTTTCGTGTTGATTTCATAATGGCAGTGGTACAACAAACGTTCGTTTTCCTAACGACTTTCTCCTTTATTGCTATAATTTTGTGATATCGTTAAGCGGAATGCCTCCATTTGTAACTGCTGATATCTTCAACGGTCTTTATATATTGAACGAAGTAGTAATTAGCAAAATAACGGTTATTAATAAAAGCGAAAACGGTCGGCAGTGATTCAATGATCAATAAGAAAGAAATAGGTCCTTGGGGCCCATTAGCTAAAGAATTCATAAACGACCTCTCAGGGAGTCTCATTGGGGCAACGGGAGACCCAAGAACTGGCAGTTATTTAGGCCAAAGAATTAGCTTGGCCATCCAAAGAGGCAATGCTGCCAGCATTTTGGGAACTTTGCCTCGGTGCGCCGCTCTGGGAGAAATATTTTGATTATAGTGTTTTATAGAGTTTGAGATAAAATTTTGTTAATAAATAAACTATGATGTGAAAAGAATAATAATAAGAAAGAATAAAAAACGTTATGAAGTCATGTACCTCTACAGTCGGTTGTAGCATATAAGGTACCAGGGGTACTCCAAAAGAACTGAATTATTTTTGTCCCCAGCAATATTTTTTTCTTGACATGAATATGGTTTTAGTAGAAAATCACTTCTTTTATGAGAATAAGTAAAAAAATATGTATTAACTGGGGAATCTCGGAATAGACATAATTCAGTTATTTTGGAAAACCTTATGTGCTACAACTGTCTGTACTTAAGCATGTACCTACCTACACTCTTTATGCAATAAAGCCCTTTTCCTTTAACAAAACGTTCCAAGCCTTAATAAATGCTATTAACCTTACCTAGCTTCTTACAATACCATTTCTCTTCTTACATCTAAAGAACTTAGGTAACTATTGCAGCAACGTTCTTGTAAAAGATACCTACTATAATTCGGTGCAAATGTAGGGTGAGTTCTACTTGTAAAACTGAACAACTTTTCTTAGTTATATTTTTCCGAAATATGAGATAAATAAAATTGGACCTCCCATCAAAGTGGAATATGTATGGTATAGGTCAATATTTTCTTCATACTTCGACCTATGTTTCTTGTTAACAGTTGTTCAGTTTCACGCGTAGAACTCACCCTAAAATTATTTACACTGAATTTAGTAGGACCTATAAGGTAAATGAAATGAAATGAAAATTAAATTGATTAAATTTAGGATAGTTTAATCACTTATTGACGTCATCATCCGTCATTGTAAATAAAGGAAATTTGTATAACACAATTTTCTTCAATGTCCAGCAGTGGGCTATTATGGCTGTATGTAAACCACACTGAAGGTGACTTCATCAAGCGAAAATTCGTGCTCAGTCGAGTTTGTGATTAGGCTGGATTTCAAACTGATTGTGTGCACTGACAATTAGTGTAACTTGACTTGTGTTGTGGCTTGAACAAAGGCGGTAATAAAAAGTTATTAAAATAAGTCTATTATTTACTTGCCGTGTGATGCCTGCTTAGAATAGCATCACCCCAGTTCTTTCTTTCGCGGGTCGTAAGAGGCGTTTAATTGACTCGAGGATTTCATGTCTTTTTTAATTTTAGGCGACAGGGTGATACAATCGATTTTTCTGAATGACCCTCAAATGTTTGCTAGACGTGGCGCAAAATGTCCGTTTATACGGCCATTTAAGCTCTGCCTATTCCGCAAGGGATAAATGCATGTTAGTGTCAGTAAGTATGTAATAAACGGACCAACTGTTTATTTAGTATTTTCTTTAATAAGTTTATAATGATTCAATGTAAATAAATCTTTTGAATTAAACCTATGTGTTAACTTTTATTTTTTGAAATTTACTTATTATAAATTTGAACATTTATTAAAAATTAGATTTATTTACAATTGAACAATTTATTAAGATTTTATTAGTAAATTTTTACTTACGTCTCTTTAGGCAAGTTCAGTGTGATAGTATCCTGAACGTTCTTCCCGTATTTCATGTATCCGAATATTCCGACGGTTCCGTACAAGCACGCCACGAAGACCATGGTCACGTTGAGGACCCCTGGGCAGCCCAGGAAGTGCTGAGGCGTCTTCATCTCATTCTCAACTGGCATCACTACGTTGATGCCTTCCATCGCGAATATTGCTGTGCTGGAAGAAATATACAGGATGTAAGGGACAGCCCTTCGAATGCTGATAAAGGGTGTATGCAGACCCTATCAACTAGGAACATATGTCAGGAAACGACAAAAATAATTTGACCTCCCATACAAAATTAAGATCAGCTGACTGTAATTAATGTGGAAAGTAAAATATTTCATGTCGTTTCCTGAAATATTTTTCATGGGAAGTTATTCAGTTTCATGGTCTGAATGTACCCTATAAGTATTCGGAGGGCTGTCCTTTACATCCTGTATATACAGATATCACACCTTTATCCCTTGTGGGGAAGGCAGAAAAATATTTTAGGTAAGTAATATGTTGATAATAAATAAGAAAATTGTAGTAATAAAACATTTTAAGTTGTATTCATTTTGGATTTTACAATTCCTACGTTTCGCTCTTTGTTAAATCCAATATAAACACAACTTAAATCAATTTACAATTATTTAAAAATAATGCAAACTTAAGAAAGTATTAAAATTAAAATATTTATATCGGGAACTTACAATAATAACATTTCGTCGGTAAAAATCCGTTTAAATTGTAACTATGAATAGTGTAAACAACCGCAACAGTTTGAAATTTCGTGTAATATTAAAATAGTAGTAGTTAGGTACCTACGTGAAAGATTGGGAACAACTAGGGGCGGGTTATTAAAGTCACTTTGAAGAGATCCAAATTACATAGTTAAATTTAATTACTTTCAGTATAGTGAGTAAATAATAGATATTTGTGGTTAAGTGGTATATTGATTTGATTAAAATAGACTGTGACTCGCCGATTTACCGTGTGGTGCCGGTTTAGAATAGCATCACCCCAATTCTGCTCGTGAGTGACGTAAAAAGTGACAAAGAGATTACTATCTAGGGTATGGGCAGCAGCGTTCCCTGTGAAAGCAACATCTTGCGCTGTACTCGCCAATCCGCCTGCCAAACGTGGTGAGTATGGCAATACCCCCAAATAGGGGGAGGCCCATGTCCAGCAGAGGACTGTTGTGGCTGTTAATGTAATGTAGACTGTGACTCTATAAAATGCTGCTTGGGTCTGATCTAAGTTTTTCTACCATACTTAGGTTTCGTCACATCACATCAGCATGTAGCAGTCCACTGCTGGACACGATCTCCCATTTTCGCCATCCAGTCGCTACAAGCCCCCTCCAAGTCATCGGTCCATCTGGCTGGAAAACGTGCAACTCTAAGCTTCCCAAAGCGTCGCCTCTACTCGAAAACCCGCTTACTATTTGACCAGCCTACTGCCACTTCAGTTTGCTACACTTCCAGACTATGCCTGTGATTTTGGTCTTCTGGCTTGACAATAATCTCATTCCGTTGGTGCAGTTAAGCTCATATGCAGTTAGACAATCAAACTGCCAATGTAAGTTTTATGCGCGCGGCATAAGAACGGTCCAAATTCCAAACTGTCTAACCAAGCCTGATCTTTTGACTGTACCTTATCATCCATACGTTGCCATTCTACCAATTCAGACTAAGCGCTTCCAGTCATCATTTATAATGCGCACTGCTAAGAGTGGAACTCACTACCTGCGTCTGTGTTTACAAACGCATACAACCCTAATCTCTTCAAAGTAAGAGTGAACAGGCTTCTTCTGGGTGAGCTCGCTCCATCTTAGACTCTCTCTCTGTTCTATGACCTAGACTAGAGTCAAGAGCAAACCCAACCCTAATTATAAAAAAAACCTACGTACTCACCTCAAAAATAACGGCCAATTTTTCACCTCCCCAACCAGCTCTACATGGCCGAGATCCGGTTGATCAAAAGTATACCAGCAGGTTATGCCAAATGTGACTAACAGACTTATGTTGGCGACCACGGAGAATGGCACAAGGAACTTCAGGTATCGCACTTGCGTTATTAGTATTAAAGGTAAGAGAAGCATTCCACAGTATGATTCTACTTTGAATTGGTAGTCCGGTGCTAATGTGTCGACAATCTGAAAAATAAGAGAAAAAATGTAGAGGATTTTTTACACATATCACGTCTTAATCCCTTGCGGGGTAGGCAGTGCGTTAACGGCCGTAAAAATACGGTCGCTTTCGCCACGTCTGACAAATATTTGTGGTAAGGATAATGTTACACTGAACTTGCCTAAAGAGACGGAAGTAGGAAAGTAAAATTTTTGTTAATAACAAATACATAAATATAGTCTTTCTTTATACCTTGTGGAGTGGGCAAACCATAAACGGCCGTAAAAAACGGATATTTACGCCTCATCTGACAAACATTTGAGGGTCATTCGGAAAAATCATGTATCACCATAGTGACAGGTTGTCAGCCCGTTGCCTAAAATTATGATACACATGGAACCCTCGAGTCCATTAATTATCTCTTATTATGGGGTGATGCTATTCCAAGCCACGATCGTACAGTCACACGGTATTTTTGTTTTCTGACTTGAAATAGCTAGGTGATTCGAGCGATTTATTTTCTTTAGGCACTAGTATAACTGAGTAAAACCTACCCACCTGACTATTGTCACAGAATATATAATAGTACTAACGTACAGAAGAATCACTCCCTAAGAAATTACATGTTTAGGTATAAATTAATACCTACGCTCGGTGTACCCAACCGCTCACAAACAAAATTGAAACTTATGAACGCGCGCGAACGCTCAATCTCCCTTGCGCATCGCAGTTTTATGACTGAGCCGCCGGCGAACTCCAAGGGTTGTAACTTGTCATCATGTTATTCGTGCACGAAGATTTTTTGTTATTGATTTTGCTATAATATCTTATTTGTTCACTTAATCTACGAAAGGAATTGTAAGATTTGTAAATATTTATAAACCTAAACGAAATTATTAATGACTACTGTTTATATAGAAAAACAATTAATTATTCTTGTGTCTAACTGTTCTTTGTATCGAGTGGGACACCGAGTCGACGACTCGATCGATTTTTTAACGAATAAACGTACTAAAACACAGAAAAAAATCAAGTAAGTGTGCGCGCGAGCAGCACGTGCGTGCGAACAGTGCGGCGGCTAGCGGCACACTGGCGGTCTGGCGACGACAAGTGACAACCCGCGGAGATTAGTCCCCGTAGGGAACCCGCCGGCGGAACATACCTAAACCGTGGAGTGAGACCCCCCTGCTATTGTGTAGGGGGTTCAAACAGCTATTACACTTAGCCGGCCCTATCTTCACATATGTTTTACATTGCTGGTTATCTTGGGTTTGTTGTAATGTCGTCCATATAAAATCTAGCATGTATACCAAATTGGGAGTAAGGACATGGTAAATGTACTAGGAGCTTCACATAGCCGTGTGATGCCGGCCTAGAATAGCATCACCCTATTTCTTAACCATGGGTGTCGTAAGAGGCGACTACGCGGGACTCGAGGGTTAGATGTGTATTGCAATTTTAAACGATGGGCTGACAACCTGTCACTATAGTAATACACAGTTATCTGATTGACCCTCAAACTTTTGTCAGACGTGGTGTTAGTATCCGTTTTACGGCCGTCAACGCTTTGCCTACCCTGTAAGGGATATAGGCGTGATTTATTTATGTATGTATGTAACTTCACATATAGAGGTAATTTTGGCCCAGTCTCGTATTTTGGTCGATGCTATTAGGCTTAGGAGTTGTTCTGAGAAGATGGGCTCAGCTGAGTTGTGTATGTTGTACTATTAGCAGCATCGTTTTAGTTTCATATGTGGATGCTTCTGATTAGACTGTTTGAACTCGTACTATTTTTGCAAATTGGTGCTGTTAGCACTCCTCCAAAATAACATACATACATTCATACATACACATATCACGCCTATAATCCCTTAGAGGGTAGGCAGCTAGAGCCAAACCGGCCGCAAAAAACGGATATTTACGCCACGCCTGACAAATATTTGAGGGTCATTCGGAAAATTGTGTTTCGCCATAGTAGCTGGTTGCCAGCCCATCGCCTTAAATTGCAATACACATCCTCGATCAATTTAGTACGTATAATTTTAGAAATGGGTAACTCGAAGTTCAGTTTATAGTATCTTACCTACGTAATGTCTCCGCAGATAATTTTCCTGCTCGGCAAGAAATTATTGAGATAAAAGATTAATCTACCGTGTAATCTCATTAATAATTTATTTTCTACTAGGTGGTGCCCGTGACTTTGTTCGCGTGGCGTGAATTTAAGATTACTTAGATTTAATTAATTTATATTTTCCTATCACATTGATGATGATTGATGCAATAAGCATCATCTCATACTTCATTTATTTATTTTTCTGTGATTTCTGCTAGCCTCCCGAAATCCCCCGTGTTGCTGGTAAAGAAGTAGATAATATTTTTCATAGTTTTTCATTTTTCTGTGAGCCAAAGCCTTCTTCAACTCACCAATAGATTTTTTTTTTTATTAATGATGGGTTTGCTCTTGACTCTAGTCTAGGTCATAGGACAGAGACAGAGTCTAAGATGGAGCGAGCTCACCCAAAAGAAGCCTGTTCACTCTTACTTTGAAGACATTAGGGTTGTATGCGTTTGGAAACACAGACGCAGGAAGTGAGTTCCACTCTTTAGCAGTGCGCATTATAAATGATGACTGGAAGCGCTTAGTCCGAATTGGCGGAATGGCAACCAGGTACGGATGGTATCCGGCGGTGCGTCTGGATGTCCGATGGTAGAAGGGAGCTGGTGGAACAAGGTCGTGAAGCTCTTGAGCACACTCTCCGAAGTACAATCTATAGTTAATGCTACTAATACTTTCAAAGCAGTTGTTCACTTTTCTTTTTCTGTGAGGAGGGCAGGAACTACTTAAACCTCCCGATCTCGACCGTTGATGCTGGTATTTACTTCCGAAACAGTTGCTCACTTTTTTCTAAACAATATTGTTTCATACAAATATTTGTCGTTCTCCGCCCCTTAAGTTGAAGCGTGTTTTTTTATTTATGATGTTACACCGGCCTGTTGCCAACACAAAACTTCTGTTACGTATAGTTTCGCTGGGATTCAATTGGTCTTAATATTCGTTTAATAATTTTTCCCATGAGAATGCATGATTTCCCTGCAGTAAATAGTAGCTTTTATATTAAGTTAGCTTGGTTACATCAAAAAATGTTTTATTCAAATCCGCAGTTCAATTAGCGAGCATAAACATACATATTAACAGACAAACAGATAAACATACAACAATTTAAAAAAAAGTTTTTTTTTTGGTTCTATTGCGTTTAAAAAGTGTTAGCTTTTTTGCATTTATTTGCCACTAGCTATTACCCGCGGCTTTGCCCGCGTACTCATGAAAACTATGCTATGTGTTAATCCATGTTACCTTCTTTAAGTGCCAAATTGCAGTACAATCGGTTCAGTAGTTATTGCGCGAAGAAGTAAGAAACAAACATACAAACTTTCACATTTATAATATTAGTGGGTTGTACATACAGCGACCTGTTATATTTTTGTACATCACTACATAGTATAAAATCAAGTTGCTTCCCGTTTGGTGTCTCCTTATATCTTTAGAATTACCCAACGGATTTTGATGCGATTTCTTTTATTAGATAGAGTAACTTGAGAGGAAGGTTTATAAGTATAATTTATTCCGGAAAATTGTCACATTCCCACGGGAAACCGGGTAGCCCAACTGGTAGTAAACTTTTGACCAAACAAACTTTCACATTTATAATATTAGTGGGTTGTACATACAGCGACCTGTTATATTTTTGTACATTTATGTATAAATAGAAGTTCACTGAGTGCGATGTCGCATATCCGAACCATCCAAATTGATTGGTATTGTAAGCATGAATAAACACGCTGTAATTTTGTATAAATATTAATAAAGCAATAATTAAACCGACTTTTCATCGCATAATTTTGCATTAACATCGAATTCAGAGTTGGCCTGTGTTATAAAAGTAATGAACCAATTTTGATGACATTATTTGGGGATGTCACTTACATAATACAAATTTTTTGAAAATTTGTATGAGGATTTTTCTAAATCTGGCATCACTGCATAAGACCTTTTTCGGAATGTATTATCTTATTATTTTATTTACATTTAAGAGTGAAAGTCTTGTCGGTGAAGTATCTTCAATTCCTCCTTTTTTGGACAAATATTTGTGAGGTGGTCTCACCTACTTGCCTTCCGCAGTTCATGTAATATCTATACTTCCATAAAAACCTTTCTGTAGTCTTTCAATCGCGCCCGTAGGTCCCCCCGCGTTTGTTTGTGTTCGTTTGTTATTTAGGGTTTCTCGCGGGTACGTAAGAGGTATCTAAGCGACTTAAGGGTTGCATGTATATTACAATTTAAGGCGAAATCTGTCACGATAGTGATTCACGATTTTCTGAAAATGCCTCCAAATATTTGTTAGACATGGCTGTAGCGACCGTTTTTATGGCCGTTCACGCTGTGCCTTCGCCGCAAGGGATTAAGGCGAGATGCACACACATCAGCCAGACTATTGCAGTCCTCTGCTGGACGTAGGCCTCTCCCTACGATGGGTACACCGTAAAGATAATATCTTCAATAGCTAGGCTCCTTTTTTGGGAGTGAAATTCTACGCTTGACAGGTAGGTAAGCGAGCCTAGTACAAGATGTTATGTTATTTACAGGGAACGCTACACTTTTACCTACCATGGGAAGAAGAATCAGGATAGTGCTACTCTGGACTGCTTACATATTTAGTATTAGCTACTGCCCGATGTACTATACTGTCAGAGTTTTTCAACCGCCTACTATTAGTAGGCCTCTGACAAGGTCGTGTAATAGACAGCAACCGAGACCGACGGCTTAATGTCCTATCCTTTCTTTTCGGACAATAAAGTGGTTTAGCCTGCAATGTCTTAACCAGACTGGGAACAAATACACAAATTGTAAATATTAACTTTGTGAGTGGCCGGTCGGGAATCAAACTCGGAACCTTTGCGTCCCAGACAGTCGCCTTACCACTGCGCCATATATAACACAAGTAATGATGTTAACCTTTCGAAAGTTCGAGCAATCAGTTCAAAAGGACACCTTACCTTCGGTTGGTAACACGGTAAATCAAGATTGATTGAAGACTAGCGAACTTATTGCCCGAAAAGAAAGATGGTTCCGTGCTTCGGAGGGTATGTTAAGCCGTTGATCCCGGTTACTGTCTATTACTTTGATGTTAGTCGTTACACAACTATGTCAGAGGCGGTTGACACAAGGGTTCACCGGGTCGTTGGTGGGACACTCACAAAGTTGATATTTATCATTTTGTGAATTTGTTCCCGGTCTGGTTAGGACATTGCAGTGATTGCAGGGTGAACCAACTGATTGTCCGAAAATAAATGGTTCCGTGCTTCGGAGGGCACGTTAAGCCGTCGGTCCCGGTTGCTGTCTATCATTACTTAGACGGCCGTCATAACACAATCATGTCAGAGGCCTACTAGTGGTAGTAGGCGGTTGAAAAAGTCTGACACCAGGGTTCAGCGGGTCGTTAGACGACTCGGTTTCCCACTCGAAAAAAAGAAGAAGCGAACTTACGTCTTTGATAGATGAAGCGATGAATACAACATACACACTGGTGCCGCCCAAGCAAACGCCAGCCATCGCGTAGTCCGCGAAATGCCTGAAAATAATATTTCATAACGTAACATAACATTACACAAAAACGGTGTATATGGGTCAGCCCTTCGAATTTTGATAGGGTGCATTCAGACAATATATTCCCCTAAAAACATATGTTAAAAAACGACAAAAGAAACAAACTTCCATTTTAAATCACAATATGCTGACTGCAGTTACTATGGGAAGTTGTTCAGTTTTATGGTCTGAGCGGTCTTTAAGTATTCGGAGGGCTGTCCCTTACGCCCTGTGGTGCCCTAATTTAATGCATGTCTCCTAAAATACGGTGCAAATAAATATTTCAGATTTTAGCGTACCGTGCGGTCTAGGGCATGTAAAATCGGAAGGTTCCCAAAACCAGTTTTGAGTTCCGATATTTGAGCTCAATTCCAGAGTTCCGGTTTTGGTAAGTTATGATATAGAATGTCTTTTCTAATATTATTATATTAGATAAAAAAAAAATCTAATATTATGACGTTACTATACACAATTTAGGATAGCGTAAAAATAGAAACTTTAAATTGTTTCAATGTTAAATCAATCCAGCTGTAAAACGATGAATGAGCTTTTTTGGACACTGATTGAAACCCAATCTCGTATTTTATTAATTACCCTGGACACAACCCTATTACGTATGCGAAAGTCTACACCGACTGGTCTAACCACTCGTATTACTTGGTTCATGTCATGTGCGTGTGTGAATGTATGGTATGAGTCACCAAAATGTAAAAATGTGTTATTTGATATTAAAATGTATACTCATTGATTTAATTTTGTTACTTAACTATTCTTACTGACTTACTTTCTATGAAATAAAATATTTGAGAACACCCATTTTTGACTAGGGGTAAGACAAAAGCCAGCAGTGTGCTGTGCCTACACCCATTTCAGCCCATCACTACATTGTATAAAATAAAGTCGCTTCCCGTTTGGTGTCTCCTTATATCTTTAGAAGTACCCAACGGATTTTGATGCGGTTTTTTTTATTAGATAGAGTAACTTGAGAGGAAGGTTTACAAGTATAATTTATTCCGGGAAATTATCACATTCCCATGAGAAAACGGGTAGCCCAACTGGTAGTAAACTTTTAACCCCCTTTTGACACCTTTAAGGATTAAAATTTCAAAAATGCTGAAACACGTATTTAATTATTTTAAGTTATGAGTCTAATCAGAAATTTTGAAACAGATCACATTTAAGATAAAAAACTTTCATACAAACTTTTAACCCCCTTTTCACCTATTTAAAGGTTAAAATTTCAAAAATGCTGAAACACGTGTTTAATTATTTTTAGTTATTAGTCTAACCACAAATTTTGAAACAGATCACATTCATTAAAAAAAACGAACTTTCATACAAACTTTTAACCCCCGTTTGACCCTATTAAGGGCGAAAATTTCAAATATGCTGAAACACGTGTTTAATTATTTTAAGTCATAAGTTTAAGGCTGCCCGCAAACGTCCGATCATCGGTGACCGATTTTTTGTAGGAGTAAAATGGAACGTATTGATTGCAATGGTGTAACGCCCACATCCTACAAATAGTCGGTCAGAAATAAAATCGGTGCATCCCGACCGATCCGATTGTCGGTCAAAAATGGAACACTCGGAAATGTATACGTTAACGCACACTACTCACCATCAGTCGGCCGTCCATGACGTGCTACTCCCTCGAAACTAACAGACAAAGTGACGGACGTGTGCTTTGAGTCGGTCACAAAATCGGTCTTAAGAATCGGAGGAAAAATCTGCCCGATTATCGGTCCTATAAAAAGTCTGACGTGTGCGGGCAGCCTAATTAGATACTAATTTTGAAACGGATCACACTTAAGACAACGAACTTTCATACAAACTTTTAACCCCCTTTTCATCCCTTGGGAGATTAAAAAAACCGGAATTTAAAGTAAAGTCGCTTCCCACGTCTGTCCCTGTCTGTTTGTTTGTTTGTATGCTTAAATCTTCAAAACCACTTAACAGATCTGGATGAAGTTTTTTTTAAAGATAGAGTGATTCAAGAGGAAGGTTTTTATGTATGATTCATGTCGGGAGAAGGTCTGTTTCCCGTGGGAAATCAGTTAGCAGCGGGTGAAACCGCTGGGCGGGCCGCTAGTATTGTATATTTGTACTGAATTTATTGATTGTTGTGCCTAAGATGTGATGCGAAATAAATATATTTGTATTTGTATTTAATGTATTTGTGTAGTAGAACGGCGGCTAACTGATCCGTGGCAGAGGCCTTCGAATGCGAAGTTATTTCAAAAATATAGCCCCTGCTTTAGTGATATGATAGCTCTTATATATGCCAGAATTCGTAATACATTTTATTAGAAATAATTCCTATCTGTCTGTCTGCCCTTCTGCCCTACTCTAGGCCTTATTATAATTAGTCCAACTTGTCTTGAAAAGTGATACCTACTTTCACGCGGATGAAATAACAGAAGCCCCGTCGTCGTGTCTGGTAAGAATTTCTCACAGCTTTCTTTTATTTAAATTGTCTATAGCACTAGGAGTACATGACTGGCCCGATGGCGTTGTGGATAGTACGCCTGCCTGCTACGCCGAGAGTCGTGGGTTCGATCCCCACACAGCACAAGTATTAGTAAGTTATCTTTCAAATGTCTGGGTGTTTTATGTATTGTATGAACTTATTTACAAAAAAAATATTTATGTTTTATATCAGCTACCTATCTAGTTTCCATAGTACAAGCTTTGCTTAGTTGGGAGCTATATGGCGCTGTATGAAATGTCCAAGATATTTATTTAGAAATAAAATAAAGTATGTGGCTTGTACAATTATTAATTCCGTGGTCGTGGGAGGTTAGGTGCCAAATTGGCAAAGGGAGGAGCGCTATTACTCTTATTACTGTCTATTTCAGCTTCAGTTCAAGTCTCAAAGCATCATAGCAACTCATTTACAAAGCGAACTCAACCGTAAACATTTTCATTACTATAACTACTGACACCAGGGTTCATCGGGTCGTTGGACGACTCGGTGTCCCACACGAAAAGAGAGAGAGAGAGAGAGAGACTATAACTCGGCAAGCTGTGACGCGCTGCGGCAAAATATTATAAATTACGAAAGAAAATTATTACCTATATTGTGAAAGTTCGTGGTCTGAAAGTGGTTCGAAAACCCAGTTGCGTCCCCAAACGGACGAAATATCACAGGCTGGACATGCTAGTGCTAGTTATCTGTAAACCAAAGTATCAATTCGCGGCTATAACTAACTACAAAGATTATTTAAAATCAATAAAACCTTGTAATCCAGTGTGATGCCGAGTTAGAATAGCATCACTCCATTTCTGACCTATGGGTATCGTAAGAGGCTCGAGGGTTAGATGTGTATTGCAGTTATAGGCGATAGGCTGACAACCTGTTACTACAGTGTTACACAGTTATCTTATTGACCCTCAAACTTTTGTCAGACGTGGTTTTAATATCCGTTTCACGATGGTTAACGCTCTGCCTACCCTGTAAGGGATATATGCGTGATTTATGTACCTATGTAGGTATGTAAAACGGTAATGTAAAAGGTAAGTTTTATTCATTCTGATTAATCTTAGTAGGTAGTTTATTGCAGCGAATTGATACTTTAGTTTACAGACGACTAGCGTGTCCAACCAGAGATTTTTTCCCTGTTCTGGGGCGCCACTGGGCTCTCAAACCACTTAAAGACCACAAACTTTCATACAAACCCTTTTTTATCCCTCAAATTTCATGTTTCTTGCATTAGAAGTTAAGGCTGTGCTTTAATGAATGAGTCAGTCAGTAAGTCAGTGAGGACATTTGGTTTTATAAGTATAGTTAATAATAAATAATTAAAAAAAAACACATTAAATTTCTCACAAATAAGTAGGTCCAATCCGTCTAGCATGGAATGAAAAACGCAGAGAGTCTGTCAGCCCAATAGCAAACCGTAATTTGTGCCAGTAGCGTGTATGGAAGCAGCCGTATGAGTAAAAAAGAAACGAAAATCGTGGTCTCATCAATACTTAGAGCCATCGTCAGCCAACCAAGCATCTATCGATGCACCCAAGGCCCAGCTAATGCGATACTTGTCACATTTTTTAGACCAGAAATTATAAGTGCGTCAACACATGCGCAATAATTTCGGCGGCCCTATACATATGGCCATCCCAATTAGCCATAAGCGACAGCTGTCAGATTTGTGCTAATGCTATGGCAGAGGATCCTTTTTTTGTTGACATCTCTTTTAGTATAGAACTGGCAGCTGTCAAATATGACTTATTGGGATGGCCTTACTTACCTACTTACTAATTCATTGGGCGTTCCAATAAGGCTCGAAAATAAAAAGTCTTCTCCGCAAATAAATATTTCCGGTTTCTTCGCAAAGGTCTATTAAAATTTCTCCGTAAAATTTCATTCATAATTTTCTTCTGCAAGCCTATTAAAAACACTCCGTATTTTAAAAACGTTTTTAAACCCTACTTAAAAATAAACGCTTCCAAGTAGTTCTTCACTTTACTTGTCTGATTTGAATATAAAAAGATGTGAAAATATTGCGTACTTACTATGCTTTTAGTTAAGGTTAGGTAACTTTAAAACAAACCTAGGCCCGTACCTAGGCTACTTTTATCAGTCGAACGTGACGGTCTGAAGCACCTGATGTAGACCACCAGGAGCCAAGCTTAACTATGAGAGATACGGAAATGAAAAGTTGATACGCATGTAAAGCCACTTTTGCTGCAATACAGACATTTTGGATCTGGAGAACATGATGTACACCAAAAAGGCCCTGCTAAACTACATGAGAAGTGGATCCATAGTAAAAGCTTTTAAGTATGATGGGTTTCTTGTGCTAGCACATAGACCAAGAAAGTCTGGAGTACCTGATGTGAAACACCAGGAGCCTAGTTAAACATATACAGGGTTTAAGGAAAAGTACTGCGTTCCTTTAAAGGAATGAATCAGCCCATGAAACTGAAAAACTTTCCCCAAGAAACATAGGTCGAAATATGAAAAAAAATAAGACATCGCATACAAAATGAAGCAGCCGACCAAGTCTGGTTGTATGTGAGGTCTATTTTTTTAATATATTTGTCTTTGCTCCTTGAGGAAAGTTTTTCAGTTTCATGGGCTGGTTTATCCCTTAAAAGGAACGCAGTTCTTTTCCTTACACGCTGTATAAAAAATCGCTCAGTAGCAAAAGTTGTTCAGTACCTTCGGGTCGGAACAAGAAGGAAGACCGTGTTGCTCGAAGTTCAGAACAATGGACCCCTTCTGCCTTCGAGCAACACGGTCTTCCGTCTCGTTTCGACCTGGGAAGGCCGTCGTTGCTCGAAGCCTTCTGCCACAAAGTAAGTATTGGCGGCTGCGCGCCGAATACAGAGAGCTCACTTCAAGCAAACGTCACGAAACTTGCACAATTTGACACGCCGCCGTTTACAAGGAAATCCAAACCAATCCAAACACACTTGTAGTCGAGTGTCAACCGCGTTTGGTGCGGACATGCAAAATGGCTTCACGCAAATATAAATTGGTAATAAAGAGGTTTATTAGTATACGATGTGATTTATACAATGTTCCTATAATAGTTTGTACCAACTTAAATAAAAACTTGCTTTCATAAAAGAACAAACAAGATAACTCTAATCAGTATATTTTTTATAATGTGATTTGAGTTTCTACTTAAATAAAGGCTAAAAACAATTTTTCATTTTTGATGTACGGTCGGATTCATAAGTGGAGTCATAGTTAGACCACTTGACAGATTGCAATACGGGTTATTGTCCTCTGTACTTACTTAACTAACTTACGCACACACGTAAGATTATCGACTGTAAGTAGAAAAGTCCACCTTAAGGCGTAGCATTAAAACTTAAACAGATTACCACCTATAAGCGACATCTATGTTATCTTTGAAATAATTACTCGGTGATAGCCTATTCGCCACCACATCACCACAAAGTATACATCACACTGGTTTGTCTAAAACTGTATTATAGTTATCCTTATTCGTTCACTTGTAGTAAAGCAATAGATTACATATCTTTATTTCGTTGTATTGATCACAAGCTACCGTAGCTTAGCGGTAATAGTTCTTACCTTCTACTCAGAACGGAACCGGGTTCGCATCCGATCTCTGTATGTTGAATAATGTTTTTTTATATGTTTTTACCATATTTTCTCCAGTAATAATTATTTATTTTATATAATATTTTTCTATATATTCATCTATGTATTATATCTATAAATGTTTATTGTAAATTATGTATCAAAATATTATATCTAAAAACATAAACCTATAATATTGTAATAAAACAAAAAGTAAGGTAAGAAATTATTTTATTGGTAGGTATGGTATTACTTTATGTAAATAACATTATGACATGAATGAGAACTTTTGGTAACCATAAGATACGAGTATGTAAAACTACATAAAATACTTGTTGTCGTAATACTTAGTTTATAGTTTTGTTTGAATGATAAAACACAATATTATGTTAAACGATATTAAGTGTTCATTAGCTGAAACATCGATAGGTAATTATTTATAAGATCATAGGAATGATCCACATCTTGGATTGAATCTTTCAATAATGTTATTTAAGTAATAATGTCGTTAGTAATTATTTTATTGTTCTATGTTTAACGATGATGCACTTTCCTCGGAAGTAAAAGTAATTGTAATAATAATAAATCAGTTATTTGCCTACATCTCAAGGTTTAAGCTTAAGTACTCGTTTTCGTAATGAAAAGATATTGAAGCAAGGCCTTAAGATAACTGACTAATAATGATCAATCTTATATAAATATATATCGATGTTTTAGCATAATTTAATTGCTAATGTAATGCTCCACAAATACCTACTGCAATAGTAGGCGGGTAAGCAGGTAAACAGAGGTTGAGTGAGCAACGATTTATCGGGCCCGCTTCGGCATACATTGCTGATTATTTTGTGTATATTCATATATTATAATGAAATACACAAGATAATCAGCAATGTATGCTAGATCAGGTCTGATTGGAATCTTAAGTAAAAATCGCCGCTTACATAATTAGTATTTGGTGTTACCTCCGCTGCTTTCAACAACACTTAATAGACTCGACCAAATAAGTGCATATATCTGTTCCTCTGGTACTCTCCCACACTCCCAGGCAGTGAGCCTCTAAAGCTTCTGTAGTTCTTTCATTGCGCATGTCCCACCTTTGCACCATTAAACCCCATAAATTCTCTATGGGATTTAAGTCCGGAGATTTTGCTGGCCAACAAATAACTTGGATATCTGGGTGCTGGCTAAACCAATTATACACCACGGCAGCTCGATGCACTTTCAATTTATCCTGGACAAATGCAAAACGAGGAACTTCACTAGCAGGATAAACAGTTAAACATTTCGCACCGTCGTCGGTAGCAGGCTTTCCTGTAGCATAGCAACATAATTAGCGGCAGTTGCACGCCCTGTTTCTTGTGCTACTAATTCGCCTGGACCAGCGGCAGAACCATTTTCTTCATATTGTTACACCATCATCCTCCGCTGTGAATCATTAATAAGACGAGTCGAGTTTTTACGCTACCTTCCTCTTCAAAACGTGTAACCCAACGTTTAACAGTCTTCCACTAAAACAAAGTAGCATTATTAATAAAAAAGTTTATACTAATCGGTTCACAGCTACCAACATACTATGAGTCAAAGATTTTAATATTTAAAATACAATTGTAATGAAATAAAACTATACTTACGGCCAGACCAGTCTGAGTAGCAATTTGAGTTAAATTAAATCCAATATCATGCAGCGCCACAGATAATTGCAGCGCAACAATACGCTGCTTATCCTGCAAACTGATAATAGTATGCATTTCGAAGAAATAAACACTGAAGTTTAATAAATAAACTTAGGTTAAAAAAAATCACTTAGCACACGCACTATCTCGCAAACGATCTAGCAACAACTAAAATGTAATTTAAAATTTACTAAATTTTGCTTCATTTGATAAAATAAAAACTACAACGAAGATATCGGGATTCGATCCATTGTCTCCACAATAACGGTCAAGAATTTGCTTGACCGCGCTACTGACCAAGCTACCGAAGCTAATGATTCATGTAGTGAAATAGTCAATACTACTCAGCCTATTATACAATGGTAGTTCGTCAAATAATAGTATGTTATACGTCATTTGTGTCATTGTGTGAGTGTCGCCGCGGGTGCGAGCGACTTGTTTTCTGAGGTTTGTGTTAACTATGACTCCACTTTTGAATGCGACCGTACATACATACACATATCACGTCTATTATCCCTTGCGGGGTAGGCAGAGCGTAAACGGCTGTAAAAACGGATATTTACGCCACGTCTGACAAAAATTTGAGGGTCATTCGCATCGAATTGTGTATCGCCATAGTGACAGGTTGTCAGCCCATCGCCTAAAATTGCAATACACACCCTAAAGTCCTTTAGTTGCCTTTTACGACTCCCACGGGAAAGAAATGGGGTGATGCTATTCTAAGCCGGCATCACACGGCACTTCATTTTTCATGTATGTTTTAATATACCTAAATATTACTACTTACTGTTCAGTTCATCAACCTAATATGATTATAAAACCTGCTGAACCGAATTCATAGAAAAGAAGGTCAATTTGTCGATTGTCATGTCTGTGTTTCACGTCTGTGTCACTCAGTCCGCCACCGCCGGCCAGGATCGTCACCATGCCAGCCAAAAATGTCTCAACAGCCCCAGAGCAGATATCTACCTACTCGTCATTCCCCATTTCATAATAATTGTGCTATGTAGGTAGTTTATGTAATGTAAATACAGGGAGTAACAGAAAGGGTATATCAAGCCGAAAAGAGGTCAAAGTGGGGAAGTGGGGAAAGTTGTTCAGTTTCATGAGCACCTTTCGGCTTGATATACCCTTTCTGTTACATCCTGTATGTTTAGGTACCTACTCCATTGAATAAAATCGGTAAGAAAACTGTGGCAGCCCTTGCCGAAAGCGGAAATAATTGAAAAAAGGCCTGAGTGATCCTTCTGTACATTCTCTATTTTGTGACCATGAGCCCGGCAACACTATACGAGATATGGAAATGACTATGCAGCATTTTTTTAGCATATTAGACCTTTTCTATTGATAAATAAGAACCGAGGATGGTTTTGCGGAATTCAGAGGACTAAGCTTACTTAAGAGAGATGCGTAAATACTTTTTCTATGGAATGGGTCGACGAACTGTGTTGGGTGCAGCGGTTTCATGAACTGTGTTTTCAGACCTTGTTTTGCTACCAGGGTATGTAAATTGCGTTGCGTTGTGGTATAAAAGAAGACGTAGTGACTGGTGTAGAAAAGGGTATGCTTAGATGGTTTGGACAGGTGTATATGGCAAGTGTGGATGGGAACGTCGGAAGGGGAAGACCTCGACGAACGTACCTCGATCAAATCGGGGACGTGCTAAAGAAAGGTCTATTATTATCTAAATTTTTAAATGATAGTGCACGCCTTATCTGCCTCACTTTATGAGATCTCACTGCCCAAGGTCTGCTGGAAGAGATTTCTTTTTAGAAATAAGTAGACCTGTTGTGAATTGTTTCATATATGTATGTGTCCTATGTTTTTATTGTGTGCAATAAATGGTTTAATAATAAGGTCAGGTCAAGAGTACCCTAAACCGACGAGCATGCATGAAGAGATTAATAAATGTAGAGTAGGGGAAAGAAGTATGCCAGGATTGTAGTAAGTGAAAGGAAGTAGTCTCTGCCTACCCCTCCGGGAAAGAGGCGTGATTTATGTATGTATGTATGTATGCATGTAAATTAACGGTAGCTGGTTTGAAAATAGAATTTTTAAGTGCTAACTGTTGTATATCAGTTACCTGAAATTGGCGAAACAAAGTTCGCGCGTATCTGCATTGTGTACGTATGATTCTACTAATATTATAAATGCAAAAGTTTGTATCTTTGTTTGTTTGTTATTTCTTCACGCAAAAACTGCTGAACCGATTGTAATTAAATTTGGCACACATATAGAAGGTAGCATGGATTAACACATAGAATAGTTTTTATGAGTAGGCGGGCAACGCCGCGGGAAACAGCTAGTAATTTATATATCTGCTGTCATTGACTGCTGCTCTATCAAACTTCAATATTAGGAATAGGGAGTTTTTTAACACCTCCTTAGTCGCTGGTTAGATGGCACTGTACTTGGTACGTTAACGTAAAAAACGGAACGACCCATAATTTTTTTTTTTTTTTTTTTTGGTTGTATAAGATCGTAAAACGAAACGTTACTTATCATACATCACTCGCGTTACAAATATAATTACTTTCATGGGTTTACCTACATATTAAAAAAACTAACGTACAAACATAACAGAATATTAATAAATAACAAAGCGCGTAAAATTAGGAGAGATTCGGGAAGAACAGTAAGATTTTTTCGTGCCTTTGGGCTTTGGCATCTAGCAACATAGTCAATTCAACGCCATCTACAGAGTTCTTGGAATACTATTATTTTTTATTCTCACAAAGAAATTTCCCTATTACAACGACACATTTTATGATACAACAGGCACACCTGAAGCGTAAATACTTTAGGAGATATTGAGAAGTGCCTTATCTGAGTGCGACATGTTGAGCAAAATTCTCAAATAATGTTCAAGCCGTATGACAGCATCTATTCTATGAGTCGATACGTTTCTAAAATGTGTTTCTACTTTTCTTTATTACAACACCTAAAATCTTACTTTAAGAATAAATCAAAAACAGGAAAGTTTGTTTTTCGGAGTTGCCTTGGCTGTTTTTGATTGTCAGGGAAAAAAATGTTTCTTGATATTACCTTAGATTTCTGTCAAACCAGATTCAAGGTACGCCGTGTCTTGTCTGACATGCTTTTATACTACGCGTCGTGTTGCGTTTCGGTGTGCACTACACCTTTCTTAAAAGCATGATGAAAAATTTCAAAATTCATGACATTCTATTATTTACAAAAGCACAGAAAAGGCACACAAACTATAAAATAGGAATTGAATATCTAGGTGCAGTTTGGTGAAAATTAAAGTCAAGAAAATATTTTGGAAAACTAGTCATATTATTATTAACTTAGCCTAGCCAACCTGGTAGGTATCGCTAGGTGGTGTGGTGTCGCAAATACCTACTAATAGCGTTTTTTTATTTTTTTATTTTAGTTCTGGACCCTATGAGTTTAGCCCCGGGGCTATTAAAATCTACACCTGGCTGTATGGTGGGGAGCAGGAGCAGCTCACCTGGATACTAATAGCGAAGGTCGCTGGTTCAAATACTGATAAATTTTCCAAGCAATTGTGAACCCAATACTTATGCTCCCTTATCTCGAGAATACATTGGTAAATCACTGATTATAAACAAAAAAACAAAGAACAAAAAATTGAAGTGCAAAACTCAAAAGGTCTCTAATTGAAAAACAAATAAAGGGAAAAATGCATATAAGGTACTTTCAAATTCAGTGGAAATATTTTGAGGGTGAGTTTGACTCGTAAAAATGATCAATAAACGTAGGTCTAAATATGAATAAAAATTGGACCACCATACAATAATTTTAAAAAATACGTCACTTTGTTTGGGGACTATTGTTTTTTCAAACTTCGACCTATGTTTATTGCGAAACATTGTTCAGTTTAATGAGTAAAACTCACCCTATAAATATTTACATTGAATTTAATAGGATCTTATAAATTGAGTCAAGATACAAGTACTGTTAGCTTAGGATGAACCTAAAACACGCAATTCAAACAAGAAAATTTAATTTCCTGCTTATTTAGTAAGGTCTCATAAGGTCCTTTCATAAGAAATATTTTTCCCACCTTACCTTATTCAATTATGGTAGATAATGAAGGTGTTTTTGGCCAAGGACTTTTTTTGTATTTAGACATGTTCGGAGCATATAACATACATACAGATATCACGCCTTTATTGCTTGCGGAGTACGTAGAGCGTTAACGAACGTGAAAAACGGCCACGTCGGACAAATTGTGTATCACTATAGATTCAGATTCAGATATTTTATTTCTCAATACAATTTTGACATCACAGTAAGATAACATTTCATGAAATAAATGTTTTTATAGTGACAGGTTGTCAGCCCACGTCTTACAAACTTTTGAGGGTCATTCAGATAATTATGTATCACAATAGTCACAGGTAGTCAGCCTATCGCCTAAAATTACAATGCATATATAACCCTCGAGTCCCTTAGTCGCCTTACGACTCTCACAGGAAAGAAATGAGGTGATGCTATTCCAAGCCGGCATCACAAGGCGCATACAAAGCTTGAAATAATAGACCCAAGATTCATCTACCCACAAGCTTGAAACTTCTGTAATTTCCGTTAAAAAGGGATAGAGGGTATGCGGAAGTATCGCAAAAGTTAAATATATACGGATGCGAAGTTCTGACTTGTTCAGAAAACTATAAGTACAGCAAATGCCATTCGAGCACGAGATCTCAAACCCCCTACTTACAGGGTGTAAGGGACAGCCCTGCGAATACTAATAAGGTACATTCAAACCATGAAACTGAAAAACTTTCCACAAAATAAATGTTTTATGAAACGTCAACATTTTTTGACTTCCCATAGCTAATTGTGATTTTTAATGGAAGGTCGATATTTTTACAATATTGATCGAATTTTATCGATTTTTACAAATTTACGTATTTTTCCAATAACAATAGACCCCTCAGGAACGATCTGTCTACTTTCCCAATCGGTCTACTTCCCGATCGGTCTACTTTCCCGATCGGTCTACTTTCCTGATTAGTCTACTTTTGCAATCGGTCTACTTCCCGTTCGGTCTACTTTCCCGATTAGTCTACTTTCCCGACTTTTCCAGTCGGTCTGCTCAATGAAAGTAAAAATTACTCGCCAGGCTTGGTGTTAGTTGTTATCTGAATACACAGTAAATTCTGCTGCTCATCCTCTGTCAACGGGGCTTTTCACAGCACACGAAAAATTATGTAACTCCGTAACTCCTTACTGTCTTTTGTAAAATCTGGCTGGCCACAATGTGGGCCAGCACTCAGAAAAAGATTAGATTAGTTTAAATTAAAATAGTTCTCCACTTCAGTGTTACTGTCAGCAACGGACAGTGTCAATTGCCACATTTATCAATTTTACTTTTAACAAATAATTATTAGAAACGCAAATTAGATAAAATGATTTTCTTAAAAAAAACAAATGGGCATGAAATGCTTTTAATAGACGGATACAAGTTCAATTGCGGTAAATTTAATAAAAATGGATCTACTTTATGGCGGTGTAGCAACCGAAATGAATGTTCGGCTACAGTGACAATAGACATAACTAAAAAGATAATTTTGAAAAAGAGAGAACACACGTGTTTGGAAGATTTCGTAAAAACTGATGTGCTGAAAGTCTTGGAAAACTTTCCCAAAGAAACTAATGATCTAGTATGCATAGTTTCCAAGAAAAACGAGTTTAAAGTTTGACAGCCGTCATCCGAAATGTAGATCTCATCAAGCCCTAAAACTTTTCCAAAGAAACTAATGATCTAGTATGCATAGTTTCCAAGAAAAACGAGTTTAAAGTTTGACAGCTGTCATCCGAAATGTAGATCTTGTCAAGACCTACAACTTCCTCAAAGAGAGAGAGAGAAATAGACGGTTTGGGAAAACAAGTTGACTGTTTGGTAAAATAGACGCTTCGTGAAAGTAGACCGATTGGGAAAGTAGACAGATCGTTCCTGAGACGACTTAGTTTTTGCGTGATCATGGCCCATGCAACTGGGTCAAATATTGGACCATTCAAGAAAATCAAGTATCGCGGTAACGGTAAGAACCCCTTTTTAGTATTTTGAGTCATGTGTGACCACTCTTAATGCTACTCTCCATACGAGCGCACGAATCTTGTATTCTGTGTGCCTTCTTGTCGAACGACTCGATTAACCCTGGCATTCGTTTTTCAACCGTCTACTTCTAGAATGTATTTACCTGGCAAATGTAGAGTATTGTCTCATCTTCTTTGGTCCATTTTTGAACACCTCCTCGCAGGTGTCTGTGTAGCTGAGCGAGGACTTATGACACGCCTTGCAGACTTCCCGGGATGTTGTCACCTGGAAATAAACAATTAATTTGATTATAAATTAATAAGTACACCTTATCCATACTAATATTATAAATCTGAGAGTTTGTGTGTGTGTATGTATGTTTGTTACCTCTTCACGCTCAAACGGCTTGTAATTTGGAACACATATAACCTGGAATAACACATAGGCCACTTTTACCGCGGGAAAACAACTATTACCACGGGAAAATGAGTGGCAGCGGGTGAAACCGCTGGGCGAAAATCTAGTAGCTAATAAAGCATAATAGCTGAAACTATTGAGTCGTATTTCTTTATGTTTTTTCTGTAATGGGTATAAATAATCTGGAAAATTCACACATTCAATCTAGATTAAACTAAGCAAAGCTTGAACTACGGGAACTAGAAAACTGACATAACTTATATCCTATTTTGAAAATAAATACATAGAATACATAAAAAACACCATAACTTAACACAAATAGATGAAAAAAATGTGTCTAGTGGGGACGACCCTCGGCAAAGCAGGCAGGGTACTTTTCGCTACAACATCGGGTCAATCAATTTGTAATACTCATTCAACTAACTGACATAAACGTGCCACTGACCCAACCGTCAATTCCATTCATTGATCCCACTGACTCCATTAGCTAACAATGATGACTAACTAACTGACCCAGCCAACAAATTAACAAAACTAGCCATAACTAACTAGAACTAAAATATTCAGTACTAGCTGGTGCCCGCGAACTTCGTTTCGCTGACTGAATGTTATATTTAGCATAGCATACCATTACCATTACCATACCATTAGTACCATTACCACACAAGTACCATTAGTACCAGTGTTTCTTGCCTTTGAAGTTGCCGAGTGATGCCGGCTTAGAATAGCATCACCTCATTTCTCACCCATGGGTGTCGTAAGAGGCGACTAAGGGGCTCGAGGGTTCGATGTGTATTGCAATTTTAGGCCATGGGCTGATAACCTTACGGAGCCTTCCGCCGCTTAGTGGGATCGTTCAGCCGGACTTATCCACAGGCAAGCCTGTGTTGCCGTTGCCCGGGGTGGACCGCTAGGAGGTAGATCCCATACCACCCCAAGTTTAGATGGGCTTTATCCTCTCGTCTGTGGGCTTGCCGCCCGGAGGCACAAAAAAGTATGCCGGATCTGTGGACCTGCCGCCCGGCGGCAGCGTTTTCGGTTTACACTTTCGCGCGCTTTGCGGTGGAACTAGGACGTAGTTTTTTTGTAGCCGTACTTGTGAACATGAAAGCGTGATTTGGGCTGTATGTCGAACTCATTTGCCTTGACTCTTTGGTCCGAAAATGGTAAGAAAGAAGGCACTTCAAACACAAGTCGACTGGCACTTCAGTGCTCCACGCCAGTGAGTATTGTATTCTTTGCTTCAGTGTCAGTCAACACATTCTCGTGCTAAGCGTACGTTGGAGCGCACGCGTGCCCAGTAGCATCTGTAATATTGTATTGTGCCGCGCTGCGTAATCTCGGAATGGAGTGCCAAAAGTGCAAGAAAGTGTTATCCAAGAATGGTTCGCACTTTATGTGTAAAGGTCCGTGCCAAGGAACTTTTCATAGAGCCTGTGTAAAAGGTTTAGCTGCGGATCTTAAAGCTGGGAAGAACCGTATTCACTGCAACAACTGTGAAGTCGAGGAGTCTGAGGAAGACGATGACGATGTACAAATAAAAGACAGTCAAGATAATGATAAAATCTTAAGGGACATCCAAAGAAAGTGCAATGGTATCACGAGTCTGAAGAAACAGCTTCAGGAAATCAAGTTAAGCATGAATTTGCTTTCTGACAAGTATGATACTCTGTTAGCCGAACACGATAAATCCAAAGAAAAAATTTTTGCCCTTGAAAAGACAGTTGATAACGTGAGTAACAAATGCATATACTTGGAAAAGTGCAACCTGGCTTTGCAGCAAACATTACAGGGATATGAACAATCAACACGAAAGCATAACTTAGAGATAGTAGGTGTTGAACAGCTGCCAGACGAAAATGTGAAGGAAATTGTCACCAAAATCGGCGGTTTGATCGACGTAAGCAGTGATGATATCGAGTGGGTAAGACGGAATCAACCACGAAAACAAGGGACTAAAGCACCTACGATCACGGTCGGATTCAAAAACTCGGGCACGGAAAGCCGTGACGCATGGCTTGCAAAGCGCCGCAAATTGGCTGATGTGACGAGCAAAATGATCACAAGTGGTAATAATGATGATAAAGTCTACATTAATGAGGATTTATCCAAAAGCATCCGAACCTTACTTTGGAATACTAAAAAGAAACTGCATGGCGTGTACCGTTTTACTTGGGTGATAAACGGGAAAGTATTAGTAAAGAAAGCTGAAGGAGATAAAGCTGTTTGGGTGAGATCAGAAGCTGACATCAATGCCTTACTTAAAGTAAAATGATTCTTTTAATAAGATTTATGTAGTTAACACGTTTAAAATATAATATCCAATGGGCCTTATAACGCCACTGAACTGTATGGATTCGATTGCTGACGATTCTATCGATGCGGTCGAGGTCCATAGTTTAAGTAGATGGCTATCGACGCTTAACGTTAGAAATGACTTTTGTATAGTGCATATCAACATTAGATCTATGAAGAAGAACTTTAATGAATTACTTGTAACTTTGAATAGCAATCTAAAGGATATTGATGTTTTAGTAATAACAGAACCTAATATAAACTTTTCGTTGGTTAATTGTTATAAAATTGCAGGGTATAACGTACAAAGTTACACTCGCACCGGTCGCAGCGGTGGGGGAGTGCTAGTCTACACGCGTGACTCTATTTCTGCAAGAGTAAGCAAGACAGTTCATACAATAAGTATGGAATCTGCTGAGTGTATTTCCATTGCACTTAATGAAGGTGGGTGTGATCCGATATATTTATTATCTATTTATAGGCCGCCCAGAATAAAAAATAAAGACAAGGTGTCACAATTTTTGAACGAACTACGTAACATACTAGAGAGCTTACCAAAAAATATACCAATATTACTTTGCGGAGATATCAACATAAATCTTCTGAATGGAAAAGATAAACATGTAATAGAATACAAAAACTTATTGGCTGAATTCGGCTTGATTCAATGTATTAATAAGATAACACGTAAAGAAATGTTAAAGGACTGTGTTGTTGAATCTTGCTTAGACCATATTTATATTAGGGCTCCCCTAGCTGAGATAAACTCTGCAGTTATACAACATAAAATATCGGATCATTACTGTATATCGGCTGCTGTGCAGTGGAACTGTGCTCTGTCAGGTAATAGCGCACTCGTTTCCACCAGTAGTGGTGGGAGCAGACAGACCGCCTGCGCCGCTGCCACTGCTCCGAGAAAACAACTAAAGCCCGCTATTCGTCGTCGTGTGCTAGACAATCGTATGGTTAGGGAAAAATTGTTAGCAACTGACTTTGAGTCTTTATTAGCAATCGAGTGTCCTATTAAACTGTACAATGAATTACGTCAATTATTTGACAATATTTACAACGAGTGTTACAAAATTCAAATTGTACCAAATAGTAGTAGAAACAAATCGTGGGTTACTGATAGACTTAAAAAAATGATTGAGGAAAGGGACAGACTATTTGTAATATGGAGCACTGATCCTAAGAATATGGTTAAGAGATTAACGTACACTAAATATCGTAACAAATGTTTTAAAACAATTTCTAAATGTAGTAATGAGTATGATAGGCAGTGTATTATTAACTGTAATAAAAATATCAAGAAAATATGGGACAGGATAAATATTATGTTAGGTAAGGAAAAGCCGTCTATAGACAGCCTTATTTTGTCAAGCATAGATTCTGATAGTTCAGAAAATATACCTAATCGGTTTGCAGCAACATTTGATGATGAAATATTACAAATTAGACATATTTGTGATGATAATTTCTTAAACAGAGATAATTATGTAAACAATGTAAACTTGTGCATGAGATGGCAACCAGTTAGCAGTAGTCATGTTAGTAAAGTAATAAAAAATATGAATACAAAAAAGTCGCCTGGAAGCGATCTCATGCGCATGTGTGATATAAAATTGATTTGTGATAAAATAAGTCCAATAGTTTCTAAGCTGGTTAATTTATCAGTTAGTCAGCATAAATTTCCTAACAAATTGAAAGAGGCAATAATACGCCCTGTGCATAAAAAAGGCAGTCGCAAGTCATATTCGAACTATAGACCAATAGCTATCTTGTCAAGTCTCGATAAAATTATAGAAAAATGCATAATTAATCAGCTTGGGGACTACTTACAATCAAATAACGTTTTAAATGAATCTCAACACGGGTTTCAAAAGGGGAAAAGTACTAATACCTTATTGTCTAAATTCTCTGACGAAATTTATAATTATCTTGGTGAAAGAAAGTTTGTAGTGTCCATATTCTTTGATTATAAGAAAGCGTTCGACACTTTAGAAACATCTACGCTACTCCATGCAATTGGGGAATGTGGGGTGGGATGTCCACTGAATCAATGGTTTAGTGACTATCTCACATCACGTTCATATCGGGTTAAAGTTGGCGAAACGTATAGCCATGAAAGAGAGGTTCGGTGCGGGGTCCCGCAGGGGTCAGGATGTGGTCCTGTGTGTTACTTGATGCACGTGAACAGCCTGTGCGGAGTGCTACAGCACAGCTCGGCACACATGTTCGCAGATGACTTGTGCATTCTACGCGCCGGTACCAGCTTGGCTGATACAATACGTCTCGTCCAGCAAGATGTGGATGCTGTCGTCAAGTGGTCGCACGATAATGGCATAGTGCTCAATTCTGATAAAACTAAGTTGTTAATCATACATTCGCCATACTTACCGCTTGACGATGAGCCCGCACCTTTGTTTACTCATACATACAGTTGTATGCATAATGAGCTTGTTAATTGTTGTTGTAAACCGATAGAAAGAGTAAGCTGTGTAACTTATCTTGGTGTAAAGATAGATGAGCATTTTTCTTGGGCTGAGCATATTAATTATATTAGTAATAAGCTTAGAATAATCTTAGGTAAATTCTACTATTTAAGTTATAAAGTACCCATAAGTACCCTCAGATTGTTATATACGGCTTTGGTGGAGTCTATATTGGACTACGCTCTTGATTGCTATGGGCTGACATTTAAAACATACATTGATAAATTAGAAAACATACAGTTAAGATTCGTTAAATTGCTAGTAGACAAGAAAGTCAAAAACAAACACAAAGATAACTATAGTAAACTTTTCAAAATTTGTAAGATACTTCCTATTAGTCTTAAACATAAGTACCTACTTTTAATTAATAGCCATGGTAATCCGGAGCGTAACTCACTGTGGCGTTTGCCACTTGCCTGAACGTGCTCGTGTATTTGAACCTGCATGAAGTAGTTAGAACATAACTCTATGTAATCTATGTATTGACGGTTGTCTATGCTATTGCGGGAAGCCCGCTTGTGTTTTGTTCTTGTTTGGGTGTTGGATTGCATGTGATAGTAATATATTATAATTAGTGAATATAGCTGTTCCTGCATGAACCCGGCTTTAATTTCATTCCACACTTAATGGGGCGTGCAGACCCCATAGTGGTGACCCCGAAGTTGCGCAAGAGGCGCGTGTTCTTACGCGCTACCTGCACTGCTGCGTGTTGGCCGCTTTTCCATTCCGGCCAGAGTATCCAAGAGACTGCAGCAGCAGCAGCGGAGCGACGCAACTTTTTCCACAGCGAGGTCAGCGAGTCTTAGACGACGAGAATCATCGCGGCGCAGTGGAAGTTTCAAGCATTGTTTGTGTTCTTAGATGTGGATGACAAGCCTAGTTTGTCTATTAGGAAACAGCTGTTATGTGTGACTCTAGTGCATTGCAATCATTACTGAGTGTTATCTGGTATAGTGAGTGGATCTTAGAACTTATTTTTGTTGCAACAAGCAAACATTCGATTTATGTTCAAATAAAGTTCAGTATCGCCATTTTATTTTCGTGCGTGGTTCGTTCGCATTGACGGTGGCGCCGCCTCGCTCATCGGATATGACTGGTACTACTACAGTACGACTACAGCCCCTACAGCCCAACGCGCCGTCCATCTTCGAGCATCATCTGTCAGGGTGACTGACCTTTGACAGCTGTGATAGCGCGGTTTCTTCGGGTACTTCAGCACGCAAGTATGGTTGAAATTCATTCATACAAGAAAACCTTGAATTGAACATTTTCTAACTTTAAGTGAAATTATTTCAAAAAAACGCCTTATGCTTATGGTTTGTGTCAACATATAAGGAGTAGTTTTTGTTTAAGGTTAAGTGCATGTAATCTAAGCATGGCTGTCTAGTAATGCTACAACTAACAAAGCTTTGATTTGTCTATTAACTAATCTTACAATTTTAATTAATTTCTTGTGTATCTTGTATGGTGCAGTTTTCTAATTAATTGCAATACTTTAATTGTCCTTATTCTGAATTGGAAGTTGATAACATTACCCCCCCACCCATAATTTTGAAAAGCCCTTTTGTACTGTTACATAAAGTTTATCCTTTGAAGTAAAGTTTATTAACAATGTCGGAGCGTGACAATGAGAATGGTACTAAAAAGGTCACAGAAGATAGTAGCGATAATGCAGGAGGTAAGCAAGTAGCAAAGGTGTCCATCAAAGTACCTCCTTTCTGGCCAGACCGCCCGGCTCTGTGGTTTGCGAGCTTAGAAGCTCAGTTTCATATAAATCAGATAACACAGGAAACAACCAAGTTTTATTATGCTATTTCCCAGTTGGATAATAGGAGCGCTGCGGAAGCAGAAGATATTATCATCAAACCTCCGGCGGTCGATCCGTATACTAAGCTTAAGGATGCTCTAATCAACCGTTTTTCTGAATCCCGTGGGGAGAAGATAAGGCGCTTACTTGAAAAAGAAGATATTGGTGATAGAAAGCCTTCTGCATTTCTGCGCCACCTGAAATCATTAGCTGATGGTGGCGTTCCAGAACCATTATTGCAGACAATTTGGATGAGCCGGCTTGGGAGTCACATTCAAGGTATTATTCTTGGTTCAAGCAAAACTTCTCTTGATGAACGAGCAGAATTAGCCGATCAGCTGTATGAGGTGGCCAACATTTCTCAAGGCATACGAGCTGTCTCTTCCCAACCATGTTCAGCTACCGCCGGGTGCCAGGCTGGCCCTTCTGCAGAGTATGATTCTTTGAGAAGGCAAGTTGAAGAGCTGAGTCTCTCCGTGGCTAGTTTGGCTTCTACTGTCAAAACCAACATGGACTTCCGTGTGAGACGCTCTCGTAGCAGATCCCGGTCTCGTTTTCAACCACAAGGTAAGCAGACACTATGTTGGTATCACGCTCAGTTTGGAACTAGAGCAAGAGGTTGTAATCAGCCTTGCAGTTGGAATCAGGATACGGGAAAACCCCCAGGCAGTCAGTAGGGACGACGTCTGATTGCCGAAACCTTCCTGTTAGTCGTCGCCTTTTTATTAGAGATTCCAATTCCAAATACCGTTTTCTTATAGACACAGGATCAGACTTATGTTGTTTCCCAAAATCTTTTGTTCCAGGTTCTCAACCAAATTCTACATACCAAGTGAGCGCTGCTAATGGTACTAGAATTAACACGTATGGCTCTATTTCATTAAAATTGGATATAGGCTTACGTCGGGATTTTCGTTGGAACTTTCTGGTGGCGGATGTAGACACTCCGATAATTGGGTCTGATTTCCTCGCTCACTATCACTTGCTCCCAGACTGTACAGAGAAGCATCTGTTAGACGCTACTACTGGGTTGACTGCAGGGTGTTCTGTTGTAAATCATAGTCAAGCAAGCGTAAAGGTAGTAAATATTGCAGTTTCTCCTTACTCTGAACTTCTGACGGAATTTGCCGATATCACTAAACCCCCAGGATTTCAGCGTGATATTAAACATGACACACTCCACTATATAAAAACTACTGAAGGGCATCCCGTCGTTTCAAGACCTCGCCGTTTAGCTCCGGAAAAACTTCGTGCGGCGCAAAAGGTATTTACTGAGATGGTTCAGTGCGGCACCTGCCGACCCTCTATGAGCCCATGGTCTTCGCCTCTACATATGACTCTTAAGAAGGATGCTACATGGAGACCATGCGGTGACTACCGTGCCTTAAATGCCCGGACTATTCCAGATAGATACCCAGTTAGGCATATAGGAGACTTCAGTCACAACTTGGCTGGATCGAGTATTTTTAGTACGATTGATTTAGTTAAAGCGTACCAGCAGATTCCTGTTCATTCCGATGACATCTGCAAGACCGCTATTACGACGCCTTTCGGGCTCTTTGAATTTCCCTTCATGACGTTTGGTTTACGCAACGCCGGGCAAACGTTTCAACGTTTTGTAGACGAAGTTGTACGAGGTCTCGATTTCTGTTGGGCGTACATCGATGACATTCTGGTGTTCTCCAAGACACCAGGCGAGCACTTGCAGCATCTGAGGCTTTTATTCGAAAGGTTGCGTCAATATGGAGTTGTCATAAACACTGCGAAATGCGAATTTGGGGTAAAAGAAGTTACCTTTCTGGGATACCGCATTAGCGCAAGAGGTACTCAACCACCGTCCGAACGTATCAAAGCTTTGCAGGACTTTCCCCCTCCTAAGACGGTGCAGGGTATGCGACGCTTTTTAGGTATGTTAAATTATTACCGCCGATTTTTACCAGACGCTGCACGTCATCAGGCCTCGCTTATTGACGCACTCACAGCAATAAACGGTAAAGGTGCTAAACCATTTGAATGGACGGACGAGTTGCTTGAAAAGTTTGAAGCTTGCAAAAGCAGTTTGTGTTCAGCTACCATCCTGGCTCACCCTGTAGGTACAGCTCGTCTTGGCTTATTCACTGACGCATCTTGTTCGCACATAGGTGCTTGCCTTCAACAGCTAATTGATGGCCATTGGCAGCCTCTAGCGTTTTTTAGTAAAAAACTAACCGCTAAACAAGCTGTACTGCCAGCCTACTACCGCGAACTTCTCGCAGTGTACGAAGGCGTACAACACTTTCGCCACTTTTTGGAGGTCCAGCATACGACCATATTCACTGATCATAAACCCTTGCTGTACGCTTTTGTTCAGCGGCGGGACAAGCTGCCGCCTCCACAGTTAAATCAGCTTTCCTTTATTAGCCAATTCACTACCGATATCCAACATATAAAGGGGGTAGACAACGTAGTGGCAGATACGATGTCTCGAGTGGAATCAATTTTGTTGCAGGAGGATCTCAGTGAGCTTTCGCGAGCCCAAGAAGCCGATAACGAGCTTCAAACGCTGAGGTCTCATTCTAGTCTTCAAATTCAACCTTTCGTATTTGCAGGAGCGGACACAAGTGTTCTCTGTGATTTTTCCACAAGCAAGCCACGTCCTTACCTTCCACCCTCATTTCGTCGATCTGTTTTCAAAAAATTGCATGATCTGAGCCATCCTGGAGCGCGCGCAAGTGCTCGTCTGGTGGCTGATCGCTATGTTTGGCCTGGGGTAAAAAAAGATTGCAGTCAGTGGGCCCGTTGTTGCTTAGCTTGTCAGCGTAACAAAGTCACTCGCCATATCTCTTCGCCATTGGGAGATTTCCCAAAACCATCTGGACGATTTCGTCACGTCCATATAGATATCATCGGACCGCTTCCTTTATCGAATGGATTCGCATACTGTTTGACAGCAATTGACAGGTTTTCTCGTTGGCCTGAAGTCTGGCCTATGACTACAATCACAGCTGAGGAAACGGCCAACACTTTTGTAGTTGGTTGGATTTCCCGTTTTGGGGTTCCTAACATTGTAACCACAGATCAAGGCCGTCAGTTTGAGTCCACACTCTTTCAGGGCCTTATGGATGTATGTGCCACGCAACGCATTAGAACAACGAGTTACCATCCGCAAGCGAATGGAATTGTAGAACGTTTCCACCGGCAATTAAAGGCGGCTCTCATGTGTCATGGTGATACGTGGTACAGAGCGTTACCACTCGCACTTCTTGGTATTCGCACGGCTTTGAAGGAGGACATCGGATGCTCTTCTGCAGAGTTAGTGTGCGGCGAGCCTCTAAGATTACCCGGCGAGTTTTTACTGGGATCGGCTAACCAAGGACAAGACAAGTGCTCCAGCGACTTTGTAGTCCAACTCAAAGCGAAGATGGCTACGCTGCGTCCGTCTCCTGTCTCACGCCACTCGCAGCCCTCGACATTCATCTTTAAGGATCTGGCGTCAGCTACGCATGCTTTCTTGCGAGACGACACCACCCGCCGTTCGCTGCAACCGCCCTACACTGGGCCATATAAAATCTTGGCAAGATCTCCTAAAACTATATCACTTGACGTGGCTGGTAAAAAGTACGAGGTAAGCATTGATCGCATCAAGCCGGCCCATTTAGAAGCAGAGTTCAGTCTAAGTAGGCACTCTGATGGATCCACTTCGCACTTATCGACTGCTACTCCTCTTGTTCCGCAGAAGGCGCTTTTATCTTCTACACCTGTCGGTGGTCAACATCCCGCTCCGGTGATTGCATCTCCGGCACCAGTTTTACCTCCCGTTACTACGCGTTCAGGACGTACCGTGAGATTCAGGGATATTCTTGATCTGTAGTACCTTTTATACTCCGTGGGGGGGTGATGTGGCGTTTGCCACTTGCCTGAACGTGCTCGTGTATTTGAACCTGCATGAAGTAGTTAGAACATAACTCTATGTAATCTATGTATTGACGGTTGTCTATGCTATTGCGGGAAGCCCGCTTGTGTTTTGTTCTTGTTTGGGTGTTGGATTGCATGTGATAGTAATATATTATAATTAGTGAATATAGCTGTTCCTGCATGAACCCGGCTTTAATTTCATTCCACACTTAATGGGGCGTGCAGACCCCATATCACTATTGACAAATGTTACCAATAGTCATAATACAAGGGCAATGACCTCAGGTAAATATGTTGTTCCTCGAGTAATGAACTATTATGGGGATCGAACGATAAAGAAACGTCTACCGTATTTATTAAATAGTTTATCTGAGGACATACGTAGGGAACCTAAAAAATCGTTATTTAAAAACAAATTAAAGAAGTTCTACCTAAATTCATTATATTAAGGCACTTCAAGTTACTTAGTTTTAAGTTATAAAATAAGTGAAATATTATATAAGTTAAAAGCGAGTATCGTCTGATCTCACAGTCAAACTGTTTGTGCAGTTTTGTGAGACACTGTTTTATATTATAAGTTTGAACACTGTTTTTACAATAAAGAAATAATAAATAATAATAACTTTGTAAACATTTAAATGATGTGTGAAAAAATTGTATGGGACCCTTATAAGTTTACTTTTTATTGTAAACTTAGATAAGTCAGGAATAAATAGAAATGCGTTTAAGGAAGAGTATTGTTATATTTATCCTTATCAAGGTCAAGGAGTCCTTATCAAGATCTTCTATTCAAATGTACCAATTGAAGCAACTTGTTTTGCTATCGCCATTTCCATCTCTAGTACGGTATAGCCAGGATCCTAATCCTCCTCTTCAGGAACTTCAGAATCTCAAAATATATGTACTAGTAGAAGCGGTTAATTAAGGTGAAAAACTTTTGCAATAGAGCCATTTTCGTATCCTGGTGTCTAACAAAAGAAACGTTAGTCCTATAATATATATCTGGAAGCGGCACATCATGCTAAGCAAAGCTTTCTTTCGAGCCATGTCCGTATCATGTTTAGTTAAGCCGGGCTCCGTGTACCACATCTGGTACTCCAGACCCTCGATGTCAACGTGCCAGGCAAAGTGGCCTATTATGCTGAAAAACTTTTGCTATGCAGACATTTCTGTATCTCGAATACTGAAGCTGGGCTCTTGGTGGCCTGAAAAATCTACGTTTAATCGTATTTTCCGTGGGAACAAGCGATTTTTCCGCAGTAAAAATTATTCTAGAAGTTGACCAGGCTTAATAGCTATACATGAAAAAAAAGTTTCATATGAATCCATGCAGTAGTTTCTAAGATTAGCCCGGACAAAGAGACAAATATTTTTTTAAACAAATTGAAATATGTTTTAATCTATTTAACATCACCAACGATTAGTTTTTTGTAAAGTTGTTCAATATACAGACACACGGGTTAACTGTTTTATTATAATGTATAGATATGCCTTACATACTACTACTTACCAGCATTTGTACGCAATGTGTGGCAATAAAAGCGACGACCACAGTTCCAACGCATCCTGGAATGATGCCTGCATGCATGAAGGCACCTGGCATGGCCAGCAACCCTGACCCAAGGGACGACTTCAGCAGGTGGAAGAAGGAGCCCAGGGTCCTGCAAGTAAAACAGTGTAAGTAATCTAATCTATCCATGGGATAATTGTTCCTTACAAGCAGCCCGTCTTGAGTTTAAGCAATCAGTCACGAGTAAAATTTCGCTCTATATATTCAATTTTAAGGAGTTCTATTCACAGGAACCTCAGCTGCCAATTTCCTGAATTTATCCCTCAGGCGCCTTTTACGACACCCACGCGTAGAAATGGGCTTATACAATTCCGAATTGGTACCACACGAACCGTAATAGGGCAGGTTTAAGGAGAAAACCTGTACTGTTTGAATGTCTTAATAAATGAAAGAAAATATGTAGAACAAATATTAATGTACGCAATGTCGGGTAAAATTTTACCAGTGACCGAAAACAGAGGATGGCCTGTCGATAAGAAATAACTTTCTCCAAGGAACATAAGTTGAAATATGTCAAAAATACATAAAGCTTCAATAGTAACCCAAATCAGCTGATCGGCAATTTTTGTATGGGAGGTCCAATTTTTTTCATATTTCGGCCTATGTTCCTCGGAAAAAGTTTTTCCTTATCACCAGCCAGATCGTCTTAAGTTTTTGATGATCAACCAGTAAAATTCTACTAGTAAAATTTCACCCTATATACAATGTAAAAATATTAACCGCAGGATTTTAAAAGAAGAACCAGTCCATGAAACTGAATAACTTTCACCAACGAACATAGGTCGAAATATGAAAAAGAATTTGGAGTTACCTTACAAATTGACCCGGCTGGATCATTTCGTAAATGGGAGGTAAATTTTTTTTAAATATTTCAACGTACGATCCATGGGAAAAGTTTTTTTTTAATTTATTAATAATGGGTTTGCTCTTGACTCTTGTCTAGGTCATAGGACAGAGACAGAGTCTAAGATGGAGCGAGCTCACCCAGAAGAAGCCTGTTCACTCTTACTTTGAAGAGATTAGGGTTGTATGCGTTTGGAAACACAGACGCAGGTAGTGAGTTCCACTCTTTAGCAGTGCGCATTATAAATATATTGTTTGGGTAATTTCACCCAGCAAAATATTTACCCCTGTTTTGTGCCCTACATTGTATAAAACCTGGAATAGGTACTTACGATGTAGGATGCTCCAAATTCCTATGCTGTAACGGGTCGTAGTCCTCATCCTTTATGCTGTTCACGTCGAGTGTGATAGTAGATTGCGTCTTTGAAGATATCTCCACATTCTCAATACTGTTAACAGAGTTATTTTTCTACACTGAAAAACGTAATAGCAAGTTCACATGATGCCAATATGGGCAGGGGAATAGTAAGTGAAGTAGGCAGCGCGAATGTGTGAACAGGTAACTCGCGCTGCTACTCGTCATGCCGCTGCCACTTCCAGTGCTCCCTCGATTGTCGGCTTTTCAGCATGAGTGCTTGTGGAATGTATTGCTTTCCCGCTCACTCATATTGATGCGAGAAGAGTATATCGGCAGTGTGTGAACAATCACTCGCGATGATACTTCCGCGGAAGTAATTCGAGCAATATTCGCGACAGCGGCAGGAGCGGGAGCAGGTGCATGGTGTGAACATACATACAGTTTTACTCATAAAACTAAACAACATACATACATTTATACACATATCACGCCTATCATCCCTTGTGGGGTAGGCAGAGCGTAAAGATCCGCATAAACAGACATTTACGCCACGTCTGACATATTATATTTGAGGGTCATTCGCACAATTGTGTATCGCCATCGTGACAGGTTGTCAGCCCATCACCTAAAATTGTAATACACAAGTCCCTTAGACACCCCTTACGTCTTCCCCGAAAAATAAATGGGTCGATGTTATTCTAAGCCGGCATCACACGGCACAATACTATGGCACGGCACTATGTGAACAATACAAGTCCCTTAATCACCCCTTACGACTTCCCCGAAAAATAAATGGGGTGATGTTATTCTAAGCCGGCATCATACGGCACAATAGTATGGCACGGCACTATGGGAACAATACAGGATAACGAAAAAAAAATCCTCCTATATTCACGAGTGGGCGGGTCATATAGCCAGAAAATCTGAGTCGTGGTGCAAGAGACTAAGGAATGGAGACCCTGGGATCAAAAGCGACGTAGAGGAAGGCCACAGATGAGATAGAAAAATTACATCAAAAAGGTGTCACTCTGGACTCCAGTTACTACCTGCCACTGCCCAAAACAGAAGGAAGTGGAGAAGTTTGAAGGAGGCCTACACCAAATCTTTGGTTGATGATGGCTAGAAAGAAGAAGAAGATTCACGATCAGCTGACTGACTTTGTAAAATTTTCGATCTATATATATTTTTACGTTTTTTATCATTGGTCCTTAGGTAGTGAAAATTGTTTAGTAGGATGCTCTTAACAACGTGGTCAAATTAATTTGTTTCCTTCAAAATACGGTGTCCTAAAGGGTGAAATTATGACCGAAACTTTCCCCAAGGAACATACCTAGATCGAATAATTGGAAAAAAATTGACTTGCATGTCAATTTACTTACTAAACCATATTGACTTGTTCAGCTGGTATATTTTGCATGGGAGGTCTTAAATTTCACCCTATATATATGTGGCAATGATGCCAGATTTACATAAGTTAATCAGCAGCTTAATAAAGTGGCATTATATTAGGTCATTTTAAATTCAGTACAATTATTCTCAGAGTGAGTTCTAGTTGTGAAAGTGAACTAATCTTTCTATTTCAAATTTTGGTATGTTTTTTTCCAAATATGAATAAAGTAATTGGTTTTCCCATAGGAGGTCCAACTTGTTCTTCATATTCCGAAAAAACGTAACTAAAAGAAGTTAGTACAAAAGTCACCCTAAATAAAATAAAATTATATTCACAATGAAACAATTTGAAATGGATTTGTTTAGTGTTTTTTTTTTGCAAATTTGTATTTTTCTGATTGGAAACCCGCTAGGGAGGGATAAATAATTGTAATGAAAGGAACTGCCTAGGGGCTGACCAGTACCCGATATTATCAAACTATAGGCTAAAATTTTACAGGTGAAATTCGATGTTCATTGCGTAGTTGGTTAGCCATTGTGATACCAGGAATATGAACCGGCTACGCAATGTACTTAGAATTTTAACTGTAGACTTGTAGCCTGTAGTTTCATAGCATAGGCACAATCACACGGCATGGTATTTTACGCCAAGATTTTTAAAAGTTCTTATTTACATGTGTATACATACCAAACCGATCCTTCTGATCAGGAAAGTTCCCCTAAAAACCTGCCCAGAGTAATAACTTCATACGGGTAGGACTATACCCGCAAATGTTTGGTTACGTGAAGTCTAGAAGCATGTTTCTTTACGAATAACTTTAGCTCAAGGATTCACAAGTACGGTGTACAACATAGAAGTACATGTACATACTATTCAATTCAATTCAAAAATACATTATTGTGCACAGGAAATACAGTAAAAACAAGATATAAATTTACACAAGTGTACACAGGGTGACCCTATCACTTATTTTATTATTAAACGAACAAGTATCACTCATGATGTGGGTTTACACGACTTACTTGTTGAAATTTTGTAGAGAGTTTTATCCCTATACGTTTCGGCTGCTTACGGCAGCCTTCTTCACGGAGGTCGACAGATCACACACTGACCTGCCAGTGTTCGGCAATCACAGCTGACGGGCGGGCGTATGTGATCTGTCGATAAGCAGTAAGCAGCCGAAACGTATAGGGATAAAACTCTCTACAAAATTTCAACAAGTAAGTCGTGTAAACCCCTATCACTTATGTAGCGATTTCTTCCAGGCAACCGTAGGGTACATGGTAGGGGAGTAACCGTAATGCGGGAGGGGTGCACAAGAAACAATAAACGTAAACCTGCTAGTCCCTACTTTTGATGTATGATCCGAAGTGGCAATTAATGTATTTAGTAAGTTCTATTCTATCTTCATGTATTCAGTCACTAGCCAATATATTATTAAATATCATTATCATATTATTAAAATTATCCTTGTATTGTCTCGACCTGCGACTAAAAATCTTAACCATTGAATTAATATAATGGGGTTGTTATGAGAACAAAACAATATAGTTGAATAAAACATTTTTTATTTATATAACTTAGAATAAAGGGTACAAAATATACCCAAATTATTAACTATATCTATTCCAGGCCGGCATCACACAAACGTCTGCGCGACAAAAATGTTCAGTTTGGAAAATGCCCCCATTTTGTAGGATATCCCATTCCCATTATAAAAAACTGTGATTGAAGAGACCATTCTGAAAATGGACTTATAATTTAAGTACTCATTTTCTACAAATAGTACGCAAATTTTAAAAAGTATCGACATTTTTAAAGTCGATATCTACACCAATAATATAAAGAGGAAAGATTTCATTGTTTGTTTGAATTGAATGCGCTCCGAAACTACTGGACCGATAAAAAAAATATTTTATCTACACTCGTCTCATAATGTTCGAATTATGAATTCGAAAACAGATGCATAATGACCTACTTTATGCATTCTGCCTATAAAAACAAGGGTTTACTATAAATTACAGAAGCGTAATGACTTAATGAGAAAACTCTTAATACGATAAAGTTGAGAAATGAAACGAAGATTTTTTGCCAATACTCAAATCGCAATCTTCCGCCGCACCTGACAGTTGTTGCTGTACGGTAATTTTTCGGATGTTGTTCAGTTGTGTTAATAGGTTTTTGTTCTGTTGTTGTTCAGTTGTTGTTCAGATGTTGATTAGTTGTTGTTCAGATGTTATTCCGATGTTGTTCAGTTGTTGTTTAGTTGTTTTTTCCGTTGTTGTTCAGTTGTTGTTCAGATGTTTAGTTATTTGCTGTTGAGACTCGACATCTAACCAACTGTTAGTAAAGAATCTTCAAAAATTCATATCAAGCCATATTACGTTCTCGTATTGAATTTGAGCATGTATCGGGCCTTGCAATCGCCGGTGCGGACGTTTGGAAAAGTGTTCAACTGAGTTAATTTTTTAGAGTGTAGATAAAATAGTGTATGCAACTGCATATAATTAGGCATAAGAATGCTCGTGTAAAACTATTATCACACTCGGCTGCGCCTCGTGTGATAAACAGACACTCGCATTCTAATGACCCCCATTATACGACAGTTGCATAAACTACTATTACGATTGGAGGTATACCTGATGAACATAGGCTATTTAAAATGTCTTTTTCCCGCGCGAAAACGGATAGAAGCGGGAGAAACCGCTGGGAAGGCTGCATTTATAAAGACGCCAATTTTATTCGCTACGGTACCAAGGAACATATATACCAGTATATACCCCTTTTATACGGTACTGATTAGAATCTTTTTTCAAGATTTGGCTTCCATCGCCGTCGAAAGATGATTCTGCCATAGTCAAGGTCAAAGAAATGAATACAAAAAAAGATGATAATTATATCAAATACGACAATTTATATTTCATGGGGATTTTCCTTGACAATAAACATTTGTAAGAATAATAAGGTAGTTAATTATAACAGACGGAAGGACAAGTCGTAATTTTAATAACTTTGGCCTAATCATAAACGAACGAAGACAGAACATTTATAAAATCTATAAAAAGCTAATATTAACAGGGGGGATATTATCTTCTCATTACATTTGGCAGCTGTCTAGTTAATTCACACAGCGCCATCTACTAGCCCCAAACTAAGCAAAGCTTGTAATAAGGGAACTAGACAGCTGATATAATACATACCTACTTTTTTTTTGTAAATAAATACATACAATACATAGAAAACATCCAGACTCAACATAAATATTTGATCAGTAACTTACATAATATGTATTATTACTTGTGCTGTGTGAGGATCGAACCCACGACCCTCAGCGTAGCAGGCAGGAGTACTATCCACTACGCCATCCATCGGGCCAATCAAACATTATTGTTATTTCATCTTAAATGCAAACCATGATATTAGTTGCCGTGTGATGCGGGCCTAGAATAGCATCACCCCATTTCTTACCCATGGGTGTCGTAAGAGGCGACTACGGGACTCGAGGGTTAGATGTGTTTTGCAATTTAGGCGATAGGCTGACAATCTGTCACTATAGTGATACACAGTTATCTGATTGACCCTCAAACTTTTGTCAGACGACGTGGTGTTGATGTCCGTTTTGCGGTCGTTAATGCTCTGCCTACTCCGTAAGGGATATAGGCGTGATCCGTGTGTGTGTGTGTGTGATATTAGTTTTCATAATAACGAATGGCTTTAACATTGGCATCAGGGGAATTTTAATTTAATTAACTTGAACAGTTAATAGGCAATTTTATAGCGAATTCAAATTAACTTAACATGTTACGACGTTGCTATGAGAAAGTTATTTTGTCCATCATATCAACACATCCTAAAGGGTGAAATTTTACTTGTGACTGATAGTCAAATGTCATGACGGGCTGGTGATAAGGAACAACTTTCCCAAAGGAACATAGGTTAAACATGCTATGTATATATATGGTATAATAAGGTTGTCTGGTAGAAATAGCTACCTAGCTATAAGGCCGCCTATATTGTACTCTTTCTTTTCTATCTGTATGTCCATTTCTTGTTTTTGTGCAATAAAGTATATTTATGTTATGTTATGTTATGTTAAATATTGAAATATAAAAATATATTTTTTTAACAGTTTCCATAGTAACTCTTTTTTTCATATTTTGACCTGTGTTTGAATGTGAGGACCTTTTTTTTCATATTTTGACCTGTGTCATTTGGAGAAAGTTGTTCCTTTTTACCAGCCCGTCTTAAGTTTTCGCTATCGGTCGCTAGTAAAATTTCACTCTATCCTAACTTTACCTATACAGGGTGTTGTTCAGTTTCATGGTCTGCATGCATCTTATCAGTATTCGGAGTGCTGTCCCTTACAAAAATTTAACATTTTATTTTATTATTGCTTTCTTAGTGTATCATCGTCTCATTAACTATTTAAGGTGATATTACTTTCAGTGCATCCATTCTTAGGGCGACTTCTACTTCTGAAACTGAATAACTTTCCCTAAGAAACATAGGCCGAAATATGAAGAAAGAATAGGACCTCCCGAGCCGGTTTTCTATTAGGACAAAAAAAATGTTATAAAAGAAAATTGTGTTACACGAACAATTTAGTCGATATGTGTGCGTCTACACAAATGTACCAACAATTCTTTTTTCTAATTCTGTTTTTGTTTGTATACCTAAATATTTAAGTTCATGCAAGAAAAAGCAAGTTGTATTTGTTTTTCGATAATTGTGATTTACTGTACCATGTAGATTTAGCGAACTATGACCATAATTTATGTAAAAAGTTGGATTCTAGTTTGTTTTGTAAGATTATGCTCTCGATTCTGGAGGATAATATGTTTATACTTTTTTTTATAAAAATGAAGAAGGACAATATTTCTAAGGGAGAGTTGTTCAGTCCAAAGGGTTTGTTAACCTAAAAACATAACTTATTCTTATACAGGGTGTAGGGGACGGTGTACCGAAAACTTTGCATGCATGATCAGACCATGAAACTGAACAACTTTTACTATCCATAGTAAAAGATGGAGTCTATGTTGGGAAACGAATTTTTTTCGAGTTTCTATGGAAAGTCAGTCAGCTGATCGAAAACCTGATAGAAAAAGTTGTTCAGTTTCATGGTCTGATCATATATGCCTGCACAGTTTTCGGTACACCGTCCCTTAGACCCCGTATATTGTTCTCTGAGGCTAACAATAAATAAATATAAACGTCGTATTTTTTTCGATATTTAAACATTTTAGGTACTTTATTTCTTTTTTTGAGTGGAACACTAAGTCGATGAACGACCCGATGACCCTGGTGTATGAATTGTTCAACGGCCTTTTACTACTAGAGTAGTTCTCTGGCATTGTGGTGTAACGACCACCGTCCAGGTAATCATAGACAGCAACCGGGACCGATAGCTTAACGTGCCCTCCGAAGCACGGAACCATCTTTCTTACGGACATTTGGTGGTTACGGCCGATGTGGTGCAGTGGTAGTGCGACTGCCTGCGACGCAAAGGTTCCGGGTTCGATTCTTGGTGGGACACTCACAACAAAGTTGATATTTATCTCTTTGTGAATTTGTTCCCGGTCTGGTAAGGACATTGCAGGGTGAACCAACTAATTGTCCGAAAAGAAATGGTTCCGTATTCGGAGGGCACGTTAAGCCGTCGGTCCCGGTTGCTGTCTATGATTACTTAGACGGCGGTCGTAACACAACCATGTCAGAGGCCCGCTAGTGGTAGTAGGCGGTTGAAAAACTCTGACACCAGGGCTCATCGGGTCGTTAGACGACTCGGTGTCCCACACGAAAAGAGAAGAGAAGAGAGAGAGGTGATTCAGCCTTCAATGTCCAAACCAGACAGGAAACAAATCACAAAGTGACAAAATCAACTTTGTGAGCGCCCCACCAGGAATTGAACCCGGAACCTTTGCGCCGCAGGCAGTTGTACTAGCACTGCGCCACATCGGCCGGTATCAAATGCATTGTAGAGAAAAAGAGAGACGGATTAATCTGTGATAAGATTAGTAGTTGGACGATTATACTTATTTGTCAATGATTAGATTACTTGCGGTTCATCTTGAGTGTACTGAATTGAACAGCATTTAATAACATAACTTTTAGCTTCCATTATTTATTTATATTATTATTTATTAAAAAGACATATAAAGCATCAACTTTACTTCGTGCTGTACAAACCTTAGAAAAGTTTGTGTCAGCACTGCACATTCCTCAGTTATGTTAGGCAATTAATACCAAAAGTGGGCGTTTTTAGGTACTTCTTTCCATAACTTTGATGGCAGCGAATATTTCATTGAGTTTGCAGGTTCTAATTTTACTTAAGGATAATACTAAAAACTTGGGCAACGGATATTCTGATAGATTGTTTGTATAAAGAGAAAACTTTATTTTTGTGAAGTGGCGCCACTGTCGAGGTCGTTGACGTCTACACTCGCCTTAAATTGGCAGTGTGAGTGTCTAACCAAGCCTGATCTTGACTGCACTATGGGAACTAGATAGCTGATGTAATACATACATACTTTTTTGTAAATAAATAAATACAATACATAGCACCCAGAATCAACACAAATATTTTAAAAACAAACTAACAAATTACTACTTGTGCTGTGTAGGAATCGAACCCACGACCCTCGGCGTAGCAGGCAGTGGTACTATCCACTACGCCATCGGGCCAGTCAAATCATCACTCGATCATTTTTATAAAATTCTGAAATCATCCCTCGAGTATTACCACGAGCAATATTTTCTCGTAAAGTTGTAATTTTCGATGTCGTTTTTAATTTAATTGTGAAAAATCAGAAATTTGCTTCAGAATAATAATACTACCTACGAAAAGAAATGTCCGGGACCATTATTTCAAAACCAGTTCCATTTTACAGACTTTGTAAATTGGTAATTAATACGTATTAAAGTTAATCCTGTCTAGGCCTTGCGGTTATCTTACTTGTAGCTTTTTGTGCAATACTGGCAAAATTTCTGCGTAAACTTTAAAATGTGTTTCGCACAATTAACACTATAATATTTTCTTGAGTTTGCACAACTATTACTCATCACAATAAAACAATTTTAAACGGATTTACACAGATAGGTACCTAAATGGTAACTCCCACCATCATCCGAGCCAATTAGCTGCCGTTGGTACCTCTTTGTTTCAGAGAGCACGCGGTATCTGTGACCCCCAACACCTAGACGATGAGCTCAAGCATGTGAGACGAGTACTCCATGAAAATAACCTGAAGCCACCCCGTCAACGTCACAGAAACCGTGCCAAACCATCCACAGTCGAACGACAACCAGCGTACTTACCATACTTGAAGGGAGTAACTGATAAGATCGGTAGAATTCTGAAGCGAGCTTCAATCAAAACCATTTTCGAACCGCCGAGGAAGATCAGCCAGTACATCAGATCAGTCAAATGCAACATCCCTCTCCAAGACCCTGGTGTTTATAAACTTGACAGTGACTGTGGACTCTCATACATAGGAGAAACAAAGAGAAATGTATCTACACGTCTAAAAGAACATATTGCTGATGTAAAAAACCGTCGTGAAAGACAGTCTGCAGTGTGTGAACATATCATGGATAACCCCACCCATTATGTCAGATTCGATAAAGCTGCAATCCTAGCGAGAGAGAAGAGATTCATTCCTAGGAAAGTACGGGAAGCCATAGAAATTCAAAAACATCCGAACTTCAACAGAGATACTGGATGGGGAATCTCATCAACTTGGACTCCGCTGATTACACAGCAGAAGAACCAGATCCAACATACTGTAAGAACTACTACACAAGATACGGTTTCAGCATTTTGTGTGGAACCCGGACGTTACGCTAGGCAATTAAGAAATAGATGGCGGTAGAACAAAAATAATTTCAATTCTAAATAATGACGTCTAACACCTTAGTCATCCGTGACCACGGGCTCTGTAAAGAGCTCGAAACGTAGGAATTGTAAAATCCAAAATAAACACAACTTAAATCCGTTTAAAATTGTTTTATTGTGATAATTAACACTATCTTCTTCTTCTTTTCGTGTGGGACACCGAGCCACCCAATGACCCGATGAACCCTAGTGGCTGAGAGCACGGAACCATCTTTCTTTTTGGAAAATCAGGTGGTTCAGCTTGCAGTGTCCTAATCAGACCGGGAAAATATTCACAATGTGATAAATATCAAGATTGTGAGTGCCCCACCGAGAATCAAACCCGGATCCTCTGCGTCGTAGGCAGTCGCACTACCACTCCACATCGGCGGCCGTCAATTTTGTCTATAATGATTGTCTAAGAACTTTTATATAAAAGTTTTATGGCCAACGGTTATCAACTATGCAATTTGGGACCACGATAATAGAGAAAAATTACTTATTTAGCTTGAGGTATATTCACGCGGCGGAGAAAAGCAGACACTAATTTTGTTCTCAAATTTTCGCGAGAATTTACGGTTTTTCCAACATAATACCGTTAGAATGTCAAATGTGCTATTCTTACTAGAAAAGGTATGTATCTAAATCATAGCATTTTTTTATAATAACTTTAAAACTGTAGACATAATATAGAAAAAATGTTTCAATAGAGGTTACTTTGGTTTGTTTTTCTATCGCGTAAAGTTTGTCAAATTGTGCAACTGATAAGTATATGTTATCTGTTAGACTCTCTGACAGACTTTTATGGCTGTAATTGTCTTAATGAAACTAATCTAAAAATCTTCATTTGGGTATCTCGGTCTTAATTAAGTCTTTCTCTCTTTTTCTTTAATTTGGTAAACCAAAGCATGTATATACCTAGCATGTGTTTAAGTTTTGAAAAAATAAAAAAAAATTAGAAAAAAATTTTAATTGAAGCCTAAGTTCTCTTTGATGGTTGCCTTACTTAGTTACAAATATCTGGTTTTGTCTTATAATCATTCTCAGCATTGCCATCAGTCATCGTTTCAACGTAATTCGTCGAACATCGTAATTGACTAAGTAATTTATTGTACCGTGATTCTAGCGTATAATAGATAAGTCAACCTTTCTTGGCTTGTTTATTTATTTTATTTTGCATTTTTTGTGACAAAGATTGGCTTATAATTTAGCTAATGAGGATGAGTTTTCAGAATCAAGACAATTGTTTACAATTACTTGTTTGTATACTGACAGGCACGAGTATTTAGGTAACTAAATCAAAACCAACAAACCTGTGATTTTTCTCCATTAAAACTACTTCACAATCGAAATGTTCCGTTTCCCAAATGCACAATTTCCAATATTTTCACGTTCACAAATTCACATCAAGTAGGTTTTGCTCTACATATCGCGGTCTATTGAAGTCTGTTCGCAATCACATCAACCCGTCAAATGAGAAGAGTATTATCCGCCGTGCGTGTGCGATCTTCATTTATCGCTACGACAACCATGAGTTGCGGCTTTTTGAGGATAAATGCATAAGGTGCATTAACATGAACAGCCACAACAGTCCACCGCTGGGCATGACCCTTCGTCTATTGGGGGTATTAGTTAATTCGAAATGTGCAATAAATTTTTGATTGATTTTAGAATTACTTAACCAAGCAATCACTAACCGTGTTATTACAATAAAGGTAGACGGGCATTTAGACGCTGTTTAAATTATTTCTCCATACGATTTGTCGTTGTCTGACGACTTAGACACTGTTTACTTTTTTTATTGTAATAACACCGTATCTGCCTATGTTGCCTGGTCTGAGTTCGTTCTCGGGTCCAGAATCTTCCGGTTTAAGAATTTTAGAGGCTCAAATATAATACACCTTCTGAAATTATTATTAGTTTAGTTAGGACATTTTGGGCTAAATTTCTTGATTGTCCATTAGCAAGATAGTTTATTGCTTCAGAGGGCGAATAAAACCTTTGTTGCTTTGCCGATGGAGGGAAATTCAAAGCTTATTGTAGTTGCCAGCATACGCGACGGTGCGTAGACGCATCAAAAAGACGTTACTGAACCTTTACATATTTTTTTGACCCATCTCGGAGCGAGAGTGGTGCAATTTCTTTCTCAGTTAGTAACCTCATTGCTGTCTACTTGCTGTTTACTTCGATGATGGTCTTCACTACAAGACCACGGCGGTGGATACAAAAGAAATAAATAAACAGTCACATTCTATGCTTGTTTCCACATAACCACTTACAGGGCACTTATGACTATGATTGATTTAAATAAATATTGACACAGATCATTTGCTTTATTGTGTGGTCTTGTATAGCTAAGTGTAAGAAACTGAAGTGTCAATGGGCTGGACAACATCTGTCGTAGAACTGATCGACGATTGAGTAAGCAGGTTCTCGAGTGGAGGCCACACCTCGGCAAGCATAGGACGCCCTCCAGTCGGATGGACCGATGTCTTAATGAGGGTGGCTGGTAAAGACTGGAACAACGGGAGATCGTGCCTTATATATAGCATACCCTAGAGGAGGCCTACGTCCAGCAGTGGACTACTATAGGCTGATATGATGATGAGTCTAGCCAATACCTTTACAGCATAACCTTAACCTATACAGCATGATGTGCTGATTAAATTTACGAGTGGTTTTGCACTCTTATTTATTTGTTTACATCAAACACACAAAGATTTCATATCTTATCTCGCGTTTTACTCTACATCTTAGCGATTTTATGATTCAATAGACGCTCGCCCGCCAAGACGTTTCACAAACTGCTATCTATTTAATGATGAACATTGCCGTGTGATGCCGGCTTAGAATAGCATCACCCTATTTCTTTCCTGTGGGAGTCGTAAGAGGCGACGAAGGGACTCGAGGGTGTGTATAGCAATTTTAGTGGATGGGCTGACAACCTGTCACTATGGCGACACACAATTTTCCGAATGACCCTCAAACGTTTGTCAGATTGTCAGTTTTTTGCGGCCGTTTACGCTCTGCAAGGGATAAAGGCGTGATATATGTATGTATGTGTGTAAAAATTTGCTCAACGAAAACTAACTAACTAACCCCTTCAACTGCCGGTGGACCGTTTGGTAACTATTCTGTTTTGTTCCTCCAGGAACTCAGTTGAAAACCGACTGATTTACACAACGACGAGAAGTGATCTGATATAAGTTTAAAGGTGCTGTTCCGAACCGAGCGGCCTACGGCCGACGGCCGACGGCCGATGGCACATGCCGCGGCTATCGGCCGTCGGCCGTCGGCCGCCGCGGCAGATGTCATTCCGAAGGCAGCGGCCGACGGCCGACAGCACATGTCAGAGTATAGTTTTCAGGACTTAGTTATTATGTTTATTAGGGTTATTATGGTTTATCGGGTTATCATGGTTCATAGGGTCGTTGGGTTCATCTTGTCGTTAAGGTTCATCATGTGGCCAGAGTTCATCGGCTTGCTAGATTGGTCGGGTCATCATGGTTCATCGGGTTATTATTTTTCATACATACATACATACATAAATCACGCCTATATCCCTTACGGGGTAGGCAGAGCATTAACGGCCGTAAAACAGATATTAACACCACTTCTGACAAAAGTTTGACGGTCAATCAGATAACTGTGTATCACTATAGTGACAGGTTGTCAGCCTATCGCCTAAAATTGCAATACACATCTAACCCTCGAGTCCCTTAGTCGCATCTTACGACACCCATGGGTAAGAAATGGGGTGATGCTATTCTAAGCCGGCATCACACGGTATTATTTTTCATCGGGTTATTATGGTTCATAGGGTCGTTGGGTTCATCTTGTCGTTAAGGTTCATTATTGGGCCAGAGTTCATCGGTTCACTAGCTTCATCGGCTTATCATGGTTCATCGGGTCGTTGGGTTCATCTTGTCGTTAGGGTTCATCATGTGTCCAGAGTTCATCAGTTCGCTAGCTTCATCGGCTTATCATGGTTCATCGGGTTATCATGGTTCATCGGGTTATTATGGTTCATCGGGTCGTTGGATAAAGCCTAATGACAAGATGAACCCAACGACCCGATGAACCATATTAAACCGATGAACCATGATAACCCGATGAACCTAGTGAACCGATGATCTTTGGCCACATGATGAACCCTAACGACAAGATGAACCTAACGACCCGATGAACCATAATAAACCGATGAACCATGATAACCCGATGAATCTAGCGAACCGATGAAGTCTGGCCACATGATTTTTTTTTTTTTTTATTAATGATGGGTTTGCTCTTGACTCTAGTCTAGGTCATAGGACAGAGACAGAGTCTAAGATGGAGCGAGCTCACCCAGAAGAAGCCTGTTAAGGCACTGGCTTTCCCACACACTGACGGAACGCAGCAAGCTACTTGGCGCCAGACTTCGGTGGGATGGTGGTCGCGAGCCAGGCGGCCCCTTACGGAGCCTTCCACCGCGCACGTGGGATCGTTCAGCCGGACTTATTCACAGGCAAGCCTGTGTTGCCGTTGCCCGGGGTGGACCGCTAGGAGGTAGATCCCATACCACCCCAATGATGAACCCTAACGACAAGATGAACTCAACGACCCGATGAACCATAATAACCCGATGAACCATAATAACCCGATGAACCTAGGGCACCGATGAACTTTGGCCACATGATGAACCCCTACTTCAAAATGAACGCAACGACCCGATGAACCATAATAACCCGATGAACCATGATAACCCGATGAACCATGATAACCCGATGAACCTAGTGAACCGATGAACGTTGGCCACATGATGAACCCTAACGTCAAAATGAACCCAACGACCCGATGAACCTAATAACCCGATGAACCATGATAAACCGATGAAAAATGATAACCCGATGAACCTAGCGAACCCATGAACTCTGGAAACATGATGAATCCTAACGACAAAATGAATCCAACGACCCGCTGAACTTTAATAACCCGATGAACTATGATAACCCGATGAATCTAGCGAACCGATGTAGTCTGGCCACATGATGAACCCTAACGACAAGATGAACTCAACGACCCGATGAACCATAATAACCCGATGAACCATGATAACCCGATGAACATAGCGAAATGATGAACTCTGGCCACATGATGAACCCTAACGTCAAAATGAACCCAACGACCCGATGAACCGTAATAACCCGATGAACCATGATAACCCGATGAACCTTGCAAACCGATGAACTCTGGCCACATGATGAACCCTAACGACAAAATTAATCCAAAGACCCGATGAACCATAATAACCCGATGAACCATGATAACCCGATGAACCTAGCGAACCGATGAACTCTGGCCACATGATGAACCCTAACGACAAGATAAACTCAACGACCTGATGAACCATAATAACCCGATGAACCTAGCGAACCGATGAACTATGGCCACATGATGAACCCGAACGACAAGATGAACCCAACGACCCGATGAACCATAATAACCCGATGAACCATAATAACCTATACATAATAACTAGTCCTGAAAACTATATTCCGACCCAACCAACGTAAAGCCGCCGCGGCTATACTGGTCTGCAGTTATGTGCCGTCGGCCGTCGGCCGTCGGCCGCCGCGGCAGATGCGCGGCGGCCGATAGCATGTGCAGTCGCCGCTCGGTTCGGATAGTATCCCATACAAGTCCATACGAACCAGTAGTGCCGCGGCGGCCAAGGACGGCCGCCGCGGCATATGCTGTCGGCCGTCGGCCGTCGGCCGCTCGGTTCGGAACAGCACCTTAAATTTCCACAACTATTTGCTCATCACAATAAAAGTTAATAAACAATAAAAATAATTCGTCGGTAAGAACCTGTTTAAATTATTAATATGAATAATGTAAACAACCGCGAAAGTTTAAAATTTTGTGTGAGAATAAAACAATTTGAAATGGATTTATGTTAGCTGCCGTTAGAACTTCTTTGTTTCAGAGAACACGTAAGTAGTATCTTTCACCACTGACGTCTAGATGATGAGCTCTAGCATGTGAGACGAGTACTCCATGAAAATTACCTGTAACCACCCTGTCAACGTCACAAACAACCGCGCCAAACCACCCACAGTCGAACGATAACCAGCATACTTACCATACTAGAAGGGGAGTAACTGATAAGATCGGTAGATTTTCGAAGCGAGCTTCGATAAAGACCATTATCAAGCCATCGAGGAAGATCAGCCAGTTTACAGGTCAGTGAAATGCAAGATCGTTCTCCCAGACCTGGTGTTTTGTAACTTTGACTGTTTCTGTGGACTCTCATACATAGGGGAAACAAGAAAAAATTTATCAACGCGTCATAAGGGATGATGTGAAAAAACGTCACGACAGACAGTCTACAATGTGTGAAAATTCATGGATAACCCCACCGATTATGTCAGGTTCTATAAGGCAATCCTAGCGAGAGAGAAGAGGGGCATTCCTAGGAATATACGAGAAGCTATAGATAATCAAAAATATACGAATATTAACAGAAACACTGGATGGGGAATCTCACCAACATAAAAGTCCACTAATAAAACAGCGGAAGATACAGCTCCAAAATACTGCAAGCCCTACTACACAAGATACGGTGTCGGAATTCTGCGTAAAAACGGAACGCTTGGCAAATTAAATAATTCGTAGAACAATAATAATTTTAATTTCAAATAATGACGTCTAACACTTTACATGACCACAAACTCTGTAAAGACGTCAAAAATCCAAAATAAAAACCGTTTAAAATTATTTTATTGTGTTCATTCAGCTGGCTATTATAAAAATTATACACTTCAGTTTATGGCTGTTCTCCCACTATGACGGACTTACGGACGTATTTTTGACGCATTCGTCTGTCTGACGAAAAGGAAATTTAAAATTCCCATACAAAAAATAAATACCATGGCAGATTGTAACGTATGCAATTTGGCCTAGGTGTTTGACAAAGTGTCATAGTGGGAGATTCGCTTAAAAGTGCATATACACATCACGCCTTGTTCTTTTGTCATTTTTTCAAGTGTTTAATCAGAATAGTGTGAGGTCAATTGGGATAGACAAAGACGGAAAAGCACGACTTGCTCCCTGCAGTAATCTAGTACTGATTTAAAACACCATTAATTGAAATACACACTTCTTTTCTTTTGTTTATAATAAAATATTTGCTGAATACCGAATTTCAAAACACTTCCCGTGTTAGGTATACAATTTTTGGAAACTTCCAAAATTTCCCGCAAAATAATCCTGCCCGCGCTTGAAAATTTTGCACGTTTTCAAAAACTATTTGCTATCGATTTAGTTGGTTAAATAAACAAGAACGAAGTCGAAAATACAGTGTGTTTGGTAAACTGTACATATACAAACTTTCAATGCGTGTTCTACATTACCGGTCTAACTGAACAACTTTTCTTAGTGAATACTTACCAAATTTTAAAACACTTTCCGTGTTAAGTATACAATTTTTAAAAACTTGCAATTTTTTTCCTGCCCGTGCTTTAAAATTTTGCAAGGTTTCCAAAACTTTTCTTAGTATTCTTTTTTCTAAATAGTCGAAATTATATGACTTGTCATACCTAGTTGGTTGCTACCCGACTGTGGGACGTTTTTACATTCTAAAACTTATCAAAAAATGATTTTCATTTTCACGTCTAGAAAAAGTCTTGCAAGTTTGTACAGGCTTGACATAAACACACTGTTTGCTTAACCGCAGCCATGTGTAAATTTCAAATTGCTGGTCGTTTGGACAAACTAGTACTAAGGCGACAAATATGATGGCCACCCTACTTAGACTACAGGTAGAACTAGATTCCGCCGCGTCCGGATCAGCTGACTTAGCTGACAGGTTTCATCTAGAGAGTTCAGACATTCTTTATTAGGACATCCGGGGAAGACACCGTCAAAGTACATTGACAGCCGCTCAAGTTGCCTATTTAAGGGTATGTACTGGTAACCATCGGCCTATGTAGTGCAATTGTAGTGTGACTGCTTGCGGCGCAAAAGTTCCGGGTTCGATTCCCAGTGGGGCACTCCTTGTGGGGCACTCACTCACTTTGTGAATTTGTTTCCAGTCTGGTTAGGACATTGCAGGCTGAACCACCTGATTGTCCGAAAGAAAGATGGCTCCGTCCTACGCGCCGTGTCGGTCCCGATTGCTGTCCATGATAGGTAACTTAGACGGCGATCGCTTAACCATGCTAGAGGCCTACTAGTAGAAGGCGGTTGAAAGAACTGTGACACCAGGGTTCATCGAGTCATTCATCGATTCGTTGTCCCGCACGAAAACGAAAGAAGTGTACCTACTCAAACACAGAAAAGTTGTTGAAAAGGAAAGGCTTACTCTGTTAGACTTTACTGGGTTTATCAAAAATTTTGCAAGCATGATTAGCTTATGAAACAAGAACAACTTTCTCCAATAAATGTTTTTTGGAGAAAATGTGTCGTGAAAACATAAACATTCCACAGAATTTCAGTCTGCTAACAGCGTATTTTGTTTGTTATAAGCGATTGTTTTTTGCCCAACGTAAATTACTTCCCTTTGGCTAAATCATTTGTCGCACTTAACTTAATAATAATATGACCACATAAAAAAACACGTACAAAAAATCTTTGAACAGTACAAGATACACACCTCTCATGAGGAACCTAATACTAATCTTTCAGAATTTCTAGACACGCTTAGACAAAAACTCTCACTACTCTGCAGTCGAATCAAGCGCTATAAGACGTGCACACTACGAAAATCACAAAACAGGCAATTCACATCAAATGAAAAGCATTTCTATAGGGCACTCAAAATTTCTACAACCAACCAAACAGAACCGAACACAAACTCAAACAACAGACAAGCAAATAATACAGTTCTAAAAACAGAAGATTTTCATGCATATTGGTCTAAACTTTGGGAAACACCAGTAGATCACAAGTTAGATGCTGAGTGGATAAAGAGTGAAGAGAAAAGTGCCGAAAGTACTGAGCCAATGCAATTTGATTTTATACCAGTGGAGGTCCTAATAAACGTCATAAAAAAATTACATAACTGGAAAGTACCAGGGTCCGACAACATTCACAACTTTTGGTACAAAAAGTTTACATATATTCATCCGTTTCTTCATAACTTCATAAACAAATTCGTACAGAACCCGGAAACCATGCCTAAATATATAACAGCTGGTATCACGTATATGTTGCCAAAAGACCAAAACGATACACTAAATCCTGCTAAATAAAGACCCATAACCTGCCTGCAGACCATTTATAAGATAATAACATCATGCCTGACATCTGTAATATACACACACATAGAAGCAAATAACTTATTAACAGAGCAACAGAAAGGGTGTAAGAAATTCAGCCAGGGCTGTAAAGAACAGCTAGTTATAGACTCTGTTATATTAGGCCAAGTCCAGCAGAAAAAAAAAGATTTGTTCAGTACTTATATTGATTATAAAAAAGCGTATGACTCGGTTCCTCATACTTGGCTACTCAAAGTCTTAGAAATTTATAAAATTCACCCAACAGTTATTACTTTTCTCCAAAACACAATGACCCAATGGACGACGCGACTTAAACTACCTTGCAATACTTACCCTGAAACAAATCTTACAGATACTATCAAAATTCAACGGGGAATTTTCCAAGGGGATGCACTTAGTCCGCTGTGGTTTTGCCTTGCTCTCAATCCACTGTCTAATGCTCTAAACAGAACCAAATTAGGATACCCACTAGAATATTCAAGTGCTGATGAAGACTTACTGACTGACAAAAACAAATACTATCTCAACCATCTTTTATATATGGACGACATCAAGTTGTACGCAGATAAACAAGAGGATCTAAACAAACTAATTCAAATCACAGAACATTTTTCACAAGATATTAACATGGAATTCGGAATTGATAAATGTAAAGTCAATTCAGTTAAAGCAGGACAAACATATAAACACCATTATCATCTCGAGTCAGGCCAACAAATTGATCCTTTGGACGCAATGGCTACTTATAAATACCTTGGGTTCCATCAGTCTAAACAGATCCATTATAAAGAAACAAAAAGTAGCTTAATACATCAGTTCAAACATAGAATTAACGCCATAATGAAGACTTATTTGCAATCCAGAAATACCATCAAAGCTGTTAACACATATGCAGTGCCCGTATTAACATACTCTTTTGGAATAATCCCATGGACGAAAGCAGAGCTCCTAAAGATCCAGCGAATGATAAATGTCACTATGACAAAAAATCGTAAGCATCACCCAAAATCGTGTGTCCAGAGAGTAACACTTACTAGAAATGATGGTGGCCGAGGTGTTATTGACGTTGCAAATCTCCACAACAAACAAATATCTTGTCTTAGATCGTACTTTTACAGCAAAACTGAAACATCCAGTCTACACGCCGCAATAGTTTTTAATGACACCAGATTCACTCCCCTTAATTTACATAATAGCTTAACACAGAGAAACGAAGTACAGACGGACAGACAGACTAAACTCAATGACTGGTCCCAAAAAGCATTGCACGGTAGATTTTACCGTGACCTGAGCCTACCACACGTCGACAAGGAAGCGTCGAACGAATGGCTCAGGCGCGGTGAAATGTTTCCTGAAACCGAGGGCTTTATGATCGCTATTCAGGACCAGGTAATAGAAACCAGAAATTACCAGAAACATATCTTGAAGTTGCCGAATATAATAGATCGTTGTCGAAGATGTCACAGTGCCCCGGAAACTATCCAACACATCACGGGTGCCTGTAAAACAATAGTGCAAACAGACTACAAGTACAGACACGATCAAGTCGCTAATATTATTCATCAGAAACTTGCCATTCAATATAATTTGATAGAAACACCTGCTATCCCGTATTATAAATATCATCCAGAAGTCATCCTCGAAAATTCCACCCATAAACTTTACTTTGATAGGGCAATACTAACTGATAAAACCACGCACTACAATAGACCCGATATCACACCCCAGTCGCCGCTCAGCAGCCCCAGTCGCCGCTCAGCAGCCCCAGTCGCCGCTCAGCAGCCGTCCCGCACGGTCGCCTACGCTCCGACTACCTGGCCGCTCCCGTGGCCCCGCCCCTCGCCGTCGCTCCGCGACCGACACTCCAGCCCTGCGTCGGACAAGCATCACTTGTCCCACGCAGCCTCCGCCGCCGTTTGTGTCTTTTTCAAGACACATTCCGTGGTATTTTATTTAACTACGTCTTTTGCCCGAAAACCGCCGGTTTACGCGGTCCTTGCTCGGTGGATACCTAACGGTGCTCAACGATCCGAGCAGGGGGTGTAGACCCGATACACCAGCTTTGCCCCTTCAGGGCAACGCAGTCAATCGGACGGGTGCCAGAACCACCGGCCCTGGGGGTGAACCCAAGTCGACCCTGGTACTATCCTCTTCCCCTGTCCGAGCAGAGTCTGTCTGGGAGAAGGGCTCCGGCCCCAACTTCCTCTTTGCTCGGGCCTGTTAGGAACCTCCCGCACAATAAGATTGGCGGAGGATACACTTTAGGGCTACATTAGTTAAGTACACCCTCCCTGCCTACACCCGGCGGGGAGGATCACCGGCGTCTTACCCTCAGGCTGTTCCCGCCTGAGGGCCACGATTAGCATATTAGCTAGGCCGATTGCCGTGGAGTTCTTGCCGTTTCTCTCCCACGGAACGGTTCCGAAACGGCGGTAGCTATAGATTAGGCAATGGCTAAAGCCCTTCCCCAGTCCCTTCTCCTGGACATTATTCGCGTCGTCCTCGAGGACGAAAAAACCCGCGCCCGCGTCGCGATACTTCTTCCCGAAGTCGGCAATTATTTCGACGACCCAACCCGCGATGAGTCATCGACCAATCCCCTGACCACCGGTGAGTCAGCCCCATCCGCCGACGAAGCGTCCGCCGCTAAGTCGGCACCTGCCCTCTCCCCTGCGGTTACTCATTACGATGAGTCACCGCTATCCCCTGACCCATCGTCCCAAGTCGGCAACGCCCAGGACTCCGACCTAACCGTCGAAGTCATGGACATTGCCGGCCCCCCGTCCGATGACTCAAACCCCGAACCCGACTCCGACGACGACTACACCGTAGTCAGTAGGTCTAAGAAGCGCCAGCGTAAGGCTGCTCATTCAGATAGCGACGAGGCTGCGAAAACAGTCCGCGTCGAAGGGCCCGATGGCAACCGCCGCAAGGTGGCCGCCGCCATCCCTAAAGTCTCTCCCGCTACAGAGCGCAGACCCCCCCCGATTATTCTCAGGGACAACGCCAAGTGGTCGTCCCTTTCCAGTCAGATGACCCAGAATAAGATTCCGTTCTTGACTGCCTCACAGACCAAGGACGGAATTAAAATTCAAGTCCCGACCTCTTCGGCGCACAGAGCGCTTACAAAATTACTTAACTTCCTCCAGTTCCCGTACCATACGTACGCACTGGAGGAGGAGAAACTACACCGCGTAGTAATTCGAGGCATCCCGAAAGAGATTTCCGAAAAGGAAGTCTATGACGACCTTATCGCCCAGAATATTCCCGTACGTAAAGTACACCGCATTTCGTCTCATCGCAATAGGAGACAATTCGACATGGTCCATGTCACGCTCGAGAGGAGCGAAGCTGGTAAGGCCATTTACGGTTTGAAATCCGTGTGCATGCTTTCAGGCATCCGCATGGAAGCCCCCAGGAAGACTGGGATCCCTGGCCAGTGTCACAACTGCCAACTTTACGGTCACTCTTCACGCACCTGTCACGCCGCCCCGCGGTGTGTTAAGTGCCTGGAGAGTCACAGCACTGCCCAGTGCGCCCGTCCTAAAAAGACGGACACGCCCTCGGCAGACAGCTCCTCTCCCCCACTCCCACCTAGTTGCGTCCTCTGCAACGAAAGTGGCCACCCAGCCAACTACCGCGGCTGTCCCCGTGCCCCTAAGGCGAACCCCAAAGTGCTTCAGCGCACCCTTGCGAGGCAAACGTATGCCGATAGGCTAGCTGGCTCTCAAAAACCAGCTGCGGTCGTTCCAGGTGTTGCTGAAAACACAAACTTCCCGCCCCTCAGGCCTAACCCCGCATGGGCCCTCAAAATGGGTCCAGCCCCCGCCCCCGCCCAAGTCGCACCAAAACCGGTGGTGACCCCCCAACCCGCCCCCAAAAAGCCGGCGCCTCCGCCGCCTTCTCCTCCCAAACCCGCTTCCCACAGCAAGAGTGCTGAAGGCGACTTAGCCGACGCGCTCTCTGTAGTCTCAAATTTCACCAGCCTCTTCGACATCGAAGAGATAATCTCCTACTCTAAGGAGATCAGAGCCAACGCTGGTAACCCCAGTGCGCTCATCCAAACCGCCGCCAAATACTACCATCTGGTAGTCGCGTTCAAAAACTTCAAACCCTGATTATGGATAGGTCTATTAACTTAGGGATATCCAGCAGTGGTAGGACCAAGCCTCGGTCACTTAAATTAGGTTTTTCAATGCCGATGGTATTTGCAATAAAAAGACGGAAGTTAGCCTCTTCCTGAAAGATCACGGTTTAGACGTCCTCCTTGTACAAGAAACGTTTCTCAAACCCCATATGCGTACCCCGCGAATCGCGCAATACAACACGGTACGTAATGACCGCGTATCGAGCAGCAAGGGAGGCACCCTCATTCATTACAGGCGAGCGCTTCACTGCTCACCCATAGAGACCCCGCCCCTCTGCTATATGGAGGCTTCCGCTTGCCGCTTAAGCATGACGGGACACCAACCCATTACGATAGTGTCGGTATATCTATCTCCGAGCAATAATCACGAGACAAAGCCACTTCTTAAAAGTGAGCTCGAGTCATTATTTAATCTCGGTGACTCAGTTATCATAGCAGGTGACTTGAATGCCAAGCACATGTCGTGGAACTGTATCGCCAACAACCCTAGAGGCAATCTTCTCTTTGAGTGGCAGGACGAACTGTCCTTTGACCTAGTAGCCCCTACAGAGGTAACTCATTACCCCCATACAGTAACTCATCGACCCGACATCCTCGACATAGCCCTTCTAAAGAACGTAAACCTTCGTTTAAGTTCTATAGAAGTACGCCACGAGCTCTGCGACTCTGACCACAGACCAGTTTTACTAAAACTTGACCCGCGAACCGACATCCCCGGCCCCTCAGGTCTGTGCGGCCCGACCAAAACTATAGTAGACTGGCCGAAACTAGGCCAAGCCTTGAACGCTCCCAGCTCTACTCACCTGGACCAAATACCGACTAGACTGACTACCGAAACCGACATCAACCTAGCCGTCTCTTCCATCACAAATCACGTTAGCAGCGTCGTGAACAGCTGTTCACGGACGGTTAAAATCACTGAAGACAGTAAATATAAACCTCCAAATGACCTTCTTGAAATGATAACAGAGAAGAACGCCGCGATCCGCGCTTACAAATCCTTCCGAATCGAATCCAACAGACTATTCATGCGCGCCCTACAGAGGGAAGTAAGGCAGCGTGCAGCTGAATGGCGTGACGCCGGATGGGATCAGCACCTTGAGGAGCTGAACCCATCCCATCTCGCATTTTACAAGCTGCAACGCTCGCTGAAATCTGACACCATCTCTGTGATGCCGGTACTTAACAGACCTGACCAGACCAAAGCCTTTGACGACGACGAAAAGGCTGAATGCCTAGCTGACAGTCTCGCAGCCCAATGCACCCCCAGCACACTCCCTTACGACTTGACCTTCGTCTCAACGGTCGACTCCGAAGTCGAACGTCTCATTTCACTACCTCCATCGGGCCCTCCACTCAGAGTCATCACTGAGATGGAAGTGCGCAACGCCCTTAAGGCACTCAAGCCCAGAAAGGCTCCAGGACCGGACGGCATCACCAACCGTGTCCTGAAGATTCTCCCCGATCACCTGATCAATCGCCTCACCCTGATTTTGAATGCCGCCATGGCTAGTTGCACCTTTCCAGCTTGCTGGAAGGAAGCAATAGTCATAGGCATTCACAAACCGGGTAAACCGGCGAATGAGCCCACTTCCTACCGCCCGATCAGCTTACTGAACCCTCTCGCCAAACTTTACGAACGCATGATCTATGCCCGACTCCGTGACCACGCAGAGACCAACAATCTCATACCTGACGAGCAATTTGGCTTTCGACAGCAGCACTCTTGTACCCAACAAGTACACCGCATTGTCGAACACATCGCTCTTAAGCTAAATGTCTCGTCCAAACCGACCCCGACAGGAGCAGTTTTTCTCGACGTGGCGAAAGCCTTCGACAAGGTCTGGCACAACGGGCTGGTATACAAGCTACACCAGCTCGCTGTGCCTGATCGTCTCGTGCTTTTAGTACGTAACTTTCTGTCGGATCGAAGCTTTCGTTACAGGGTGGAAGGCACTCTGTCTTCACCCCACACCATACAGGCAGGAGTCCCTCAGAGCTCCGTCCTATCTCCATTACTTTTCACGCTATACACTAGCGACATCCCTAAATCGCCCATGTCACAGCTGGCTATGTTCGCCGACGACACTGCCATTTACGCGTCCCACCGTAACCACTTAAAATTAGTTCAGATTCTCCAGAACGCTCTAGACTCCCTCGGGAGCTGGTTCCGTAAATGGAGAATCGAGGTAAATCCAGAAAAAAGTGCAGCCGTGCACTTTCGTAGAGGTTCGTACGGATTAAACGTCCCCGCTGTAAAGCTTTTCGGCCGACCCATCCCGTGGGTCAACGAGACCAAATATCTAGGAGTCACCCTCGACTCAAGACTCAGCTTCCGTAGCCACATTATGAGAGTCCGCGACCGCGCCGCGTTCGTTTTGGGCAGATTACATCCGATGTTGAACAAAAAGAGCAAACTCTCCCTTAGAAATAAGGTGAGAATTTACACCACCTGCGTAAGGCCTATTATGACCTACGCCAGCGTAGCCTTTGCTCACACCTTCGATTCACATCTGAAAATGCTGCAGGTCATCCAAAACCGTTTCATGCGCAAAGCTACCGGGGCGCCCTGGTACATGCGTAACGCCAACCTCCACATCGACTTAGGCCTCCCTACCATTAAAGCGTATATGAAAGAAGCGTCTCGTCGCTTCTTCGATAATGCTCCCCATCATAAAAACCCCTTGATAGTTGCCGCGTCCAACTACTTCCCTCATCCAACCTCGCGTTTTAAACACCGTCCGAGACACATCCTTACGGAAGAAGATGATGAAATCACAGTAGCCACTGCTGCAGCCATTGCGAGTAGATCACACTCCACAAGCTCTTCAAGCAACCGACGCCCCCGCCGGCGGGGGCGCGGAGGTACCTCATTTGCCACTTTGGGAACTACCGGCACGTGCCGGGTAGATTCAGTCCAATACGTTCTCCCCAGAACAACTCGTAAGCCCAATCGCGCCCCAAGGGCGCGATTGAGCTGGTTGTTTGAACAACCACAAGCTTTTCCGGGTGAGCTCCTGCTCCCCACCATACAGTCAGGTGTAGATTGAAAGCCCCGGGGCTAAAAATCGTAGGGTCCAATAAAAAAAAAAAAAAAAAAAAAAATACCCGATATCACGCTAATAGATAAAATTAAGATAACCGCAAATATTATAGACATCGCGATCCCCAATACACATAACCTTCAGTCAACTATAAGCGAAAAATTAAGTAAATATATAGACCTAAAAGACGAGATAACACGCATGTGGCACCTACAAAATGTAACAATTATCCCTATAGTCCTGTCTTCTGTAGGTGTCGTACCAAAACAACTACATAAATCAATAAAAACACTAGATCTTCCTAAATCAATATATTTCAACTTACAAAAAGCAGTAATTCTCAACACTTGCCGAATAGTCAGAAAATTCTTACAGGTCGACGCTACGTTCTCAAATGAACCCGAAAGCGTCCAAAACGATGTTCACTTGGCTTAGGCCCGTAGCATCGGAAAACCGGCTTTACTAAGCCGAGGAGGAAAAGAATCCAAAAAACCAAAAATAATAATAATAATAATAATTCTACGCCGTCATCGGAAGCCATTTTAATTACTAGGTACATTCATATGCCGTCTGATGCCGGCTTAGAATAGCATCACCCCATTTCTTTCCCGTGGGTGTCGTATGAGGCGACAAAGGGACTCGAGGGTTACATGTACATACATACATACATAAATCACGCCTATATCCCTTACGGGGTAGGCAGAGCGCTAACGGCCGTTCAACGGACATTAACACCACGTCCGATAAAAGTTTGAGGGTCAATCAGATAACTGTGTATCACTATAGTGACAGGTTGTCAGCCCGTCGCCTAAAATTGCAAAACACACCCTCGAGTCCCTTAGTCGCCTCTTACGACACCCATGGGTAAGAAATGGGGTGATGCTATTCTAAGCCGGCATCACACGGCAAGGGTTACATGTGTTTTGCAATTTTAAGCGATAGGCTGACAACCTGTCACTAGAGTGATACATAATTATCTGAATGACCCTCAAATGTTTGTCAGACGTGGCGTAAGTGACAGTTTTTTCGGCCGTTTACGTTTTGCCTACCCCGCAAGGGATATAGGCGTGATATATGTATGTACTTATATCCAAAGAATACAGTACTCCCACTGGCATAATCTAAGGTGTAGTCCACAGAGCACTTAAACGTCGAGCGCGGCGCGCGTGGCCTCCTTTCTCTGTGGTGTAGTCGATTACCATAACATGGGTTCGGAAAAGGGCCAAATGTAAGCGTTGAGTAGGGTCAACGAAGCTTCTTAAATTATAATAGAACAATCTCTTCTTTGGAAGAGAAGAGAATAGAACAATAACTTATGGTCATGCACTTGACTTGTGAAGCTCGTGCAAATACGCCCCCCCTTAATTTTTATACAAAGACGTATACGGCGTGTAAGAGACAGCCCTCTGAATACTGATAGGGTGCATGCAGACCATGAAACTGAACAACTTCTCCTAGAAACATATGTCAGGAAACGACAAAAACTGAACCTCCCATACAGAATCAAGTTCAGCTGACTGCAATTACTATGGGAAGTCAATATTTTTTGGCATTTCATGAAATAATTTTTCATGGGAAGTTATTCAGTTACATGGTCTGAGTGCACCCTATCAGTTTTCGGAGGGCTGTCCCTTACACCCCGTGTAATGGTACGGAACCGTTTGTGCGTGTGTCCGACTCGCACTCAGCCGATTTTAATTTGAAGTGGTTTTCATTTAGTAAACCACTGTTGCGCACCAACCAACCTATGTATCGTACTTTCACAGAACCAGAAATAAGAGATGACCGTAGCAGACACAGAAATAATCATGACGACACTTTATTTTAGATAACAGCATCTTTTGAACTGTGCCATAATCCTAAACAACTATGGGAATTCGGTCGAAATCCTATTGATTACTTGCAGCATTACCTCGCTGGATGGCGAGGGATATCTGCTGACCCTGATAACTACATACATATATCACGCCTATAATCCCTTGCGGGGTAGGCAGAGCATAAACGGCCGTAAAAGACAAACATTTGAGGGTCATTCGGAAAATTGTGTATCGCCATTGTGACAGGTTGGCAGCCCATCGCCTAAAATTGCTTAGTCGCTTCTTACGACACCCACAGGAAAGAAATGGGGTGATGCTATTCTAATCCGGCATCACATAGAGTTTAAGCTGGCATCACACAGAGTCAGAGCCAGATAACTACACACACACACACATATCACGCCTATAATCCCTTGCGGGATAACTACCGGCAGATAATCAATAACATAAAAAATGGACCATTGAAGGGACCAAGTTACATTGAATTTTCTTTTAAAATGCATGAAAAGTCTGATGTTTTTCTGTTTATATGTTTTATCGTATCGTACCTACCTACTGCAAGGCTTTTTAGACGAAAATGTGTGGAAAACATACAAAACATTATCAGTGATGGCCAGACATGACTGCTTATAGAGTCTAGGCTGTAGTGCTTTTACGAGATTAAACATTTTGAATCGAATTTATCGTATGAAAGGCTTTGCAAAGAATTGCGTCTCCAATTTATTTTGTAGAAAAGAAACTTATCTTATTTACTTTGAAAATTTATCGCAACGAGGGTTTCTTTTGCGTATGCTTGTGTTGATTTATGACTATTCATACTATAACAGCCACAGCAGACCACTAAGTCTAATAAGGTGATAATTATATTAATTACTGTTTAAGTAAACATACATACATACATATACCATGCATATATTCCTTGTAGGGTAGGCAGAGCTTTTTAATTTTAATTTTTTTTTGTGGACCCTACGATTTTTAGCCCCGGGGCTTTCAATCTACACCTGACTGTATGGTGGGGAGCAGGAGCTCACCCGGAAAAGCTTGTGGTTGTTCAAACAACCAGCTCAATCGCGCCCTTGGGGCGCGATTGGGCTTACGAGTTGTTCTGGGGAGAACGTATTGGACTGAATCTACCCGGCACGTGCCGGTAGTTCCCAAAGTGGGGAGCAAATGAGGGACCTCCGCGCCCCCGCCGGCGGGGGCGTCGGTTGCTTGAAGAGCTTGTGGAGTGTGATCTACTCGCAATGGCTGCAGCAGTGGCTACTGTGATTTCATCATCTTCTTCCGTAAGGATGTGTCTCGGACGGTGTTTAAAACGCGAGGTTGGATGGGGGAAGTAGTTGGACGCGGCAACTATCAAGGGGTTTTTATGATGGGGAGCATTATCGAAGAAGCGACGGGACGCTTCTTTCATATACGCTTTAATGGTAGGGAGGCCTAAGTCGATGTGGAGGTTGGCGTTACGCATGTACCAGGGCGCCCCGGTAGCTTTGCGCATGAAACGGTTTTGGATGACCTGCAGCATTTTCAGATGTGAATCGAAGGTGTGAGCAAAGGCTACGCTGGCGTAGGTCATAATAGGCCTTACGCAGGTGGTGTAAATTCTCACCTTATTTCTAAGGGAGAGTTTGCTCTTTTTGTTCAACATCGGATGTAATCTGCCCAAAACGAACGCGGCGCGGTCGCGGACTCTCATAATGTGGCTACGGAAGCTAAGTCTTGAGTCGAGGGTGACTCCTAGATATTTGGTCTCGTTGACCCACGGGATGGGTCGGCCGAAAAGCTTTACAGCGGGGACGTTTAATCGGTACGAACCTCTACGAAAGTGCACGGCTGCACTTTTTTCCGGATTTACCTCGATTCTCCATTTACGGAACCAGCTCCCGAGGGAGTCTAGAGCGTTCTGGAGAATCTGAACTAATTTTAAGTGGTTACGGTGGGACGCGTAGATGGCAGTGTCGTCGGCGAACATAGCCAGCTGAGAGCTTGAACGGCCGTTAAAAATTCACATGTACGCCACGTCTGACAAACATTTCGAGGGTCAATCAGATAACTGTGTATCATTATAGTGACAGGTTGTCAGCCCATCGCCTAAAATTGCAATACACATCTAACCCTCGAGTCCCTTAGTCGCCTCTTACTACACCCAGGGGTAAGAAATGGGGTGATGCTATTCTAAGCCGGCATCACACGGGAAAAAAATATACATACATACATATCTTGCCTATATATCTTGCGGAGTAGGCAGCGCGTAAACGGCCGGTAAAAACTCGTTTACGCCACGTCTGACAAACATTTCGAGGGTCATTTAGCTGTAGTCTACATATAGTTAATTTGTGGGGCCATTCAGAAAATTGTGTATCATAAAGTAAGGGGTTGCCAGGCCATTGCCTAAAATTGCAATACAAATGTATGTAACCCGAGTACTTTAGTCACCAATTATGACAGCCACGGTAAAGAAAAAGGTGATGTTCTTCTAAGCCGGCATCACACGGCGTTTAAGTACATATTGTTTTCCATAATTATGATTATTATTCAATTGTGTTGAATGCATGGCATGTCACGATGTGTTATCAATAAAATATCTAAACTTATCTTATCCACTACATCACCAACATACGCTAACTAATCGTAGGTAACTATGTATATACATATAGATGAGTAAGCATAGATTGACAGGAAATTTTAGTGACAGGATAAGGAATAGCGTGATAAGGGAAAGTTGTGGTATAAAAGAAGACGTAGTGAAGAAGATGTAGGATCTGGTGTAGAGGTATGTTTAAATGGTTTGGTCATGTAGAGAGGATGAATGAACGAAGTTTAACGAACCAGGTGTATATGGCAAGTGTGGATAGCAAAGTCGGAAGGGGAAGACCTCGACGAACGTACCTCGATCAAATCGGGGACGTGCTTAAGACAGGGCAGGTTAAAACCGACGAGCGTGCATGAATAGATTGATGAATGTAGAGGAGACGAAAGAAGTATACCAGCTCTGTCTACCCCTCCGAGAAACAGGAGTGATTTATGTGTGTAGGTAGGTATAGATTTGTTGTCTGTAGAACGTTCCAAAACCGTTTCATGCGCAGAGCTACCGGGGCGCCCTGGTACATGCATGCGTAACGCCAACCTCCACATCGACTTAGGCCTCCGTACCATTAAAGCGGATATGAAAGAAGCGTCGCGTCGCTTCTTCGACAACGCTCCCCATCATAAAAACCCCTTGATAGTTGCCGCGTCCAACTACTTCCCCATTCCAACCTCGCGTTTAAACACCGTCCGAGACACATCCTTACGGAAGAAGATGATGAAATCACAGTAGCCACTGCTGCAGCCATTGCGAGTAGATCACACTCCACAAGCTCCTCAAGCAACCGACGCCCCCGCCGGCGGGGGCGCGGAGGTCCCTTATTTGCTCCTCACTTTGGGAACTACCGGCACGTGCCGGGTAGATTCAGTCCAATACGTTCTTCCCAGAACAACTCGTAAGCCCAATCGTTTAAACTTTTCCGGGTGAGCTCCTGCTCCCCACCATACAGTCAGGTGTAGATTAAAAGCCCCGGGGCTTATATATCATAGGGTCCACAAATAAAAATAAAAAATGACTGTAGAACGCGTATTGGAAATCATTATTTTCATTTATGCTCATTTATTACTTGTAGTTAATAAAGTGTCAGTTCCAACTCTATAATTATAGGTACAATAACACATAACGTTCCTACCTTTATCTATAGTAATTAATGATGTGTCTGGTTGCTTGTTACTTCTGTGTCTCACACAATGTAATTAGGGCAAATAATACTAACCATGGGTACCTATCAGCCGGTTTTCCCACTTGTCTTCCGTCGCTGCGTATTTTTGACGCATGCGTCTGTCAGACAAAAGGAAATAGTTACGTACCGTTACGAACCGTAGCCGTATTTGTATGGGAGTAAGATGGGTGTTCGCAATTTTCTTTCGTTTGACAGACGCATGCGTTACGATGCGTTAATAGCCCTATTATTCCAACCCTCACCTGCAATAGTCCTTGCATCAGGCGGGTGCTGGCTCTGGGTGTACTTCTATAGTGCAGACAGAGCGAGTATCCGCTTGATGTACACATCACAACACATTATTTGGTGCAAAAAGGCCTCTGTGCTGTTGGCTTCGGCCCCACTCATGCCTCAAAGGACCGGGTCCCTGTGGGCCCGAGATTCGGAAACGTACCAACATAATAATAATAATAATATACCAACACAATAGATCATTAAGAAAGTAACTAATGGGAATTGCAGTCATTTTTCGGACACAATTTGTTCCATTAGTTTAAGGCGAGTGTAGTCGTGTACGGCCTCGACAGTGGCGCCACTTCACAAAAACTATATTTTCTCTTTATACAAACAATCTATCAGAATGAAATAGTGACTAGTTAAGGTCACAAGTTTAGTAAAATTTCACCCTATATAATAAATTAATAATACTAGGTAGTTAGGTAATGAGACCACTCTAGTCAGTAACAGTCTGCCATTTTCAGTATTTGTGAAATTGATCATTAGTGTCGTTGGTGACTCCAAAAACTTCATTAACACGCATTTGTTTTAGACAGGTATTAATGGGTTTGCTTAAACTTACGAAATTGGCATTCAAAGATGAAAGTAATACCTTAAATTTTGAAAATTTAATTGTATTAGCCAAAAAATCTAGACAAAGTACATGAACAGCCACAACAGTCTCCTGTCATACTCACCTCGTTTGGCAAGCGGATTGGCGAACGCAGTGCAAGATATTGCTCTCACACGGAATGCTGCTGCCCATTCCCTGAATGTTTTCAGTCGCTTTTTACGACACCCACGGGTTGTATTAAAGAGATGCTATTCTAAGCCGCACACGGCACACTTAAATGAATATACCTATTTAATGGCCTATTAAATTCTGTGTTCTACTCTTAAAACTGAAAACTTTTCCCAATAGACATAAGTCGAAATATGGGCAAAAAAATTGATCTTCTATTAAACTCATTTTTTGAAAATTTTGTATGGGCGGTCCATTTTCTTTTTCAAATCAGCTGACTGCAAATTACTATGGGAAGTTTTTGACGTTTCTTGAAATATTTTCTCATGAATAGGTATGCGGAGGGATATTCCTTACACCCTGTTTAGACAGTTAGATGTGTGTGCACTATTGCGGTTTCGCCAATCGCCGCGGGCGTTTCTACAATGGTTTCAACCTTCGAGCAACTCGGTCTTCCGTCTCGTTCCTACGCGGGTACGGAAGTCCACGTTGATAGAAGGGGTCGACCCATAGTGTATTTTGCGTATTGCCCTATTGCGTATAGTTTCGGAAATAATCGAGTTGTTACAACCGTACCCTGTTACAACCGTACCCAGTCTACCCTACATAATCCTTGTATGTATTTTCGATGGAAATGATCTGACCCTACTCAAAAGGTATCCCTAAACTTTTTACTCGTGCGTAGCGCGATAGAAGTTTATCCCATTGGACGAGTAAGTTTAATTCACGTCAATTTTGGCAACAAAATGAAACAAGGAACTGTTTAGTGTTTAGATGTTTCCTCATACTAGGTGCTGCCATCATCACTGAATAAATCATAAGTCGATAAAAAAGACGATAAGCAATGCCGTGTGATGCCGGCTTAGAATATCATCACCCAATTTCTTTCCCGTGGGAGTTTTAAGAGGCGACTAAGGGACTCGAGGGTATGTATATATATATGTATGTATGTATATATATATATAGGACAACCTGTTACTATGGCGATACACAATTTTTCGAATGATCTACAAATATTTGTCAGACGTGGCGTAAATATCCGTTTTTTGCGGCCGTTTGGGCTCTGCCTACCCCGTAAGGGATTACAGGCGTGATATGTGTATGTGTATGTATGTATGTATAAAAAAGTGATTGATCAAGAATCCGCAAGGCAAGATTAAAGTACAGGTTCTGAAGCTTATTTCCGAATTGAAACGACATTTCGTAAATACCTAAGCGTTAGTATCTGTACGAGAACTTCAATCTTCGCCAGCGGATTTTTGATAAATTGCATTTTCATCAAGTCATGAATTTTTAAGTGATGAATGAGGGCAGCATATTGCCTGTAGGAGCGTCTCAATAAAACAAAAAGGGATTTTTGTTTCATCCAGCAATGATGTATAAGAGGTACTTCATCTTATATTATTACTAGCTTTTACCCGCGACTTCGTCCGCGTTAGATAGTTTTTTTAGGCAGAAGTTCTAAAGTAGGTATGTGTATTCATAGTAAGTGTGACAGTGATATTAGAATAGTTCTTATCTCTACTGTTTAAAGATGACTTGCTTGCTTCTGTTGTTAAAGGGACAACTCAAAAGTGCCAATTTGAGCACACTAAAATGGTCAGCATAAGTAGATAAGACAGATAAAAAGGTAATTTAAGTTACTGTAATACATTTTTATACCTCTAATATACCACATTTTTTGTTTTTCTGTCCTCGGTAAAGAAGGCAATGTCCTTTCTCAACTTATTCCCATCATACTGAACAACTTTTGTTCTGGAACCATTTCTGTATCTCCAATAGTTTAGGTGGGCTCCTGATGGTAGACCTGGTGGTCTAAATAAGGTACTCCAGATCCTCAATGTCCTTGTGAAAAGAAGCGGCCCATCATATTGAACAACTTTTGTTTTAGAACCATGCCTGTATCTCTAATAGTTTAGATGGGCTTCTGATGGTAGACCTGGTGGTCTACATAAGGTACTCCAGATCCTCAATGTCCTTGTGAAAAGAAGCGGTCCATCGTACTGAACAACTTTTGTTTTAGAACCATTTCTGTATCTCCAATTGTTTAGGTGGGCTCCTAATGGTAGACCTGGTGGTCTACATAAGGTACTCCAGATCCTCAATGTCCTTGTGAAAAGAAGCGGCCCATCATACTGAACAACTTTTGTTTTGGAACCATGCCTGTATCTCTAATAGTTTAGCTGGGCTCCTGGTGGTACACCTGGTGGTCTACATAAGGTACTCCAGAGCCCCACTGTCCATGTGAAAAGAAGCGGCCTATCATACTGAACAACTTTTGTTTTGGAACCATGCCTGTATCTCTAATAGTTTAGCTGGGCTCCTGGTGGTACACCTGGTAGTATACATAAGGTAATCCAGATACTCAATGTCCTTGTGAAAAGAAGCGGCCCATCATACTAAACAACTTTTGTTTTGGAACCATTTCTGTATCTCCAATAGTTTAGCTGGGCTCCTGATGGTACACCTGGTGGTCTACATAAGGTACTCCAGAGCCTCAATGTCCTTGTGAAAAGAAGCGGCCCATCATACTGAACAAATTTTGTTTTAGAACCATTTCTGTATCTCCAATAGTTTAGGTGGGCTCCTGATGGTAGACCTGGTGGTCTACATAAGGTGCTCCAGATCCTCAAGTTCCTTGTGAAAAGAAGCGGTCCATCATACTGAACAACTTTTGTTTTAGAACCATTTCTGTATCTCCAATAGTTTAGGTGGGCTCCTGATGGTAGACCTGGTGGTCTACATAAGGTACTCCAGATCCTCAATGTCCTTGTGAAAAGAAGCGGCCCATCATACTGAACAACTTTTGTTTTGGAACCATGCCTGTATCTCTAATAGTTTAGCTGGGCTCCTGGTGGTACACCTGGTGGTCTACATAAGGTACTCCAGAGCCCCACTGTCCATGTGAAAAGAAGCGGCCTATCATACTGAACAACTTTTGTTTTGGAACCATGCCTGTATCTCTAATAGTTTAGCTGGGCTCCTGGTGGTACACCTGGTGGTCTACATAAGGTAATCCAGATCCTCAATGTCCTTGTGAAAAGAAGCGGCCCATCATACTTAACAACTTTTGTTTTGGAACCCTTTTGTGTATCTCCAATAGTTTAGCTGGCCTCCTGATGGTACACCTGGTGGTCTACATAAGGTACTCCAGAGCCCCTATGTCCTTGGGAAAAGAAGCGGCCCATCATACTAAACAACTTTTGTTTTAGAATCATTTCTGTATCTCCAATAGTTTAGGTGGGCTCCTGATGGTAGACCTGGTGGTCTACATAAGGTACTCCAGACCCTCAAAGTCCTTGTGAAAAGAAGCGGCCTATCATACTGAACAACTTTTGTTTTGGATCCATGCCTGTATCTCTAATAGTTTAGCTGGGCTCCTGGTGGTACACCTGGTGGTCTACATCTATACTCCAGACCCTCGAATGGTGATAAAAAGTAGCCCATGTCCGTTCTCGGTATGCTAGCAATCTCTGTGCCAAGTTTCATGAAGATCGGTTCAGCGGTTTGGCCGTGAAAGCGTAGCAGACAGACAGACAGACAGACAGACAGAGTTACTTTCGCATTTATAATATTAGTGTGGAAGTGTGGATAAAGGGCGTAAGAAAAAGGGTAACAAGCCGAAAGGAGGTCAAGGTACTCATGAAGCTGAACCTTCCAGTAAATTAACCAGCTGATCGGTAATTTATTAAGAAAGGTATTTTTTATATTTCGTCCCATGTTCCAATAAATTTATTCAGTTTCCTAAAATATATATATTAACCTCCTCTCGGCTTGTAAATCTTGTAATAGCCTTTTTGATACTCCCTGTATGACATCTTTTTTTTGCGTATTCGGTGATCTGGTCATATAAAATAGTAATCAGTGAAGTATCCGTCTTGCGTAATAAAGATTGAAGATCTACCTATACCTACCTACAGCAGCTATAGGACACTCTAAGGTTCTTGTAGATGACACATTTCTATACCGGATGTAAAGCTGCAGATATTTTAATGGATGAACCGGCCCATGAAACTGCACAACTTTCCCCAAGACGCAGAACTTAATATAAAAACTAAATTGACTACCTTTACAAAGACGCTGTCGGCTAAAACATTTTATATAGGTGGTCCAAATTCTTTTCTTTTTACACACTTCTTGCTATGTTCCTCAGGGAAAGTTATTCAGTTTCATAGTCTGGTTCACCCCTTAAAATATTTGCAGTTAATTTTTTATACCTTAAATCCGATCAACCTGATTAGGACCATCAAAGGAGATTGGTTTGCATAATATGAGGACTGGATCCTGACTTTTGATATGTGCTGCTGAAACAACAACATCAACAGATGGTACAGTCCACTGTTGGACACGGGTCTTCCCCTATTCAGGAGTTGCTCTACTCACCACGCTGGAAGGTGGATTGACCAGCTCAGCGTAATAATAATGAAATTTTTATATTTGCTAGAAATGCGTATGCGTATGTACTTACCTATATTAAGTAAGTATTATAAAATCCAATTTTACTTTTAATTAAAGCTATTAACAAGATAGACTTCCGGACGCAGAGTCTAAATTAATTGTCAAACGATAAAAGTTTAATTCCCACCTGCTTCTTTGGAGAAGGGAGGTGTTTTGCTCGTTTTCCTTAATAAGATAACTTCAGTCTTTGAACAAGCTTTTAACCGACTTCAAAAAAGAAAGAGCATGGCAATCGATTGATGCTTTGATGGATACTGTCAAGGGAAATCTCAAAACTATTTCGAGAATTGTTCTCTAGAATTATAATAATACAATGGCCCGTTGTCGTAGCGGGTAGTACCCCTGCTTTATACGCTGAGGGTCGTTCGTGGGTTCGATCTCCACAAGACACAAATATTTGTAAAGTTAAATTTTCAGATATGTCTTTAGTTTGGGTGTTTTCTATATAATATAATAAGTATGTCTTTATTTAAAAAATAAACGAATGTATAAGTTGGTAAAAATATCAGCTATTTAGTTCCCATAGTACAAGCTATGCTTAGTTTGGGGCTAGATGGCGCTGTGTGCATTGTCCAGGATTTTATTTTATAATTCAGAGTTGCACAGAAAGCGATGGAAAAAGCAATACTCGGAGTTACTCTACGCGACCGCAAACGTAACGAATTGATACGGAGCAAGACAAAAGCGAGAGATGTGATAGACCTTATCGCCAAAAAGACTGGAGCTGGGCAGTACACATTGCTAGAATGGAAAAGAGCCGCTGGCACGAAGTGTACTGGAGTGGAGACCCAGAGCGCGAGGCTGACCATCGCAGCGCTGGGTGGATGACATCAGGCGACATGGAGGTCAGGACTGGACGAGACGGGCACAAGACCGCCGGGAGTGGAAGGAAAGAGAAGAGGCCTATGTCCAAGAATGGATCACAAACAGGCCAAAATTATGATGATGAGGATGATAGATAGCAGGAGCTCGCATAGTAACATGGTCAAGATGGAGGTCAGGACTGGAGTGAAAAAAAAGAGAAGACGCCTATGTCCAAGAATGGACCACGAACAAGCCAGAATGATGATAGATAGTAGGCGTCCGCACAGTATCATGGCCAAGATCCTTGAGAAATCAAGGAAACTCTTCAAATTCCATAGACAGTTGATGTCGGTTCGAGTTTTTTTTAATTTTAATGTTCTAATACCCACATATTTGAGAGACGGTGGCGCTTATATTATTAGGTATGGAACAAAGAGGGAAACAAGTGTGAAGGCGTCACGTCACGGGAGCTTCTAAACAAGTTGCCTTTGTCAAGTTGTCATAATGACTTTTACTGAATGCTGCTTCAGGCGTTCATATGAGAGAAGCATCAAAATATTGCTGAAATTATTACCATGCTAATTTGTAACTCTGGTGGCTCAGTTGGAAAAGCGGTGGAAATATTGTCGAAACGTATATTCACATCCCGGCGCATACTTATTTTTAGATAGGCTGGCCTAGGTTCTTAACTAAACAACTATCATAGATGAAAATAAGAGAATAAGAATAGCACTGTGAGTGCAAAATAAAACCATAGTACATTTAAACAACTATCCCCAAAAACATAAGTGTATTTGTATTTATTTGGTATAAAAAAGCTTACAATTCATTTTCTTGGCACTCCTAATCATAATTTGATTTGTCCGCGTGCTGCAGACTCCTGAACCTAAAAACTAAAACTATCTACCTACATAGGTAAATTAATTAAACAAAAACAAATGTAAATATGACGTAATAAAATATATTTGGATCAAAATGGTTTGGCTTTGAATCATTTTCTGACGTGTTTTATAAACACCATGAGTATTAGCATCTTTCATGAATTGTTTATAAATTGTACATACATACATCGAGAGTGGCGATAACGACCGTATTTTACGCACTGCCTACCCCGCAAGGGAAAAAGGTACGATGTGTGTGTTTGTATTTTTTAAACGATTCTATAATGTAACTGTGCCGCTTTTCGTACACGCCATTTCTAGTTACACTTCACCATCTTCTGAAATTATCTTACAAATAAAATTATAGTTAGGTACGAAAGATTAGTCAGTTTTTAACTATCTAGTAAATTGAGTGACAGAGTAAGGAATAGCGTGTTATGAGAACGTTGCGGTATAAAAGAAGACGCAGTGACTGGTATAGAAAAAGGAATGCTGAGACGGTTTGATCACATTGAGAGAATAAATGAAAGAAGATTAACGAAACAGGTGTATATATATGACGAGTGTGGGTGGTAACGTTGGAAGGAGAAGACCAAGACGCACGTTCTTGGATCAGATCGGGGACGTTCTAAAGAAAGGTCTGGTCATGAGTACCCTAAACCGACGACGCCGACGAGCATGTATGAAAAGATTGATGCATGTTGAAGAAGCGAAAGAGGTGTGTCAGGATCGTAGCAAGTGGAAAGATGTAGTCTCCACCTACACCTATGGGAAAGAGGCGTGATTATATGTATGTATGTCAAAGGTTTTGAGACACTTTCTTCTTCGGGAAACATCCTAAATCAAACTGAATTGGCAATCTTTTATAGATAACTATCTATTTTCAGAACTAAAATTTTAAGTACGGCTTAGAATAGCAATGGCGTGTGATGCCGGCTTAGAATAGCATCACCCCATCTCTTTCCCGTGGGAGTCGTAAGAGGCGACAAAGGGACTCGAGGGTGTGTATTGCATTTTTAGGCGATGGGCTGACTACCTGTCACTATGGCGATAGGTACACAGTTTTCCGAATGACCCTCAAATGTTTGTCAGACGTGGCGTAAATGTCCGTGGTTTGCGGCCGTTTGCGCTCTGCCTACCCCGCAAGGGATAAAGGCGTGATATGTGATATGACAATTTTAAGTAAAACATGAAAACAACCGTTGCCGTTGCCGTGTGTTGCCGGCTGAGAATAGCATCACCCCATTTCTTGCCCGTGGGAGTCGTAAGAGGCGACTTAGGGACTTGAGGGTGTGTATTGCAATTTTAGGCGATGGGCTGACAACCTGTCACTATAGGGATACACAGTTTTCCGAATGACCCTCAAATGTTTGTCAGACGTGGCGTAAAGGTCCGTGGTTTGCGGCCGTTTGCGCTCTGCCTACCCCGCAAGGGATAAAGGCGTGATATGTGATATGACAATTTTAAGTAAAACATGAAAACAACAGTAATTGTTTAACATGTTAACAGGTTTTTACTCACGTTTTGTTTTGATCGAGTTTTCGATATTTACCCGTGACCATGGCGCTTGCAACATCGGGGAATGGGAGTTTTTCTATTGACAGTTCTCTTGATAGTTCTGAATGTTAAACCAGAGGGCGCTGTGCTAAACTGAAATTTTGACGTTTCAATATGGCTGGCGTCAGCCATAGTTTTGTCACAGGTTCCGTTTCACGTTGTGTTCGTTGCAAATTAATTATGTTAGTTTGATTTACTACAAAATATACTTATCGCCTTGCTATTATATTGAGTGTCATACGTGTAAGTAAACAAATAACCAATAATAAATTTAGAACAATTCAATAAACACAAAATAAAGAATAATTTATAAAGTGGTACAGTTTTTGTGTAAAGAAACGTTATTTCAATTAAGCTTAGCGCCCTCTACATGACACTCGAGAATCCCTAGAAAATTTCCCATTAATATGCCTAAATAAACCGTTACATTTTCGTGTGGGACACCGAGTCGTCCAACGACTCGATGAACCCTGGTGTCACAGTTTTTTGAACCACCTACTTCTAGGGTAGGCTTCTGACATATTTTTTTAATTTTATTAAGGATGGGTTTGCTCTTGACTCTGGTTGTGTAACGACCGCCATACAAGTAAAATTTTTTTTTTTTTTTTTACTAATATATATCTATATTAATAAGATAATTCTTTATTAATAAACTTAATTACAAATAGGTACACTTATACAAAATAGTAATGTGGCTTGTCCATTTCCTGAACTAAGAATGATAATTCCTGTATCTCAGGTAAATGTATAGCCGACATTACTATAATTTTATAATGAAATCTACTATACTATACAAACCAAATAAACTTAAATAAACTATACAATAAACCCTATTTCAGGCAACAAGGCCCATATAAAATAAAATAAAACAATAAAATATGACCTAAAATCTAACACAAATACTATAAATACAATACAATAACGTGACGACGGCGACGCACGTTGCACAGGGGGCCGATAGCGCCTAAATACGACTCCCTGTGGCCAGAAATCTGTTTGCATGAATTCGCACACGTATTTCCGAGGACATAATAGACAGCAATCGGTACCGACGACGGCTTGACGTGCCCTCCGAACCACGGAACCATATTTCCTTTCGGATAATCAGGTGGTTCAGCCTGCAATGTCATAACCAGACTGGGAACTAATTCACAAAGAACTCAATTTTGTGTAGGTGTCCCAACGAAAATTGAACCCGAAACCTTCGCGACGCAGGCAGTCGCACTGCCACTGCGCCACATCGGCCGTCTAAGAAAACAAAGCGTGACAGAAAAGTTCATTTAAATGTTCAATTATTTTAGTTTAGTTAGTTATAATAATTTAGTTAGTTAGTTATAATAACCACGTAACCTTAAAATTTGATATAAAAACAACAGATTTAAATTCGTGAACCGTTTATTTATACAAATAATTCCCTTGGCCTGCGAAAACTTTGAAACTACCTCTATTTACATTTAGTTATCAATTTAAGTACTTGGTTTCTATTAGGTAATGCCAAAGTACTATCAGCAGAAATTCAAGTAAGACTTTAGATTGAGGGATCAACATAATACTGGTTTTCGATAAAGTTATTAAAAATAACCAGTATAAGGTTGGTCCCTTGGAGTTCGCTGATATGTACAAGTAGGTATTCAAGTTATATCAAGTTTCAATAAATAAATAGACTTTTCTCTTCACAGAAAAAAGTTCCAAAATTTAAGTTTTATGTAGAACTGGGTAATTCAAAATACATTTTGCTATTTACATAATAAGGTAGCTTTCGTAATAAACAGACATGAACTTACAGAAGCTATAAGCCGAACCTATTAATTATTATTTACAATAATGTACATGGCCCATTTTACATTTAATCCTTTCAGTAATACAGTCTATCTCATTATCATTAACATTGAACCGAAGTTAAACAATTATAACTTAATAAAATTGAAATAAACTAGTTTGAAATAAAAACTTAGGACGGTTAAAACAAGCTAAGCTTCATCGTATGGTTTTGGATTCCTTCTGTCGTAAAGAAGACTACTTTTTTTATATTACAGCGAATATACAAGATAAAAAAATTGCTGCAATATTTGCAGCAAACCAGTCCAGGAAACTGAACATTTTCCCTAAGGAACATAGGTTTTTCCCAAGTATTCTTTTATATTTGGGAAAGTTGTTCAGTTGCATGTTGTGGTTCACCCCTTGAAATATTTGCAGCTAGTTGTATTAACATCCTCTTCATCTTATTATATATTTTGACGATAGGTACTCAGCATTCAAAAGCCACTCAACTATAAATTCAGTATTTTATCGAGTATTGAATAAAATATACTTACAAAGTATACAAGGAAATGGACAACAAATGGGCACAAAGGACCTCGAACAAAAAGTTTGACAAAAGCGTCCCATTATCTCAGAAGCATTTGTTTGCGACAAAAAGAAAATTACAAAAAAAAAACCAAGAACGCCTCGGCTTAAAACTAAGTCAAAAGCAATTATATAGTTTTAATACCGTTCCAAAGTTATTTGAAAAAATATTTTGTTTGTCATAACTTGCTCATTTACTTACTAACCTAATTTGGTATTGACCTATTGGACCGCATCCAGTCTCGTTTAATAATCACACCAGTAAGTACTTAATTATTTTTGTTACAGAATACTTAGTAAGTAGGTACTGTTATTTTATATTCACAAATCTTATAAATATACACAATCATTATGAACAAATATTTATCTGTATTCATTTTTTATTCTTTTCATAATTCTCCACTGAAGTATTTTGTAAACTGTTTCACTACACAGTAAAAAAGTCTTTTGTTCTCTTTTTATCTCATTTTTACAGGCGAGCTTTATATACAACAAATATTGTTCAAAGAAAAATGTGCATTGCGAGAATGTGAGACATGAAATCGTCGGCTGATATAATATACTGCCATACATTGTTACGTCAACGTATGGCAGTCGCCGATGCCGTGTTGCACATTATCGCACTGAACAGTATTGTACAACATTTGTCGCGGATTGAACGCATCATTTTCACTACACAAAAGTCTTGACTCTCCTTATTTCGTCGTTTAGAAACAATTAGTAAGAGTTATTCATAAATAGGCTGTGGTGCAGCAGTGGTTTTTGACTGGCCCGCTCGTGCCCAAGTGATTCGATACAGGAACTGGCTTCCCTCTTCCCCTGTCTCGATGACCTAGGGAAAAATGAAGAGAAATTATAAAGCTGCAACTCGTGTTACAGTAAGAAAAAAACAGCAATAATAAAGTTGAGTTGGTACCATAGTAATCGCATTGTCTATGCCTTAGTTGCTACCCTATCGAGTAATTTGAAAAGCTAATTGTACCGCCACAATATTCATATTAATTAGGTATTATTCTGCTGGACCTCTTGCAAATTACGGTCCCAAAGGGTTCTTTGTTTGAGGCTTAGGTTTTTTTCAATAGAGGCAATAGATAGTTTCTTTCCTAACCCAAATTGCATGCATGATTGAAACCGAACCATGGTCGGCACCCTAAATCCTTTGTTAACTTGAGAATATTTCGCAATAAAATGTGTCTTCTATTTTTTGAGCAATAATCATAAAAATGTCAGCAGTAAGTATATAGCGTAGTAGGAAAAAAATATGATGCTATTTTACTAAGAATTATGTCACATCTCATACATTTTTGTGGGTTATAATATAAAAGAAGGTGTCCCGTGTCCACGTCTACGGATAAAGTTACGTTATTATTGTTGACAGACTGTAAGCACAAAGTAAGTATTGGCGGCGGCGCTAGTTTATGTGAGCTGTTTGTTTTTGTTTTGTTTGAGATTTGGTAATTTTTTGTTTTAGGCTATTCTTTTGTTTATAGTTATATACAATACATTTCTGTTGTTGTAAAACTGTTTGTAAAAACCAAATGTATGGGTTATACTAGTGTTTTTTTTAATCTGTCTATTATTAGCTGTTTACAATATATTTCTGTTGTTATAAAACTGCCTACATAGGAGCGAAAAAATCGCTTGTAACCGTAGTGCTTTGCGAGCCGATGCCTCTTTAACACAACTTACCTTCTCTTTAATGCTTCAGACTTGTCTTGAGTACAACTTACTTTCTCTTTGGTGCAACTTACTTGCGTTCTGTGCCTTGTGACGCCGGCTGCTGGCAGGGGAGCGTAAAACCCGCTTGTAACCTTAGTGCTTTGCGAGCCGCTGCCATACATGCACCTAGTTCAACGTACTTCCTCTTTAGTGCAACTGACTTCCTCTTTGGTACAACCTCTTTAGTGCAACTTACTTGCGTGCCGTGCCTTGTGTTGTGACGCCGGCTGCTGGCATGGGAGCGTAAAAGCCGTTTATGACTAGAGCTTTGCGAGCCGCTGCCATACACGCCCTAGTTCAACGTACTTCCTCTTTAGTGCAACTGACTTCCTCTTTGGTACAACCTCTTTAGTGCAACTTACTTGCGTGCCGTGCCTTGTGTTGTGACGCCGGCTGCTGGCATGGGAGCGTAAAAGCCGCTAATGATTTTAGATCTTTGCGAGCCGCTGCCATACATGCACCTAGTTCAACGTACTTCCTCTTTAGTGCAACTGACTTCCTCTTTGGTACAACCTTTTTTGTGCAACTTACTTGCGTTCCGTGCCTTGTGACGCCGGCTGCTGGCATGGGAGCGTAAAAGCCGCTAATGATTTTAGATCTTTGCGAGCCGCTGCCATACATGCACCTAGTTCAACGTACTTCCTCTTTAGTGCAACTGACTTCCAAGTTTTCAAGTTTTTCAAGTTTTCAACCTCCTTCCTTTACCTTCCTCTTTGGTACAACCTTATTTTTGTGCAACTTACTTGCGTTCCGTGCCTTGTGACGCCGGCTGCTGGCATGGGAGCGTAAAACCCGCTTGTGACCGTAGTGGTTTGCGAGCCGCTGCTAAACACAATCCTCCCCTTCCAGTCCATCCAGCTCTGACAAAAGAATCAAATATTAAAGCAAGCTTATTGAAAATGAACACATGAACAATTTACAATGAGACAAGACACAACATCCTGAATGGCTGAATGTGTTTTCTCAATATTATTCAGGATATTTATGTCGCTATCATTGTAGCCACATAGCACCGAAACGTTATTCACTGTCACCCTTCGGAGATTTTTGGTCTGTGATTGTAGCACTGCTTTCCTGATCACCTTGTCAATATAAACTCTCCAAAATCTCGTCGATAGAGTGCAAACTTGGTGCAAACTGATTGGCTATTACACTTTCAAAATTGGAAATTGCATTGCAGGTGTTTGTGACAAGACTCAACAGGTATTTTAGAGTTGACTTACAAAAATGGTTAAACAGTTAGACACGATAAGAATACGGTATACATTAGTACATTAGTAAGTAGGGAATAGGGTATACATTAGAAATCATCAAACCACTTGGAACATAATATAACTCATAATAACAAGCAAATTCAATATATTTTTGCTCAATTAGTGCACGCCAAAACTACGCAGTCGCGAACGCTAGTGTATCAGTGAGTCCAATAGGAAACTCGGATGGTGAATGCATCTACGTATAAGCATGGAGATCTACAAATGCAGAACCAATGACGGCCAATGTGGCTCAGTGGTAGTGCGACTGCCTGCGACGCAAAGGTTCCGGGTTCGATTCTCGGTGGGGCACTCACAATAGTTGATATTTATCACATTGTGAATTTGTTCCCAGTCTGATTAGGACATTGCAGGCTGAACCACCTGATTGTCCGAAAAGAAATAAGGTTCCGTGCTTCGGAGGGCACGTTTAGCCGTCGGGCCCAGTTGCTGTCTATGATTACTTACACGGCGGTCGTTACAAAATCATGTCAGAGGCCTACTTGTCGTAGTAGGCGGTTGTAAAACTCTGACACCAGGGTTCATCTGGTCGTTGTACGACTCGGTGTCCCACACGAAAAGAAGAAGAAGAAGGATGCAGAACCGAAGGATGATAACGTAACCGTGTTACGGAACACCAGTATCTGGCTGCCACGGACATTGGTTCATTACAAGAAATAGACATTACCTAAGAAACTTTTGAAGCTGTGACGCCGGGGCTCGTCGCGTCGTTCGTCGACTCGATGTCCCTCAGGATGATAAACTAAATTTGGTTGTAATTCTAGTATGAAAAAGGAGTGCTGATGTCAAAGTCAGCACTCGTTTTCAGGTGTACATGCTACATCTATGGAGATCTACATCTACAGAATCAAAGGATGATAGGTAACCGTGGTGAGAAACCTGTGCGTCCAGTGTGGCTACCTCGGATCACGCAAGCGGTCACATCCTGGCTGGAGGGCGGTGGAGTCACTAGTTTGCATTCGAGCTTCTCCACAAAGCAACGCCTGCGAAAAAATAATGGATTACGTTTTGTCGCTGAAGACTATCAGTTTTTTGTACACCAGTAAGTAGATATTTATCATCATAATCAAGAGTCACAATATTATAGTCAATTACTGGTCATGGACCTCGTTGTTGAGGGACATTTGTCATACCGAACAACCACGCTTGGCAGGCGTATTGGTTTCCCAGTGAGCTAAGTATTGTATTCATAGGCAACACTCTCTATTTTTTCCTGGGTTTGTGTTTGTTAACGACACCCACGACTAGAAAAGGGTTCTATTTTAATCCGGAACTATTATTCAATGATAGAAATTAAAAAAACAGGACCCAGAAACCAGATACCTATGCGACATAAAACCGAATGAGTCTGACTTGAAAAGGTGACCTTTCTTCATGCCTGTCCACCTATCACTACCCTTTTAACAAAATATAGCGGTCTCTTTTATAATAAAATAAGCAAACTTAGGTGATCACATTCCGCGGTCTTGTTTGTCTACTAGGCTAGTTAGTCTAGCTAGATATACCTAGTCTACTCGTGGTTTATCTGGTCTGCCTAGTCTGAATATCCTCTGAGTGTGGTCGGTCAGTTTGACGTGTAGTCAATACAATCAAACTAGTCAACCGCATTTCAGTAGGCTTGTTATTTGAATTATCATGTTGCCAATTCAAGCCCATACCCCATATGTACTGTGATTAAGCGGAGCAATGCTGTTAGTATTTTGGGCACCTTAACATAGCTTTGGGCACCTTCAGTACTTCCAAAATGCCTTTGGCAGGGTATGAGTGCGAAGAATATTTGTCACAAATTCCTTTTAAACATGTTTTTTGTTGCGAAAACATAATTGTGGGTACAGCGTAATAAACAATTAAGTGAAAAATTAAGTGTCGGTACTTAGAATTCTTTAATTTTCTATGTAATGTTATTCATTAGTGTAATGTAAATATGTTGAGTTTCGATCCGCGCTGGCACGGCAAACAAAACCAGTAGCAGTTTTAAAGACACATATCTTAAGTTTTGTTAAAACGATGGCACTGAAATTACCAAGTGCAAAAAGTTTACAATTTATTTTCTTGGCACTTCTTAACTATAAATTGGTTTGTCTAATTGTGGCACACTCCTTGACCTAAAAACAAACTTGTCTACATTGGTACATTTTTGTTTATTTTATTAAGGATGGGTTTGTTCTTGACTCTAGTCTAGGTCATAGGACATTTATCAAACAGAGTTTTATAACTTAAATCTAAGTTTCTTTTTAAAACTCTTCTGCTATAAAATAACTTGCTATTTGAACCTAAGTAATATGAAGGTTGTTCCCATTTTCAAAATAGACATTTTAAATATTGCAGGAAAATTACTTTTTGATTTGAATTTTGATATTTTTGGTTGCGTTTTGATTTTATTTGTAAGGACATATTATATTCATAATTAATAAGTCTAGGCACCTTTAACTATAGTCTATATAATTTATGGTCCTTTTGCCATAATAATTGCTCGCACCCGTAGTAATTAATTGCCTATTAGTCACCTGCCTAGTAAATTTGGCATGATTATATACGTTTTTATAATATATAAAATAGTTTTCTTATAATAATAACACATTTTTTTCAATAATAATTTTTTATCATGAAAAGGCAATACATTGGAATATTTAAAAGTTCCCTATCCTTATCTCGACATTTTTGTGTTGCCTGTGAGGTACAATTTTCTTGAGCAAACACAAGGCACACTCTGTCAAGACTACTACTCAGACCATAAGTATGAAACTTATAATACTAGGTGTTTAATCTAATGTGAAATGGAATTTTACGTTTTACTACACAGATTTTGCCAGCAACGCTTGTAATTTTCCTACTACAATGGTCTATGTGTACACTGTACACATCAATGAAAGTGCTCGTCAATAATCAGACCTAAGTAATGCGTTCAACTTGTTCGATCGAGCTGCACTGACATGTGGAATCGGTCAACACGTAAGAATGACGGCAGGGAACGGTCATGAGCTACTATTTTGACAGGATTCAATGAAAAGTTATGAACTGAATACATACATTACATCAGCCTATTGCAGTCCATTGCAGGCCTATGAAATGAATGGATATGCAAAAAAAATGTTTTATCCTGATTTGAAACCAATCCTGCAGCGTGCGACTACATGCGACTTTGGGGTGGTATGGGATCTACCTCCTAGCGGTCCACCCCGGGCAACGGCAACACAGGCTTGCCTGTGGATAAGTCCGGCTGAACGATCCCACTAAGCGGTGGAAGGCTCCGTAAGGGGCCGCCTGGCTCGCGACCACCATCCCACCGAAGTCTGGCGCCAAGTAGCTTGCTGCGTTCCGTCAGTGTGCAGCTTCTGGGTGAGCTCGTTCCATCTTAGACTCTGTCTCTGTCCTATGACCTAGACTAGAGTCAAGAGCAAACCCATCATTAATAAAAAAAAAAAAACATGCAAATCAGGCCAAAATCATCTTGTAGCTTCTGTAAAGCTTATGGTAAAGCTACATCTGTTTGTGTCATAATGTGACACAAGGCAGGTTAGGTATCATCTGCGCCGATCTTTTAGCGGTTTTTATTCATATTTATTGGAGTCATTTCATTATACACGTTAATAAAGGAAATAAAAAAGAAATTGCCGTGAGATCCTGACTTAGATGCCGTGTGATGCCGGCTTAGAATAGTATCACCCCATTTTTTACCCAAGGGTGTCGTATGAAGCGACTAAGGGACTCGAGAGTTAGATGTGTATTGCAATTTTAGGCTATGGGCTGACAACCTGTCACTATAGTTATACACAGTTATCTGAATGACCCTCAAACTTTTGTCAGACGTGGTGTTAGTATCCGTTTTACGGCCGTTAACGCTTTGCCTACCCCGTAAGGGATATAGGCGTGATTTATGTATGTATGTTGTGTAAAAACAATATAATAATCTAACCATCCAAAGAGGAAATTTTGAAACCGACATTTTTAAGTTCCGTGTGTGGATTGAATCTTTTCACCTAATCCACTACGTAGGTACTTTGACACGGTAATATCGATCTTCAAGATAATTTTCACACTAATTTATTATTGATTTAATTTAATGCACAAAAATTTACAAGGGCGGAATAAGACCTCGTAGACCAGTTTGATCAAGCTTTTCAATTAGTTCGTCATGCCACAGGGTATCGAATGCCTTAATGTATGTTACAATACTGTTAGAATAAATATACTGGAGTTGGAGCTGTAAACGCACACTGTCCTTGCCTTGCCTGAAAGGAAAAAGCGCAGAGAAGGATTTGAAAGAAAGATGGCGGCATTCCAGTTTTGATTACAAGAGAAAAAGATTTGCAAACCCAGATTATTATTTAAAACAGATTGTAAAATTTTCATGTTTGAATGTATCTTTGGATAGTTTGCATGGGTTTAAGTTTGTGAAATCAATGGTTTAATGAGATTAATATCGTATGTGAAGTGATATGAGAATCATGAGATAACAAATCGTTGTTATTGTTTAAATCTGTACTTTTATTAATCTTCTACTTATTTATTAACCTAAAAGCTAACACACTTATATCATGTTATCAATAAATACAAGAAGCTTATGTTGTTTTTAGTTAAGGCATTCATTTACGCGGTCGGTAAAGCGAAAAGATGAGTAGCACTTTTGTTTGCTTGGAAACAAATTTGGTGCTTTGATATTTTGTCGTGTTTACTAAAGAATTAATGAATTTCTCCATATTATATATACAAGCATTCTTGTTGACACGTAAAGTCATCGTGCCCTATGGCGTACCCTGGGGGAGGCCTACGTCCAGCAGTGGACAGCAATAGGCTGATAAGTCATCGACAAACAAATTATCTTACTAGATTCCTTAAAAAATTGGCTTAGAGAAACTAGCTTGGCATTCCTCTTATCTGCCGTTCTCGCATTCAATTGTACTTAAGATGTTTGAGCTTGAATCCTTGAGTTTTCAGAAGCAATTCACTCTGTTTGTCAAACTTGTAAGCGGCAAAACATAAATGAATTGTTTTTCTCTCCTTGAGATGGATTTTGGGGGGATTTTCAGTACGGAGTTGGCACGTGTGTTATAAATATTAAATATGGTGTAGGTAGGTAAGGTGTAGGCCAGTCAGGTGTAGGTTTTAAAAGCCCTGGGGCTAAAATTGAAGAGTCCAGTCTTTAAAAAAAAGGTGTCTTGTACATCATCGCAAACATTTGCTTCGTAGCAAAAGATAGAGATAGATGATGAAACAGAACTGACAGTACTATCAGCAGGTTAGCAACCTACCTACTTAAGAGATAAACTTACATTGGTTATTCTTAGTATTTGTATGAAAAACCATGGTATAAGTTGATCCATATTTTTTCTAATAAAATGCTACCCTCATTGTTCTATCAATAAACTTAACAGTATCTAAGACTAGTCCCAAATAATAACATGTTTATATTACGTTCTTGCCATATACATAAATGGGAAAGTTAATGTGCTGCTGAAAGTACTATTTGTGATGCCGACTTTTAATAGCATCACTCAAATTTTTTTTCGACGGGTGTCGTAAAACGCGACTAAGGGACTCAAGGGCTTCATATGGTATTACAAATTTGAGGCTACAGGCAGACGATCTATCACTACAGTGAAAGATTGATATTTCTGAAACGGCCCTCAAATATTTATCAGGCATACGTGTAGCAATAGCGACTGTATTTTCACAGACTTAAGCGCTCTGCCTACCCCGTAAGCACATAGCAGAACTCTGCAGATATCCCTGTTACCAAACACAATGACTAATTGTAGCTCAAGGATTGATTTGATTGGCTGGGAATTTAATTACAGACCAAGTTTGCACCGATTGTGCAAGCTAATAAATAGGTGTTGTACTATCACTTCATATTAATTTTAATTGGTTTCATACATAATCATATCACGCCTATTATCCCTTGCAGGGTAGGTATGTATAAATGTATGTATAATTTTTGCTGTGTGATGCCGGCCCAGAATAGCATCACCCCATTTCTTTCCCGTGGGAGTCGTAAGAGGCGACTCAGGGACTCGAGGGTGTGTATTGCAATTTTAGGCGATGGGCTGGCAACCTGTCACTATAGTCATACACAGTTATCTGATTGACCCACAAGCTTTTGTCAGACGTGGTGTTAATATCCGTTTTACGGCCGTTAACGCTCTGCCTACCCCGTAAGGGATAATAGGCGTGATATGTGTATGTATGTATGTAATTTAAATGCATACCGTTTCTATTACGAATAGGTATCTAAATTAGACACTGTAACTGTATTACTCTTGTGTCCATGTGTCGGAAAAACCGTAAAATCTCGCGAAAATTTGAGTTTAAAATGAGTCTCTAATTCTCTCTGGCGCAGCGCGAATGAAAGGGACAAGCTTTTTAAGTGAAACAGGGCTTTCATCATTGGCCTCACACGTCTGTGACAGACGATTTAATCAGTGTCTGAGGCAAGACCTTTCATGGCTGTATAAGCCAATACGGGAGCGGCATAATTTTCCGCAAGCTCTACAAGTGAAGGTGGAATTTGAGACTGGCACATGCATGTTTAGATGACGCTTTTGCCTTTTGTTTTTTGTTAGCGAGACCAGAACAGGGCCTTAACAACCGTAAAAATTATGTAAAAAAAACTATTAAAACAAGCTTTTATTTAAGTTCTCTGAAAAGATAAAAATAAAATTTTGAATGACATTAACCACATTCATTTATGACTTTACAGAAATGAAAATATAATAAAAGCTTGTCGCGATGCCTAGAAGAAACTACCTAATTACAGTTAGGTGCGTACCTTATTACAAAATTTCAATCACAAATTGAAAGTTTCGCGACAAGCTTTTATTATATTTTCATTTCTGTAAAGTCATAAATGAATGTGGTTAATGTCATTCAAAATTTTATTTTTATCTTTTCAGAGCACTTAAATAAAAGCTTGTTTTAAAAGTTTTTTTTACATAATTTTATTTTATATTTTTTAGTTTATGTTACGATAGTTATTGATCAATACGAAAGTCTTTCTATAAAACGGAGAGACCTTCAATAGAAAAACTTAAGGCACGGGGAAAACTAACATTAGGATAAAGTATAATTATCTCTTTTATATTCTATAGAAGTAGGTTGGTACCTACTCCTCCGGCATCATTAATAGAAGAATTAGCTTGTAATATGTCTTTGTCTTTTCATTTCATTGATGGCGTCATTATTACATGGCCGAGTCCCAGTTAATTTCGAACAGTCTAATTCTTCTATCAGGAGGCCTTCTATTGACGTGACCCTAATTCATGGTGGGCCTACCAACTGCCTATCATGAACGAATTCGTATACAAAATTGCAAGTCCCAGCAGTTGAATATTGAGGAGTTCCATAGTTCGAAGACAACCCTGGATGTAGCGTCTAATTCATGGTGGGCCTACCAACTGCCTATAATAAACGAATTCGTATACAAAATTGCAAGTCCCAGCAGTTGAATATTGAGGAGTTCCATAGTTCGAAGACAACCCTGGATGTAGCGTCTAATTCATGGTAGGCCTACCAACTGCCTATAATAAACGAATTCGTATACAAAATTGCAAGTCCCAGCAGTTGAATATTGAGGAGTTCCATAGTTCGAAGACAACCCTGGATGTAGCGTCTAATTCATGGTGGGCCTACCAACTGCCTATAATAAACGAATTCGTATACAAAATTGCAAGTCCCTGCAGTTGAATATTGAGGAGTTCCATAGTTCGAAGACAACCCTGGATGTAGCGTCTAATTCATGGTGGGCCTACCAACTGCCTATAATAAACAAATTCGTATACAAAATTTTGTGTCCCAGCTATAAACCGCTGAGGAGATCTCTCGTACGGAGCCGATCCTGGCAGCAGCATCAGGTCAAATTTATGATTAACATGCATTGTCATCGGTTCTGGACCAACATGCAAAATTTCAACTCAATCGGATACCGAGAAGTGGTTCAAATTAAACTTGCAAGATTTGCACCGAACAAACATTGTAACTTACTTACTTACTTACATACTTACATACACTGCAAGTTAAATAAAAGCTTTTAAAAATACGGTCGTTATCGCCACATGCGACAAATATTTGAGGACTGTTTCATAAGAATCGTGTATCACTATAGTGTTAGTTTGTAAGCATGTCGCTAAAAATTGTAATGCACATGAAACCCTAGAGTCCCTTAGACGCCTTACTAGTAGCTTAACTGGTTTCTCATACAGTACTATAGAATGACCAGTATGAGTAATATCTTAAATGGGCACGTTGATATGCTGCTGTTAGTACCATAGGAGCCCTGGGCACAGTATAATTAATAGTACTAGCGTACAGTATGGTCACTCCCTGCCTCCCCCTACAAGCGCCGCCCCCCCGCGCTCGGAGGACACTCAGACACCGGCTAGCAAGGATGCGTGAACGAAGGTCATTTCATACTGCCGCATATTGCATTTCCGATTCGCGAACGCAAAATGGCGGCAACCCTGACATGTTGTCTCACACACACAAGCATGGCCCGCGTTCACCTACGCGAGCTTAGACTGTATGCGTAGCAACGCGTTTGTTTCATACATTTGAGCGCCAGTGTCCGAGGTGTGCCCTGGGTGGCCAAACTCAGCTACGTGGTAAGTAAACTGCTGCTGTAGGTACCTATTGGAAGGATTGGAGGTCTGACCTGACCTGTAAATTTTTTTTTTCGTGTGGGACACAATGACCTGACAATGATAACAAAACAATTGGTCAAGTGAGAGTCGAATTCGTGCAGGAAGGATTCTGTACCTACCTTTATGTATTAAATGACATCAAAATCACGTTTGTTCTAATTTTAATCTATTTTATGGTATTTTATTTCTACCCGTGGTACAACAAGGGACAAATCCAGGCAAAGGGCAGTAGCGTTCGCGTGTGATGCCAGCTAAGGCCGTGTGATGCCAGCTTAAGGCCATGTGATGCCAGCTTAAGGCCGTGTGATGCCAGCTTAGAATAGCATCACCCCATTTCTTTCCCGTGGGTGTCGTAAGAAGCGACTAAGGGACTCGAGGGTGTGTATTGCAAATTTAGGCGATGGGCTGACAACCTGTCACTATTGTGATACACAATATTCCAAATGACCCTTAAATGTTTGTCAGACGTGGAGTAAATGTCCGTTTTTTACAGCCGTTCACGCTCTGCCTACCCCGTTAGGGATTATAGGCGTCATATATGTATGTATGTATGTATATGTCGCAGTCAACTGGTTAAAAACGCTGTTCAACTGCATAGCTAGCTCCTTCATCAAACAACGCCATTCAACCACACACCTAGTTGAGTGGTTGAATTTTAGCGCATTTGAAACATTCAACACAGCAACTGAACGAAAAACCGCTGTTTAATTGAATTAGTACTTTTATTAGCCACCGCGGCGCTAGTGTAGTTTTGTTTACAAGATGGCGTCAGCCGCACGAAATCACTAATCGTATTTTGTTATTTTATGGTGAAATAATATTAAACAGTTGATTTCCGTGGAGTTTAACAATTAAACATGATGGAGGCTCCTACAGGTGATCTAAATAAGGTGAAATTAGGTATTTTTTTTGTTATATCGCGAAAATTGAGCCATTAAATGTTTATTAAACTATCACAATCCCCAAAAAACCTAGTTTGTAACGTAATCATCCGTCGCGTAATTTCAATACAGTGATGTTAACGTACAAACTATAACTCTTGGGGAGACTGGGGTTCATCTGAATAGGCTATAAGTTTTAGTAGGTTATATAGTATTTTCTTTATTTTCACCCGACTACCTCAGAAGGAGGGTTATGTTTTCAAGAGTATGCACGTGCTTTCTGGCTGGCTGCTTCATCTCTTTGGCTGGCTGTGTCGTTTTTCTGTCTTCCTGTGTAGTCGTCTTTCTGGTTGGCTGCGTCATCACCCTGGCTGGCTGCGTCATCTATGTGGCTGGCTAAGGCGCCACTCTCGCCGAATTCTTTATCTCTCTAGCTAGCTGCGTTACCTCTCTAGCTGGCTGAGGCGTCACTCAGGCTGTTTGCGTAATCTTTCTGGCTAGCTGAGGCGTGACTTTGGCTGGCTGCATCATCTCTCTGGCTAGTTGAGGCGTTGCTCTGGCTGGCTGCGTCATCACTCTGACTGACTGAGGCTTCACTCTGGCTGTCTGCATCACCTTTCTGGCTGAAGTTTTTTATTATGCCAATAACCTCTATTTGGAACAAGTGGTCTGAACGAGTGACTATGTACTAAAACACGCACAACATGCGTAGAGCAAGCATACACTACGTATAGAGCCCAAGTACGTCTAAATCCGCCCTAACACTGATGGCCACTCTTGCAAATAGAACATTAACCAGTCGTTGAGCTGTAGTGTAGAACGTTGTCTTCAACCACTTAACTGATGAACGTTCAGTGGTGTAGTTGAATGGCGTCGTTTGACTAACGAGCTAGCTTTGCAATTGGACAGCTCTTTTAACCAGTTGGCTGCGACATATATATGACCTGACCTTACAATCATAACAAAACAATCGGTCAAGTGAGAGTCGAATTAGTGCAGGAAGGATTCCGTACCTTTATGTATACAAATGGCATCAAAATCACGTTTGTTCTGATTTTAATCTATTTTATGGTATTTTATTTCTACCCGTGGTACAACAAGAGACAAATCCAGGGAATGGGCAGTAGCGTTCCCTGTGAATAGTTCGCCTGCCGAGCGTGGTGAGTATGGCAAATACCCCCCGATTGGGGGAGATCCATGTCCAGCAGTGGACTTTTGTGGCTGTTGAAATGCTTAAGCGAAATGATGAAGGCACACGTAAATTTGGCGCATAACTACTTTTGGTTAAAAGATAAAGAGTATTTCGTCCACAATAAAATCAAACTCATTTTTTGCAGCAGTAGCTCCATCTATTGGCGTAAAGTGGCGAATCGGTTTTAACAAAGAAATCTTATGGTTTACAATTTAGGTTTATTATTTTGCGATAATGTTATACCAACACGGGACTTCCCATCGAGTTTTTTAATTAGACTTTTGTCGTTCCATCCGTCCATTTTACTTTTGTATTAAAAACGTCCCACCCTAAGGCGGGGGATATAGCGCGAGCATGATTCTTAAACCAGTTTTATTAAGACAACTACATTCATAATATTCTGAGAAAAATATATGTTATTGTCGAGGATAATATAATATATGTTATCGTTAACGGAGTGCATGGATGACCAAAGAGGTACAAGAAGTTGTGTAGAAGAAGAAGAAGCTACCAAAAGCTACCAAAGCTAACCGAAGAATCTTAAAAGCAACGGATGAAGATGTAGAGAAAGCACGAAAAGAGTATAAAAGTGTGAAGGATGTAGTTACAAAGACTGTTGATTAAATGAAAGATAAGAATTAGGATGAATTTGACAGGAGGCTATCAGAAAACTTTCGTTCCAACTTGAAAGTTTTCTGGAAATCTATAAGGACAGCTCGAAGTAAAACCACGTCGTCCGAGTTGAGTAGGATTCGAAGCCAGGATGGTATTGTAATAAAAGGTGAGGAATGTGTGTTGAAAAGGTGGAAGTATAGAAATATTTTGAAAGCTTATTTGAGAAAGAAGATCTAGCACAAGAAATAACTACTGCAGAAGTAGATGAAATTGAGAACGAAAGTGAGATTGAAATGGATGAGATTGTGAAAGCGTTAAAAAGTATGAAATCTGGTAAATCTGCAGGGTATGATAGAGTGACGGTCGAAATGCTGCAGGCTGGCGAAGGCGTTGTGGCTAGTCAGCTGTACCTCCTTTTTAACCTTTGTTGGAGAAACGGTGGAGTGCCAACTGATTGGTGCAAGGCCATATACAAAGGAAAAGGGTCACAGCTGGAATGCAAAAATTACCGCGGTATAAGCCTCCTCAGTGTCGTTGGCAAACTGTATGCAAAGGTTTTGATTGAAAGAGTGTTGAAAAAAACGGATGAGAAAGTATGGGATGCTCAGGCAGGATTTCGTAAGGGGATGGGATGTACGGATCAGGTCTTTTCCTTGCGCTGCATAGCTGAAAAATTCCTGGCCAAAAACCAGAAAGTCTATTGCGCATTCGTGGATTTGGAAAAGGCCTATGACAGAGTGGTGAGGAATGAATTGTGGTCGGCACTATCCATTCATGGGGTGAGCAGTATCTTGATACGAGCACTGAAATCCTTATATAAGGATTCCAGTGCTTGTGTCAGGATAAACGGGGCGTACACTGAACTTTTTAACATCAGAAGAGAAAGGTGTTAGACAGGGATGTGTTGCGTCACCGTGGCTGTTCAATCTATTCATGGATAGTTGTTTGGCGAATTTGAAAGAGAGTGAATGTGGTCTGAGAATGAATGGTTTACTCTTTAAATGTCTTATCTATGCTGACGACCAAAATATCCTTGCGTCGTCGGCTGAAGGGTTGCAGGAGATGGTAAATATTATGAATGAGGCTTTGAAAAAGAAAGGAATGAAAGAAGTGCCGCGTGATGCCGGGTTAGAATAGCATCACCAAATTTCTTCCCCTTGGGAGTTGTAAGAGGCGACTTAGGGACTTGAGGGTGTGTATTGCAATTTTAGGTGATGGGCTGACAACCTGTCACTATGGCGATACACAATTTTCCAAATGACCCTCAAATATATGTCATACGTGGCATAAATATCCGTTTTTGCAGCCGTTTACGTTCTGCCTACCCTGCAAGGGATAATAGGCGTGATATGTGTATGTATGAAAGTGAATGTAAGTAAGACGAAAGCAATGGTTTTTGAGAAAGAGGAAAATATGACAGAGTGTAAAATTATGATAGAAGAAGTGAAAGAGTTTGTGTAGTTCACATCAGATGGAAAGTGTGAAAGTGACATCGAAAGAAGGGTGAATGCCGGCAACATGGTGAATGGAGCGTTGCACGCTTTTATGAACAGCCAGAAAGTATCTGATAAGGCCCGTCTGGCTGTGCATAGAGGGGTGTTAGTTCCGACTCTTATGTATGGGAGTGAAAGTTGGGTATGGCAGAAAAAGCATGAAAGTAGAATAAATGCAGTACAAATGAGAGCGTTAAGAAGTATGATTGACGTAAAATTGAGTGACAGGATAAGGAATAGCGTGATAAGGGAACGTTGTGGTATAAAAGAAGACGTAGTGACTGGTGTAGAAAAGGGTATGCTTAGATGGTTTGGTCATGTAGAGAGGATGAATGAAATAAGATTAACGAAACAGGTGTATATATAGCAAGTGTGGATGGGAACGTCGGAAGGGGAAGACCTCGACGAACGTACCTCGATCAAATCGGGGACATGCTAAAGAAAGGTCAAGTCAAGAGTACCCTAAACCGACGAGCATGCATGAAGAGATTGATGAATGTAGAGGAGGCGAAAAAAGTATGCCAGGATCGTAGTAAGTAGAAGGAAGTAGTCTCTGCCTACCCCTCCGGGAAAGAGGCGTGATTTATATATGTATGTATGTATTGTCGAGGATCTAACAGATAACACATACCTTTCAGTTACACAATTTGACAAACTTTACTCGATAGAAAAAAACAAGTAACCTCTATTTGAAACATTTTTTCAATATTATTTCTACAGTTTTAAAGTAATTGCATAAAGAATACGCTATTATTTAAATAGGTACATACCTTTTCTAGAACAAGACATTCTAAAAGTATTTTTCTAAATTCTATGTTTGAAAAACCGTAAAAAATCTCGCGAAAATTTGAGCGCAAAATAAGTGCCTGTTTCTCTCTGGCGCAGCACGAATGAAAAGGACTAATTTTTCAAGTGAATCAGGGTTCAGGGCCTTAACTTGTTTGCACATGCAAAAGGCTACAAGTGTAAAGTTCTACGTAATGAAGTTATTCCGAGAATATGTTTGCAAATCTGCGAGGCGGATTCTAGGTATTTGGCAGTGGCGCGTTTTTCTGTGGTATTTCATACTAAAGTTAAATGGACTTATGTATATAAAGGAAAGAAAAGTCTTATTTAAAAACTCACTCACTGGATCCGTGTTTATGTAAAATTTTCACAAGATAAGTAATAAAAATAAACGTTTAACCTTAAGGTCTTTTATAGTTGATATAAGCATCAGCGTGTTCCATAACAGTTTATATTATTAACTAGCAGCCCGCCCAGCGGTTTCACCCGCCGCTAACAATTTCCCCCCGGGAATAAGACAGTTTAATATAGCGTATGTTCATCAGGGATAATGTAGGATTCTAAAAATCTTGCCTTCAATTTGAAACAAATATCGTTTTCAGATGGTGGAGGCGTTAAAAAAAAATGTGTGATACAAATTTCTTTTTTAGAATGACGGTTCATGACGTCAATAACTGATAATACTATCCTAAATTGAATAAAGAATTTCAATTTCAATTAACGGTAAAAGAATTTTGTAAATCAGTCCAGTAGTTTCGGAGCCTATTCAATTCAAACAAACAATAAATAAAATCCTGTTTTTATTTATTTATTTATTTATTTACCGTTTATTGTACACAAAAACATTACAAAAGAAACACATACAAAGAATAACGACACAACAGGACAACTTATTTCTACTAAGAAATTTCTTCCAGCTGACCTACGTAAAGTGAGACTTTATTAAACAGGCGGATTAGGCGTGCACAATAGAATATAATAATATAAGAATAAACCTACACACGAATAGATTAAATATACCTAAATAAACTTACATTCAAAAATATACCTACAATTAAATAAACTGTACCTAAAAAAAAAAAAAAATATATACCTACTTATATATTTATATTACATATATTATATACCTACATATACATACATATTCTTGCAATTTACGACAGTGAAAGATAGTATTCCTTTACTCTCTTCTTAAAGACAGCGATAGAAGGGCTGTCACGAACAGTGTGTGGTAGTGCATTCCATAACCTAACCGCATGCACAGTGAAGGAGTATGAGTAGAAGTCAGTGCGATGGTGAGGAATAGCCAGAACAGTTCTAATATTCGGGCGACATGGTTGGTCCTGAGGACGTGAGAAATTAAAGCGCTCACGCAAATATTTCGGGGCGCATGGGTTTGCTAGCACATTAAAATTCTTTATCTCTCTAGCTAGCTGCGTTACCTCTCTAGCTGGCTGAGGCGTCACTCAGGCTGTTTGCGTAATCTTTCTGGCTAGCTGAGGCGTGACTTTGGCTGGCTGCATCATCTCTCTGGCTAGTTGAGGCGTTGCTCTGGCTGGCTGCGTCATCACTCTGACTGACTGAGGCTTCACTCTGGCTGTCTGCATCACCTTTCTGGCTGAAGTTTTTTATTATGCCAATAACCTCTATTTGGAACAAGTGGTCTGAACGAGTGACTATGTACTAAAACACGCACAACATGCGTAGAGCAAGCATACACTACGTATAGAGCCCAAGTACGTCTAAATCCGCCCTAACACTGATGGCCACTCTTGCAAATAGAACATTAACCAGTCGTTGAGCTGTAGTGTAGAACGTTGTCTTCAACCACTTAACTGATGAACGTTCAGTGGTGTAGTTGAATGGCGTCGTTTGACTAACGAGCTAGCTTTGCAATTGGACAGCTCTTTTAACCAGTTGGCTGCGACATATATATGACCTGACCTTACAATCATAACAAAACAATCGGTCAAGTGAGAGTCGAATTAGTGCAGGAAGGATTCCGTACCTTTATGTATACAAATGGCATCAAAATCACGTTTGTTCTGATTTTAATCTATTTTATGGTATTTTATTTCTACCCGTGGTACAACAAGAGACAAATCCAGGGAATGGGCAGTAGCGTTCCCTGTGAATAGTTCGCCTGCCGAGCGTGGTGAGTATGGCAAATACCCCCCGATTGGGGGAGATCCATGTCCAGCAGTGGACTTTTGTGGCTGTTGAAATGCTTAAGCGAAATGATGAAGGCACACGTAAATTTGGCGCATAACTACTTTTGGTTAAAAGATAAAGAGTATTTCGTCCACAATAAAATCAAACTCATTTTTTGCAGCAGTAGCTCCATCTATTGGCGTAAAGTGGCGAATCGGTTTTAACAAAGAAATCTTATGGTTTACAATTTAGGTTTATTATTTTGCGATAATGTTATACCAACACGGGACTTCCCATCGAGTTTTTTAATTAGACTTTTGTCGTTCCATCCGTCCATTTTACTTTTGTATTAAAAACGTCCCACCCTAAGGCGGGGGATATAGCGCGAGCATGATTCTTAAACCAGTTTTATTAAGACAACTACATTCATAATATTCTGAGAAAAATATATGTTATTGTCGAGGATAATATAATATATGTTATCGTTAACGGAGTGCATGGATGACCAAAGAGGTACAAGAAGTTGTGTAGAAGAAGAAGAAGCTACCAAAAGCTACCAAAGCTAACCGAAGAATCTTAAAAGCAACGGATGAAGATGTAGAGAAAGCACGAAAAGAGTATAAAAGTGTGAAGGATGTAGTTACAAAGACTGTTGATTAAATGAAAGATAAGAATTAGGATGAATTTGACAGGAGGCTATCAGAAAACTTTCGTTCCAACTTGAAAGTTTTCTGGAAATCTATAAGGACAGCTCGAAGTAAAACCACGTCGTCCGAGTTGAGTAGGATTCGAAGCCAGGATGGTATTGTAATAAAAGGTGAGGAATGTGTGTTGAAAAGGTGGAAGTATAGAAATATTTTGAAAGCTTATTTGAGAAAGAAGATCTAGCACAAGAAATAACTACTGCAGAAGTAGATGAAATTGAGAACGAAAGTGAGATTGAAATGGATGAGATTGTGAAAGCGTTAAAAAGTATGAAATCTGGTAAATCTGCAGGGTATGATAGAGTGACGGTCGAAATGCTGCAGGCTGGCGAAGGCGTTGTGGCTAGTCAGCTGTACCTCCTTTTTAACCTTTGTTGGAGAAACGGTGGAGTGCCAACTGATTGGTGCAAGGCCATATACAAAGGAAAAGGGTCACAGCTGGAATGCAAAAATTACCGCGGTATAAGCCTCCTCAGTGTCGTTGGCAAACTGTATGCAAAGGTTTTGATTGAAAGAGTGTTGAAAAAAACGGATGAGAAAGTATGGGATGCTCAGGCAGGATTTCGTAAGGGGATGGGATGTACGGATCAGGTCTTTTCCTTGCGCTGCATAGCTGAAAAATTCCTGGCCAAAAACCAGAAAGTCTATTGCGCATTCGTGGATTTGGAAAAGGCCTATGACAGAGTGGTGAGGAATGAATTGTGGTCGGCACTATCCATTCATGGGGTGAGCAGTATCTTGATACGAGCACTGAAATCCTTATATAAGGATTCCAGTGCTTGTGTCAGGATAAACGGGGCGTACACTGAACTTTTTAACATCAGAAGAGAAAGGTGTTAGACAGGGATGTGTTGCGTCACCGTGGCTGTTCAATCTATTCATGGATAGTTGTTTGGCGAATTTGAAAGAGAGTGAATGTGGTCTGAGAATGAATGGTTTACTCTTTAAATGTCTTATCTATGCTGACGACCAAAATATCCTTGCGTCGTCGGCTGAAGGGTTGCAGGAGATGGTAAATATTATGAATGAGGCTTTGAAAAAGAAAGGAATGAAAGAAGTGCCGCGTGATGCCGGGTTAGAATAGCATCACCAAATTTCTTCCCCTTGGGAGTTGTAAGAGGCGACTTAGGGACTTGAGGGTGTGTATTGCAATTTTAGGTGATGGGCTGACAACCTGTCACTATGGCGATACACAATTTTCCAAATGACCCTCAAATATATGTCATACGTGGCATAAATATCCGTTTTTGCAGCCGTTTACGTTCTGCCTACCCTGCAAGGGATAATAGGCGTGATATGTGTATGTATGAAAGTGAATGTAAGTAAGACGAAAGCAATGGTTTTTGAGAAAGAGGAAAATATGACAGAGTGTAAAATTATGATAGAAGAAGTGAAAGAGTTTGTGTAGTTCACATCAGATGGAAAGTGTGAAAGTGACATCGAAAGAAGGGTGAATGCCGGCAACATGGTGAATGGAGCGTTGCACGCTTTTATGAACAGCCAGAAAGTATCTGATAAGGCCCGTCTGGCTGTGCATAGAGGGGTGTTAGTTCCGACTCTTATGTATGGGAGTGAAAGTTGGGTATGGCAGAAAAAGCATGAAAGTAGAATAAATGCAGTACAAATGAGAGCGTTAAGAAGTATGATTGACGTAAAATTGAGTGACAGGATAAGGAATAGCGTGATAAGGGAACGTTGTGGTATAAAAGAAGACGTAGTGACTGGTGTAGAAAAGGGTATGCTTAGATGGTTTGGTCATGTAGAGAGGATGAATGAAATAAGATTAACGAAACAGGTGTATATATAGCAAGTGTGGATGGGAACGTCGGAAGGGGAAGACCTCGACGAACGTACCTCGATCAAATCGGGGACATGCTAAAGAAAGGTCAAGTCAAGAGTACCCTAAACCGACGAGCATGCATGAAGAGATTGATGAATGTAGAGGAGGCGAAAAAAGTATGCCAGGATCGTAGTAAGTAGAAGGAAGTAGTCTCTGCCTACCCCTCCGGGAAAGAGGCGTGATTTATATATGTATGTATGTATTGTCGAGGATCTAACAGATAACACATACCTTTCAGTTACACAATTTGACAAACTTTACTCGATAGAAAAAAACAAGTAACCTCTATTTGAAACATTTTTTCAATATTATTTCTACAGTTTTAAAGTAATTGCATAAAGAATACGCTATTATTTAAATAGGTACATACCTTTTCTAGAACAAGACATTCTAAAAGTATTTTTCTAAATTCTATGTTTGAAAAACCGTAAAAAATCTCGCGAAAATTTGAGCGCAAAATAAGTGCCTGTTTCTCTCTGGCGCAGCACGAATGAAAAGGACTAATTTTTCAAGTGAATCAGGGTTCAGGGCCTTAACTTGTTTGCACATGCAAAAGGCTACAAGTGTAAAGTTCTACGTAATGAAGTTATTCCGAGAATATGTTTGCAAATCTGCGAGGCGGATTCTAGGTATTTGGCAGTGGCGCGTTTTTCTGTGGTATTTCATACTAAAGTTAAATGGACTTATGTATATAAAGGAAAGAAAAGTCTTATTTAAAAACTCACTCACTGGATCCGTGTTTATGTAAAATTTTCACAAGATAAGTAATAAAAATAAACGTTTAACCTTAAGGTCTTTTATAGTTGATATAAGCATCAGCGTGTTCCATAACAGTTTATATTATTAACTAGCAGCCCGCCCAGCGGTTTCACCCGCCGCTAACAATTTCCCCCCGGGAATAAGACAGTTTAATATAGCGTATGTTCATCAGGGATAATGTAGGATTCTAAAAATCTTGCCTTCAATTTGAAACAAATATCGTTTTCAGATGGTGGAGGCGTTAAAAAAAAATGTGTGATACAAATTTCTTTTTTAGAATGACGGTTCATGACGTCAATAACTGATAATACTATCCTAAATTGAATAAAGAATTTCAATTTCAATTAACGGTAAAAGAATTTTGTAAATCAGTCCAGTAGTTTCGGAGCCTATTCAATTCAAACAAACAATAAATAAAATCCTGTTTTTATTTATTTATTTATTTATTTACCGTTTATTGTACACAAAAACATTACAAAAGAAACACATACAAAGAATAACGACACAACAGGACAACTTATTTCTACTAAGAAATTTCTTCCAGCTGACCTACGTAAAGTGAGACTTTATTAAACAGGCGGATTAGGCGTGCACAATAGAATATAATAATATAAGAATAAACCTACACACGAATAGATTAAATATACCTAAATAAACTTACATTCAAAAATATACCTACAATTAAATAAACTGTACCTAAAAAAAAAAAATATATACCTACTTATATATTTATATTACATATATTATATACCTACATATACATACATATTCTTGCAATTTACGACAGTGAAAGATAGTATTCCTTTACTCTCTTCTTAAAGACAGCGATAGAAGGGCTGTCACGAACAGTGTGTGGTAGTGCATTCCATAACCTAACCGCATGCACAGTGAAGGAATATGAGTAGAAGTCAGTGCGATGGTGAGGAATAGCCAGAACAGTTCTAATATTCGGGCGACATGGTTGGTCCTGAGGACGTGAGAAATTAAAGCGCTCACGCAAATATTTCGGGGCGCATGGGTTTGCTAGCACATTAAAAAGTAAGCAGAGTATACGAGTATTCCTGCGTAACCGGATCGGGAGCCACTTGAGCTTTTTGCGGAACTCGGAAACATGATCGTATTTACGGAGTCCAAAGACATACCGTATACACAGGTTTTGAAGACGCTCAAGCTTATTTAATAGCTCCTCTGTGATATCTGGGAAACAAGTGTCGGCGTAGTTTTAATATTAGTGTAGGTTATATAGTTATGTGCCGTGTGATGCCGGCTTGAATAGCATCACCCCATTTCTTGCCCGTGTCGTAAGAAGCGTCTAAGGGACTCGAGGGTGTGTATTGCAATTTAAGGCGATGGGCTGACAACCTGTCACTATGGCGATACACAATTTTCCGGATGACCCTCAAATGTTTGTCAGACATGGCGTAAATGTCCGTTCTATGCGGCTGTTTATGCTCTGCCTACCCCGCAAGGGATTATAGGCGAGATATGTGTATGTATGTATATAATTATTATTTTAGTGTGATGCCGGCTTAGAATAGCATCACCCAATTTCTTTCCCGTGGGAGTCGTAGGAGGCGACTAAGGGACTTGAGGGTGTGTATTGCAATTTTAGGCGATGAGCTGACAACCTGTCACTATGGCGATACACAATTTTCCGAATGACCCTCAAACTTATGTCAGACGTGGCGTAAATGTCTGTTTTTGCGGCCGATTACGCTCTGCCTACCCCGCAAGGGATAATAGGCGTGATATATGTATGTATATGTATTATTTTAGTGTAGATTTTTTTAATGCATTATTTAATGTTTTTTGTCTAAAATTTTTAAAGTTTTTTTTTGACTAAAATTTGAAACAAATGTCGTTTACAAATGGTGGTGGCGTAAAGTTACGTGCTGTGTGATTAACCTGGCCAGCCCCGAGGCAGTGCCTTTATTTTTATTTTTATTTTTTTATCCCGCCCGAGCCGGTTTTCTATTAGGACAATACAAAATTGTTATAAAAAGAAGAAGATTGCGTTATGCAAATTTCTTTTTTTTTACAATGACCGATCATGACGTCAATAAGTGATAATGCTATCCTACATTGAATAAAGTTATTTCATTTTCATTTTCATTTTCATTTTCATTTTCATTTTCATTTTCATTTTCATTTTCATTTTCATTTTCATTGTCGTCTTTTAATACCGAGTAAGGGACAGCCCTTCGAATACTGATAGGGTGCATGAAACATAAAACTGGACAACTTTCCCCTAGAAACATATGTCAGGAAACGCCAAAAAAATTACCTTCCATACAAAATCACAATCAGCTGACTGCATTCACTATAGGAAGTCAGTTTTTTTACGTTTCCTGAAATATGTTCCTATGGGAAAGTTGTTCAGTTTCATGGTCTGCATGTACCCTATTAGTATTCTGAGGGCTATCCCTGACATCCTTTAATACAGTAATGATTAAATGTAATGATTACACTGGTACGAATAATGTGGTGTAGTTGGTACATTTTTAAATGAAAAAGTAGTTATTGTGGCATAATTGTAATAGTTAGACATATGGTATCGCGGACATTATTATAGATATTGATGTCCTCTATTAAACTGTAGTACATCACTTTGCTCTATTGTCAATAATTTCCACAAAGTACGCGATATAAGATATTTTTTTGGTACATTTTTCACACCTTGGGTTACATTATCGAAATTTTCACGCGGATCCCTATTTTTTTCTCGTATAAAATATAGCCTATGTTCATCAGGAATAATGTAGGATTCTAATGGTGAAAGAATTTTTAAAATCGGGCCAGTAGTTTCGGAGCCTATTCGATGCAAACAAACAAACAAACAAACAAACAAACAATCAAATCTTTCCTCTTTATAATATTAGTGTAGATAGTGTAGATAAAAAAATTATATGGATATTCATCGACAATTGATTCATTTCTTTTTAAATTTTACTAAGGATTCCAACATTTAAAAAAATCATACCTATTTTAATTGAGAGTATACTAGGAAACTACTCTCAAATCTATAGTAAATAAAAGTCGTACATTGCTGATAAATATTTCTCTGGCTCACTGCATTACCTCATTTCTGTCTGTTGTAAAATGTGACCAAGGGATAGGTAAAGTCAGGGAATGAGCAGCACCGTTCCCTGTGAATAACTCATTCCCACTTTGCACTGCACTGCGCTCATTTCCACCGTCTATGAAGCTTTTTTTTGAAAACTTGCAAAATTTTCAAGCGGGGGCAGGATTTGAACATGCGACTTTCGCATTACTAGTGGCGACGCCTCTTCCATCTGAGCTACCGCAGCTCACTCCTTGCCCGCCAATTTTGCAAGTGTATTTTAATGCCAGTAACGCGTGGCACGGCTCCATCTACCGGGTTACTAGAACATTGCATACCTAACACGGGAAGTGTTTTAAATTCAGTCTATCAAGCTATGGGCTCTTGTGTGAAACAAACACCATTAGAGCGTTTCATGAAAATGTTGCCTACGTGACGCTCCGATTTTTTATATTTTCGTGTAAAAATCGCAATTACAGAAGTGAAATAAACTGAAAAGCTTTATGTTCTACACATCATGTATGTTATATTTGTATCATAAGCACGCGTAAGCGGCAAAAAGTTAAATTAAACACCCACATATGGAAAACACATATACAACAGATTGAGATGAGTGTTATGGCTCAGATAATTATGTTTGTTTGAGGTTTTCCTCTGAACATTGTACATACATACATACATACATATATCACGCCTTTATCCCTTGCGGGGTAGGCAGAGCGTAAACGGCCGCAAAAAATGGTCATTTACGCCACGTCTGACAAATAGTTGAGGTTCATTCAGAAAATTGTGTATCGCCATAGTGAGAGGTTGTCAGCCCATCGCTTTAAATTGCAATACACACCCTCGAGTCCCTTAGTCGCCTCTTACGACTTTCAAGGGAAAGAAATGAAATTGAAATTGAAATTCTTTATTCAATGTAAGATAGTATTATCATATCACTTATTGACGTCATGAACCGTCATGTCATTGTAAAAAAAAGAAATTTGTATCACACAATTTTCTTTTTTTATAACAATTTTGTAATGTCCTAATAGAAAACCGGCTCATGGTGGTGCTATTCTAAGCCGGCATCACACGGCAAACCATTGTTCTGAGCTTATATCTAACTTATTTAATTTAAAAGGGTGTTTTTTTTTACTTGAGGGCCATTTGTAAGAGAAGCTTAACACGTAAGCCATCTCACATGTTAACAGCAGTATTAAACAAACGTTAACGCGGTGTCGGCACTTTGCTATTCTTTCAATGAATTATTCTAAATTTCATCGTGTTAAATTTTCTCAAGAAAAGCTTCTTGCCGCCCGACTCGACGTGACTGTAATAAAACTCGCTAAGCTTTGACATTGATACATCTGCGACCAATAAAAAAAAGGCGAGTCGCGGGAAGTGAAGCGATACTTTACGCCTGAACAGGTTTTAACTCTTTACAAAGCACAAGTCCGATCCTGCATGGAGTATTGCAGTCACCTTTGGGATGGCTCAGCCAAATACCAATTTGCCGCTCTTGACTCGGTAGAACGCAGGGCCAAGAGGCTCATAGGCGACATAAAACTGGTGGACACCAAGCTACATAGCCTGGCACATCGCCGCAAGGTTGCCTGCTTGTCGGTTTTTTACAGATTGTACTTCGGAGAGTGTGCTCAAGAGCTTCACGACCTTGTTCCACCAGCTCCCTTCTACCATCGGACATCCAGACGCACCGCCGGATACCATTCGTACCTGGTTGCCATTCCACCAATTCGGACTAAGCGCTACCAGTCATCATTTATAATGCGCACTGCTAAAGAGTGGAACTCACTACCTGCGTCTGTGTTTCCAAACGCAAACAACCCTAATCTCTTCAAAGTAAGAGTGAACAGGCTTCTTCTGGGTGAGCTCGCTCCATCTTAGACTCTGTCTCTGTCCTATGTCCTAGACTAAAGTCAAGAGCAAACCCATCATTAATTTAAAAAGAAGTTTTCAAAATTCTTAACGATTTTCAAATAGTCTGCGCCACGAAGGGACGCCCACGACAAATAACGGAAATCAAATTATATTTTCTTGTGATGATTTTTTATTTCCGTCTAAACGTGCTGTGTCTCGTCTCGCGCGGAATATGAATAACGATATTTCGACATCACGATCAGTGTAATACGGTATCTCGACACACGTAATCTCTTAGCAGTCATCATTACAATCATACTCATCATCGTTATCATCGTCGTCATTTTATTCTGATACACACACATAACAACAATAAATAAATAACGCCTATAATCCCTTGCGGGGTAGGCAGAGCGTAAACGGCCGCAAAAAACTGTCATTTACGCCACGTCTGACAAATATTTGAAGGTTATACCATAGTGACAGGTTGTCAGCCCATCGCCTAAAATTGCAATACACACCCTCGAGTCCCTTGATCGCCTCTTACGACTCCCGTGGGAAAGAAATGGGGTGATGCTATTCTAAGCCGGCATCACACGGCACTTTGATGATGATACGTATTTTGCAATTCTATGTGTCGAGATATAAATGTGATCTGTCGACTTCCGTGAAGAAGGCTGTCTTAAGCAGCCGAAATTTAAAGCGCGAAACTCTGCCAATTAATTAACAAGTAAGTTGCGTAAACCTACATCATGTCAAGACACCGTCTATCGAGATACCGTATGTCGAGTTGTGTCGAGCGAGATAGATACGTACCGTATGTGGAAATAACGTTGTGTTGTTATGCCTTGGCATCATTTACAAATAAATGTAAAATTTTCAGTTATTTTAAAATGTTGCCCAGTTGCCTAATTAAGGCTACTTACCATACCTAAACCATACAGGGTTATTTTTTATTCGCCCCGGAAATTTTACAGGGTTATTCAACTCATGATTCTGATCAACTTTTATTATGGGGTCTCCTGCGAAATCACGTAAAAAAAACAGCTGCTCCATAGAAAAATTCGTACCTACTAGAACAAAATGTATGGAACGGCTGGTTTATTTTTCGGGATTTCGCAGGTGACCCCATAATAAAAGTTGTTCAGAATCATGAGTAGAATCGTCCTGTAACATTTCCAGGGTGAATAAAAAATAACGTCGATGCAGCCGATGTTTTCGATCGCACTTAATGGATCATTGCAGCAATTGCAACCTGATGTAGCACAAAGTATGCTTTGGTTTTCAAATTATTCATTGCCAACGATCCGTGACCATGACTTGACGCGTTTTGCGGAAATGGTTTTGTGATGTTGTTTCTCGTGTAAAAAATGAGTTTGTAACACAAAAATGTATATCAATTAATGTACTATAATGTTAATTAAATCGTGAGTGATAGCTACGCAATGCAACACTCTTTGTGTCATTATACGGTCATATTGTATTTCAGGGTTCCTTACCTCAAGAAGGAAAAAAATAGAACCCTTAAAGGACCATTTTGTTGTCCATCTATCCATCTGTTCCAGTGGCATATACATGGGGGGACATGAGCCCCCCCCATGAAGTTATACTACTAGAGTTATACTACTACTATAACTGATTTCCTCCACATACGTCTTCCATCAAATGATTTTCATCACCAATTTTAATGTGAAATGTGGAGCTCACTTCGCTTGCAATATGTGCAGTGGTAGCATAGCGCACTGTGTTGCCTCTCTGTCCTTTGTTCACGAGTAATTTTGAACTCGCTTCGCTCGCAATGTCCTCGTTTTGCTCTTTTAACGTAAAATCTTGAGCTCGCTTCGCTCCCCATTAGTAGTGTTCGTGTAGCAAAGTACACAACCTTTTCAACGTTAATGTAGATCTAGCTCCGCTCGTAATACGTGTTGTGTTGATGTGGCGCAATGTGGCGCAGCTCTTGCCTTTTTTTACGTGAAGTGTCTAGCTCGCTTCTCTCGTAATGCATATTTTCTTTTCACCGACGATAGTCTCGACATGTTTTTTTGTATTTTTCGTTCTGTACCATATGATTTTAGCCCCCGGGCTATAAAAGTCTACACCTGACTGTATGGTGGGGAGAACGAGCTCACCCTGTGTTGTGGCCCCCCCATTATCTGAAGCTGTGTACGTCACTGATCCGTTCTGTCTGTTAAGACCCTTTATCTCGGAAATGCGTATTAAAATCATATACTCAGGTCAGTGCCGTGTGATGCCGGCTTAGAATAGCATCACCCCATTTCTTACCCATGGGTGTCGTAAGAGGCGACTAAGGGACTCGGGTTGGATGTGTATTGCAATTTTAGGCGATGGGCTGACAACCTGTCACTATAGTGATACACAGTTATCTGATTGACCCTCAAATTTTTGTCAGACGTGGTGTTTATATCCGTTTTACGGCCGTTAACGCTCTGCCTACCCCGTAAGGGATATAGGCGTGATTTATGTATGTATGTATGTACTCTGGTCTACGGCCGGGCGACCGCTTGTACTAGTCAAATAAAGCTTAACAATACAAAAAAACTGGCCGTTTATGCTGTGAAATGTGTTTTTGACAAGGAAATCAAAATTCATGGGGCTCTTTTTGTGGACCTAGAACTAGTTTCGATTAGAAGTAAAAAATTAGGGAAAATGATGTGGGAAAAGCTAAATCTGAGGCTAGTTGTTTAAGTGGGAAAGCACATGAAAGGGCTTGATGTACTTGACGGAACCCTCGGTGGGCGAGTTGGACTCGCACTTGGCCGGTTATATGGTCTTCTACACTGGCTTTAACGTTTTTTTTTATCTTTATTTAGGGAGCTTTTTCAGGCTTAAAAATTTTGCTCCGTTAGAGCAACATAGGTACATAGACAATAATAATAATATAAAATTACATGCACTTAAACTATAAGGCAGCCTTATAAATTTTAATTAAACATTTAACAAAGTCAGTCAAAGAGTACGCCAATGCACTATTACAAAGCCCAATAGCATCAGACCTCCCTAAAAAAATTCGCCGAACAGATTCGTTCCAGGCTTTAACTTTAACGTTATTGGTTAGGTAACAATCATGCTCAGATTATTAATACCTTGTAGGGCTTTCATATCACGATTAGGTCAACCTATATTGAAACTTAGAAATGTTTAACATATGAACCGCCGTGTGATGCCGGCTTATAATAGCATCACCTCATTTCTCAACCGTGTGATGCCTGCTTAGAATAGTATCACCGTTTATTTCCTGTGGGTGTCGTAAAAGGCGACTAAGAGACTCCAGGGTTACATTGCAATTTTAGGCGGCGGGCTGACAACCTGTCACTATATTGATACACATTTTTTTGGTATGAGCCTGAACAGTTTGTCAGACGTGGCGTAAATGTCCGTTATTTACTCTGCATACCTCGCAATGTATGTATGTAACTAAAGTACCGCCGTTCCAATAAGTCGTATTTGACAGCTGTCAGATTCGTGATATTACTATGGCAGAGGGTCCATTTTCCTTTGTTGACATCTCTTTTAGTATAGAGATGACAGTTGTCAAATACGACTTATTGAAACGGCTGTACTTTAGTGGACCAGTTTAGCCTATTGAGCGCAACTTGATTTTTTAATCCTTAAAATTAATAATTAATTCGTATTTTTCTTCTTTGACTTGGCCGGTGTCACAATCGTACCCTTAGATATAATATTTCAACATTCAACACTTAGGCATTTCTTCCACTTATCGTTTGTCAAACGAAAGGAAGTTGCGAATTCCAATCTTATTCCCATACGAATCCATAAACGCACCGTACAAGTTTACAACGTGTCAAAGACTTTTTTTAAATTAGAAATTATAATTATAAAACGACTTAAGATTGTATATTCTTGTCCAGGATGCAGCCTTGACAAAAATATACCAAAGTAAATAGATTTTGTAATTTAAAATAAGTGGGTCTTGTTAGTTTAATAATAATACAACGTCGTAATTTTTTATTACGGATCATGTTAAATTCGAAAAGCGTTGTCATGTTCTACTTATATTTTTCCTGAAATGGAGGACGCTTTTCTTGGAATGAGTCGATCTGCTTTGTGGGTCGGGAAATGTATTCATGTACTACCAACAGCACCTCAAGCTACACACCTAAGAGAGTAACTCTAATTTGTTATTATTCTAAGTAACTTCATAGAGTATAACAAAATATATCCCCTAAGTAACTAACTTGAGGTGCTGCTGAAAATACATAATCAAGAACACAACAACCGTTTTCGCAGGTGAAAGTCGACAAGTAATCTCCATTTCAGGACACCCACACGAATGACTATACTTAGGAGTAGGTATAAAAAGAAGACGAAACACTTCGAGTAAAAGTTGGTAGTGCCCTCGCGCTTCGCATGGTCGTCTTGGCGGGGTTAATCCAACAAACTCTCCTGCGGTTTGAAACCGGAAACTTTGTTATTTTCCCGTGGCGATGAGGTTATTACTTACGCCAAAAAGCAGCTTACACTTTCTAGTCTAATTCCAGCTATCTTTACGCATAAAACACACAATGTTTTGTACTATACATACATACATACATAGTCGTAAAATACGGTCGCTATTGCCACGTCTGACAAATATTTGAGGGCAGCTTCAGAAAAGTCGTGTATCACTATAGTGAGAGGTTGTCAGCCTGTCGCCTAAAATAGCAATACACATGAAAGCCTTGAGTCCATTAGTGGCCTTTTACGACACCCACAGAAAATAAATGGAGTGATGCTATTCTAAGCCGGCATCACACGGTGGCGGTGTTGAACCATCTCTTCGAGAAAGCCATAATCTAATTTGCACACACAATAGTGCACTTTTATGCATTCATTAGACCTTTGCTCAAATACCTAGTCTGATTACGATGAGATTTTCATGACTTGATGTTGGTTCTTTGTAAAGTTCTCTTTGTATCATTCCCTCGCTCTAAGAATAAATCTGGTAACTAGAACACGGATAAATTCTCAACATTTTGTGTGATGCCAGCTTAAAATAACATCGCCTATCGCTATTTCAAAATAAATAAGAAAGTTTTGTAAGGTAAGCCCATATTTCCAAAAATATTACAACCTATGTTCCTTGGGGAAAGTTGTTCAATTTCCTGGGTAATTTTGCCCCGAAAAATATTTGCCTCTATTGTGGCCACACATTGTAGAGCCAGTTCTTTAACACCCTGGTATAAGGGTAATTTTTCCTTGCTGTCGACGTAATACTACGGTCTTAACAGCTGTTTATGGGGTCTGTCAGATTGGCTAAATGTATTTAAGCCGTATTTCAACTAATAGCCAAGCTGGTCTAGATTAGTTGTTCCCACAACTTGTGTCTAAGCTGAAAGTTCCTACTAGATTATAGTGCCCTAATCGTCCTAATAGTTTGTGCCCTAATAGTTTTGTGAATCGGAATAGCTAATGGTTGGTTTGAACTTCTACCAAAACTAACTATGAAATCAGAACAGATATTGGTCCGAAGGAACCATGAGAACATATCAGAATAAAGATATTAAAAACTCGTTAAGGCCTAATAAGGCTATGAGCCGGCTTGTGAGGAATTATGCAATGATTACGCGTCATTTCATGGTATCGTTAGTGTCGAATAAACTTTGTAATAGTACGATGATAGTGCGAGTCTTGGGTTTTATCGTGATACAGGGTGTAAGGGACAGCCCTCCGAATACTGATAGGGTGCATGCAGACCATGAAACTGAACAACTTTTCCCTAGAAACATATGTCAGGAAAAGACATAAAAAACCTCCCATACAAAATCAAATTCAGCTGACTGCAATTACAATGGGAAGTCAAAACTTACGCCCTGTATAGTCATATTAAGGGCGCGAAGTGAGAAAAATTGGTATTTTTGGATGCACGTAATTTTGTTCGTGAATAAGATAAACACCTTAATTTATGTATAATGATTTTTCATTTTAGAGGTATTATCTAGACGCTGGTCGCAGGAAAACACGATTTAAAAGTTTGCTCGATAGATTAATTTTTCAAAGTTTCGTCTATTTTTACACTTTTAGGAGTGATGTTGAGGCCAGTAGGCTGAGTGACGAGAATTTGTCTGTATTTTGTCAAATATAATTGTGGCGAGCAGTGTGATATTTTTGTAGCATTCTTTAAAAAAAACGTGCTTTGAGACTACAAACTAGTTATTCGAATAAAAGTTCTTCGGCAATGGGATACAATGATCCCAAAGCACTAAGTCTGAAGCGGAAATTAATACGTGAGTGGTGGAAAAGTTCATAGAAGGGAAAATTGGTGTTCACAATAAAACAATTTTAAACGGATTTAAGTTGTGTTTATTTTGGATTTTACAATTCCTACGTTTCAACTTAAATCCGTTTAAAATTGTTTTATTGTGATGAGTAATAGTTGTGCAAACTCAAGAAAATATTAAATATTAAAAATGCCACAGAAATAAATTTACGACACAAAAAAATAACGTTGATGATACCTTCGCGAAAAACAACCCCAGCTAGATAAACGGATCACACGAAAATAAAAAACAAGAACGGATGGCTATATTTTTCAATATTTACAACATAATTACTACTTTATTGTCTAAGCATTCCTTATTGAAAGAAGTGCCGTATCAAAAATTGTTAATAGCTTTATGCATAAGCTATTTTTATTCAGTGTTGTCCTCGCTCGGCATTTCTAATGGCTGACGTAACTGAAAGAGCTGGAGCATTTGTAGACTGGAGCTCTATATCTGAAGTCCTACGAAATTCTGCGACTAAATTGTACTTGTATGACACGTTTTACTATTCAAATCTATTTAAACATAATCATAACCAAGTCGTACAAACCTTTAACATTAACAAATTCAAGTAAGTAGTTATAATCATGATACGAATGGCTAGGCCAGTCGTATCATGCGAAATCGTATTACACTGTTTCAAAAATAAGCCTCCTGTAATCGTGGGGATTAGATCAGTCTCGCTGTACCCGACCAATAGCTAGATATTTTAGATATTTGGACCCATATTCGTTGAGGAATGTTGTGCAATTTCATGGGATGAAAATGACCTATGAGATGAGAGAGAGTATATAAAATAAAATTTTACCAGTGATGGATAGCGAAATATCAAGACGGGCTGGTGATAAGAAACAACTTTCCCCAAGGAACATAGGTCGAAATATGACTAAAGATATTTCAGCTAATCGGCGATTTTATATGGGTGTGGTATCATTTTTTTTCGTATTTGACCTATGAACCTACCGGATAGTTTTTTCTTATTATGTATTATATCACTAGTTAAATTCCACCCTATATATAAAAAATATGTCGCTAAATGAGGATGTATGTCAATGTACTCACCTAAAAACCTTGCAATTCTTGAAGAGGCTGATGAAGGCTTGCCTGAACTTGCGGTTCATGAAGCAGTAGGTGATGGGGTTGCAGCAGGAGGAACAGTAGGCGAGCAGCTGCAGACATATGATGCCCTTCGACCCGATGTACTGGTACAGCTCTTCAGGGTAGAACAGGTATATCTAAATACAAATACATATGTCTTTATTTGGTATAAACACAGAAAAAAGGAATAGCACGTTAGGGGTGACAGCGCATGATGTTTCGGTGTTCTGTGGGTGTAAACATGTTATTTAAGATCTGCCAAAACATGCTGTTATTAGCGAAAGTTAAACAGACATGAAGTATTCTTTAAAATTTTCTACCGCAGACAGGATGAGAGCCTGCAACTTTAGCTAACAGTAGGTACTAGCTACTACGCCTCTTCTATTTGGAAATTGGAGTAAGATTTGTGATAATGCTATGGCAGAGGGTACATTTTCATTTGTTGACATTTCTTTTAATATGTAGATGACAGCTGTCAAATATAGCTTATTAGGATGGTCTTACTTTAGAGAGTGATACAGAGATTTTAAAAATAGAGGTGAATTGAACCTGCTATTTTAAAGTCGGTTAAAAATTATTAGTTAAAAAGAGCTCTAAAAGATAAAATTTATTTATTGAATACATACTATAAATTTTCTTAATACAATTATTTAAAACAAGATAAAAATTACCAAGGATAATAAATGATCGTCAATATAATGAAATAATTACAAAAAATTATAACTTATAAAATAGAAGAAGTAATTTACAAACTAAAATACATTCTATTAATAAAAAGCGGATTGAAAATAAGTCTATAAAAACAATAAATAAAGGGTATGTTTTACCGTATTGATGACGTGCAGAGGAGCCCAACAGACGAAGAACTCTAACATGATGACAAACAGCATTCGTATCACCTGAGAAAGAAAATCAATGCAGGGTTCAATTCAATTATTTTTTAACTGGCCTCTGCCAACACAGGAGACAATTCTGCCAATGTCCATGTGGAGGAAATTCAGGGTTTCTTTATACAAGGAGTAACAAAAAGGGGTATAACAAGCCAAAAGGAGGTCAAGGTGCTCATGAAACTATACAACTTTCCCCGTGGAACATAGGTCAGTATATGAAAAAAAATATTTATCAGATCGGAAAATTTTGTACGGGAGGTATTTTTTTTTGTTGTTATACACCTTTGGTCACTACCTGTAATATGAACTTAAATGGCACCTTTTAATAACCTCTTTTGAAGTCTTGGCCATACAGGTTTGCATTTGATGTCACAAAAGTTTCGATTCAAGATAAAAATTATCGAATTTTGGAAAATAGATCCTGAAATTAAAAGTCTAAAATATACCCCGAACTTGCCAGATTCAATGATAACTGTCATTTTGTAGGTGAAGGATAAATTCCATTTCCGCAATATAGGAGCCAAAGAAGCATATTTGACGAAGCCGAATTTTAAATTACCGTCAAACTTGATCGAAATATTTCATAATTTCAGTGGCAGAAACCAAAATACAGAGTGTAAGGGACGGTATACCAAAAACTTTGCAGGCATGATCAAACCATTAAACTGAACAACTTTTACTATGGACCCTATGTTGGGAAACGTTTTTATTCGAGTTTTCATAGAAAGTCAGTCAGCTGATCGGGAATTTAGTGATGTAAAATTTTATTATCCTGTATTTTTGTGAAATAAAGAGTTTTATTGCTTACTTAGCCTTACCCCACATCAACCTTCGCCAAGAAACTTTTATGATTTCTTATGGATATGGTAGGTATTAGGATAGCTTACCAGCCCATAGTTATTGACTTTATTACTAACTCACACCCCGTCCTATCGACGGTATATGAAAAAGAACACTTTTTACGCTTGGTAGCCTAAAACTAAATACCCAAATACCTAAAGGCACCTAAACTTTTATTATTCTGGCAAACTTGTTATTACATGGTATAATATCTAATGGTTATGCTATTGGCCTCCTGATAGGAAGAATCTTATGCCCAACTGTGGACTGCTGTGGCTATTAATGTATATGCTATTTATTATCCTACATCATTATTATTAATAAGATCTTTTGTAACCATTGTCTTGCAAATAAACTTTATGTATTGATTCTTAAAAATTGAGTAGATCGAAAAAAATACTTGACATTGTTATTAACAGCCACAACAGTTCTCTGCAAATAGACTCTTATTAAATACCAATACATTGCCAGTCCGTTAATACGCAGATGGCTAGCATTGATCGTAAGGTATTGTCAATACCCCGATGAACCGCTTTGATAGAACACGCTGCGCTATCGACAATGTGTAAGTAATATACAGTTCAATCTCGAAATAGATATTAATCAACCTATTAAGATTGTTTTGTTTTTGAATTGAATATGAATTATTACCCTACGTTCTAAGGCTCGAATCGCTGATGCCCATGCAGCCGCAAAGCTGTGCTTGAATTGGGACGGTCATGTCTGCCGCATGCCTAACGAGTTATGGGTTTATACCACCACCTCTTGGAAGCCAGGAGCCGACAGACGTCGTCGCGGGCGGTCTAGACGCAGATGGCGAGACGAACTATCGGATTCTCTGAACTGGTGTGTGGTAATACTGGAGGTACAGGATCGAGATCAGTGGAAAAATGATAGGGAGGCCTTTGCCCAGCAGTGGGATCCCGTCGACTCTATAAGATTAGATGAATGTATGAGAGACAGCTGTTGCCGCTTAAGCTTGTCTGCATGTTGTTTTATTTTTAACCTATTTTTATATCAGTCTTTACTAAGGTTTGCATACGGACCCTACACAACGCGTACAAAAGAAATATCTCGATAGAGCCACATTTGGCTGACCTTTCCTTAATTTTACAAGTTTCACCCGCCGCTAACAATTTCCCCCCGGGAATAAGACAGTTTAATATAGCCTATGTTCATCAGGGATAATGCAGGATTCTAAAAATCTTGACTTCAATTTGAAACAAATATCGTTTTCAGGTGGTGGTGGCGTAAAGTTACATGCCGTGTGATTAACCTGGCCAGCCCCATGACAGTGCCTTTATTTTTATTTTTTTATCCCGCCCGAGCCGGTTTTCTATTAGGTGATAACAAAATTGTAATACTAAAAAAGAAAATTGTGTGATAGAATTTTCTTTTTTTAGAATGACGGTTCATGACGTCAATAAGTAATAATACTATCCTACATTGAATAAAGAATTTCAATTTCAATTAACGGTAAAAGAATTGTTTAAATCGGTCCAGTAGTTTCGGAGCCTATTCAATTCAAACAAACAATAAATAAAATCCTGTTTCTAATATTAGTGTAGATTATAATATTATTATTTTAGTGTGATGCCGGCTTAGAATAGCATCACCCGATTTCTTTCCCGTGGGAGTCGTAGGAGGCGACTAAGGGACTTGAGGGTGTGTATTGCAATTTTAGGCGATGGGCTGACAACCTGTCACTATGGCGATACACAATTTTCCGAATGATCCTCAAACACATGTCACACGTGGCGTAAATGTCCGTTTTTGCGGCTGTTTACGCTCTGCCTACCTCGCAAGGGATAATAGGCGTATTATTTTAGTGTAGATTTTTTTAATACATTATTTAATGTTTTTTGTCGTCTTTTTTTATACCGAGTAAGGGACAGCCCTTTTAATACTGATAGGGTGCATGAAACATAAAACTGGACAACTTTCCCCTAGAAACATACCTATGTCAAGAAACGCCAATAAAATGACCTTCCATACAAAATCACAATCAGCTGACTGCATTCCTTTCCTGAAATATGTTCCTAGGGGAAAGTTGTTCAGTTTCATGGTCTGCATGTACCCTATCAGTATTCGGAGGGCTATTCCTGACACCCTTTAATACAGTAATGATTAAATGTAATCATTACACTGTTACGAATAATGTGGCGTAGTTTGTAAATTTTTAAATGAAAAAGTAGTTATTGTGGCATAACTGTAATAGTTAAACATATGGTATCACAGACATTATTATAGATATTGATGTCTTCTATAAAACTGTAGTACATCACTTTGCTCTATTGTCAATAATTTCTACAGCGTACGCGATATAAGATATTTTTTTGGTACATTTTTCACACGTTGGGTTACATTATCGAAATTTTCACGCGGATCCCTATTTTTTTTCTCATATAAAATATAGCCTATGTTCATCAGGAATAATGTAGGATTCTAATGGTAAAAGAATTTTTAAAATCGGGCCAGTAGTTTTGGAGCCTATTCGATGCAAACAAACAAACATACAAACAAACAATCAAATCTTTCCTCTTTATAATATTAGTGTAGAAAAAAAGAAAGTCAAGTGAACGTGACATCAAGTAACTGTGTGATATATTAATTTAAAGAGCGTTAGGAGTAGATTTAGAATATATACGCACTATACTGTTTCCAGGAAACCTGATAGTAAAGTATTGCGGATAATATCTACTATTAGGTTTGGGGTCGGTATGCATAAAATTTCAAGTCATATTTGTATTACGCTTAATATGTTATATAGTCATAATTATTCAAAGTCATAAAAACAACACGCATAACCCTTGTAGCATAAATTACCAAGTCATAATGTCTATAAGCATAGAGATAACTAGGCATATTATTCATACGCATAAAAATAACTAGGCATATTATTCGTTGGCATTATTTTAAAAACATGTTCGCGGCTTAGGGGTGGCCCAAGGGCCACCCCCGCCGCACCATAACCTATTATGAAGAAAACCATTATGAAAAAAAAACAAATTTGCAACTCAAAACTAGTCTAAATTAAAATAGGTGAAAATAATAGTATGACTTTCAATGCAGTATGAAATATAAACATTATGCCAAACAAAAAGTATGACAAAGAATTTTATGCAAACCGAGATATGCCAAAGTATATAAGGAACTTCAACAATATGCAAAACGACGGTATCCCCTACTATTATTATTCTGTGTTCAGGGATAGGTTTAGTCCAAGAATGGCCCAGACAGCATCTATTATAGAGTTAGCTAACAAAGCTTCAAAGGTTTTAACTCAACAAAGGAACAGAGCAAGCTTGAAATTCTTAGGAATAGAGGTTAGCGAAATCATTGGTTTTCCAAACTCACCCTGATTGGCAGGGAGGGTCTATAGGAGGATATTTTAATAGTGACTGTGACCGATACCGAAAACTTAGAATTGGCTGGTAATAAGGAACAACTTGCATCGAGTGCAGCTTTTTAGAAAATATTGAGTTAATCGCGTCTAATCATTTTGAATTTGGTTGGCGTTTCAAAGATGAAACGCATTATTTAACTTTTTCCAAATGATACTCGTAAGAATCGTTACAGCTTTTGAGCAGAAAGATAGATAAATGGGATTTTGATCATATATACATTTAAATCATCGCAGAACAGTCGATATTTTCTTTCTTCTACTTCTTTTCGTGTGAGACACTGAGTCGTCTAACGACCTGGTGAACCCTGGTGTCGAGAGGTTTATTTTAAAAGTATTGTTCCGTCCATTCTTGAATTGAAACTAAAAAGTAACTGATATACCTCTTACATACACACATGGCTCGTAAAACCAACAATCGACGGAGCCAGAAGGTTCTTGACGAGTGAAGTGACGTAGGACTTTGAAGTGATTAAACAAAATAATAGTTATGTCGGCTATCTGCTTACCTAAGATACAGGAATTCTTATTCTTAGTTTAGGAAACAGAAGTCTCATAATTATTTTTATCGTGTTACCTATTTGTAATTAAGTTTATTGTTATTAATAAAGAAATAATTATTGTTATTATTAATAATAAAGAATTATAATAAAAAATAAAAAAAATGGTCCAACGACTTTGTATCTAGAGAACGACTTGGGCAGCCTCGAGCCTTAGATGCAGACGATGCAGTCAGCCCAAAGCGTGGTCTATCCATAGAGACGCCTGAAGGAAGCGCATGTCTAGCAGTGCCACGTAAATTGATAAGCTTTCACCTACGGTTACCTCGGTTCCCTGAGTGCCGGTGCCTCTTAGAATCCAGATAACGCGACACACGTCTCACGGCTGTTGATGATGAAGAACTACTTACTTTTCGTTTGGCTTCGATGCTCTTATCTATGTGCGTGGACCTGACGACATGTCTGAACTCCAGGTCGGTGTGCATGCAGTGACTGTTTGGACTCTTGTCAGGGTCTTGCCGGGGCGAGAGGTCCGGCTGGAACAATCACAAGGTAAGTAAGTATGTTAGAAGTAAAAATCGTAGAGGATGGACAATTGGACACCTACGAGTACCTATACTCTGTCCAAGCAGATATTTAAAATAATGTAAGCAAACCATGGGACTTTAGATGAACCTACTTACAAAATATTAGAAAGAGATAGAAGAGTCCAATGAATTTTGAGGTCATATTTCTTGACTGCACTCTTTGAATTCGAGTACGTTCTCTAGGTTTACCTTAAAGCTTCTTGTAGCAAACTAAATAAAGAGAGACAACCTTATGCCCTGTGACAGAAAAAGACAGAAAATATTAGATATTAGTCACTCAGCTGTAGTAACTAATACAGTTAACATTATTTTTAATACCTACTTGGACAAATTATATGTGAGTTATCTTTACGCATGAGATCAATGCGTCACAGATTTGCATTTAGTAATCCATCTGTGCCCGATATTATCAAACTACAGGCAAAAATGTTACAGGTGAGATTCGATGTTTATTGCATGTATATATCCTTCATTTCACAATATTAATAAATAGTTTCACAATAAAATAAGTAGCAAAGGCGAGCTTATCTCTAAAGAAGAGATCTCATCCAGCCAACACATTTGATGTCAGAATATTTTTTTGGGTAAGTAGGCAATAAATAACAAACGAAAAAGAATAACAATTAAAAATCTACAGTCTGCTCTCTCTCTTCGTGTGGGACACCGAGTCGTCCAACAACCCGATGAAATAGTAGGCCTCTGACATGGTTGTGTAACGACCGCCGTCTAAGTAATCTGTCTGCTGAACTATACCTACATACAATATAAATATATATATATATATATATATATATATATATATACGATAAACTTACAAAACGACGTCTTATTACGTAGTTGGTTAGACATTATGATACCAGGAATTTTAACCGGCTACGCAATGTACTAAGAATTTCACCTGTAGACTTTGAAGCCTGTAGTTTTATAACAAAGGGCACTCACTAGACACTATTCAAAAGATGGTAGTATCGCTAGGTACTTATAACTTTTCCTTTGTTAGGTTAGGTTAGGTTTAGAAGACACAGATTCAGATTAGAAGCTGACTATAATATACCTAATATAAATAATTTAGGCGGTCTCAACTCAAACCCGTTCTAAATATATTTTTACAAATTAATTTTAGGCGATGGGCTGACAACCTGTCACTATAGCGATACACAATTTTCCGAATGACCCTCAAATATTTGTCAGACGTGGCGTAAATGTCCGTTTTATGCGGCAGTTTACGCTCTGCCTACCCCGCAAGGGATAATAGGCGTGATATATGTATGTATGTATGTACTTTTTGAGGCTTTTGTGTTAAAGTTTATATTTTGAATAATTGCTTCTTCGCTCGTTTTTAGTAAATACTTACCTAGTGCTTGTATTATTTGAAGAAATGTTGTTTTTCATGTGTTGTTAAACCTAAATGGCCGTGTGAGGCGGGCTTGGAAAAGCGTAACCAATTTTTTTCCGCGGGTGTAGTAAGAGACTCGAGGGTTTTATGTGTCTTACAATTTTAGGTGACAGGCTGACAATCTCAAACGACTTTTTTGAAACGGCCCTCGAAAATTTGTCAGACGTGATAGCGACCGTATCTTACTGCCGTTAAACCTCTACCTGCCCCGCAAGGTATAAAGGCGTAATATGTGTTAAACCTAGATAGACTCACAACTCCAAACCGTTACTCTCTCAAAGTTCAAATTATGTAAACTTGCTTTATTTAATTGCTTACTAAATCCACCAAAGCGACGACCCGTCCACCGGTTTCACCCGCCGCTACCCGTTTCCCCCTAGGAACCAAGCTTTTTCTCCAAGCTTGTCTCTTGAATCTCTCTGTCTATTAAAAAGCTCGCATTTTAAACATCGGGACACCACCCACCGACAAACTTTATTTTTACTGTTTTTTTTTTTCTTTGATTTTAGCCCAGGTGCTTTGAAACCTACACCTGACTGATAGGAGGGGAGCAGGAGCTCCACCGGAGAAGTTTGTGTGGTTGTTCGAACAACCTTTAACGTTTAATAGTTGTTCCGGGAAGAACGGATCCTAACCACCAGCAAACGATGAAGAGACTTTATTTAATACTAAGTGATGATTTTTCCTATCCAGGAACCCTTGAGAGTTACCCATTAAGGTTGACTAACATTTGCTTAGTAAATTACTTGGTAAGTTGTTGGTTAGTAGTGTATTGTCTTAATTGTTCTAACTATTGTTACTATGAAATAGGAAGATATTTAAGGCGAAGAGGAATGTGTAAGAAAGACACAAAATGAGTGAAGCAGTTCGGTGATTGACAATACAAATCAAAGAGACCTTAATTCGATAAATAAATTCTTCTAACTAAAATTGGCGCTGTGATCTCTCCCATCCTTTTCTAAACCTATTTGATGGAAAGTCAATGACAGCGCAAATTTAAGGTAAGGCAAGTGATTTGTTTCTCGAATAAAGGCCATTTTTTTTACCCAAAGAAATTGTGTATAAAAAAATCAGTTCGTTTTCTTTTCTAGACTTATTTAATTAAAACTAAATTAAAACGATTTCGGCTGTGAATGCTGAAGTGACTGAAAATTGGGAAGGGTAAATTAGATTGGCTTAGTCACAGGCTCAGTCAACACGAAGACAGACTATTAAAAGGTTCTTTATGAGTCCACAATGGCGGTCAAGATACGCCATTTACGAGCTGTAATTTTGAGTGAGAGTGCGAACTATGGCTCTTTCAGGCACTAGTAAATACAGGGTGTCTGTTGGCAGATTTCCGTTTGTAAAATTAAATAAAAAACTAACTATTAGACCTATATATTTATATTAAATATTAATGGATAGAGTATTGACGCGAATTTTACTTTTTAAAGATAATATCGTCTAAATGTCTTCCGTTGAGTTCTGCGCATTGTTCAAAACGAAGCCTCGTGTTCCACGTTACCTTTTGCAGTAGGTTTGGTGGAATAACTTGGAACTCACGACGAATATTTTCTTTTTAGGCCTCTACAGTTTGCGGATTGTTACAGTGAACTCTCTCTTTGAGATATCCCCACAAAAATAAATCCATTGGGATCAAATCAGGTGACCTTAGGCCATGGGATGTCTCCAAAGCGGCTTATGAGATTTCGAGGGAAAGCTTCTCGCAACAAGCTTATTGTGGTCCTAGCCGTGTATGGTGGCGCCATCCTGTTGAAACCTTGTGTGTGACGAGAACGATGGATGAGCTCGCAAATTTTGTAAGACGAAACTTCTTATAATTCTTCCATAATTTTCACTGTTGACATTTGTCGCCCGTCCCGTAGAATCTTCTAAAAAAAAGGTCAGATAATCTCATTTGTAGATAAAGCGCACCAAACAGTTACCCTGGGGCAATAAAGCGACTAGGTCCCGGACGCGCCTTATTCATAGCCAAAGCTGTTGCATGGAACCTTTCATCCATCCAGAACCATGGTCCATCACTCAATCTTCGGATATTGAAATGGGAACAAAATTGTCGACGAGCAACAATATTAGAATTGTCACCTTTAAAAAACGCTTCTACGATGCTAGATTGCTACGATGCTCTTTCGGCCACTGCGCCATTGTTGCTGAAAAATCCGCAAGATTGGTGGTTCGAATGACGCCAATTTCCCGCTGCAACATTTATTCTTTTATATACACTCGTCTCATAATGTTCGAATTATGAATTCGAAAACAGATGCATAATGACCTACTTTATGCATTCTGCCTATAAAAACTAGGGTTTACTATAAATTACAGAAGCGTAATGACTTAATGAGAAAACTCTTAATACGATAAAGTTGAGAAATGAAACGAAGTTTTTTTTCCAATACTCAAATCGCTATCTTCCGCCGCACCTGACAGTTGTTGTTGTACGGTAATTTTTCGGATGTTGTTCAGTTGTTTTAATAGGTTTTTGTTCTGTTGTTGTTCAGATGTTGATTAGTTGTTGTTCAGATTTTATTCCGATGTTGTTCAGTTGTTGTTCAGTTGTTGTACAGATGTTGTTCAGATGTTGTTCAGTTGTTGTACAGATGTTGTTCAGTTGTTGTTTCGATGTTGTTCAGATGTTGTTCAGTTGTTGTTCAGATGTTGTTCAGTTGTTGTTCAGATGTTGTTCAGTTGTTGTTCAGATGTTGTACAGATGTTGTTCAGTTGTTTAGTTAAGTTATTGTTAAGACTCCACATCTAAACAACTGCTAAAGTAAAGATTTTTCAAAAATTCATATCAAGCCATATTACGTTCTCGTATTGAATTTGTCCTTGTATCGGGCCTTGCAATGGCCGGTGCGTACGTTTAGAAAAGTGTTTCTGAGTTTTTTTTGGAGAGTGTAGATAAAATAGTGTATGCAACTGCTATAATTAGGCATTAGAATGCTCGTGTCAAACTATTATCACACTCGGCTGCGCCTCGTGTGATAAACAGACACTCGCATTCTAATGACCCCCATTATACGACAGTTGCATAAACTACTATTTTTAAATATTTGAATTTGAAATAAGAAATCTGCCACCAGACACCCTGTACCTCAGTATTACTAGGAACTTTGTGTGCTGTAAGATTGATAAATTATCTTTACGGGGTGTAAGGGACAGCCCTCCGAATTTTGATAGGGTGCATGTAGACCGTGAAACTGAACACCTTTCCCTTAGGAACATCTGTCAGGAAATGACAAAAAGAAATTGACCTCTATAGTAAAGTCAGTCAGCTGATAGGGATTATGTATGAGAGGTCGATTTTTTTGTCGTTTCCTGGCATATGCTTCTAGGGAAAAGTTGTTCAGTTTACCAGTCTGATTGCACCCTATCAGTATTTCGGTGGTTGTCCCTTACACCCTGCATACTTATGTATAAACTAAGTTTTTTTTTTTTGCTTATATTGAGACCAACAAATTTTGCTGAACTGCAATTCTTTTTCGTAAACCATACTCACACTTAAGGTTGAATAATGATAATACAAGGATTTATTGACAAAAAAAGACAAGATGTACAAAGTTGTACATCCTGGTCAATTGAAATTCCAAAAGCGTCTGTTTGTAATCGTTTCAACTTAAGGCGGCGCCGAAGATCCAGTGGCGCCCTCACATTTTTTTATTAATTTCTAAAAATCTAAAACAAGCATTATAAATCAAAGACGGACAATTTGTTGTCCTATACGATGAGTTTATTTCAAATTACAACGATAAGCTTTATGTTGTTATGCGTCTTTAATATCACTAAAACGCAAAATGGTGGCCTCCCCCTCCATAAACCGTTAAAGTGGTTTAAAGTAAAAAAAAAAAAAACAATATAAAGTTCAATGATGTATTATCTTTATAGCGGGTGACAGGAGTGATGCCAATAGGCAGAATGAAGGGTTCCAGGTGGAGTCGGGAAAAGGGTAGCTACCCGCCTGGCCGGGTGTTGTGGCCAGGGGACCGACTGGTCCACCTGGATAGAATTGGAAGTTGTATATATGCGTTGCGCGGTGAAACACTTCGATACCGCGTTTCAGGCTCTTTGTTCTGTCACGTGGCGCCATCTTGCAGATGTTCTAATATGGAACTTCTGTTGCGTCTTGCTTGCTCGTGAACCACTTGGAGTGAGCTTCTTGTCGTAGCTCCCAGAGGTCGCTACATCTTCTTCATGGAGTCGAAAAAGTAACTTTTTAGATAACCTTGGATCAGTATTTAGCTACAGCCAAATACGGGCTTCGCTTCTTTTAGGTCGCGAAGTGTGCAACGCTTTGGACAGTTGCGCCAGCACAGCAGTTGAGCCATATGGTTTAGACGACTCCAAAATCGGACTTATCGTCGGCTGAAAAACCCCACTTAACTCAGTTTGCGTGACACCTTCCAACTCCAGTCTACCTGGTGAAAATTTTCAGCCGGCGGGATTTGGGACACTTCGGGATACTTTTTCTACCAATGCTCTTGACTTATTTTAGGTGCCTCATTTATGTCCGTGTCAGGTTCGCTCATGAAACTTTTCCTACTCTTGAGCCGCGATGATGGTGGAAGGTAGTTGTGCAGCGGTTGCCTGGTGTCTCCGGTTTGTTTTGCTCTTTCCGTGCAGCAGGCAACATTGATGTATTTTGAAATAAACTTATCGCATAGGACAACAATCAGACTGATTAAGATTTTTGATATTTGTTTCAGATTGGAAAAAAAAACATTTAATACTTGTGAGGGCGCCACTGGATGGACGGACTTCGCTTAGCGCAGACTTAATTCGGGACGGAATAATTTATTCTGATTTTATGGACAGAATAACTGCTAAGACTACATTTTTAATGCACTGTGCTACAGGCTACAAAGATAAAATATATACTCTGTTTATATAAGAATGACTAATCATGTAAACAAATTTGTATGTAACTGACACTGAACTGTCAGTTGCGAGCTGTCAGTTGTTTACATGAGTCATTCCTAAATATACCGAGTATACTTTCGGGCGGCGGGTCAAATGCGATAGCGTCATGAACCAAATGTAACGGGCACCTGTGTAATTTTGCTGGTCCATTATTTTAAAGAAAGGAATTATTGTATGGAATAGCAATGAAACAGCGCCGCATGTCATGGCATATTTACACAATGCGGCGGCATATGTGCAGCTGTCACATCACAGGCATGTGGCTGTACTCAGCGATTGATCCTGCGAGGTAACTGATGCTCTGAATAATTAAGTCTATAAATTATGTTCTATCTAAATGATATAGGGTGAAATTTTACTAGTGACCGATAGCAAAATCTCAAGACGGGCTGGTGAAAAGGAACAACTGTCCCCAAGGAACATAGGTTGAAATATGACAAACAAATTTGAGTTTCCGTAGTACCTCAAATCAGCTGATCGGCAATTTTGTATGGGAGGTCCAATTTTTTTCATAGTTCAACCTATGTTCCCTGGGAAAATTTGTTTCTTAGCACTTATCATTAGTAAAATTTCAGCCTATATATTTAGATAGAACATATAATATAGACTTAATTATTATATATAAAATGACCCGATTTTTATATAAGGTGTAAAAAAAATCGCTGAGAATATTTTAAGGGGTGAACCAGTACGTGAAACTGAACAACTTTCCCCAAGGAACATAGGTCGAAATATGAAAAAATAATTTGACCCTCCCTTAGTGTGTTACCCCTACCCTACCCTACCGGGATAATTTGTATGGGAGGGCCAATTTTTTTTTCATATTTCGACCTATATTACTTGGGGAAAGTTGTTCAGTTTCACGTACTGGTTCACCCCTTAAAATATTCTCAGCTAATTTTTTTACACCATGTATAGTGGCTTAGAATAGCATCACCCCAATTCAACCCGTGGGTGTCATAAAGAGCGACTGAAGAATAACTACGGGGAATAGGCAGCAGAGTTCCCTGTTAATTAAACATCTTGCACTGCGCTCACCAATCCGCCCGCAAGCGTGGTAAGGCAATTTCCCCCGACTGACCCTGACTGTTTTGGCTATTAATTATGCATTAATAGATCATTGTTTTGCCGAATTAGTCTGAATTGTTGATTTTGCAATTACAATTTTTTTACTTCTCGTGCATTAATGTAGGTAACACATTGTAATTATTTCTCGAACTATTTATTCTAGAAACTTTTCAATTGTATTTCAAACTCGTAATTTTGTTAATATCTACGATTGACAAAATAACCTTTGAGTAGATTTTAATATGATTTCAAACAAAACCAAAATATTTATCATATTTCGACTTATCTTACTGAAGGAAATTTAGTTTGATGGGTTGGTTTACTTAAAAATATAACAAGAAAAGTTTCCATCCGGAAAACACGCGTACGCGGATTCCTATTGAATCATTAAATCCGCCAAGAAAGTGGTAAGTAAGCCATAAGTCAATAGAATATTACCATTGTACTAAAACTTTATTACGCAAGTTTCCAAGGCTTTTGACTCATCTGCCTACCTACGAAAGGAGCCGTATTAATCTAGGAGCTAACGACCACAGTGCAAAGTAATATTGTCAAGAAAATGAATAATTTCAAAGCTTGGCATACCTACTAAATTTTGAGAAGTTATATTTAGTAGCCCGTGTGATGCCGGCTTAAAATAGCATTACCCCATTTCTTGCCCTTGGGTATCGTAAGAAGCGACTAAGGGATTCGAGGATGTTTAAAGGCGATGGGCTGACATTCTGTCACTATGGTCATACACAATATTCCAAAATAATGTTTCAAATTTTTGTCAGACGTTTGTAAATTTCCGTTTTCTCTGCCTATCCCGTAAGGGATGACAGGCGTGATGTATGTAGGTATGTTTGTAATATTTAGTAAACTATCAAACAAATAAAAACCATCAAACAAATTTGATTAGCATAAATAAAGCAGCCTCATTTCTATCATCCCCATTATTTTACTGTTTTGCCAACCAAATGATTTTCATTTTGTGGTAACTTGGGCAGAAAATAATAATTTGGGCAGCAAGGTTTTAAATTGCCATGTGGCATATGAAATACATTTCTGTAAGCAGCTTACATGGTTGAAGTGCGTTTTCGGTTAACAACATTAATAGTTGGGTTCTTTAATTATGTAACCATTTATTACTTCTTACCACGCATCCCGTACTTTGCAATTTGGTTATCCATAGTTTTACAATTTCAGTGACTGCTCCTAAGGACTTGACTCGAACTTTTAAAATCACTGCTCCATGAGAACAAACGCATAAAACACAATGTCTGTCAGCGAACCCATCATTGGACCACAACTTTTTCTCATAGATTTTTCGGATTTCTTAGTATTTATCTCTATAACAAAATAAATAAAAAGACTGAAATTTATCACTTAACTATACACAAAAGCAAAATACTCATATCCACCTGGCTTTAAACCCTCAACTACGAGGAGACTGAAAACTTTCTATGTGTCATATCTTAACTAGTAAAAACACACACACGTACACGCACACACACACACACACACATGCACACACACACACACACGTGCGTACACATGTACACACACAAACACATACACTGAAATCTTCAGCCACACTAGAATTGCTGAACTTAGATAAGTTTCTAGTACTACTTACCGTCCTACCCTGTCCAGATTGGGGAGAGGCTGGTAATCTGTAATACAGGTCTCCTAGTACAGACACCAGTCTCTCGCATAGTTATTACTACATGTACTTGTTTAGATTTATCTGTAAAATGTGTATATTCTGTGTGAGAGAAGAAAATAAACTTATTATTATTATATTATTTTAAACTTCCTTTTCCCACTAATGGCAAATCCTGTGTGTAAGAACACAGCGGAATCGCCATAATTATTTAGACGATATTTTACTCTTTTGGTAATTTTTTGTTAAATAATCAAGTAGGTAATCAAAAAACTGTACGACAAGAAATATTGTATTATATTCACAAGATTGCTATACACTACGGAAAAAGTGTAAAAATAGGGCAAACTTTGAAAAATAAATGTATTGAGCAAACTTTCTTTAATCATGTTTTCCTGAGACCAGAATCCAGATAAAGTAATGAAAAATCATTATACCTCTACATAAAAATAAGGTGTTTATCGTATTCAGTAATGAAATTGCGTGCATCCAAAATATAAATTTTTCTCACGGGGCGCCCTTAAATGCACACTCTCGGCTGCCTACCTAACCGTATTAGACACAGATTCCGAAAACATTACATTCATTTTGCAATTTTTTAATTTAGTCACTCTGGCTTCTAGGCTAGTATTCATAGGTATTTTTTCCATACTGTTCTGGTCTATCGTTGTTACAGCATAAATAGGTACTAGAAGTGGACCTCGGGGTATTATTACCAGGGCTTGTTTACCGGTTTAATTTTCAAACCGGTATCAGCGCAAGTACATAAAGAGCGTTTCATTTTGGTTTGGCTCTCCCGAACCTGAAAATTATCGGTTAACTCCTGAGATTAAAATTATAAGGATTCGGGTCCATTAACCGGTTAAGAGTGGTTTTTACAGGTTTTTCCGAGCTTTCTTTGATTCTTGTCGTCAATTATATTACGGACGCAAAATCCGTTATTTGCTGTCGTGTTTTCTTGTGCATCCATTTATAAATATCCCGTATTGCACTAAAAAAAATGCCTATAGGTAGGTACTTTAAAATTTAACTATGTGTCTACTCACTACGTAGACTTTAAAGACAAAAAAAGTACCTACTGTACGGAAACATAACTCTTTGTAAGATTAACTTGAATTTAAAGCAAACACACTTTTATAGATTGTCCGCAATTCTCCAGTAAACACGTCAATTTATGTACCGGGTAACTCATTCTGGAGGGTAGCGGGATCCGAAGCACGGTGCCAGCCGTTGGCCGACCGCAGGCACGGCCCAAGTAGCACGCCAGCCACGCGCCAAAGGCTGCCCCGCCAACTTGCGAAAAATCCCGATATGCTCCACCGTGCCAGCCGGCGAGTGTCCATATCCGGGGGGGTTCGGGCGTCCCCGCAGTCTCAAAATGAGTTTCCTATAGTTCGGTTAAGCTCTAGTGTTCCAGTGGTTAACTGAAATGCGCCTCGACAATTCAACTTTTTCCCCACCAACACTCAAAGCATGAATAAAGTTAAAAAGAAGAATAGGTATAAACAACGGCTGCACTTCCTCCCAAAAAAAGTGCACCTCACTAACATCCGAGGGTTGCACTCCAATCTCGATCCGGTTCATCACCACCTTAAGACCGAGAAGCCGCACCTGTTCTTCCTAACGGAGACGAAGATAACAACACCGTCGGACGTGGCGTACCTCAACTACCCGGGTTACTCTCTTGAGCATAAGTTCAAGAAGCAAGCTGGAGTCTGTGTGTATGTCCGCGATGACATTTGTTGTCGTCGTCTCCGTTGCTTTGAGAAATCGGGGTTTTCAGCCATATGGCTATTGGAGGACTCTGGCGTGGAGAAAACTCTTTATGTCGGCGTTTACCGATCGCACAGCGGTGACCAGGATACGACAGCGCTCTTCAATTACCTCGTTGAAACGACAGACGTAGCACAGCAACGATACCCGACAACGAAGCTAACTTTTCTGGGGGACTTTAATGCCCACCATAAGAAGAGGTTGTTCTCGTTCCAGAAAACTGACCATGCTGGGTTAGAGGCGCGCAAGTTTGCATTATCGCTAGATCTGACCCAGCTGGTGAATGTAGCTACGCGGATACCGGATATCGACGGCCATACACCCAATTGCTTGGACTTGCTGCTGACAACTGATCCGGACAGTCATTCAGTTTCGGTCTCAGCCCCGCTGGGAACGTCCGACCACTGTCTGGTGAAATCCGTATCGACCTGCTCTCCTCTGGATGACAGCCCCAGGGGCACGAGGCGAGTTTGGAGATACGAGTCAGCAGATTGGGAAGAGATACGGCACTTCTTTGCATCTTACCCGTGGCGGCTGTTTAATTTAGCGTTGCTATGCTGGGGTAAGTTAGGTATTAATGACGGTCTATGAATGCGCCGCGATTTCGCACGCATCGCTCTGGGCATATGTTGTCCCTTTCTCGCTCGCGGGGCGAGGGTGGCGGCGTGCGCGCGGGCCGCCTGGTAGGCGCCAAGCGGTGATTTCTGCACCGCACTATCAGTCACTCAAAACCGTTCGGACGAGAACGTATTGTGTTTTGTACGGATTTCCCGCCACGCGTTTTGTGATGCCGCGTGTAATGGACGATTCAATTTGAGATCGCGCGTGTTGATGCATCGTATTATTGCGGTTCTCCTGGGTTATACTAGAATACCAGGCTTAGTGATTGTTGGATGTCTCGACGTCTTCCACGTGAGCGTCGCGTTGAATAGGCATCAGGTGGCCATATTGGCCCGCGTTTGTACGGCCCAAATTCGGGTTGGGTCACGCGTAATGACTGATATCAAAGTGGAATACGAACAGAAGCTGTGAGTGGTTTGAAGTGAATAACGCGCCAAGGCTGTAGTGGAATGCTGGGTGTCGATATCTTTTCCACCCAGCCCTGTAAGTACCAACGGAATCCCTATTTGATCCATTCCCTGAACTTCCTTTCTCCGTTGGGTATTTATGCATTTGCGCCGGCACGTGACTGTAAGTGTTAAACCTAGTTGTTTTAGTATAAAACTGTTTCCTTGTGTTAATGGTGTGTTCCCTTTAGTCATATTTGTTGTACCATTATCATTGTGACTCCTTAGTACGAATTGCGGAATTCGTGGGGTGATATAATTTGGAGGTACTTACTTATAATCTAGTGCTTATACGTGTGACGTAACGCCAGATCGGCAGACGGTATTTACTACAGAATTGAGTTACGTAAAGGTCAGAACACATCATTTGCCAATTTCACTCAACTTAGTTAATTAAGTTAAATAGATTTAGGTTCACGTTTAATTCATAGTATGCGCTGCTTTAATGTGCAGCGTATGCTATTTAGCGCTGCGTAACGCGGCCATTGTCTGCCTTCAGTTGAACTCCTGGTATTTTACTAGAAATTTACCTGTGTAAATCGCTTCCACTGCGGGAGTTTAGCTTGGAATTAGACAAAGTGTTCTTCTCTTCGCGTGACCCCTCGTGTTGTGCAGATGCGGTTGCGGACGTGATTCGGCAGGGGATGGAATATTTTATTCCATTCTCCAACATCCCGCTCGGTCACAAAGCCCAGCCTTGGTATAACGCAGAATGCGCCCAAGCTGAGGCGCGTAAAGAATCTGCATACCAAGCTTGGGTCAAGGCTCGCGACTGCAAATTAAGAGCGAAGAAAAGAACCATCAACTCTGCTACCAAGTCCTGCAAACGGGTTTTACGTAAAGCACGTTTTGACCATGTCGGACGAATAGGGGCCAAACTAGCATCACACCCTCCGGGTACTAAAAAGTTTTGGTCCCTGTCCAAAGCGGTTGAAACTAATTTCTGTCGTCCCTCCTTACCTCCAATGCTGAAACCTGATGGATCGCTGGCTGACTCTGCAAGTGAGAAAGCAAATTTGTTTGCGTCCCTGTTTGCAAGCAACTCACGTCTGGACGCTGGCTCCAAGCGACCACCTACTGTACCTCGATGCGATTCTTCGATGTCGGAGATCGCAGTACACACTAAAGAGGTTCGAAGAGTATTGTGCAGTCTAGACGTGAACAAAGCCAGCGGATCTGATGCCATACCAGCGAGAGTGTAAAGACTTTGTGCGCCTGAACTCTCCTGTGCTGACACACTTGTTCCGCCTCTCTCTTAAAGAAAGAACGGTGCCGGGGGCCTGGAAGCTTGCTAATGTGCAACCAGTTCCCAAAAAGGGCGACCGTGCCGACCCTGCCTATTACCATCCAATTGCCATTACCTCTATCCTATGCAAGGTCATAGAGAGGATACTTAACAGTAAAATGCTGACCTACCTTGAAGACAATGATCTTCTCAGTGACCGTCAATATGGCTTTCACCGGGGGCGGTCTACTGGTGATCTTCTTGTGAATGTCACGCACTGCTGGGGCGAAGCCATTGAGAAAAACGGCGAAGCACTTGCCGTTTCACTCGATATCTCGAAGGCCTTTGACAGGGTCTGGCATGCAAGTTTGCTCAGCAAGCTTCCAGCTTATGGCATCCCAGCTGATTTTTGTACTTGGATTTCAGACTTCCTAAGTGAACGGTCCATCAGAGTAGTCGTTGACGACTGCTCCTCTGACCTTATGGCCATTGATGCCGGAGTTACTCAGGGGTCTGTTCTCTCTGTAACTCTTTTCCTGCTGCACATCAATGACCTCCTTCGGCATGGTATTGTTGGATACGCAGATGATAGTACCGTTTCAGAGAGATACTTGTCAGGTGCAAAAACCAGTGGGGATGAAATACGTTCGTTAAGAAAGGCCATGGTAGAGCGAACAGATCTGACCTTAAGACTTGTCTCCCAATGGGGCGACGACAATCTGGTCTCATTCAACGCCACCAAAACACAGGCGTGTCTTTTCACTGCAAAAAGGAGTCCTTTCGAATGGACACCTACTTTTCGGGGTACATCTGTCCCTGTCACTGACAGGCTAGAGCTTCTAGGCATGGAGTTGACATCAAATCTAAACTTCGGCGCGACCATCGAGTACAAGGCTCAAACGGCGGCTAAGAAGCTGGGCATCCTGGATAGAGTGAAGCGATACTTTACGCCTGGACAGCTTTTAGTTCTTTACAAAGCACAAGTCCGATCCTGCATGGAGTATTGCAGTCACCTTTGGGATGGCTCAGCCAAATATCAACTTGCCGCTCTTGACTCGGTGGAACGCAGGACCAAGAGGCTCATAGGCGACATAAAACTGGTGGACACCAAGCTACATAGCCTGGCACAACGCCGCAAGGTTGCCTGCTTGTCGGTTTTTTACAGATTGTACTTCGGAGAGTGTGCTCCAGAGCTTCACGACCTTGTTCCACCAGCTCCCTTCTACCATCGGACATCCAGACGTACCGCCGGATACCATCCATACCTGGTTGCCATTCCACCAATTCGGACTAAGCGCTTCCAGTCATCATTTATAATGCGCACTGCTAGAGTGGAACTCACTACCTGCGTCTGTGTTTGCAAACGCATACAACCCTAATCTCTTCAATGTAAGAGTGAACAGGCTTCTTCTGGGTGAGCTCGCTCCATCTTAGACTCTGTCTCTGTCCTATGACCTAGACTAGAGTCAAGAGCAAACCCATCATTAATAAAATACAAAAAAATGATTTCTTCATTATAATCAAAATAACGGTAAATCAAACTTTTTCGTTTGCGACCTATGGTTTTATCATAATGCTTCTTTCTTCCACCAACCAATTCAACTCACTACACCTTGATGATCGATTACGCACGCTTCGACAAAACAAGTGCAATGAATGATAAAACACAAAAAACAAGTTGAAACGCGCCCGCCGCGCTGCCCGTGACGTAACATTGCAGTTTTGACTTAAACCGGTTTATTTAGGTTTTTGAAGTGCTCGCTCCTTCAATACGCTCAGAGCGATTTTATTGCGAAATACCGGTAAAAACCTTTATTAACCGGTATATTTCAAACCGGTTTCAAGCCCTGATTATTACAATCTTGAACCCTTGCGTGGGTACCTTAACTAAAGCTGTTGAAGGGCCTCTCGATAGGAGAAACTTGAAGAATATTAGTTACAAGAAATCCTCTTAATTGCTATAGTTTTATAAAACTAGAGGTAGGGTTTTCTTCATCTATACTAATATTAAAAATGAAAAATATTTGTTTTTTGTTTGTGTGTATCTAATCGATAAACTCTGAAAGGACTACAACGACTTCAAAAAATATTTCACAACAACCTTGAAAAACACAACTAGTTTATATTACGGAAAAATATCTTATTCCCACGGGAAAACGGTAAGCAGCGAGTGAAACAGCTAGGCTGGCCTCTATTTAAAAAAATATGCTTTTTAGGGTTCCGTACCTATAGAGTGAAAACGATACTCTATTACTGAGATGTCGCTGTCTGTAACCATGATATTAGGAGAGCTTTAATTTTATAATACTGTATTACTACCTATAACAACAAATTTAAAAAATATATTAAAGAAAATTAATCCAATACAAAAATGCTATTTCTTTTTGCTCAATTTTATGTATAATGGTTCTGAGTTAGTCAGTTGTAATTTTTACAGAACATGTATTACTGTTGCGCTAACACCATATACTTACAAACATACACGTATCAGTCCTTTATCCCTTGCGGGGTAGGCAGAGCGTTAACGACCGTAAAAATATGGTCGCTATCGCCACGTCTGACAAATGTTTGGGGGCCATTTTAGAAAAATCATGCACTTATCACACACAAAATAGGTACCTGCTAAAAACAATAACTTATCGAAAAAGAAAAAAAGAGAAAAGAAGAGGACACATTGAAAAGAGAGGAGCCTGTTCATATACAGGCATGCACGTGCCGTGAACATCAGGATGCCGATAAATCAGGATGAAACTGCATAAGGTCACCTATAGAAAACAATAAAGAATGGACCACAAAACTAATCAACCAGCAAGTCTGGATGATACTAAAAGTCACATCATAATCAATCTTACGTCAGGATACAGAACAACACGTCGTGGGCGTATACTCGTCGAACCCCATAGAATACTGCATCACCAAATGCTATCGCTGGCCACTGAAATGATTAACCACAACATCGATATCATTACGCAGTCAATTCCCAAGGTGAGGATGTTTCGACCTGGCAGGTCATCGTCAGGCACGGTGTAACCGTACTACAACCGACCTGTCAACCAAACCAACCTAAGAACCTTAGACACACGCTGATCTACGTCAACGTGTCTTGACAACACCAAAGATACCGATTGGCACTAACCTTCAACACCGAACACCATTGAAATCCACTACCCGCAGGACTACAAAGAGACCACAGCAGCAACTGTCACCAACCTCGTACAATCTCTGCATTTCACCAACATCAGCTACAACCTCGGTGAAATACGACAATAACCAACAAACACTTCATGACCACCACAAATATTCCACTGGCCATACGAATCTAGGGCTCCGCCATCGATAGACGACCACAGTTTCTCCAAACGCTCCAGGATTCTCATGATTTTACCGGATTCTAAACCTAACTTCAAAACGGCACATTGAACGACAGACCAACCAGAACTGTCAAAGTTGTTTACTCCATAGCCTACTTGAGTTCCGTTTCTCCATCACGACCGCAGCCAACAATGATTTGTGAGAACGCACTACAACGCCCACAACGCCTCTAACTTCACTCCAGTCTATCTTACAGTTGATAGCTAACTGCGCGCAAATAAAGCGCATCGCCTATTTGAGTGTTGCCAGCGATTATGCGTTTCGTTTCTACAAGAATCAAATAGCAATTGAACTAAAGAAAATAATAACAAAACGCGAACTTTCAAATAATTTCCACCAATGTTTGATCAATCTCCGACATATACATACACATATCACGCCTATAATCCCTTGCGGGGTAGGCAGAGCGTAAACAGCCGCAAAAAACGACCATCTACAACACGACTGACAAATGTTTGAGGGTCATTCGGAAAATTGTTTATCGCTATAGTGACAGGTTGTCAGACCATCGCCTAAAATTGCAATACACACCTTTGAGTCCCTAAGTCGCCTCTTACGACTCCCACGGGAAAGAAATGTCGTCACCGTGTGTCAGCGTAAGTAACAATACGTCACCGTGTTTTAATATTCGAAAAAATATATAAAATCTTACTAAATCGTGAAATTACTATGGAATCATATAAATATTGATAGAACTACGCAACACAAGTGTTAGTGAACATCTAGAACAAAAGACTAACAAGAAAACAAAAATTTTCTTTACCGAACTAGTGTCGAGTGTTGTGACATTTATAAAGCTACGAAGAGATAAAAATCGACTTACAACAGAAATAAGCGTTAGTGAGTACCACTGAAGACCTGAAACATATCTAAATTAAAATAATGGTGCCAAAATCTTAGAAATAATACATCATACATAACCTACAAATTCTCGTTATTGATTTGAATACTAAGTACGTCAATGTGCCACCTAGCGTAAAAACGCCGTACTTACTTCGTAAACATCCTGCAGACTGTTAACTAATTGATCGCATCTACATCACTAATCACCCCTTTACCTGCTTCATACACCTACCACGAGAGGGCGATAAAAACTCCATTATGAGGAACTGCGCGATATGTAAACAACACATAACAATTGCCGAAGTAATAAATTGTGCTAACTGTAAATTAGAATATCACTGCCAATGCGTTGATATTGAGAAAAACTATTTTACAACCCATCTAGAAGACCTGCAGGGCAGTTGGAAATGCCCTGATTGTTATGGCATTATTTATCGGGTTAAGAGTAAACTTTTCGACCCTAACATGTCTATCGATGACCAACAAAAATCCGATCTAGACGAAAGCTCGTTTCTGGACGCGTCAGGTGCATCAAACTCAAGCCCGACCTTGCACAATACTGCCGCTAACGAAAGTACTGAATTAAATGAAAATAATGGTGCAGATACAATCACATACGACAAATTCAAACTATTAATAAAACGAGAATGCGACACTATGGGACAAAAGCTCATACAAAAAATCACCATGGAGATTAAAAAAACATTAACCCAAGAATTTAATAACCATATAGAGAACATAAGAAAGGAATTTCTATCGACAACAAATAAGATAAGCATAGATCAAATAGCGCATACGAACCAACTAAAAGACATAAACAACAAAATAGAATCACTTAACCTTGAAAACAAAAAACTACAAAGAGAACTTGAAGATATAAAAAACCGTATGGGCACGGATTCTCACACACAAATAGAAAATTATCAAACTGATAGAAAATTAGTTCTCTACGGTTTAACTGAATATGAGAACGAAGATGTTAATTACTTAATTAACTATATTTCAGACTCATTCTTTGATATACTAGGAATCGACATAAACCCATATATTGAGAAGGTAGCAAGAATCGGAAAAGAGGATACAGACGCCCAATTGAAATCGAACTACTAAGTAAGAGAATGAGAAACTACTTACTAGAACGGACACATTACTTCAGGAACACCGGCCTAGCTTTATCAGACTTCAAAAATGGAGCATCCCTACAAAACAGAAATAAATTGAGAGAAAAATACAGAAATGCAAAACAATCTGGCAAAAGGGCAATGCTTAAAGGAAACAAACTATACATTGATGGACGAGAATGATGATGGATGGAATATATTGCTAATGAAGACCATACACAAGAACAGCAACAATCGGAAAACGAGAGTGTACATCACACGCCTCACGAGCCAAATCAAGAAAACAGATCACACCACAACTTTCGATAAACCAAAAGATTCGCTAACAATACTTTACCAAAATATACAATGTATAACAAATAAACTTCACATCTTAGAAGAATTTTTAGAAGACCACTATTATGATGCATTGTGTATATCAGAAACTTGGTTATATCCTCACCACGCTGACGTCATTCAAATACCAGGCTTTCAAACAGCGAGCGCTTTTTCATGCTTTTTATCGAAGTGAACATATTCACGGCGGAGTATCGATCTTCCTTAGAGATCATATAGAATATAAAGAGAGAAATGATCTTCACGCTCTAAATTGTGAATTTATTTTTGAATTTCGCGTTGTAGAGCTTACTAAACTTAATGTTATTTTAATTTGTGTCTATAGATCGGACCGCGAAATTGATATTTTTTATAAACAGTTACACAAGCTTCTAGATAAAATAAAAATTTGCGAACCTAAAAACCACATAATTCTTGGCGGGGATTTTAATATCGATATGATAGGAAGTTCTAAAGACTCTAGGCGTCTAACTAATCTTATGCTATCGTAAAATCTGATACAAATAGTAACAAAACCTACCCGCGTGACCCCCACCACTTCTACCTGTATTGATCACATCTATACAAATAAACAGCATTATGATGTTCCTGTAATCGATTATGGTTTATCAGATCACAGAAGCGTTACCTATACAGCCCACGAAACGCAAAACAAAAAGAACGATCTAAATAAAAATTGGACAATCAATAAACGGACATTTATTCAGAAAAACCGTGATAATTGTAAAAAATACCTACAAGCGATAGACTGGAATAAAATACTAATCTACAAAAACAACGTAAACAAAAATTATGACGAATTTATAAAACAATTAAAGTTAGCGCTAGATACGCAAATACCCGTAAAGAAAAAAAATCTGAAATCCCGTAACAGTACTTGGCTAACTACTGGTCTAAAACGGGCATGTAAACACAAGAGAACTTTAAAAAGACTACTTATCGAATCAAAACATCACCCTGTTCTAAAAAGAACTACAATAACTTTGGCAAAATTCTTAAAAAATGTGTCTTTAAATCCAAAAAGATCAATAACCGAAATAAGATGAAAAACTCCAATAACAAAATGAAAACTATGTGGGAAGTAATTAACGAAATATCAGGAAAGTCCAAACGAAACAATTATAAAAACCTAAAACTGCGCGTAAATAATAACATAAGCCAAAACCATGGCCAAACTCAAAACTCGATCGCTGACTCCCGATTAACGGTAGCAAATATATTTAATAATCACTTTGCAAATGTTTATGACTCATCTACCGGGAGCATATTAAACACTGCTGGATCGGAGGCGCCCGGCCGTCCAGTGCTCGAGCCGTTGTCCAACTCAATGTACCTACAACCGGTCACAGAGCATGAAGTTCTCCTAATCATTAGAAACTTGAAAAACCTTAATAGCTGCGGTCACGATGAGATACCACCATCTTTATTAAAATATTGTGCAAATGAACTAGGGTCTGTGATTACAATTCTAGTAAATCAATCCTTTGAAGAAGGCTGTTTTCCTGACGCACTAAAAATACAGAAAGTTATACCGATACCAAAAAAAGGTGACAAGCTAGATCCCAGTAATTATCGACCTGTAGCTTTGTTACCTAGTATTTCTAAAATATTCGAAAAGGCTATGTGCACCCGAAGAAATAAATTTTTTGAAAAAAATTACGTTTATAACAATACCCAGTACGGCTTTCGACAAAAACGGTCAACAACGCTGGCAGTTTACTCGCTAACCGAACAGGTATTAGAAAACGTAAACAATAGATACAGGACGTTTGCGATTTTACTTGACCTAACAAAAGCCTACGATCGCGTTTCTTACAATATCCTACTTGCTAAATTATACGGCTCTGGAATTCGAGGTGTCGTGTACAGTTGGTTCAAGTCGTACCTGGCAAACCGAATCCAGTACGTACAAACAAATAACTATAATGAATCCACATGTATAGTGGAAACGGTTCGATCGGATATGCGAACACTGAACGGATCTATTCCGCAGGGTACAGTGCTCGGATGCGTTTTGTTTTTACTATACATAAACGACTTGCCAAAAATCCTCAATGAGCATTGTACACTATTCGCGGATGATATCACGGTTTTATTTAAATTTAAGACTAATAAAAATTACAATAACGAAATCGAAATAACCTTACATAAAATTAATGCATGGCTTACTGATTTCCACTTACACAACCTCCAAATAAATTACGAAAAAACCAAATTAATGGAATTTTACACGTATCAAACACAACCTTCTAACCTTCAATTATGTACAAATTCTACTAGAATTGAAACAATAGCCACCTTTAACATTCTAGGATTACACATAGATACCCACTTAAGCTGGAAACAACACATAATTAAAACAAAACAAAAACTAGCAAATTTTTCGTACGCGCTTTATAACTTAAAAAAAGTTTCGGATTTTAAAACAGCATTATCAGCGTACTACGCGGTTTACGAGCACTGATTGCAATGACCTATTTGTATCACAGAAAAACTGCATACGTATACTCGTCGGCATTCGATGTCCCGAAAGTTGCAGACCATACTTTATAAAACACGAAATTCTAACGTTACCATGTATTTATATACTTGAGATGGCAATTTTTGTGAGAAACAACCTACATCTTTTTACCCAACAATATACAATACACAACAGGAACTTACGCGCTAAACATGACCTTGTCGTATCTTCCTCAAGGCTAAAGAGTTTTGGGACGAGACCACATAGTAACGCGGCAAAAATCTATAATAAACTCCCTTATATCATCAAATCTGAGCAAAAGTTGTCAACATTTAAAAACAAGCTAAAATTATTCCTAACAAAAAATCCTATTACAGCGTAAACGAGTTCTATAAAGACAAAATGAACTAAAGCTAACACACACGGTTTAGATCTTCGTCGATCTTCTACGAACTTGATTTTTTTATTACTATATTGATAATGACATTAACTTATTTGATTAACCTGTATAATTTAATTGTAAAATTCTCGCATGTAATAATGTATTTATTTCTTACAAGTTTATTTTTTATATCTTGACCTATATATTTGCAGTGCCTTCAAAAGGGCGTCATGTGATGTGTGATACGCTCATGTAATAAGACCTTAAGAATTACCATGTGATAGCAAATAAATGAATTATGAAATGAATTATGAATTATGAATGGGGTGATGCAATTCTAAGCCGGTATCACAGGGCATTATAACAATATAAAATTGATAATAATTGGGTGTCCCATACAACTAAGGTGATTTTTTGCCGTTACCATACATAATGGTACGGAACCCTTCGTGCGCAAGTCCGACTCGCACCCTAGCCACGAATACTACACAAAAGCCACTTTCTAACAACAATTTATGCGGAACATAAGCCTGTTCGGAAAAATTTGCACAGCGCATCCATTAATTAAACTGGCTTAAATGATGAAATAGAGTATATACAGGGTGGCCCGAACAGTGATGTCCAAAGGCAAATTTTCTGCCGTGTGATGCCGGTTTAGAATAGCAGCACTCCACTTATTTCCCTTGGGAGTCGTAAGAGGCGACTAAGGGACTCGAAGGAACTATTGCAATTTTAGAAGATTGGCTGAAAACCTGTCACTATGGCGATACACAATTTTCCGAACGACCCTTAATATTTATCAAACGTGGCGTAAATGTCCGTTTTTTGCGTCCGTTTACGCTCTGCCTATCCCCCAAAGTATTATAGGCGTGATATGTGTATGTATGTAAAATTTGTTCGCCTTGTACTGAGGGGTATCCGAATCATCGCCATCTATGTTCCGATTTTTGTACTTTTCAAGTTATTGAAGTTTTAATTTGTGTGAGATAAAATTGGGGTAGCAGTCATTAGTTTTGTTATCTGCTAGAATATACTAATCATTTACCGTGTGTTGCCGGCTTCGAATAGCATCACCCCATTTCTTACCCATGGGTGTCGTAAGAGGCGACTAAGGGACTCGAGGGTGTGTATTGCAATTTTAGGCGACGGGCTGACAACTTGTCACTATAGTGAAACACAGTTATCTGATTGACCCTCAAACTTTTGTCAGACGTGGTGTTAATATCCGTTGAACGGCCGTTAACGCTCTGCCTACCCCGTAAGGGATATAGGTGTAATTTATGTATGTATGTATGTATATACTAATCATGATGATTAGGTATGCTACAAAAAACGACTACCTACTCGAAAAACCATTTTCCGAAAGTAAAAAAGGAAAAATACCTGTTAGTCAAATTATTTTTAACCCTTTATTTGGCAAAGATTTTTTTTTCAAAAAAAGGATAATTTGAGGGAATTTTTGAGTCTTTAGACATCATTGGAAACAAAAAAATCCAACTGTATTGAAATTTTTGAAAAATGAAGTTCCTCCCACGGAACATTGCCAATTATTCAGTCATACGGTTAGTGGTGTAACTAGTACTACTACGTTATAATAAGTAAAACAAATTGTCTAAGAAATTTTTGTTTTATTAAAAAAGATGCAAATAAAGAAAATAGTTATGTTACTACAATCGTTCTACAATGTTGCCTCCTACACTTCTTGCTACTTTGTTTGTATGGAAATCTAAGAAACAGTTTCGGGGGTTATTTCCAGTCACAAAACATAATCTTATATTGCATTTTATGCATACAACTGTAGTTTTTAATTTGCAGTGCCTGCAGCGTCCGAGCGAACCAACAGATGGGAAATGGCCAACGTCATCAAATCGGATTGGACTTGCCGGTCTGGGCTTGGTTGGGTTCTTCACTTTTGATTCAAGCTCTTTGTAGCGATCATCAGATCTACCCAATTTTATCAAATTGTCGTATATTTCGTACCTGAATTCTTTCAATTGTACTTTCGGTGACTTACGACTTCTGTATAAAAGCCACGCGTTGTTGATACTGATATCAATCAGCTGAACGAATATTCCTCTTCTATAAAGGGATATTAGCATGTCAGCTAAATCAACCCCCCCCCCCATGTGTTTATTATATTGTTGGACAACTTGAGGGCAGTCTACATCCACTTTGCGCTTGGCAACGCTGCAGTGCCGCTTTATCTTTTCCACTATTTCAGCAGCAACATACGTGCTCACCAAGGTGACTGGTTTGTTGTCATTCCATTTCACAATAGTGATTTTGTTATGGTCGCATACTACCTGAGAGTAGCTACCTCGTGGTTGCTTTTTTAGAATTTTATCAGATGTCAGTTGATTCTCAGCACCCCCCAATCTGTTTCCGCGGATGGTACCAAGACCAAATATACCATAGTTTTCTCGAAGCAGAACAAACAATTCACGTGAAAAAAAGAAGTTATCACAGTAGACTATTGCTGGTATGTGCTTTATAGATTTGCACAATGCTATCACCACTTGACCACCAAAACCTATTGCTTCTTCTTCAGCAGCAAATTTGTGAAAACGAAAAGTATCTTCTCCGCCATAAATTATGAAGTCGTATATCATGCCAGAAATACCTGCCCGTACATAGACTTTGAAACCCCATTTCGTTAGCTTATCTTTCATATTATTGTCTTCTCTTTCCCGCTTTAGTACCTTTGTAGGGTATCATCATTTCATCTACGCTAAATTTATGTTCATGTTCTTGTGCTAAACAATTTTGTCTCACCTTCTCAAAGACAGGACGAATTTTATAATATCTATCAGAATCATCTAGGTTATTGTCAACAAAGTGCAAGTAATGTCGTATTGTTTGATATCGTTTCAGTGGCATAACATCAGCGACTAAAGAACATCTATACTTCTGACTCCAGTAATCCAGGTAAGACGGCATATTCACAACCCCCATTATTAAGTGCATCGCTATGAAATTTCGCAATTCATCTTCAGTCAACTGGATAGATTTTCCGGTGTTTTGCACAGAGTACATGTTTGTTTGCCTTACGATATCTGAAATTATGTCAGGAGAAAAAAACTTGGAAAAGTAGTCGAGAGGTGAATCACAATCAGGTAGGTCTATGTAATCATCATCACATTCTATTGTAGCTCTGTGTCTACTAAATACTGCTTTTATTCATTTAAAAATGAGTCTGTACTTTTTTATAGTTTTTCTTTTTTTTACAGGTACCGCCAGTGCAGGTGGACGCTTTGATTTGGTTTTTCGCGTTGTAGGAGTTGCTGGTACTGAAGCTGAAGCGGAAGAATTGGAAGAAATCTGTTTGCCATTTGAAAGCGTTTGTCTTAAAAGAGGTGGGATTGTTGATGAACTGGAATTGGAGCTTGCAGCAGTTTTACGATGACTCAATAATTTTTTTGGGCTAATTAATCGCGACTGAACAGGTGTCTTATTTTGATAACGCTTTCTTTTTCTTGTCTCGCTAGATGGAGTTGCAGGTGGAACAGATGGCAAGGAAGGTAAAGAAGAAATTGAAGGGATCATTGCGTAGTTCGGAACCTTTGGACTTAGGGGACACACTTCGCCTATATTATTGTCTTATAAAATATCATCTCCATAATCTTGAATTATTTTAGCGTCATCTGTATTATTCGACATCGGGGCCGCCGCAGAACCTGTTGGCTCGTGAAGACTCTGTGATGAAGGGCTCTTCGATTTTATTTTATGAGTTAATATTTGTGATGCTGCTGGAATTGAGGATGAGGACGTAGTAGATTGAATTGCAGGAGGAGATGCAGTTTGATTCAATGACGAGGAAGCAGGCAGACTCAACGGAGGTAATGCAGAAGGAATTAGAGATGGTTTCGCAGCTGAAATTATGGAAGATGCATACGCTGGAATCGAGGTAGGTGATGCAGGTATTGTATCTTCATCGTAAATATCATCTGATTCGCCTTTGTCTGATCCGTCGTTACTTTGTGAAATATCATTCTGTTTTTTGTTTGTGTCGTCATCTGAACTGTCTATATTTAAATCTAATAATGAGTTAGTGATCGATGGTGCAGGAGATGATGCATTTGAAGGAGGTAGAGTAGGCTTAGGGTTATTCAGCAATTTGTTTTCGCAATCAGATTCAAAATTATCGCTAGCTTCTGACAAAGCACCAGGCTCAGGCACAAAAACACGCGTTAAAATTTTCAAGCCTCGCCCGCTGTCCCTTCCACATATTGGTTGCTACAAGCAACAAAAGAAAGAAAATAAATATCGTGCTCATACCACAACCACACAAGCTATAGTGCATAGGTAGGTTAGTTGTTGTGGTCGGTAGGACCATGGGAGGTGGTGGGAGTGCATAGGTAGGTACAGTGGAGACCAGCTCAAGTTAGACACTCGCAGCGCCATGTTAACTCTTATAGTGTAAGGCGTAAGAACGGTGCAAAGGCCAAACTGTCTAGCTCGAGGTGTTCGCCACTATACCTACAATACACACGTGTCATGCACATCAATCATTCAAATAAATACAGATAATAAAAATCAAAATTTTGTGCTATGTACGACAAAAAGCAACAACTTAGTAGACTACTATGTCTTTGGTAATGTCCCTCACACGGAACACGCCCGCGCTCCGGTACTTTACTCTGTATTTGGCAATGTTCCGTGTGAGGAACACGCGACTTGAACTGTAATTTAGTAAATAATTACCGCATGATTTCTTATAAATCGTATGTGTGTGACACGAGACTATATCTAATAATAAAATAATATGGTTTTATAAATAATAAATAAATAAATAAATAAAAAATATGTTTATTGTTTATGAACTTACTAACTATTTACAAATTTGAGTCCGAAACACATGACTAAACTAATTACATAAACAAAAGGACGTGACTCAGCTTCGTGTCGCGCAGAGCCGAGGCTCTCCGCGACGCTGTTTTTCAGTCGCCTCCTTCTCCTGAAGGTGTTTGGTAGGAGATTGTGAGACCGAGGGCTATCTTTAATAAACATGCAATGCAGCAGATACATAAAAAAGAGCATAAATTATTTATGTGAAAAGAAAGAGACAAAAATTACATAGTGATAGGGTACTCTTGTCTAGTAAACTAACATGTAATTTGTGTACGTGTGTGTGTGTACATGTGTGTGTATAATGATTGTGCAAATGAAATACAAGATCCGGCTTAATTATTAGGGTTAGAAGTTAGAAAGAACTGTTTGAGTGGCAGGTCTTTACGGTAGGTATGTTTCAAGTGTTCCGTGGCGAGTTGTTTATTTAACAGAGCTGATTTATATTTTGCTTTAAAACATTGATTACCCATTTTTTTCCTTAGCGGTGGAGGCAAATCATTCCATATTCTGGCTGAGTTGTGCTTGAAACATCCCCTATACCTGGTCGTTTTATGTTTAGGGATTTTAAGCAGATCAAGTGTGACTGAACGCAAACATCTATTCTTAATATTTCTTTCCCAGGTGAGTTTTGTAAAAAGATACTCAGGTTTTTTATTCCATATAACTTTTTGGACTGTGCAGGCATAGTGAAGTTCTCTTCTTGCAGCCATATTGAGAATGGAGTTTTTATTCAGATAAGGTGTTATAAATTCCCTTTTTGGTACATTCAAGCTGTAACGAATACACGCATTCTGTACTCTTTGTATTGCCCTAGCCATAGCACTGGTTATTCTAGGACCGTAAATATTACTGCAATAAGTAAAAGGAGAGAGCACGAGAAGATCAGTCAGAAGTAAACGTAACTTTTCTTTTATATAAGGACGTATCTTGTAAAGAGTTTTTAACTTAAAAAACGCATTTCTAATTTTCGAGTTGACATGATCTTTGTATTTTTGTTCCCCATCTATTAGTAGGCCTAGGTTTCGGGCAGTTTTTACCTGTTCCAAAGCAATCTCGTTAATTTTAATATTTCCTTTGCATTCTAATACATTGCTAATTTGCTGTTTAGTTCCGAGAATTAGAAATTGCGACTTACTTGGATTTAATACTAACGAGTTTTTTATGGACCATGAGTAGATATTAGCGAGATCTTTGTTAATTAATTCTAGAGCTTTTGTTGTGTCTTGTATTTTAAATGAATAATAAATTTGTGTATCATCAGCATATAAGTGGTATTTACAAGACTCTACGCATTTTGCCAGATCCGCTGTGAATATTGAAAACAGTATCGGACTCAGGAGTGAACCCTGGGGTACACCTCTGTCAAGCTTACCTAGCGTCGAGAATTTGTTTTCTCCGTCTTTTGCTTCGGTAACCACAATTTGCTCTCTACCAGTCAAAAATGTTCGAAACCATTGACAGGTATCTAACGCAAAACCGTAATCCTCTAATTTGGCTAATAGAAGTTCAGGGTGCAAACAATCGAAAGCCCGGGAGTAGTCCAATAGAACCAGTATACTGCTTAGACCCATATCTGAAGCCTCCGTTAAATCATTGGTAACGTTTAGAAGAGCAGTCTCTGTGCCGTGTTCTCTACGAAAGCCCGATTGAAATTCAGGAATTATGTTATTTTTATCCAGATAGTCAAGCATTTGATTTAAAATAACTTTCTCTAGCACTTTAGATAGAATAGGCAATATTGAAATCGGTCGTAAGTCTTTCAGGTCCGTTGGATTATTTTTTTTCGGTATTGGTCGAACAAGTGCCCTTTTCCAGCAAGTTGGAAATTTATTTGTTTGGATAGATTTGTTTATTATGTCAGTAATAATTGGAAGAGTCCTATCAAGGGTTAGTTTTATCATTTCTATATTTAAGTTATCGTGGCCGGTCGCATTTGTTTTTATGTTATTAATAATTTTTATGACTTCAGTGTGATTAGTCAATTTTAACACAAATGTGTTCCTATTATTGAGTGCATTTACCGATGTCTTCTCTAATTTATGGATATCGACGCTAGGAATATTTAAGAAGTGGTTGTTAATTTTTTCAGGATCATTCAGATATTCTGGGATAAAATTATTGGAGGCTTTATTAAAAATATTACTTTTATTAAAATTGTTCCAAAGTAGAGTCGGGTTATCTATGTTTTTATTGATAAAGTGATTAAAGTAAGCCTTTCTTTCTCTTTCTATGGTAGCTGTTACAAGATTTTTAAGGCTTTTGTAGTAGTCTTTGGAACTATCTAATTTATTTTTCTGCGCTTTCACCAGTGCCTCATCACGTAAACTCATCATAAATATTACCATATCAGTTATCCATGGCTTGGGCACATCTTTTATAATAATTTTTTTAATGGGTGCGTGTTTATCAAACAAAGAGAGAAGGTGAGTGTTAAAGTTCAATATCATATCGTCGACATTATCTAGGTCAGAAATAGAATTCCATGGGATAGCGTTAAGATCTTGAGTAAAGTCATTTATATCAATATTTTTAAAAATTTCTTTGGTATTTTACTCGTTTCACGAATTTGGGCTTTTTAATGTCAAAATCTACCAAAATCATGGCATGGTCACTCAATGATCTATTATGTAGAACCGATACATTTTTGCAGCGTTGACGGCTATCCGTCATGACCACATCTATCAAAGTTGCCGTGGAATCTGTTATTCTAGTAGGTTCAGTAACAAGTTGCTCTAGATTATGCTGGTAACAGAATTCTAGTAATTCTTTAGCTCTCGGCGACTCTACCTTTAACAAGTCCATGTTTAAATCACCAAGGAAGCACATGTAATTGCAGTACGCCATTGAGTTAATTGACTCGCTAAGAGAATCTAACGCATCTGAGGTTTTTACGATTTCCGTTCTATGTGCTGTGCCTAGAGCGAGTGTAGCACCTGGTAATTGAACCTCAAGCCAGAATTGTTCTAATGCAGAGGGTGGGTGTCTCTTTACTCGAGCTGCCAGGCTTAACGATATGTAATATCCAACACCACCTCCCTTGCCTTTTCGAGCTCTTTGCAAAAATCTGTAGCCCGGGAGAGTTGCCAGACTCTCCTCCCCTTTATTTAGCCAGGTTTCATTGACTGCTAGTATATCGGGTTTGTATTTAAGTACTGAAACCAAAAGCTCATCTTGACCCGTGTTTAGAGACTGAGCATTAAGTAACCCTAACCGCAAACATTTTTTTCTTTCCTCAGCCATTGATGTATATATTAAAGTTGGAAGTGTATGTGTGTGTGTGGGTATAGGTCAGCGTGTTTGTGTGTTCGTGAGTATAGAAGTGTATAAGAATAGAGCGATTCATATTAAATGCAACAAGAGTACCAATAGTAATAAAAATAGCATATATCAGTGTAGTTATGGAGTACAGTAGTGCTCGCAAAACAATTTTCGTGATTAACATTGTAATCTTGGCCTGACATATGAGATCAAACCTTAGGGATGCCAAAAACCTTCTGTAAATCACCCTCGCCGCGTATTCTATGGCGCGGTTTTCCTTGCTCTTGTCGTACAAAAATTTTCCCGCCGGTCGTCCATACGTATTGGAAGTTATGGTCTACTTTAAGCCGCCTTGTTTGTTGAAATAGGAGTCTCATGCATTTAGTGAGTCGCTCATTTATGTAGAGTTTCCTGGCAGGTTCGGGTAGACCAAGTCCTTCTGTTGTAAGGCCACGTCTTACGCGGGCAGCCTTTAACAGCGTTTCTTTAAGTACCCGACGAGTTAGGCGCACAACGATTGGTCTGGGTCGTGGGGGTGTACCGTCTTCCTCAGCTGGTCTTGTTGGCCCCGCTCGGTCAACACACACAACGTCCTTCTCATCGAGGTCTACTCCTATCTTTTTCGCGATATGTAGGACCAGATGGGTACAATTTTCGTTTGGCATTTCAGGGCAGCCGGCGATTTCCAGGTCATTGACTAATAAGGCCTGGTCTTTATCTGCAAGGTCCATTTGCAGTGATGATAGAGTGTTCTCTAATAAAGCAAAGTCACGTCGTTTTAGATCCGCTGCATTTTCCAATGTTACGATCCTTTTTTCCAGGTTTTCTATGTGATCATTTTGTACCTTAATAGTGTCCGACAGCTCCTTAATTGTTTCCCGTAGTGTTTTCGTCTGGTCTTGGAATAATTGGGTCATGTACGCTTTCAGTTCTGTAACTATGGGGTTATCCTCGTTATCTATGACATTATTTTCCTTCGACAACATTATGCAACTAACAAGGCCTAAAACCAACAAAAAAAATAAAATTACCTTGCGCAGCACAGGGCGCCTCCGTCTCGGCGGCATGATTTTGACACTACTGACATTTTAGGGGTTGCCAGGGCCCAAATTATTTTTAACCAGAAATAAAATAGTGCTGCCAAAGGATTGACAAAAGAAGTTTTGAAAAAGTGCATGTTATTTTGACACCAGTTTTTTTTTCGTATGTTCCTCCCGTGGGACACTGTCAAATTAAGGGTAGAACTTTGGATTGATTGATGCGGATACCCCTCAGTATACGGCATTCAAATTTTGTATTTGAACGTCACTATTTGGGCCACCTGTATAAAAGGGGTACAAGGAAAATTTTGTAAAAGCTTTTAATTCATCAAATTTGCATACTAATTATAAGTTAGCTAAACATGTGTCGTATGTACCTACTGAAATTATTTACGTACACATCCAAAATGCCATGTTAATGATATTAATTAATAAATTAATTACTGTATTGTATTGGCCCTTCCCTATAGCCCCTTGAAAATACAATAATTTGAAATTAATAAAATCACAGACTTAGTACTTCACTACAAAACTTCTATACGTGTCCGTCCATAGGTAAGTCCGTTACGAGTCAATTTATTCCAAAATAATCGTCAATTGTATTATAGTGTATGTATGGCATGTTTATTTTTTTTAAAGTTATATTAATATTGTACTATTTTATTATATTGTTTTGTTAGATGGTCCTGGTGCCTGAAATAAATTTGGTTTTATGGATTTATTATTATTTTTATAAAAATAACAACGTCAACAGCCGTTACGGTCCACAGCCCTCCCACTATTGGGTGGTGTATGCAATACTCAGCGAGGAGTAGTATTTCATAGGGAACGCTGCTGCTTATTCCCTGGTTTATATAATAAGTAGTAGTAGTATTGACCAAGTAGCTTACTGCGTTCCGTCAGTGTGTGGGAGTGCCAGTGCCTTAACAGGCTTCGTCTGGGTGAGCTCGCTCCATCCTAGACTCTGTCTCTGTCCTATGACCTAGACTAGAGTCAAGAGCAAACCCATCATTAATAAAAAAAAAAAAAAAAAAAAAAGTAGCCTTTTAAGACACCTATGATTGAAAAAAGGGTGATGCGAGTCTAAGTCGACATCTCACGATAACGTGAAGCAAATAAGATATCAATAAATTACCTCTACAGCCGGGTCTCGCACCCCGACCGTGAAATACCTTTCCACTGTCCTGTAATAACTGAGCATCCGGAGCAATCGTAATTTCGAAATATAGCATATAGGGTATATTATGTGAATGGGTGTGTGTAGTACAACTATAGGAGGGAAACCGGAATACAGGTATTTAATAAACCAAAATATCAGATCAATTTTCTGATGATTCAATTCCGGTTATCAGAGCTTATAAATAGCTAAAACTGGTTTTGGAAAAAAGAGGTATTTTTATATATTCCCTACATTTTTCAGGAATAACCAATAATGTAGTTTCCTAACATCTGCCCCTCTTTGCAAGCATTTTGTCACGAAAATACTTAAAAACTGTTGACGACTCCCGCGAAATCTTCCTAAAGTTGGTTTATTGATCCGAAAGACTTTTATAACTTACCAATGCTATGTTTATATAACGTACCAAGCTCTAATATCGAAACTCAAAACAGATTTTGAGAAACTTCCCATTTTACTTGCCCTAAGTAGAACGAGCAGCGGGTAAACGATCCGCGACAGACTCTAAAATACGTTTATCTACACTCGTCTCATAATGTTCGAATTATGAATTCGAAAACAGATGCATAATGACCTACTTTATGCATTCTGCCTATAAAAACTAGGGTTTACTATAAATTACAGAAGCGCAATGACTTAATGAGAAAACTCTTAATACGATAAAGTTGAGAAATGAAACGAAGTTTTTTTTTCCAATACTCAAATCGCTATCTTCCGCCGCACCTAACAGTTGTTATTGTACGGTAATTTTTCGGATGTTGTTCAGTTGTTTTAATAGGTTTTTGTTCTGTTGTTGTTGAGATGTTGTTCAGATGTTGTTCAGTTGTTGTTCAGATGTTGATTAGTTGTTGTTCAGATGTTTTCCCGATGTTGTTCAGTATTGTTCAGTTGTTGTTCAGTGTTGTTCAGTTGTTGTTCAGTTGTTTAGTTATTTGCTGTTGAGACTCGACATCTAAACAACTGTTATTAAAGAATCTTCAAAAATTCATATCAAGCCATATTACGTTCTCGTATTGAATTTGACCATGTATCGGGCCTTGCAATTGCCGGTGCGGACGTTTGGAAAAGTGTTCAACTGAGTAAATTTTTTGGAGTGTAGATAACATAGTGTATGCAACTGCATATAATTAGGCATTAGAATGCTCGTGTCAATCTATTATCACACTCGGCTACGCCTCGTGTGATAAACAGACACTCGCTTTCTAATGACCCCCATTATATGACAGTTGCACTACTATTTTATTCTACTTCTGGCCATGGTCTCATAATTATTGATCTGTTGATCTATTATATTCTCTTTGCTGTTGATGTTCGTCTCAGAGTGACGACGTATACTGAAACCTAATAGAAGCAAATTCAGCTTAAAAAAACGCAACTTCAGCGGCTCATAAAGCTGCCAGATTTTCACTTAAATAGTCCAATTTTAAATTTCAAGTTCCATTTTAAAGCCTTATTTTCACTTGGTCGTCAAGATGCTCTGCACTCCACAACACTTTCTCTAGGAACTTGCTGTATTTAGGTTGGTAAAACTAATTCAGTTATTATAGTTTGTGGATAGTTTTTATCTTCACTTGAGGGTAACTCAGAAAATGGTCAATATATCTATTTCTTCGCCGCGTGATGCCGGCTTAGAATTGCATCACCCCAATTCTACCCGTGGGTGTCGTAAAAATCGACTAAGGGATAATTATCCAGGAAATGGGCAGCAGCGTTCCCTGTGAATTAATCATCTTCACTGCACTCGCCAATTCGCCTGCCAAGCGTGGTGAGTATGGCAATACCCCCCGATAGGAGGATGCGCATGTCCAGCAGTGGACTGTTGTGGCTGTTAAGTATTAAGTATATTATAATAATTCAATGACAAGTGGTCAGCCCAAATAAAAATGCAATACACATGTAACCCTCGAGTCCTTAAGTCGCTTCTTTCGACACCCAGAGGAAAGAAATGGGGTAATGCTATCCCGGCATCACACAACACTGAGACACAAACTAAATGAAATCTTGCTTGCTCTCGTTACTCTCCGCGGGTAGAAGCTGAAACCAGCTTTTTTTCTCATCTAATTTGTCTTGTTGCGTCACACATACACTCTTTGTCTTTCTATTTTTCTCTCTGTTTCATTTGTTTAATCTACTTTTTTATTTAGTATGTATCATATAGGGGGAAATTTTACAAGTGACCGATAGACCGACTGCAATTTGAAGATGTACCCCATGATGATGATGATGATGATAGCGAAAACTCAAGAAGGGCTGGGCATAAGGAACAACTTTCACCCAAGGAACATGGGTTGAAATATGAAAATAAAATTTAATTTGGACCTCCCATACAAAATTGCCGAACAGCTGATTTGGGTTACTATGAAACTATTTTTGACATATTTCGACCAATATTCCTTGATGAAATTTGTTAATTATCACCAGCCCGTACTCTAGTGAAATTTCATCCGATATATATAATGTTATCTTCGGTCTGTAAAAAATGGTAGCGTGGTTTAGTTGCAAAAACATTTCAAATCAATCATTTGATATTAAATTTCAAGTTCCTTAAGAGTCTTTAAAAGTGCTTGAAATCATTTTTCATTAATTTTAAAGCCTTTTTACTTGGTCGCCAAGTTCTTTGCTTTGCAAAATACTTCTCCTGGAAACGGTTGTTTATGTTCGAGTGGCAACTTATTGGTCCGACAAAATTTAATTTACGCAAACGCAAAGAGGCAGTATTAGGCTTAGATTCAAAAATTTAGAATCTCGTATATTTAATATACGAGGTATATGGGACAGCTCACCGAATACTGATAATTTGCAAGCAGACCATTAAACTGAACAACTTTCCCCTAAAAACATATGTCAGAGAACGTTTTTTTTTTACAAAATTACGGTCAACTGACTGCATTGACTATGGGGAGTCATTTTTTCTTTTCCTGAAATACTTTCTCAGGGAAAGTTGTCCAGTTACATGGTGTCAATGCACACCCTGTCAGTATTTGGATGGCTGTCCCGTTCACCCCATAAAATATTATTTTTCTCCAATTTGCTCGGAAATGGCTTCATTACTTTAAAAAAAGAATACGTCAATGGGCTCATTTATGTAGTCAAGGCGCAGAGGACTGTAATAGAAATTTCCGGACTAGGCCGGAAAAAAAAGGTTCTTTAACTTCACACTTTCGTGTTTAGGTGTTTTATGGTACACAATACCATGTTCAGGAACACTTATACCGCGCGCGTTCCATTTTTTAACTAATTGTACAAACTGTAACATAACTTTCGCCGTGTGATTGCCGGCTTAGAATAGCATCACCCCATTTCTTATCCATGGGTGTCGTAAGAGCCGACTAAGGGACTCGAGGGATGTGTATTGCAATTTTAGGCGATGGGCTGACAACCTATCACTATAGTGATACACAGTTATCTGATTGACCCTCAAGCTTTTGTCAGACGTGGTGTTAATATCCGTTTTACGGCCGTTAACGCTCTACCTACCCCGTAAGGGATATAGGCGTGATTTATGTATGTATGTATGTAACATAACTTTCAACATGAATTAGGTGCCGCTCCATAATTCTTTCTTTCATAATAAATTAATTATTTTCTAAAATTACTGTATTATTATTGTTATTTCCTTGCAAATGAGAGAAAAGTATTGTACAATCCACGGCCGAAATAACAATTTCTGGTCTCGTTTACTTTAGAAGGCCTCGACTTCGTCTCGGCTTTCCAATGCCACTCCACCAGAAATTGCTTTATACTCGGCCTGTGACGTAATGTACTATTACATATCTCCCTGCCTATTATGTCAAGATATTAACCGAGATAGACAGCACGGTTGTAGTATAGTAAATTTAGACTACCGCTCACCAATCCCTAGTGGTTTGTCCCATGACCAGCAGTGGACTGTTTTGTCTCTTGATGTTGTAAATGATGTTGATGGTGTAAACTCTACAACTATACTCTTAAGAATGAATGAATAGGTTTAAAATTAAACATATTGTAAAGCGTGAATAAATAGGTTTATTTTTACCCATGACGCTACGGAATTGAGACAATTTATGCATTTGAGGTGAGAGAATGTGAGTGTTGGTGTAAATCATTGTTACCATTTATTACAAAATTACTGGTCTGATTTTGATGCGGTTTTCAGTGATAGGTTTGCATTTGGTAGGCGTTACCAGGGGGCGCGGTAGTAAACATATTTGTACTTTTTATACGACTGCCTAACCAAAAAAAGGGTAAATGTATTTAGAGTTCATGTATGTATATATGTTTGTATGTATGTGCGATTCTTTGAAGGACTGTAACTCGTTAACCACTGAACAGATTCGTGTGGGAATTGTATCGGAATAATCCTTACATTATCCCGATTGTCACAGGCTAGGTTTTATCTCAGAAAGCAGTCGTGTTTTAAATTTTTAGGGTTCCGTACTCAAAGGGTAATAACGGAAACCTTTTTACTGAGGCTCGGCTGGCCGTCTGTCTGTCCGTCAGTCCGTCCGTCCTACAGTTACGAGGCTGTATCTCCTGAACCGTTATACCTAGACAGTTGAAATTTTCACAGATGATGTATTATGTTGCCGCTATAAATTAGAATAAAGTAAATATTTTAGGGGGCTCCCATACAAAAAACTTGTTATTTTGTATAATGGTACGGAACGCTTCGTGCGCGCGTCCGAATCGCACTTGGCCGTTTTTTTTAATCCAATTACATTTTAACCGTAGTGGATTTTATTCAAAATAATAAAAAAAACTGTACCTACCTTTATTAGCTTCTTGGTGGGCCAGCTGTTGCAGCATAGTTCTGTTGAGCTGTTCTGAAGTATAGGAGTTGCCGTTGTAGATGGCAGCAGGGTGCTTTTGCAACTCAGGTTTCTCGTCACTGAGTAACAAAAAAAGTTGTTATTTCAATCTGTGAGAACTGAATGAAAGGGTCGTAAAATTGTGTTATCAGGAGCCACCGTAACCTATCTATTTAAGGCGAGTGTAGCCGTCAACGACCTCAACAGTGGCGCCACTTCACAAAAAAAGTTTTCTCTTTATACAAACAATCTATCAGAATATTCGTTGCCCAAGTTTTTTTTTAGAACCTGCAAACTCAGTGTAATATTCGCTGCAACTAAAGTTATGGAAAAAAGTACCTAGAAACGGCCACTTTTGGTATTAATTGCCATAACTTTAATTCCAGCGAATATTTCATTGAGTTTGCAGGTTCAAATTTTACTTAAGGATAATACTAAAAACTTGGGCAACGGATATTCTGATAGGTTGTTTGTATAAAGATAAAATATTTAAATTGTAAAGTGGCGCCACTGTCGAGGTTGTTCACGGGTACACTTGCCTTAAGAGGACAACGAACACTAGACTTTCTTGGTAATTGTATGCAAAGCCAGTACATGGCGATACCAAGAAAACTAAACTCCCACTAGCTGGCGATACCTTGAAGTAACTCGAGGTACTACCAAAGTACTACTGTTAGCTAAATCTAATAGGTATTATAATCCAATTATCAAAATTGTACCATTGGCAGTTTATTAATAGAGTTTTCGAGCACACGCTAGAAATTGTAGTGTTGAATATTGGGGTCGAAATACAAAAATTACATATACATACGGGGTGTAAAGGACGGTGTACCAAAAACTTGACGCAGGCATGATCAGACCATGAAACTGAACAATTTTTTGAGTGGAGGATATGTTTGCCGTGTGATGCCGGCGTAGAATAGCATCACCCCATTTCTTACCCATGGGTGTCGTAAGAGGCGACTACGGGACTCGAGGGTTAGATGTGTATTGCAATTTTAGGCGATGGGCTGACAACCTGTCACTATAGTGATACACAGTTATCTGATTGACCCTCAAACTGTCAGACGTGGTGTTAATATCCGTTTTTACGGCCGTTAACGCTCTGCCTACCCCGTAAGGGATATAGGCGTGATTTATGTATGTATGTATGTATGTAGGATATGTTTGTAAAAGAGACAAAATAAAATCTACCTTCCATATATTATTCCCGATCAGCTAACTGACTTTCTATGAAAAGTCGGAAAAAATACGTTTCTCAACATAGGCTCCTTAATAAAAGTTAATCAGTTTCAGATTCTGATTAAACCTCCAAATAATAAATAATTCAGTCTTTCTTTTTCTTCCTTTCTTTTGTTTTGTTTTGATTATGAGCTCGCGCTTTTTTTTTTCAGAGTATATCGCCGAAATCTGAACAAGGAGTAGACACGTCAGTATGTTAAACATAATAGTAGTTTATGCAACTGTCATATAATGGGGGTCATTAGAATGCGAGTGTCTGTTTATCACACGAGGCGTAGCCGAGTGTGATAATAGATTGACACGAGCATTCTAATGCCTAATTATATGCAGTTGCATACACTATTTTATCTACACTCTAAAAAAATAACTCAGTTGAAAACTTTTCCAAACGTCCGCACCGGCGATTGCAAGGCCCGATACATGGTCAAATTCAATACGAGAACGTAATATGGCTTGATATGAATTTTTGAAGATTCTTTACTAACAGTTGTTTAGATGTCGAGTCTCAACAGCAAATAACTAAACAACTGAACAACACTGAACAACAACTGAACAACAACTGAACAACACTGAACAACATCGGAAAAACATCTGAACAACAACTAATCAACATCTGAACAACAACTGAACAACATCTGAACAACATCTCAACAACAACAGAACAAAAACCTATTAAAACAACTGAACAACATCCGAAAAATTACCGTACAACAACAACTGTCAGGTGCGGCGGAAGATAGCGATTTGAGTATTGGAAAAAAAAACTTCGTTTCATTTCTCAACTTTATCGTATTAAGAGTTTTCTCATTAAGTCATTACGCTTCTGTAATTTATAGTAAACCCTAGTTTTTATAGGCAGAATGCATAAAGTAGGTCATTATGCATCTGTTTTCGAATTCATAATTCGAACATTATGAGACGAGTGTAGATAAAAGTATTATTTCTTTTTGGTTTGATATAAATTGGTCACGTACGTTACGTCACTTACGTTGTTTATATTAAAACCTACGGGTTCTGAAAGATGCTTTCCCGCATACTGATAAGGGTATTTGCACCTAGCACCAACCTAGTAGGTACATTGTCTTAAGGCGAGTGTACCCGTGAATGACATCGACAGTGGCGCCACTCCCCAAAAAATATTTTCTCTTGTCTTTTAGAATGTCCGTTGCTGATGTTTTTTATATTATCCTTAAGTATAATTAGAACCTAAAAGCTCAATAAAATATTCGCTGCAATTAAAGTTAGGGCAAAAAGTGCCTAAAAACGGCCACTATTGGTATTAATTGCCTGAACTTTAACTAGGTACCTACAGAGAATATTTCATTGAGTTTGTAGGTTCTAATTTTATTTAAGCATAATACTAAAAACCACAATAAAACAATTTTAAACGGATTTAAGTTGTGTTTATTTTAGATTTTACAATTCCTACGTTTCGAGCTCTTTACAGAGTCATCCGTAACAGTTTACAGTTGTGCAAACTCAAGAAAATGTAATACTAAAAACTTACGCAACGGACATTCTGATAGACTGTTGGTAAAAAAAAGTTTTTTTTTATAAGTGGCGCCACTGTCGAGGCCGTTCACGACTACAATCGCCTTAAGATCAACGACCACAAAGTCCTTTTACGCGTCGTCTCCCTTATTTGTGCTACACTCTAGACTTAGACCTATAGGTAGGTAATTTTATAATTTTACTGATCATTTGGTTATGCAACTACTTGCAAATGTTTTCTTTTTTGTCTTTATATTAATGTAAAGGTTTCCTGGAAGAGATCGCTGCAAGCGATAAGGCCGCCTTTGCTTACTTTTAGTCTTAAGAGAAGTGTTTATCTATCTATCTATCTAAGTCTAATATATTGACGGCTGATGTGGCGCAGTGGTAGTGCGACTGCGACCAAAGGTTCCGGGTTCGATTCTCGGTAGGGCACTCACAAAGTTGATATTTATCACTTTGTGAATTTGTTCTCAGTCTGGTTAGGACATTGCAGGCTGAACCATCTGATTGTCCGAAAAGAAAGAAGATTCCGTGCTTCGGAGGGCACGTTAAGCCGTCGCGTCGGTCCCGGTTGCTGTCTATGATTACTTAGACGGCGGTCGTTACACAACCATGTCAGAGGCCTACTACTAGTAGTAGGCGGTTGAATAACTCTGACACCAGGGTTCATCGGGTCGTTGGATGACACGCGGTGTCTCACTAGAAAAAGCACAAGAAAGTCGGATTTTAAATCGCGTAAGTACATGGGTTTGTTAGTTATTTTATGATATGAAGAGACCCTTGACTAATAAGCATGCACGGATTTCCCAGCCCCCCCCGACCCGCGCAGCTCACCTTCTTGACAGATTTTATTCTCAGAGATATTGACACTTAAAGCGTCTATTACAGCTTTCAGTGCCCTTTGCTATGAAACTACAGTCTTCAAGTCCACAGGTGAAATTCTTAGTACATTGCGTAGCCGGTTCATATTGCCGATATCGTTATGGTTCACAACGCAATAAATATCGAATTTCATCTGTAAAATGCTTATAGTTTGATAATATCGGGCGCTGGTCGTTGCTTGAGATACACGGCACGTGTACGAATATCACAGGAACTTTGAAGAAAATACTTCTTAAGAAGTTTGCACTCATCGTTTGCCGTGTGATGTCAGCTTGAATAAAATCACCCCATTTTTCCCGTAGGTGTCGTAAGAGGCGACTAAGGGATTCGAGGGCTACATGCACAGTATAATTAATAGTACTAGCGTACAGTATAGTCACTCCCTGCCTCCCCCTACAAGCGCCGCCCACCCGCGCTCGGAGGACGCTTAGACACCGGCTAGCAAGGACGCGACGACGAAGGTCATTTCATACTGCCGCACATTGCATTCCCGATTCGCGAACGCAAAATGGCGGCAACCCTGACATGTTGTCTCACACACACAAGCATAGTCCGCGTTCACCTACGCGAGCTTAGACTGTGTGCGTAGCAACGCGTTTGATTCATACATTTGAGCGCCAGTGTCCGAGGTGTGCTACATGTGTATTGCAATTTCAGGCGATGGGTTGCCAACATATCACTATGGCGATACACAATTATCTGAATGACCCTTGAGCAAATGACGCGGCGTGAATGATCGTTTTGCCAAAAATTGCCAATTGTCAAGAAACTTCCGCTTGTCTGTCACGTACCGGGAGCCGGACAACAATTTTGAACCTTAACTACCCACAATAAAATTCAAAACCAATGAAATTGTTATAGTATGAAGCGACAGACGAGTGATTAAGCCAAAATTTAACCCTACCCCTCTACTTGACTGTCATGTTCACACGCACACACATGACGCTATAATCCCTTGTGGGGTTGGCAGAGCGTAAACGGCCGCAAAAAAACGGTTATTTAAGGTGAAAAATACATTTCTGTGATCCTATTCCATCCCACGTTTAATTTTTTTTTATTAAAGATGTGTTTGCTCTTGACTCTAGTCTAGATCGTAGGACAGAGACAGAGACTAAGATGGAGCGAGCTCACCCAGAAGAAGCCTGTTCACTCTTACTTTGAAGATATTAGGGTTGTATGCGTAGTGAGTTCCACGCTTTTAGCAGTGCGCATTATAGAGGTAAATGATGACTGGAAGCGCTTAGTCCGAATTGATGGAATGGCTACCAGGTATGGATGGTATCCGGCGGTGCGTCTGGATGTCCGATGGTAAAAGGGAGCTGGTGGAACAAGGTCGTGAAGCTCTTGAGCACACTCTCCGAAGTACAATCTGTAAAAACCGACAAGCAGGCAACCAGCAGGCAGGAATCTCTTATTACTTACTATAAAAATTGATAGATCGATTACTCTGAAAGAACAATGTGGAGAGTAGTCTGCAATCAGCGCGCTGCAGCGGCACAAATTAAATTGGCTTACCATACAGTCAAAAAGGGCAACCAGCGAAAGTAAATCCCTCAAATGGTTAACTTAAAGAAACTAGTTCATGCTGTCTTTCGAAATCCCTAGGGTAATCTATAGGGTTTTTTTAATATTCGATCTCTCACTATAAATCAAACTAGTGACGGCGACGGCGGAAACTACGTATTAGCTACAAAGAAATACCAAAAACTCGACTTCAAACTTACTTTTTCTTGCAATATTTTGTGTGATAATAGAAAAATAAGGCTGTATATTATGAACAGTATGTCTTTCAAAATACCTGTCAAAATTGAAACATTACTTTTATTAGGTAACAAGATCGTTCACCAATTTAGTACGTATATATTTCTAGTAATAGTACCTTTTCTCTTCTCTACTACGCTACTTTCCAGTTACGCCAACGTTTTTTTATCGGGCCTTAAAAGGAATGACTTGTAACAAAGAAACCTCACGTATTCTATTGGGTGTAAATTCTTCCGTAGGTAGCTATATACGGTGAAATTTTACTACAATACGGCCATTCTAATAAGCCATGTTTGACCACTGTCAGATTCGTGCTAAAGGGAGGTCTAAAGTTTTTTTGCCATATTTCGACCTATTTTCCTTGGGGAAAGTTGTTTCTTATCACCAGCCCGTCTTGAGGTTTTGCTTCCAGTCACAAGTAAAATGACAGCTGTCAGATTCGTGTTAATAGTTTGGCAGAGGGTCCCTTTTCCTTTCTTTTAGTATGGAGATGACAGCTGACAAATACGACTTATTGGAACGGCGATAAATTTATAACATTTTCGTAGCTTGTTAAAAGCTTTTTGTTGATATTATTACTTTGAAAAAGATACAGAATATCAACAGTTCTTTGTTATTTTAGTAACGTGTCAAGTAAAGAGTCAGTAAGTACCTACTTTAAATATTCGTAAACTGGTAAAATTAACGTCATTTAGTAACCTGACGTTTCTCTACCACATTTTTATCTTTTTTAAAGAAAGTGACAACTGTGACAGGACTTTTTATTTTCGTATGGGACGCCAAGTCGTCCAACGACCTGATGAACCCTAGTAGTAGGCCTCTGACATGGTTGTGTTACGACCACCGTCTAAGTAATCATAGACAGCTACCGGAAACGACAGCTTATCGTGCCCTCCGAAGCACGGAACCATCTTTCTTTTCGGACAATCAGGTGGTTCAGCCTGCAATATCTTAACTAGACTGGGAACAATTACACTAAGTGATAAATATCAACTTTGTGAGTGCCCCACCGAGAATCGAACCCGGAACCTTTGCGTCGCAGGCAGTCGCACTACCACTGCGCTACATCGACCAAATTCTGCCATTCAAAAACAATAAAACCTGCGTTCAACTTTTATAGTAGGCAACTTCTATATTGCCTTGAAGATTACCAAAGTTTCAGTGTAATATTTTCTACAATATTACGTGTTGGAAACGATTTAAATGGAAACGAGTCATTTTGATTTCAAACACTATCCTTATAAAAAACAAAATAAAAAAAGAGTTTGAAAATACCCACGATGGTTATTGAGTAAGGTGAAAATAATTTTCAAACCCTGCGCTCCATCATCGGCTATTCAGACATGACCAAGATACACGTACAAGAGAAATGACGCAGTTTCCTTGAGATTTTAATAAGGCACGAGCGCCTGCCACCGTCTAGGAGATTTATAACAGGTACTAAACGAATTTTATAGCCGTTTTAACCCGTTTAAGACTATGCAATTATTTTTTTATGAAAGCGAGACCGGAAGAGAAGCGTTGGACGCCCTCTTGCCAAATGGATCGATCAAAAGAGAGCGACTTGTAGCAACTGGGTGGCGAAAACGGGAGATCGGGTAAGGCCTACATACAGTTGTATAGACTGATGTCACAGTATAATTTAATAGTACTAGCGTACAATATGGTCACTCCCTGCCCCTGCCTCACCCTACAAGCGCCGCCCACCCGCGCTCGGAGGACGCTCAGACACCGGCTAGCAAGGACGCGACGACGAAGGTCATTTCATACTGCCGCACATTGCATTCCCGATTCGCGAACGCAAAATGGCGGCAACCCTGACATGTTGTCTCACACACACAAGCATGGTCCGCGTTCACCTACGCGAGCTTAGACTGTGTGCGTAGCAAAGCGTTTGTTTCATACATTTGAGCGCCAGTGTCCGAAGTGTGCTGATGTGATGAATCAAATCGAATCAAAAATTATTTATTGACAGTCCACTTTAAAACAATACAAATAAAGCTTAGAGGACCACACTAGGCTAAGCCTGTGTCGATGACTTCTTTACAAAAAAGCGAACACAAGGACATACCTATATCTGTTATATTAAAAAGAAAAAACATATATATGAGTCTTGTTGTGATCTTTTGAATTGAATTTGAATTCTGTAGAGAGTTCTATTAGCTCAGCCTGCTATGCGCTAAGAACCTTACGAGATACATTAAAAATAGACCAGCTTAAAATGGTATACTTCGCTCTTGTTGAATCGAAACTTCTTTATAGCATCAAATATTGGGGTAATAGTTATGCATATAATATGAATAAAGCTTTTATAATGCAAAAAAGAGCCATCCGCATTATTGCCTGCATCCCTCCATGGGAATCTTGTAAAGAATATTTTATAAGATACGAAATTTTAACGGCGCCAAGTCTTTACGTCTTTGTGTTACTAATTGACATATTCAAACATAGATATAAGTATGAAACAGAAGCCTAAATGAAAATTAGGTTAAACACACATAGATTAGAGCTAAACAATGTTATTAAGCCTAATTTGAATATTGTTAAACATTGTCCTATGTATCAAGCTGTAAAATTATTTAATAAATTACCACAAGAACTGAAAGCTATTGAGAATATTGGAATGTTTAAGCGAAAATTGAAATTGTTTTTATTGGAAAAAGTTTTGTATGATATTGATGACATGTAATTGCTATTTATTTTTAGGTTTTCTGAATATTTCGCACACAGTTTATGTACTGTTAATGAATGAATAAATAATGAATGATTTGTGAATGTATGTAGTATGAATAGTCTGTAGCATGGATAATTTTCGGTTTAGGTACAGGGTTAAGCTACCGGTATAATTATTTGCGTTATGGGCACCGGTAGGAAAGGTAGAATAGCGGTACGCTACTGAAATAATTATGAAATATTATACATTGCGCTCGCTCAAGCGAAGTTGCGTGTTGCAAAAAAGGTATTGGAAAAGATGAAGGATTAGAAAATGTAGGTACCGTGATGTTATGATATTGCAATATTTTGGTATGCCGTCATACCCTTTACCGTTTTAACCGAAATGATTTCGGTTATACAATCCCAGGGGCCGTATTCCGCTATTCCAAAAGCGTCCCAGTTTATGTTTCATTGGAGTGTCAGTTGGATGGTTTCCACTGTTTCGTATTCCGCTAACAGTTCCAATTATAGAAAATCACAGGCAATAGCATGACAATGAATTGGGGCCCTGGTCTGTAGTTCAATATTTTTCTGTAATTTCTTCTTCTGTTTCGTGTGAGACACCGAATAGTCAACGACCCGATGTACCCTGGTGTCAGAGTTTTTCAACCACCGACTACTAGTAGTGGGCCTCTGACATGGTTGTGAAACGACCGCCGTCTAAGTAATCATAGACAGCAACCGGGACCGACGGCTTAGCGTGCCCGCCGAAGCACGGAACCATCTCTCTTTACGGACAATCAGGTGGTTCAGCCTGCAATGTCCTCACCAGACCGGGAACAAATTCACAAATTCATTCAAGGCAGTCGCACTACCACTGCGCCACATCGGTCGTAAATAATCTGGGCGTACTCACATTGCTGGCGATTGAAGTTATGCTGGATCTCATGCCGCATGCCTCTCCACAGCTTGTGCACGATGAGCGAGTACGCGAAGCTCATGATGAAGAATGGAATGAGGAGCAGCGCACCGTCCAGTCCAAGGTTGAACGTCCTCTCCAGCTCGAGACTCGACCACACCTCGCGGCATTTGTATGCTGCGGGATAAACATACGATTTATGGAAAAATACATACACATACTGTTTACTATTATTATATAAATATAAAACAAATACAAAAAGCTTTATTGGCAAAAATATCGATACAGAAATTGGTTGAGCCCTCCCAGTAAGTATTTAAAACTTGTGTTGGGAAAGACTCCTCTCCCATATGGTTAAATAAAGCAAAGACATTAAAATAATCGTCAGCTAGGGTAAGAAGTAGAAATACAGATATACATATACATCTTAGTTATATCCTAACCTAGATAATCTCAGATTAAAATAAGGGAATAAGGGACTCGAGGGATGGTGTATTGCAATTTTAGGCGATGGGCTCACAACCAGTCACTATAGTCATACACAGTTATCTAGTTGACCGTCAAGCTTTTGTCAGACGTGGTGTTAATATCCGTTTTACGGCCGTTAACACTCTGCCTACCCCGTAAGGGATATAGGCGTGATTTATGTATGTATGTAAAGTTAGGGAAACATACCTTTGGAGATGCACTGTGCGTGTATGTGTGTGTGTGTATGAGTGTAAGAAAAGATGAGACCTGTATTTTATTATTATTATTCGCCTATCAGATCCCACTGCTGGGCAAAGGCCTCCCCCGCGGTCTTCCACTTGTTGCGGTCTTGTGCAACCTCGGTTACCAATCCTAAATGAGCATCGAAATCATCACGCTATATTCATATCACGCATTTATTTAAAAGGTCGCTATCGCCAAGTTTGAGAAATGTTTGAGAGGCCTCACTAAAAACTTTTTCACTCTACCGTGACAAGCTATCAGCCTATCGCCTTAAATTGTTATATAGGGTGAAATTTTACTGACCGATAGCGAAATCTCGGGCTGGAAAAAAATCCCCAAGAATCATAGGCCGAAATATGAAAAAAAAAATGGACGCGATTTGGACTTCCCATACAAAATTGCCGGTCAGCTGATTTGAGTTACTATGGAAGCGCAAAATATTTTTGTCTTATTTCATCCTATTTTCCTTGAGGAATGTTTTTCCTAAACACCTGACTGTATTCTGTTTTCAGTATCGTCGATTTTGTCCCATAGTCGCCTCTTAGTCAATAAAGTTTATTTGCACAAGATGTCGGGTATGTACCTATGGTAACGATCTGTTATACTTTATTATGTACTTAACTATTGTAAAAAGGTATAGTACTTAACTTTGAGCTCATTAAAAATATGGTTGCATAACGTACCTAATTAAAACTTAAACCCCGGTAATAAATTTTTTTTTTATATCTTTATTTATTGTAAAGAGGGTTTTTTCAATTTGAAAATGCCACCCCCATAGTTCTAACAATTAGGTACAAGTACAAATCAATGTAACCTACGTTTAACAACCGCCTTATATATTTTAAGTAAACAAATAGCTTCCTGAGAAGCAGGGTAAGCTAAAAAGGAATTGCATAGGCCAATTTCGTTAACATTAAAATAATTAGTCATTGAAAATAATTGTTGGCGTTCTGCGTCACCCCGTACACATTCCATTAAAACATGTTGAACATCTTCAATTACATCACACTCACTGCAACTTGGAGAAAGCACTTTCTTCATCAGGAAACCAAAACTATTCAATGGAATATGTCCAGAGCGCATCCTACATAGTGAAACAATGTCATGTCTACTCATATTTATACTCTCAAACCAAGGTGCCTTGCACAGAACCGGTTGGATAGTCTTATACCAAATGCCTTTAGTAAGTGATCTTTCATTAAAGTATTCGCTCCAGTATTCTGTACATCGACTTCTAGGAATGAACAAAACTTCAGAGTAATATGGTAATCCGTTCAGAATAATGCCATCATCGGTAGCTTGCTTTGCCAATTTATCAGCCTGTTCATTCCCAAAAATTCCAATATGAGCAGGCACCCACTGTAGAATAATTTGTTTCTTTGCCATATTTAAACTCAAAATAGACTCCAATATCAAGTACGCTATCGGGTAACCTCGAAAACTCGAGGTACAACGAGCAATGTGTTGCAATGCACTTTTTGAGTCAGAAAAAATAACAAATCTTTCCTGGTTTATTGAGTGTATATATGAAAGGGCTTCTAAAATTGTCGCGTCGACAATCTAGGACTTCCAATTAGTATGGCGGAACTAGAAAATTGTTTACCCAAGAAAAATACATCTCCTGGTTGTGACGATATTTCCTATTCGATGTTAAAATTTCTACCGAAAAATGCCAAGATGGTTCTTTTGTGGCTTTTCAATCAGATCTATACTTCTGGATATATCCCAAAACAATGGAGAGAAATAATGATCGTGCCCATTCCCAAACCGGGTCAGGATCAAGCTTCTGCAACGTCTCTTCGTCCAATTGCCATGATATCGTGTATCTGTAAAGTTTTCCATAATATTCTTAATCGTAGATTAGAATGGTTTTGCGAGAAAAACAAATTATTTTCTACAAATACTACAGGATTCAGAAAGTCTCTCTCTTGCTACGATAATTTAGCCACTTTAGTACTAAGAATTTTGATAGGTTTCACGGAAAACAGGGCTACGGTTGCTTGTTTTATTGATATCAACAATGCCTATAATAACGTAGATATATCTCGCTTGATTTCAGTGTTGGATAACATTGGAGTTGGAACAAAATTTTGTTCATACTTATGGAACTTTTTGCAGCATAGAAATTTAAAAATTAAAACTAATGATTTTGAATCTACAAGAAGTACTTGTCTGGGACTAGCCCAAGGTGACCCTTTATCGCCTTTATTATTTAACATTTTGACTAGGAGAATTTGCTGTGAAATAAACAACGTCTACGTGTCCCAATATGCGGACGATTTTGTTGTATATTCATCTTGTGATAATATATCCGACAGTGTAAAAGAAATACAGTCTGCAGTAAACATTTTAACCACATATTTGTCAGACGCAGGTCTAGAAGTTTCTAGTTCTAAAACAAAAGTGTGTATTTTTAAAAGAGGATTTCGTAGAGAAGACTCAGTCATTTTAAAAATAAATGGAAATCCTGTAGCGGTTGTGAATTTAATAAAATATCTTGGTGTGTGGCTAGATCAATCCTTAAGGTGGACTAAGCATTTAAATGAGTTAAAAGTAAAAATTATGAAATTCTTAAATATACTAAAAATTTTAAAAGGCCCTGGATGGGGTGTGCATCCTATACATTTAAGGCGCTTATATTTGGCATTATTAAGGAGTCGGGTTGACTACGGTAGCTTTTTGTACGACTTAAGTTGTAAAACCAATCTTGATAAAATTGATAAACTGCAGAATCAAAGCTTGAGAATAGTGGGCGGATTTATTAAATCTACTCCTATTCATGTTATGGAAAATGAACTTTGCATTTCACCACTCTTTGTCCGAAGGCACTATTTAGCTGCTAAGTACTGGCTTAAGTGCCAGTCACTATATGATAATGAAATTATTAAATTACTAGAATATTTTCACGATCATTGCAGTCAACGTACCTACTGGCGGCGTAAAACTTTGCCTTTACTTTATCAAGTTCACCAATACTTAAAAGATACACGAATTCATCAGAGTTTAGAGATGGAAATGTTCTCATTAGATACATGGGTTAGCAATGTGGATCTTTCTGAATGTATAAAAGATAATTTAGATATGATAGACAAAAGCAAAGACCAATATAATACCTTAGATTTACGTACTCTGTGCATAACTTCTATTAGAAACGATTATAATAATTACTATAAAATTTTTACTGATGGGTCTAAAGTCAAAAGTAAACTGGGGGCAGCTTTTTTTGATCCCCAAAATTGTGTGAGTTGTAAACTCAAAATAAACTCCAGTATATCCGTAATGCACGTCGAGATGATAGCAATTTTAGAAACCCCGGTAATAAATAACGTTGCACCCAGACACAGGCCACAAGAAAAATTAAACCGTGATTAAACCTTACACTACCGTGGCGGACGGCACAGTCTGAGCTACTTTTGTATGGATCTATCATAAATATGACGTCACTATCATTTCAAATAATGGCGTCAAAGTAAAAACTCTCTATCTATACTTATTTTAGATAGGTAAAGCCTTCGAGCAACACACGGTCTTCCGTCTCGTTCCGACCTGGAAGGGAGGAGCCTTAGCCATTTTACTCCATAGAAATAGTTCTGTCGTTTTTTGCGGGGCGCGGGGGGAGAGGTAGGCAAAGCTGTCACGTTAGTGCTTGACAATATCGATGCTTGACTATCGATGAATTTCAAAAGTGTACTAGGACGCAAGGCCGTCGTTGCTCGAAGGATAAAGCCTTCGAGCAACGACGGCCTTCCGTCCCGGAACGAGACGGAAGACCGTGTTGCTCGAAGGGTAAAGCGGAGTTTCTTGCAGCTGTTTCTTCCAAACAAAACTAAAACATCGATATACATTACGGCGTGGCCATAGACTTTTCGGTTTTCTGCGACCGATAGAAAGCAAAGTTTTTGTGTTTTGTTTGGGAATTGTTGAGGAACTTAAATGAGAATAGTAAATTTATGGAATACATATAGGTACCTAATTGTAACAATAATTATGACTCAAAACACTAAAACGGGGTTCTTATCGCGATAATTCGTTTGATGAGAATCGAACTATCACTTCATATTACTTATGTTTAACCGTAAAAGTTTAAACAAACATGTTTCTCATTTTATTTAACACCCAGTCAAGTTCATACAAGTAGCCTATTGTAAAATAATTTTAAGGAAATTAGCCTATGAAACTAAATAATTTTTTTATCAATTTGGCGACTACAGAAAAGAAAAACGGCTTTTTTGACATCCAATTTGACTATCAGTGGCACATTCCTAAACCAAACCCATTTAAGGGATGGTATAATAGTTTTTCTCAGTTACTAAGAATAAGCAATGTAGGTTGATCCCTTAAATGGGTTGAAGTGAGTACTAAGTCCCAAGCCTCATACCCTACGATTGTAAGTTGTAATCTATGCCACATTTACTTATTATACAGGATGTAGGGGACAGCCCTCCGAATACTGATAGGGTTTACCAAAAATATACTTGAAATCATAAGAGGTTAAAAAGATTAAGGCAGGGATTACACTTGACGTTTGTCAGTCGAAAGGAAATTGCGAATTCACGCACAAACGCACGCATTACGGATGCGCAGCAACGGACGTAGAGAGAAAACCGCTATACTCCCCGTGAAATGGGATGAAAAAGTTGCAACAACAAGATTACTGTTTAGAACGACATTCAGCTTTGTACTATCCTACTAACATTAAGAGAGAGAGAGAGAGAATATGCGAAAATTAGTATGTTTGTTTGTTACTTCTTCACGCAAACACTACTGATCCGATTGTAATGAAATTGGGGCACACATATAGAAGGTAATATGGATTAACACGTAGGATAGTTTTTATGAGTACGCGAGTAAAGCTGCGGGTAACAGCTAGTAGATCCATAATTCTTGTTGTATACTACTTATACTAGAGACGACGGCTAAGAATAGCGTCACCCCATTTCTTACCCTAGGGAGTCGTAAGAGGAGACTAAGGTACTCGAGGGTGTGTATTGCAATTTTAGGCGATGGGCTGACAACCTGTCACTATGGCGATACACAATTTTCCGAATGACCCTCAAAAATTGTCTGACGTGGCGTAAGTGTCCGTTTTTGTGGCCGCCGTTTACGCCCTGCCTACCCCGCTAGGGATTATAGGCGTGATATGTGTATATTTGAGAACACAGCATACACTGTAACGCGTAAAATGTAAAATGTTTTATTACAAAGTGTGCTATCGCTCACAGCAGACGAAACACAACAAACAGCCACCGCACCGCCAAAAACGCAACAATATTTTATAGCGGATGCTCATGGGAGATTACTTTTATAGATGGACCGAATATTTTTTCGGTACTCGGCATGTTCGGCAGATTTACATGCATACGTAAATTAAGCCTATATTCCTTACGAGGTAGGCAGAGCGTTAACGGCCGTAAAACGGATATTAACACCACGTCTGACAAAAGCTTGAGGGTCAATCAGATAACTGTGTATGACTATAGTGACAGGTTGTCAGCCCATCGCCTAAAATTGCAATACACATCCCTCGAGTCCCTTAGTCGGCTCTTACGACACCCATGGGTACGAAATGGGGTGATGCTATTCTAAGCCGGCATCACACGGCATCTAAGCCAGCATCACACGGCATTCTAAGCCGGCATCACACAGCATTCTAAGCCGGCATCAAACGGCAGATTTACCGATCGTATTTGGATATTCGGCAGATTAGCAAATATTCAGTTAGTGAAAAAATCTACACTCGTCTCATAATGTTCGAATTATAAACTCGAAAACAGTTGTATCAAGACCTGCTTTATGCATTCTACCTATTATAAATTACAGTTTGATCGAAATTACAGACGTGTAACGCCTTAATGAGAAGGCTTTTACTGCGATAAAGTTGAGGAATGAAACAAAGTTTTTTTTGCCAATACTCAAATCGCCATCTTCCGTCGCACCTGTCAGTTGTTGTTGTATGCTAAAAAGATAAAAATGTTTATTTTTATTTTTTATTTTTTGAGGAATGCTAACAGCACCAATTTACAAAAAGTTCTACGAGTTTAGGTACAAACAGGCTAATTAGAAGCATCCACATATGGTACCAAAAGTATATAAGAAAAGAAAAATAACATAAAAAAGCGCAAAAATATATCGACATCAATGTAGGCACCCCAGAGGTAATCAGCGGCAATGTAAATGACGAACAATTCGTTAATTGATGATATTATAAGTAATATTCAATCATTGGTCCTTGCGCACATTAAAATGTTGGAATTTCTTTATGAAAAACAACTTGAATGCATTGATGCTGGAAGAGAAAAGGTCAATACTGTCGTCCCGAGTACAAATGTCATTAAACAAGCGTACGGCTCTGTTTATGAAGAAATTTTTTCTGTAATTGGTATAAGAACGTGGTACTGCAAATATAGGTCGATTACGAAGCGCTCTGCCAGGTGCATGAAGTCCAATTTTCGAGAGCAGATCTGGGCAGTCAGTTGTACCCCGTGCTATTTTGGCCAACAGAATAATGTCGGCAATATCCCTGCGGGTTTTCAAAGGTAAGAGATGTACTCGGGCACAACGGTCTTCGTATGACACTTTGGGTAATTTGAATTTAAAGCCTAGGTAACGCGTAAACTTTCTTTGAATCCTTTCAAGTCTGTCAATATGCTCGTTATAGCAGGGGTTAAATATCTGCGAACAATACTCGAGATGACTGCGCACAAAAGTACAATAAAGTATTTTCAGGGTTTTCATTAATTTAAATGCTTTAGACGATCTAAAAATAAAACCAAGGGCACGAGAAGCTTTTTTAGTAATGACGTCGATATGCGAGATAAAATTCAACTCGCTATCGTGTATGACACCGAGATCTCTAGCTTGAGTTACTTTAGCTATAGGTTGACTTTTCAAAGTATAATTAAAGTGGAAGATATTTTTCTTGCGAGTAAAACTAATACAATAACATTTAGAGACGTTAAGGTCGAGTTTGTTGGAGATGCAATATTGGTCAAACCTATTTAGGTCATCTTGTAGAAGTAAAGCATCAGATATAGTGTTAACTGAACCAAAAATTTTCATATCATCAGCAAAGAGGAGAAAATTCGAGTTCTGAAAACATGCACCAACGTCATTAATAAAAAATGTAAATAGTAGAGGACCTAGTAGGGAACCCTGAGGAACACCTGACGGTATTTTTTCCAAATAGAGCAAAAACCATTGAGCACAACTGCTTGGCTCCTTTCAGTAAGGTAAGATCTAAACCAGTTCAATAATCTACCGTCTATTCCAAGGGCTGCTAATTTTAAGAGTAGGGTATTATGATGAATACGGTCAAAAGCTTTAGTGTAATCAGTGTACAACACATCTACCTGGTGTCCTTGGCTCATTTGTTCAGTCAAATAATAATTAAAAAGCTAAATTTGTAACAGTGGATCTGGCCCTAAGAAATCCGTTACGTCGTGGTCCTTGTTCGGAGTGTCACTTTACGCTGGCTTCGGATGCACGGCAGCGGCTAGTTGCTAGGGTCCGTTTGTAGAACTCGTAGCTGTTCGTAGCAGATCGTAGCGGCAGTCTTGACAGGGGCGTAGCACTGCGTTTGAACGCGCAGGCAGAGTAGAAATTTGACTCGCTCAACAATTCACTTGGTGGCGCAGTGGGGAAGCGGTCAGCTACGCAGTCCACTGTACACGACGATCGTTCGTGAATCGATCCTCGCCAAGGCCCGAACAGTCTTAGCTCGATAATTTGTCCCTTTCTAGGCCGGCCCAGTGGGAGGAGGAGGAGATAAGGAATCGAAAATTCCCAAATGCACCAATCACAAAATTCGAAGTTAATAACTCCAGTCACAAAGCGACACAGGTCTGCTCACAACGACAACCACGGGTGAACTGTGTGTCTGTGTTCCGTTGTTGTTCAGTTGTTTTTATTATGTTGTTCAGTTGTTGTTCAGATTTTGTTTAGTTGTTGTACCGATTTTGTCCAGATATTGTTTAGTTGTTGTTCAGATGTTATGCAGTTGATGTTCCGATGTTGTTCAGTAGTTTAGTTAAGTTATAGTTTAGACTCCACATCTGATCAACTGCTAAAGTATATAATTTTCAAAAATTCATATCAAGCCATATTACCTACGTTTTCGTATTGAATTTCACCTTGTATCGGGCCTTGCAATCGCGTAAAACTGAGTTTTTTTTGGAGAGTGTATATAAAATTGTTTATGCCTAATAATACCTATGCATGCATGCCAAAACTAGCTACCTGGGCCGAGTTAGATGACCTTCCTACCATAAGGAAATACCACAAGGCTGTTAAGCAGCTTAAGACCGGAAAGTCTCCTGGAAATGATGGTACCCATGCCGAAATCATCAGGCTCAAGTGCATATTACCCATCCTGCACAACCTGTTGTGTAAATGTTGGGAAGCGGGATATATACCACAAGATATGCGCGATGCTAACATCGTTACCCTATACAAAGGCAAAGGTGACCGCGGTGACTGTAACTGTTATCGTGATATATCCCTTTTAAGTATAGTAGGTAAATTATTTGCTCGGTTAGTCTCCAGAAACTCAAGACTCCAGAAACTAGTTGATCGTGTATATCCCGAATCGCAATGTGGATTCCAGGCCCAGCGTTCCACAACAGATATGATCTTTACACTTCGCCAACTTCAGGAAAAGTGTAGAGAGCAGAGAACACCTCTGTTTGTGGCGTTCGTAGACCTTAACAAAGCCTTCGACACCGTTAGCAGAGAGGGCCTTTACACTGCACTTGTAAACATCGGGTGCTCGCCAAAACTTCTGAGCCTCGTTAAATCCTTCCATATGGACATGAAAGGATCTGTTGTTTTTAACGGCAATACATCCGAGCCGTTTGAAATGCGTAGAGGTGTTCGCCAAGGCTGCGTGTTGGCTCCTACCCTGTTTGGTATTTTCTTGTCATTGCTATTTAAAGTAGCTTTCGGCGATGACCAACAGGGTATCCACCTGCACACGAGGGCTGACGGGAAGCTGTACAATCTCGCTTCTTAAGTCTAAGCGAAACCGCGATGACTTATTCGTCGATAGCCTTCTGTTTGCTGACGATGTAGCGTTCGTTGCTAATTCTCAAAGTGAGCTTCAAGTCATTGTCGATATGTTTTCCCATGCGTGTACTCTGTTCTCTATGACTATTAATGCCCAAAAAGCAGTAGTGCTAGCTCAAGGCGCAGATGCACCACACATCATGCTAGCCGGTGTTCCCTTGAGCATAGTCGATAAGTTTTGCTACCTGGGGTCGACTGTGTCGAATAATCTGACGCTCGATGCTGAGATCGATACGCGAATCGGCAAGGCGGCGACCATGTTCGGCAAGCTCAGTACCAGAGTATGGAACAATAAACACCTGACCACAAAAACCAAGATTATTGTTTATCAAACTTGCGTTTTAAGCATACTCTTGTACGGAGCTGAAACCTGGACATCGTATGCAAAACAGGAACGTCGACTCAATACATTTCATATGCGCTGCGTAAGAAATATCTTGCATATAACCTGGCAGGACAGAGTCACAAACGAGCGACTTCTAGAAATTGCGCAGCTGCCTAGTTTTACCGCCCTGCTTAAGCAGAGACGATTGCAGTGGCTAGGGCATGTGCACCGGATGGAACCTTCGCGTCTTCTGCTTGGCGCTGTAGCAAACGCTAAAAGAGGGGTTGGAAGACCTATGCTGCGTTTCAAAGATTGCGCCAAGCGGGACATGGCTGCGTTTAACATTGACCATCAAAGCTGGGAGAAGCTTGCTGAGGATAGGGACGAATGGCGTAAGCGTGTGTTTGATGGGCGTAAAACACACGATAATGACTGGTTTTCTGGTCTCGCTAACAAAAGGCAGAAACGTCATCTAAACATGCATGTGCCAGTCTCAAATTCCACCTTCACTTGTAGAGCGTGCGGAAAACTATGCCGCTCCCGTATCGGCTTATACAGCCATGAAAAGTCTTGCCTCAGACACTGATTAAATCGTCTGTCACAGACGTGTGAGGCCAATGATGATATAATTAGGCATGCTCATGTCACTCACATTCTAATGACCCCCGTGCATAAACTACTATTATGGTGTAAAGAGTGCCTGACGTTGGAAGCGTAGAGAAACTCCTGTAAATGTACTAGCGCAGGATGAATGGTTTACAAGAAGGAATAAGTATAGTCATTTATCTTCTGCAAATTGTAGGGATACCTTGAGCGTATGATAGTCAATAGATACGAGTGACCTGTCTCATAGTTTCACAAACACTAAGGACAGTTTAACAATTTTATATACCATGTACCATAGATGTACAATAAAAAATGCCGTGACGTGTAATGCCGGCTTAAAATAGCATCACCCCATTTCTTTCCCGTCGGAGTCGTAAGAGGCGACTAAGGGACTCTAGCGTGTGTTTTGCAATTTTGGGCAATGGCACAAGTAAGTATTGGGCAAGTGGCAATGGGCTAACAACCTGTCACTATGGCGATACACAATTTTTCGAATGATACTTAAATATTTGTCAGACGTAGCGTAAATGGCCGTTTTTGCGGCCGCTTGCGTGTGATGTGATGTATGTGTGTATGTACAATAAAAAAGGTAAGAATAGAACCTAAATAGGTCGCTACATACATTATTGAAATGAAATGAAATGTTATGTCATGACAAGGAACAAATCTTTATTTTAATGTTTCTATTGCAATAGGTTTGATTAGTAGCGAGCGGAGAGGTCCAGTGCTAACTACCTAGCCTTACGTGAACAAGTAAAGACTCAAACTTGCTATATGTGTGTGTAGCCAAATATTCAGTTCTGTAATTTTTTTTACCGAAAATTCAGCCGAGTATTCGTATTCGGTGAAACTTATGTTTATTTATTTATTAATTAAACTTTATTGAACAGAAAGTACAAAGGGCGGGCCTAATGCCACGCGGCATTCTCTACCGGCCAACCAAAAGATAAACAGAGAGAGTAAAAGCGGGTACATATTACACAAAAAAAGAAATATAATCGTACTTAAAGTTCGCACTAAAGGTTTGGCCCTCTCTTAAACTAAATTCTACTATGCCTAGATTCGGGAGGGAAAAATATGTGGGTAGATGTTATCATGTTACCTACATAAAGATTGCTCAGCTGTTTATAGAGCGGGAAGCCTCCACGAGAATGATGAGTTCAATTCAAACCCCACTCATGAGGAAAAATCGACTCCTATTCTTCTTTTAGAATGGAATTGTAAAAGGCAATAAATAATTCACAGAATAAAAAAGCTAAGTAACTATTTTAGTTTTTCTTTTCTTACAAATAATAAAAAATCGTAAATAATAATTGTTAATTTGACAGGATGTATTAGGTTTGCCATTTATTTTCATTAATACTGTACTCAAGCATTATAGCGCTAGTTACTAGTTATTATTCTGTGATTATAGGTAAAAATTACAAAAGTTACATATGCAAACAAAACCTTGTTGTTGTTCGGCAGTTAGTTGTTTGAGCATATCGGTGGATTCCAAAGCAACATTCTGGATTAAGGATGGCTTTATGAACTGCAAAATGGAAAATGTCAAAACGTGTCGAAACTGAGATCCGTGCTTTTTTGGAATGTCCGGTATTAAACATACTAAAACAGTGGGACTAACTTATGTTCAGCTCATACCGCTTGTAAAATAGCGCAGCGTGGCGTAGTGTCGTGACATTTTTATGTACTTCAATTTAATATCTCGGATTTGTTTTTTACCCTTCTGGTTGAAAAACTTGCATGTTCCGTTCTAGTGCAAAGCATTTATTTTTAAGTAGGAAATAACATTTTCTTTTTAGAAATTCACATTCAGAATTGTTTGACACTCTAGATGTAAGCACTTTTCTAGGAAATCTGTAGATACCTACAACCTTTTTGAGTAAGTACGTCTTTGGCAAATAACATATAATTTATCAATGACAAGTGTCCACTAAACTGGTCCTTTTCGTTATGTAATGGATGGGTTCAAGGTGACCTTTGATGTCTATTCTGAGGTGAACCACGTGAAACACGTGAGATGAGCGTAGCGGTCATACTTTATGTAGGTACATACTAATTATGTGATACTATTACTCTAATTGGATGCAATAAGATCGCTTTTCCCATCGTTACAACACAGTGCCGTGATTTCAACTTGAAAAGGTGATGATGATTCTTTCGACCATGGCGACTACTTTAATGTTTTTGAAATCTCCTAGTCAGAGCGTCGCTGATGCGCTTTGAGATGGCCACTATCAATTTTTGCTGCGAACTCTCCTGCACAATGTGGGCAGTGCCATTCACATAAATGTAGTTAATGACTGCGGGTAGACGGGCCTTCAGATTATCACGCTTAGCATCGGGGTCTGCTTTACGCTGCTCTTCAGACTCGCGGATTCGCCTTTTACCATCCCGCGCCATTCGGATCGCTGTGCTGCCAAACCCCATACCAGTTCGAAAAGGAAAGGTTGTTCTCCAATCCAGGATAATCTTACTGGATGCTTTAGATGACAGTGTGACATCAGTATCTGTGGTAAATTCTTTCTGATCCGACTAACAAACAAAGACATGTTAAGTAAATTTCAAAGGCCAAGGCCCACACGTTTAAGAACAAAATTTTACTAAATAAAGTAAGAATATGTTTATGATACCAATTGACCTATATTATATGAAACTAGCAAAACTGCCCTGCGATTTCAGCAGTTGCTACCCAAGGTAAAATTTGTTCCACTTACTTCGCAAAATCCAAAATTGATTACAGAACTTTTACGTTAAGACGGTATTTTTGTACAAATTCTCGCCTTCTAAAATAAAAAACACTTAGTTTTCTAATTAACAATTCTAAGAATTACTAATAGGTAGACACTTGAGTAAAAACTCGCAAAAAAGAACTGAAATTTCAGAGCTTGTTATTGAAGTTTTTAGAAATCCTGTTAAATAATTAGAAAAGCTCGTGGTCTTGAAATAATTAGTAGAATTTCGTAAGCCCGCCCAGCCGTTTCATCTTTTCCCGGCATGAATTATATTCATCAATTTATCTACTTAAGAAAACCGCATCAAAAGCCGTTGCGTAATTTTAAAGATCTAAGCATACGTGGTGACAAAGGGACACGGGGAGCGACTTCATTTTATACTATTTAGTGATTTAGATATTTGATTTTGATCTTGTAAGTGATCGTGATTTTTCATACTTTTCAGCCAAGTCAATTCATGGAGCTGTTACAAGGTTAGAATGATTTTTAGAGTAAGTGCTTATTGCATAACGAATTAATCAACGTACTTTATTTTCCTCTGACATGGTTGTGTAACGTCCGAAGTCATAGACAGCAATCGGCATCGACGTCTTAACGTGCCCTCCTAATCACGGAAACATATTTTTTTTCGGGCAAAGACAGCCTGCAAAGTCCTAACCAGACTAGAACCATATTCACAAAGTGATTAATATTAACTTTGTGAGCACCCCAGAGAATCAAACCAGGAACCTTGCACTACCAATACCACTGCACCACATCGACCGTCGTCTTTTATCCAATGATTATTTCGTTCTGCTGAAGCTAAACTATTGCAAGCAATTAGCTCGAGAACTCTTTAGGACTCATCCAGCTTAGCCGAGCAATTGTATGCTTCAAGAATAAATCTAAATTGCAATAAAAATAAATCATTCCGGTTTGGGAACGGGAATTACAGGCCGGTACAGCTTACTACTTGGTCGATACTATTAGTAGCAGGTAAAGTATTAGTAAAGACCCATGGATAAAATCAAACAGGTTTTTCATACACTATTATTTAGAATTACGGAAGACGCAGTGTTGGATGGCCTTCTACCTGGTGGATCGAATTGCATCCATCTATGGGGGTGTCTGGAGGAGGCCGAGGCATATGATCAGTACTATGCGTCTTGCCGTGTGATGCGGGCTTAGAATAGCATCATCCCATTCCTACCCGTGGGTGTCGTAAGAGGCGACTAAGGTTACACTCTCTCGAAGATTACATGTGTATTGCAATTTCAGGCGATGGGCTGACAACCTGTCGCTATAGCAATTTAAAATTTCTGGATGACGCTCAAATACTTTTGTCAGACGTGGCGTGATGTATTTAACCACAAAGTAAGTATTGGCGGCGGCGCGCCAATATTTTGTGATTTAATTGTATCTGTGTAACTATACGTCTTACAGTTTAAGCTGACGATGACAATTGATTTAGAATAACCACAGTAGATATAGGTTGATTCTTCAATTCGTTTATAGGCTTGTGTCTTACTTGTCAAACGAGCTACTTACTACTACATTTGTAAAACAATATTTTGTATTAAACCCTGACGGTGTGACGTCACTATACACTATTTAAGATGGCGTAATTGTTTTTTTCAAATTGATTCTCACTACTCTACTTTCGGACACTTATTTTAAACATTTAATTCTCGTATTTTATTAATAACCCAGGACAAACGCTACTTGACGTGTTGCTGATTGTACTGAAGAGTTACATTAGCGTTAATGAACTTGAGGTAACCCTTCTACCAAATAACCTTTTCTGTAGGATTACTAATTTGACGATGGATGCTTAAATTGTTAATGAGGCCTTTTCTGAGAATATGTAGTTCTAAAAATATGTTTTAATTGTAGCTTGACGTTCTGGGACAAAATGACAATTAAAATTGATTTTAGCTAGGCCTTTAACCCTTAAATGCATATAGTAGACAATTGTCTACAAAGCAGATTTTATTTTTTAATTTCATAGTTGCGATTAAACTTGTATGAAAACCATTAAAATCTATTATTTTAAGAACAAACAAAAGTAAATAAAAAATACGTACAGAAATTGGCGGTATCCTAAAAATATTATGATTTATTTTTCTCGCGGGTAGTTGAATGTTTTGACGTGATTTTTCTCATGGTGTTATTTTCTACAAATTTTGTGAAATTGTGTTTAAAAAAATATAATACTCTTAGAAAAAGGGTAAGTTATGGTTATTTATAATACTTTTGCAAAAACATGATATGATTCTGAGAATTTGAATCATTTTTGTATGTAGCCAAATGTCTACATCATGCGTTCCAGCCAAAGCTAACTTCCATTTACCTGCTGTTTACGCCTAGCTTGGAATCGGATTTTTACATAAATTTTCCTATAGGAAAACTAGATTAGAACATATTTTAGCGTTTTTACTGTATAAACAAACAAAACTACAACAAAATGCCGGTTTTACTTGGTAACGAAGAGCAATCAAATACTTAGATCTTTACGTTTATTGTGACATTTAACCGAAAACTTTTGTTGTAATAGTGTATCTTATTATGTATATTCTGTTGTAGATGTCTCGGAAACCAGCTAAGGATAAGGATATTAAGCAATATCTTAAATCTTTGGATAATGGTGAGATATCAGAAGATGAGGAGGTTGACGAGGACGAGATCTTTTACTATCGATGTCAGGAAGATTTATTGCAAGAGCTCAAAGAAGAAGGAGAAGAAGGCGAAGAAGAAACTGCTACTGATGATATTAGTAACCATATTGAAGATCCACCATTAGTCGATGATCAAACTAATGAGGTCAGCTCTCCATCATCAGAAGCAATTCTACCACCAGCTTCTTGTTTAGTCTTGCTGCTTGTAGGACGAAAAGTCGAGAGCTCATTTGAAAAATAAGTAACTTAATTATAGAAGAAAGTCAGACTGCTTTTTTGGGAAACCAGGAGCTAAGTACTGAAATTCAGTCCCTAGATACGGCTTACAAATTCTTTTCTTTATTTTTTGATGAAGAAATTTTGCATTTAATTATTGACCAGACTAACTTGTATGTTATACAGAAAGGCATTTCTAACTGTGCCCCTGTGACAGTCATAGATACGAGTATCAGTAAATTTTTTGGAATATTGATATTTACTAAAATCAAAAAATAAAATTTGACCGTTGATAAAACACTTGAACGATTCGTTTTCCAAAGTGATTTCGTTAGAGCAGAGGCTATTTATTATAGTGATCTTAGTAAGATGTTACTGCATAATGTAGACATTTGGCAACATACCAATTTATGTTAATAAATAATTTAAAAACATATAAATATTTTTTTTATTATTTTTCCATTATTCAAGTTGATAATATATACCAAAAAATATTTTTTGCATAAGAATCAAAATTTTTTGAATAAAATCATGCAGGTAAGGGTTAATCAAGTTTTCGGAAATATGTCACTAAAAGCAAACAACGTTGAACGATTAAGCAAATGGATTCTTAAAATTAAATCCAATTTAACTTAGACAGTTCCAAAGCTACCTATTGTCATTTTACAGATTAATTATTCGAATGAGATTTTTGTTGAACCAAAAGGGTGATATTGAATGAGACGCCTGCAAGGTATCTAATTGAAAAGAGACAGTAAAAGATATCTGCTGCAGAATAAACAGAAGCGCTACCAATGCACCACATTTAGTCATCGTTGGCGGCACTTAATGACGGGGTGGTTCTAATTAGACCCAGTAAACAAAGAAAGTTAACCGTGCCGAGCTGTGAAGTTAGGACTCTGATTCGCCTGAAAAGTTTGTCCCTTTCATTCACGCTGCGCCAGAGGGAAACAGACACTCATTTTGCGATAAAATTTTCGAGAGATTTTACGGTTTTCCGACATAGAACATATATCACGCCTACAATCGGGGTAGGTAGCACAAAGTAAGTATTGGCGGCTGCGCGCCCAATACAGAGAGCTCACTTCAAGCAAACGTCACGAAACTCTCCACAATTTGACACACCGCCGTTTACAAGGAAATCCAAACCAATCCAAACACACTTGTAGGCGAGTGTTAACCGCGTTTGGTGCAGATGTGCAAAATAGCTTCACGCAAATATAAATAGGTTTATTAGTATACGATGTGATTTGTACAATGTTCCTATAATATTTTGTACCAACTTACATAAAAATTTGCTTTCATAACAGAACAAACAAGATTAATAACTCTAATCAGTATCATATATTTTTTTATAATGTGATTTGAGTTTCTACTTAAATAAAGGCAAATTTTCATTTTTGATGTACATACATACACATATCACGTCTATTATCCCTTGCGGGGTAGGCGGAGCGTAACGGCTGCAAAAACGGATATTTACGCCAGCCACGTCTGACAAAAATTTTGAGGGTCATTCGGAAAATTGTGTATGGCCATAGTGACAGGACAGGTTGCCAGCCCATCGCCTAAAATTGCAATAGGTACACACCCTCAAGTCCCTTAGTTGACTTTTACGACTCCCACGGGAAAGAAATGGGGTGATGCTCAGTCTCAACAGCCCCAGAACAGATATCTACCTACTCGTCATTCCCCATTTCATAATCATTGTGCTATGTAGGTAGTATACGTAATGTAAATACAGGGAGTAACAGAAAGGGTATATCAAGCCGAAAGGAGGTCAAAGTGGGGAAATGGGGAAAGTTGTTCACTTTCATGAGCACCTTTCGGCTTGATATAGCCTTTCTGTTACTCCCTGTATGTTTAGGTACCTACTCCATTGAATAAAATCGGTAAGAAAACTGTGGCAGCCCTTGCCGAAAGCGGTAGTAATCGAAAAAAGGGCCGAGTGATCCTTCTGTACATTCTCTATTTTGTGTAGGTAGAGCGTAAATGACCGCAAAAACGGACATTTACGCCACGTCTGACAAATATTTGAGGGACATTCTGAAAATTGTGTAGCGCCATAGTGATAGGTTGTCAGCCCATCGCCTAAAATTGCAATACACACCCTCGAGTCCCTTAGTCGCCTCTTACGACTGCCACGGGTAAGAAATGGGGTGATGCTATTCTAATCCGGCATCACACGGCATATAGAAACTAGAAAAAATACCGTTAGAACGTCTTATTTAGGTATTCGTATCGTATTATCCTATTTTTTGTAATACCTTTAAAACTGTAGACACACAGCATTGAAAAAATGTTTAAAATAGAGTAAAGTTTATCAGATAGTGTATCTGAGGTATATGGTATTTGTTAGTTCCTCTTCAATAACATATATTTTTATTCAGAATTTTAAGGCTGTAATTGTCTAAATAAAACTGGTTTAAAAATCTTGCTCGCGCTATATCACCCCAACGGCTACTTCACCATCTTAGGCAAAATGTACATTGTCATGGCGCGCCCACCAATGCTTACGTTGCGTACTTACATATATGTCATGTCATGACATTAAAATAAATAATTAATAATTAAATTAAATAATTTTGGGGTGGTATGGGATCTTCCTCCTAGCGGTCCACCCCGGGCAACGGCAACACAGGCTTGCCTGTGGATAAGTCCGGCTGAACGATCCCACTAAGCGGTGGAAGGCTCCGTAAGGGGCCGCCTGGCTCGCGACCACCATCCCACCGAAGTCTGGCGCCAAGTAGCTTGCTGCGTTCCGTCAGTGTGTGGGAGTGCCAGTGCCTTAACAGGCTTCTTCTGGGTGAGCTCGCTCCATCTTAGACTCTGTCTCTGTTCTATGACCTAGACTAGAGTCAAGAGCAAACCCATCATTAATAAAAAAATAAAAAAAAATAGTTAATATATCACTCGGTCATCTTTTGTTTGTTGAATAACGACTTCATTTCTGGGAAAGACAAACAATTAATTAATTTGATTAATAAATAAAATAATAATGATGTTTTGCAGTAATTATCCTGTGCAATAGTAAAAACTTCAGCACCGTACTTCGGAAGTCAATCTTGTTCTATAACAGTACATATGAAATTTTTGACATATTTTCTTACGCATATACATTTTATTTCAGTATGATACTAGGGTGTCCCTGAAGTAAATAGACAAATCAATATTGAAATTGAAATTTACTTTATTCAATGTAGGTTATTATTATCATTTATTGACGTCATGGTGTGACGATGATGTTTAGTGTAAGATTAATATAAAAAGCCAATGCTTTCTTTGAATAATTCATTTTATATTTGTACTCCGAGCAAAGTGTTTCTCTCGAGCTCCTCCCGCTACGGCCCTCATCGCAAATGTTTCAGGGAACGTCAGAAGTTTTTGGCCTACTCTTAGTATGTATACAATCAGCTGATCGTAATTTTGTATGGTTGATCGAATATTTTTTGTCGTTTCCTGACATATGTTCCTAGGGGAAAGGTGATCAGTTTCATGGTCTGAATACGCTGAACGAATTTTCAAACTCCCTGAGCGCGAACGGCCTTCCTGGACATCGAATAAGACTTGAAGTAGGTACTTCTTCGCAATGTAATTCCACCAAAGCTTTGCAACGGGACTAGACTGAAAGTAGTTAGCTTACAGGTAAGTTTAATTGAGGCTGTTGTATTGCGTGCGGAAAATTATGCCGCTCCCGTATCGGCTTGTACAGCCATGAAAAGTCTTGCCTCAGACACTGATTAAATCGTCTGTCACAGACGTGTGAGGCCAATGATGATGATGATGTATTGACTGGTTGTAGTGCAAAGGAAACGGTATGAATTCCGCGTATACCATTCACAATAACTTTCTATTTCAATTCAAGGGTGTCCAGTTTCCCGTTAGCGTTTGCTTTGCGATGACTGTAATGATGAAATATTATGCCGCCGGTGTAAATCTCAGGTTTCACTATTTTATCACGGGCAACTTTATTTCACTTGCTCGTGGCAGTTTTCCCGAAAATGTATTTATCTTAGCGCCAGATGGTAAAACTACGAATACTACTCATGTAGTTTACAGATAACTTTTGTAGCTTCAAATATACTTTACGAGAAATAACGTGGAATGTTATGCAAACCAAGCAAAGCTTGTAGGTACTATAGTAGCTAGGTACCTAGCTGATATTAATACATAGGTATATATATTTTTTTGGTAATAAATACATACTCGTATTCAACATGTTAATCACCCAGACTAAACAGAAATACTTAAAAATGGACTAAATACATTTTTGCGTCTTGTGGGGATCGGCGGTGGCGTAGCAGGACGGCGTACTTTCCGCTTCGCCGTCTGGCCAGTCACATTATTTAAAGGTAGGATATTTAGCAACCTAATATTTTGGTCAGACTGAACCTTTGACTGAATAAGACCTTTTCAAGTGTTATTGCAGGTGCAAGAATTCAGTCACAAAATCTTAAAAGATTCAAAGGCTGCTTGCTGGGTGCTTATCATGGAGCTTCATCTCAAAATTTTAGTTTGTTTTTAAATTCAGATTCGGTCTTGGATTCCATTTTACCGTATTGAGGTCAATATGCAAGTGTACGCGTTAAAAATAATGATTCCTTTCAAAAAATTAAACCGGGAAATAGGTTTTTTTAAAAAGCTGTTTAAAAAGAAAACGTACTAAAAGTGATCGATACAAATACAAACATAATTATTTCGCATCGATAGATGGCGTTGAACATCTGGGGGAGATATTTGCTGGGGAGTTTGGTTCTTATTCTTTTCGTGTGTGACACCGACTCGTCCAAGGGCCGAACGTCCTTCGAAATTTATTTAGAAGTTATAATTGGAGTTTGAAAGTTTGGAAATCATATTTGCGGAGCTAGTGGCGCTTATTTCAGCGTATTTTGATATCGCTAGCAATTAATAAGGACTACGGGTCCGAAAAAGAAACGCCAGCAAAGTGACGAGGAAGAAAACAGTCCACTACTACTGGAACGCTAATCTTATTACCTTGCGTGACTAGTTGAGAAATAAATAATAATAATAAATAAATAAATAAATATCCTGGAAAATATTCACACAGCGCTATCTAGCCCCAAACTAAGCAAAGCTTGTACTATGGGAACTAGATAGCTGATATTAATACTTATATATTTTTTTAATTATACATATTATACATAGAAACACCCAGACTAAACACAAATATCTGAAAATGACTAACAAATATTTGTGTCTTGTGGGGATCGAACCCACGACCCTCGGCGTAGCAGGCAGAGGTACTATCCGCTATGCCATCGGGCCAGTCAAAAGCTAAAAAGAAATCCCCAAATGTTCAACACTATCTATTTGAAGCGTAAGCTATCTTTCGTAGAGAAGCGTAACTTTTTTAATCTGTAAAAAAGACCTCATTGAGCTGCCCCAAAGTACGGGTAGCTATAATTAGTATTCTTTGCCCAACTTGAGATCCTCGTGCAGTCTATTAGCGCTTAAGTACTCATTTTTATTTTCAAAATGAGCTCATTAAAAAGCTATCTTTTTAGCTTTTGACTGGACCGATGGCGTAGCGGATAGTTTCCCTGCCTGCTTCGCCGAGGATCTTAGGTTTGATCCCCAAGACACAAATATTTATGAAGTCCATTTTCAAGTATTTTTGTTTAGTCTTTTTATAATATGTGTTTATTTACAAAAAAAGTACCTATATAAGTATTAATGACAGCTATTTAGTTCCCATAGTATAAGCTTCGCTTAGTGTGGGGCTAGATGGCGCTGTGTGAATTCTTCTGGATATTTATTTATTATTATTGAAAACAAAAATTAATTAAACAAAATTTCCGATTTAGTCTAAGTGTTTTATATGTATTTACAAAAGTATGTTATAATATGGCGATACACAAATTTCTGAATTACCCTCAAAAGTTTCTCCGACGTGGCATAAATGTCCGTTTTTTCGGGAACTTACGCTCTGTCTACCCAGCACGGAACCCCCGCTACAAATGTATGTATATATATGTATGTATAAGTATGAATATCAGCTACCTCTTTGCCTCAGTACTCTGCTTCTGGAGCTAGATGACGCTATGTGAATTGTCCATGGTATCACTAAATAGCATAAAATGAAGTCGCTTCCCGTGTCGTGTCCCTGCGTAAATCTTTAAAAGTACGCAATAGATTTAGACGCGGTGTTCTTTTGTAGATAAAGCATTGCAAGATAAAGGTTTAATGAATAAATCATGCCGGGAAAGGTCGTTTTCACGCGGTGAAACGGTAAGCAGCGGTTGAAACCGCTGGGCGGGCTGATACGAGTATACACGGTTAGGTACTTAATTTGTTTATTTTTTATTATATGACCACCGACATTGATTGTATGTATTAAATAAATAAATTTTTATTTAGTATACACTTATTCTGAACTCACCATTCCCTTTCATAGGCTGCAACGTGGACACCACAAGTATCGGTGAGTTGAGAACTATTGACAGCAGCCACACGGTTGCAATCATCTTGTAAGCGTGGCACTGGGTCTGCCACTTCCTCGACTTCAGGGGTCTGCAGATCGCGAAGTACCTCTCCAGGGAGATCGCCACCAGGGTCCATACGTCCACCGACACCGAGACAGCTGAAATAATGATAGTTTTTAGGGTTCATCGGGTCGTTGACTATTCGGTGTCCCAAACGAAAAAGAAAAAAGAAGCATAGAACTACGACTAAAGCTATCGAAACCAGACTTAAATAACAACAGAATGTATAACTGAACCTGATAAATATAAAAGGCTATGTATTATTCCGACGTGACAAGGCAGCTGGCAAAGGATGGGGCGGAGTAGCAATATATATAGCACACAGTCACCTTAACATTCCAATACAAGCTACCCTACATCCCACCTTGAACAACGCTAACAACAATGTTGAGGCTTTATGGATTAACTTTACTTATGCTAACATTACTTTGCTTGTAGCTGGTATTTATCGCCCTACACACTATACATACGAAGAATCAGATAAAATTCTCTTTGATTCAATCAGGACTGCATCAGAAAGCAATAATACCCTACTCATTGTTGGGGATTTCAACCTACCTGACATACATTGGCCATTGAGAAAATTAGATGGATACAACACATTACACAGCAAATTTGTCGAACTTTTAACTGATACCAATTTATACCAATTAGTGAAAAAAGTAACTCGGACAAGGAACCAGCAAGAATTACTCTTGGACTTAGTAATATGCAATGATGAAAATCTATGTACATGCATTGAAAACCTACCAAATATAGGTAAAAGTGATCACCAGGTACTTATGCTGACCATACAAGTACAGGTGAATAATACACAAACACGTATACTAAGCCTACCACGTAGAAACTTTTTTAAAGCCGACTACAAACTTATATCCCAATCTTTACAAGACAAACCTCCTTCGCTAGAAACAGCTGATGTAACGGAGGCCTGGAGTGATTTACAGACACAAATAGACAAGGCAATTTCTCTTTATGTTCCTATGCAGCGACCTAAAAAGGCTTATAATCTTAACAAACCATGGATCGGACCTGAAATTATAAAAATGACTCAAGAAAAAGCTACCCTGTGGAATATTTATATTACTGATAAATCTAACAAATCATCCTATGAGAAGTTTCGAAAAGTAAATAACAAAATTGTAAGCTTAGCAAGAACAAAAAGAATTAAATATGAAAGAGAGATAGTTAAGAATGGTCCAAAATCTTTTCATGCTTATGTTCGTCAACAAATAACATCAAAAGTGTCAGTGCCACCATCTCTTAAAAATGAAAACACACTTCAAATCACGAGCAATCAAACAGAAGTGGCCAATCTTTTTGCCAAGCAATTTGAAAAGTCGTACGTTCGTGAGCCCGATAATATTGCAATACCTACACTATGTGTACCAAGAGCCCAGAATTCCATAGAAGTTATAAAATTTACTCCTGAATTAGTGGCCAAATATATTAAAACCTTTGATGAGACCACTGCAATGGGACCTGACAATATCCCTGCCATTTTACTCAAGAAATGCGCTCCTGATCTGACCGAGGCATTAACAATTATAATGCAGTTATCTTTTAAACAACACATGTTACCTAAAGTGTGGAAGGAGGCCATAGTTACTCCAATATACAAAAAAGGTGACAAGTTAACTGCCGGGAACTATCGTCCTATAAGCCTGACTTGCATAGCATGCAAAATTATGGAAAAAGTTATTGTGAATGAAATAAGAAAATTTCTTGAAAAAGAAAATGTTATTATTGAAGAACAGCACGGATTTGTACCCAGACGGTCGACAGTAACTAATTTGCTACTCTGTCTTGATAAATGGACTAGAAACTGGAATGATCGACAACCTACAGACATCATATACCTGGACTATGAAAAAGCTTTTGACCGTGTACCATTAAAGAGACTAATTTGCAAACTTGAACACTTCGGAATCCGTGGCGACCTTCTCTCCTGGATTAAAGACTTTTTGACAGGACGAACATTTCAAGTAAGAGTTGGGAACAGTCTGTCACAACCCCACAATGTCCATAGCGGCGTGCCACAGGGGTCGGTGTTAGGACCAATTCTGTTTGGAATCTTCCTGACTGATTTAAAACAAATTATTAAATCTGAATTCTCGCTGTTTGCTGATGACACAAAAATAATGGGTAACCCACTAATTACACACAACATAATACAAAATGATCTTGATCGTATAATTGAATGGACCAAAGACTGGTTAATGACACTGAACATTGATAAATGCACTGTCTTGCATATGGGAAATAACAACCCTGTAAAAGACTACACTCTTGACTCCAAGCATCTAAAAAGTGTCAGTTATCAAAAAGACCTTGGCATAACCATAACTCATAACCTAAAATGGGATGAACACATACTCAACATTACAAAGAAAGCCAACTCCTTACTCTATATTATACGAAAGGCATTTCACCACTTAGACAAAGACCTCTTTTTGAAAATCTACAAAGGATATGTGCGTCCATTACTGGAGTATGGATTCCAAATATGGAGTCCCTATTTTCAAAAAAATATTATCCTCCTAGATAAGGTACAAAGAAGAGCAACCAAAATGGTCGCATGTCTACGTAACACCGAGTACGACGAGCGCCTCAGACAGCTTGGACTGACAACACTAGAGAAACGAAGACAGCGCGGCGATCTCATCGAAACCTACAAAATATTGACAGAGCATTACAATGTCCCAGAACTCAATGGTATCTTCGTCTTCAACCAGAACAAAAATCTGAGAGGACACTCACTAAAACTGTCACGCTCCTCGAGTACAAGCAATCCCAGGCACCACTTTTTGCCAAATCGTGTAGTGGACTTGTGGAACAAACTACCGCAATCAGTGATCAGTGCTCCCTCAGTGAACTCATTTAAAAACAGACTAGAAAAATATTTGACTCAAGTGCAGTGATATACACGCATCAGCACAATGTGCTGCTAGTGTATTATAAATAATAATAATAATAATAATTTCACACAACTTTTACTTATTGCTCTTTTAATGCGCTGAAAAAGGATACAATAAGGTTATTTGTATCGCCAATTAAAAGGTTGTCACAAGTTTCATTTAATATACGTCTTTTATTTTATTATTTAATGAGGAATAACTTAAATCAAAATTGGTTCAAGAAGTTTCAGGACACGGACTTTTAAGCTAGTATCACTAAATATTAGGGTAGTCCATATACCACCATGAATCATATTTTTTTTCCAAAAGAAAGGACTAAAACAAGATACTAATACTTTCTCTACATAAAATTTGTTTGACAATAGGCAGAGGTAATTCGTAGATACCTGCTACGGCGTAGAGCCGTGGTAAGATCGGGCCAAAGGAGTTCGAGTTACGAATGGTTTGAAATTGGTTGCTTAGGAAACAGTTTTATTAGTATTGTGTATATTTATAGGTGGTTCTCTCAATTGACGACCGTTGCTACGCAATTTTATCGCAACCGTAACGCATGCGTCTGTCAGGTGAAAGTAAATTGCGAAAACCCATATTATTCCCATACAAATACGGCGATGCATGGTGCATTGACGGACGCATCCATCAATGCAACGTCACCGTATTTGTATGGGTATAATATTGGAATTGGCAATTTTGTTTTTGTACTAGATTTCCGCCAAGCGGTTTCACCCGCCGCCCCTCATTTTCCCGTGGTAATAGTTGTTTTCCCGTGTGGAGTGTACTAAAAAGTGGCTTATGTGTTATTCCTGGTTATACTCTACCTGTGTTCCAAATTTAATCAAAATTGGTTAAGCCGTTTGAGCGTGAAGCGGTAACAAACATACATACACACACAAACTCACAGATTTATAATATTAGTACGGATAACAAGACGCATGCGTTACGGATGCGCTAAAAATGTGCTGCAACGGAGGTCAATTTGTGATCCCTGCCATATGTAGATTTAAGACCGCCTTTAGTACTATGTGCAATTAAGTATAAAAACTAATAAAGTTACTATCCTACTTTCGTATATATCCTACCACGAAGGGAGTAGACTAGAAGAATGTCAGTCCTAAATTATATATGAAACGGCCCTCAAACATTTGTCAGACGTGGCGATTGGGACCGTATTTTTTAGGCCGTTATGATCTACCTTCCCCGCAAGAGATAAAGGCATGATATGTGTATGTAGTTAGATTATTTCCCTTAAAAGTCCGATACACCATACATAATTCGCTTGTGAACCCTCAAGTAAATTATCTTATAGAAGTGTAAGGCTCTTCTACTGCTGAAATAAACCTATGAATTTTACAAACAGCTCAAAATAAATTACTAATACAACTTTTTCGTTACAACTTTCTAAAACCTACGAAAAAAAATTATAAAGTGACTAAGATTATGGACGTGAAACAAACCTATCAGTACAAAACTTGCCTTCTGATAAGAAAATATTGCATAAAGACCTCGGAATTGTCTTTCACCAAAGAGCACCGAAATGTTATGTGCTGACACCGCGCGCGCGGAGTTTTATTGGTCTGTGTTTTTTAATAAAAAGCGCAAATACAAAGACCCACACAGAGAAGTCAAAATAACCTAATGTTTAGATGCCGGGTACAAACTACGGCAAAAAAAGTATTATGTTTGAAGAGGCTCAGATTTATAACTCTCTCCCAAAAGATCAAAGAGAAATCCAATCCTTAATCGTTTTCAAGGAGGGTTTGAAACATTTCATTGTAAATAAAACCTAAATATTATTTTTACCCTTGTAAAGTAAAGCCTTTGATCCCACAAAACAAAAGTAGTTAAGTTACTTAAGGTGAAGTGGGTTTAGAAATTAGGCACGCAAGGTTGGATAGTGTTCGGAATTATATATCCCATTTCTTGAAATCTCCAACTTATGAGAAGATATTTTTTTACATATACTTTAAGATACATGCTACAAAAGTATGGGTCTCAGAACTAGATTTAGTTTAATTGCCTCGATAGAAAAAATTGCAAAGTAAGCTCCAATCCCGCGTTTTTGGTCCATTTTTTAAACAAAAAACCTGATCAATTCGATTGGATAATAAAATCATTTCATATTTTATTTCTTGTCCTCTTTTACCTCATAAAATAAGTATGACTGTGGGGTTACGTTTTGATATATTTGAATAATTTAACAGTGTTCGGTTTTCCGGATCTCAGCCGTCATCGTCTGTTTCTCTCCAACGCAATACGTAGCGAAAAGGAAAAAGACTTCGCCAAAATATAGACACTTGGTAAATAAGGATAAGGTCCCTTCTAATCAAAATATTCCAGCTTCAAATAGCGTCATGACGTCACATCAACATGACGAAACAAGTTTTAATCAAAATAAACATCGTTTCGTCGCCTCCTCGCCAAAATTGCCTACATTTATTCCGAAGAGAATAGCTGACTCAAGTTTATTAAAACCAAAATATAAAGTTCGAATCTATTCTGATGAGCAAGGAAGAGAGATGAGGAGTATTCTTCAAAGGCTTTTGGGCGACTCTTTTGTTGTGACAGCAGTGTTGAAACCATACGCACTGACAGAACATCTTTTGGAAACTTGTGTGAATCACTGCAGTGATTTCACATCAAAGGACTATGTTATCATTTTGCCATGTAAAAGAGATCAAGATTGTACATCATGGTTTACAGGACTGAAACAAGTAGTTCATGATTTAGGTAATACGAATATATTAGTTGGTGATTTTGCATTTCAAAGTTGTAAGAAGAAATTAGACTTTTTAGATTCATTGAAGTCCATTTGTCAGTTTGAGGTTGTATTTGATGATAAAATAAATGCCATTTGGGTTCATAGATTAGATACGTGTAGAGCCATGTGGAGAGCTATAATGTTTGTGAAGGGTAAATACCTATGACTTTAACGGAAATCTTAAGCCTAAAACGTTTTTTCGTTAATAACTGTAGAGATTGTAATTGTGGGGTATCTATAGATAGGGATTGTAATGTATCTATAGATAGTTCACATGACATTTTACCCCAAGCAAAACTAGATAAATGTAATATTTGTAATGAATTTCAATCTGGTAATGTTGCTCTTTCTTGTGAAATATCTGTACCAATTCTTAAAAATATGTCAGAATCAGACTCAAACAAGTTAAATGTTTTGCACCAAAATGTTTGTGGTATAAGTACAATACAGGATCAGCTAGAATTATACCTTGACTGTTTGGCAAATAAACAAGATTATGTTTGTATAAGTGAACATTTTTTGACAACTGAATCGGCAACATTTCTCAAAATTGCGAATTACGACCTGGCAGCTTGCTATGCTAGAAAGAAAAAGACTAGAGGAGGTTCATTAATTTTAGCACGATCCGATAAAATGTTCGAAGAAATTAAATATTGTTGTAATGTGGCTAGAACGGACTATTTTGAATTATGCGGAATAAAAGACTCTTAAACAAATATCAATATCTTTTGCTGTTATCAAAATAATCAGAAAGTTGATATGTTCTTAGAAAAGCTCGAAGTATTGTTTCAAAGGTTTTTGTTTTTGATAAAAAGGTTCTCATTTTTGGAGATTTTAACATTAATGTCCTTGATGACAGTGATAGTATAAATAATAAAAAGCACGAATTTCTAAATCTTCTTAAAAGTTACAATTTTACATACATACATACATACATATATCACGCCTTTATCCCTTGCGGGGTAGGCAGAGCATAAACGTCCGAAAAAACTGACATATACGCCACGTCTGACAAACGTTTGAGGGTCATTCGGAAAATTGTGTATCGCCATAGTGACAGGTTGTCAGCCCATCGCCTAAAATTGCTATACACACCCTCGAGTCCCTTCGTCGCCTCTTACGACTCCCATGGGTAAGAAATGGAGTGATGCTGTTCTAAGCCGGCATCACTCGGCGGTGATGCTGTTCTAAGCCGGCATCACTCGGCGGCACAATTTTAGAAACCTAATAAACGAAATTACTTTTAAGAAACGCGTCAACATCTTGCATTGATAATATTTTGATTAATATCGGGGAAGATTATATTGTGCAAACTGAGGTCGATCATAATGAACTAGCTGATGGACACGCGGCAATAACGGCAGGTTTATCTGGGTTGGCTTGTATAGGGGAAAAATGGAAATAGGAAGTTATTTTTGTAAATTGTAGAACAATAAACAGTCGCACTATAGATAACTTTAGACAAAATGTAAGGAAGGTGAAATGGAAAGACTTAGGTATAAATGGAATTTTGACAAATATAAGTAGAGTGTTTAGTGATAGCTTTAAAAAACGTAAGCGAAAGATTCATACGAAAAACACGACTGGATTAAAGTGGATTACTAAGGGAATTAAGGTCTCTAGTACAATGAAAAGAGTTCTCTGTAACCTAGATATTACACATAATGACAAAAGTTTATTTGACTATAGAAAAAAGTATATTGCAGTATATAGGAAGGTACTACATGAAGCTAGGCTCAGAACAGTACAAAAAAAGATAGACAAGGAAAAGTACACCGCAAAAGGTATATGGAAAGTTGTGAACCTGCAAAATAAAAACAAAAAACCTAAATTGAAACCAAAAATCCGTTTGAAAATGGATACAAGAATTTTAGATGATCCCTCTGAAATTGCAAGCATTTTCTCTGAAAACTTTAACCACGGTAAATTACAATCTTTTGGAAATCCCAGCCTTGCTTTAGAACTATCACAACAAAATAGGGTACGGATTGAACATGCAATAGAGCCCTGGTCTGTTACATCGCGTGAAGTCGAGATGGTTGTGGGTAAAATAAAAAGTAAACCGTCCTATGGCTATGACGAGATACCTATTTCCATCTACAAAGACTGTATTGATTTACTAGCACAGCCAATTGCCTTGCTTTTTAATCTTTGTCTTGAAACTGGCATTTTCCCGGAACAGCTAAAAATTGCGAAAATTATACCAGTCTTCAAAAAGAAAGCGCCATTAGATCCACAGAATTATAGGCCTATCTCCTTATTACCTACACTATCAAAAATTTTTGAAAAAATTATCAACCATAAACTAGTGACACACTTTATAAAACATAAAATATTAAATGATAGACAATATGGATTCCAAAAAGGGGTGGGAACGGCAGAGGCTGTATATAGTTTAATAGATGAAGTAGTAAGGAAACTCAATAATCAAGACAAGGTGGCAGGCCTTTTTCTGGACCTGAGTTCTGCATTTGATACGATAAACCACTCTATTTTATTAAATAAGCTTGAATATTACGGGATTAGGGGTTGCGTTTTAAAATTATTAGTATCATATTTGGAAAATCGAAAGCAGTTCATTGAAGTCACGGGAGAAGATAAAAATGGGAATGAAGTCAAAAAGAGTTCAGAATTAGTTCGTATATCTAGAGGGGTACCACAAGGCTCTGTTCTTGGGCCAACCTTATTCATTATTTTCATGAACGATATAATTGACCATTTGCATGCTACTGTGCCTAGTGCCAAGTTAGTATTGTTTGCAGACGATACAAATGCGGTGATATCTGGGAACAGTATAGAGCATTTAACGAACTTAGCAAATGATGCATTGGAGGCTTTTAGTGGTTGGTTCACCCTAAATAATTTGCATCTTAACACTGAAAAAACACACGCTGTTCTCTTTAAGTCCACGGCTAGAAATAAGGACACATTAGAGCTATATCTAGAGCAAAAAAAAATTGACCAAGTCCCCACAGTAAAATTTCTAGGCGTGCACGTGGATGAAATGTTGAATTGGAAATCAGAGTTAACTGAAATAGAGAGTTCTGTAAGTTCATCTTGTTACGCGTTGAGAGCACTTAGAGACGTCCTAAAGATTGATCAGTTACTCCAAGTTTATTACGCTTTGATCGAGTCTAAGTTGCGGTACAGTGTAAAATTTTGGGGCCAGAGTTATAGCTATAATATGAAAAAAGCATTCACTTTGCAAAAAAGGGCTATTTGTACCATCGCGCGTATCCTACCGTGGGAGTCGTGCCGTGAATATTTCAGAAAATATAAAATACTAACTATTCCTAGTTTGTACGTAATGGTGTTACTTACTGATGTATTAAAGTACCGAACCTTGTTTGAGTCTGACCAGGAGATGCAACTGCGTTTAAGTACAAGAAGGAAAGATCTGGCCAAACCTTTTAAACACGCTCTGAACATTGCCAAGCACTGCCCAAAGTATCAGGCTGTAGCTATGTTTAATAAACTACCTACAAATTTAAAAACTATATCTAGTTTCAGTCAATTTAAAAAGGAATTAAGACAGCTTCTGCTAGAGAAAAATTTATATACAATTGATGAGTTTTAGATAAGTTTTTTATTTTAGTTGACATAAATTTTTACTTCAAATCTGATTTATGAAATGTTTAATTCTATTTTGATTGTTATTAATTAATTATCGTATAGAGGCCATTTTTTCAATTAAATTGTATTGTATTTTTTATTTTATCTAGTTAACAATTATATTTTATTTCAACAGACATTATTATTCTTTCTATGTTATGCTTTTTGTTGTTGTAATTAATTAATTATCTCGTTGTGGACATTTTTAATTTTATTTTTATGTAGTATTTAATATTTTGATTTTGATGGTACACACAGTGTAACTGTTTTATGAAATAAATAAATTGAATTGAATTGACTTACTTTTTGGGAATGGTGCCGCCTTAACCAATCTTATTACTACCCCCTTATTTAGGATATACATTTTTTCGGGTACTTATAAAATCCTTGATTTTTTCTAATACAATACTTATAAGGTTTCTACTACGATCACTAGAATTAGTCACTTAATATCAATACATATAAAGTACCTCATAATCAGTGATTTGTAATATTTTTTGAGAAATAAAGTTTCTTTAACCGTAGTAAACAAAAAAGAGTAATAACATTTTGTACTACAATTCCATCTGTTGATTATATTACAATGCTGAACTCTAGCGGTTATAAAAAACGTATGTTGGGAGAAATAAATCAATCTAGCTGGATTTAATGTTTCAAAAAAACATTTTTTACCAATAAAATACCGACCACACACTGTCCATGCGATGTGTCAAGTTAAATAAATCCAGATATACAGAGTATTTTCTGAAACTCCATATATTGTAAAGGGTCACTTTGTCTGGTAAAAATATTAGCTGCAGATATTTCAAGGGGTGAACCAACCCATGAATCTGAACAACTTTCCCTCTCAAGTAGAAAGATTAAAAAATATATATATCATCCCATACAAATTTTCCAGCCGACCGGATCAATTTGTAGAGGTATAATTATATTTTCATATTTCGGCTTAAGATGTTGACCAGGGACGGTTCGTTTTTTATTCAAAATCAAAACCAATAAAGATATTCACATACCATCAAAGCATAAAATAGAGAATACTTACTTTGTGATCAAAGCTACAAAAAATTACACCCCATAAAAAATAAAGCGAACGGTCACTGGCCTCGCTTGACCGATCGACTTCTCAGTTACAGTTCGGGAAGCTTTACGAGTACATGGGTTCTTACGCCGTGGTAAAAAAGTACATACATAGGACCCTTAGGCAAAGGTCATGGTGACTGCCACAGACAAGCATACCTATATATTTTCATTAAAAAATAGTCATAATATAGAATGGCATATTGTTATTTAAACTAATGATACTTACGCATACTATTGTAAGCATAATACTTTAAGCATAACTTATTAACGCATATCAAATATTACCATAATCATTTTAAAGCATAAAATACAATACCATATATTTTATAAAGCATAACAATAGCAAGTCATAATTCTTATAGAACATTATCAGAGTACCATGCCCTGTTCGGTTCTAGATGGTTCTAGCACGTCGCCGGCCGCTGCCGCGGCACGCTCGCTCCGCTTGCTCGCCTCGTGCGTTACGGTCACGGCTCTGATCTAATCTGTCAGGAATTGCCTAACAGACCTATTTTTGAGCATCGGCTGTAATATGTATTTAAAATAAAATATTAGTCGTCAAAACAATATTCCAAAAACCATTATACGAGAAAATAGTTAGACCAAAATAAAATAGTCTAAAATAGTATTATGTCACAATAAGTACTTATTATGCAAAAATATAAATATGACAAAGAAATAATAGGAGAAAAAAAAAGCCGAACATGGTATGCCAAAACATATTAGTGACAAAATAATTATGTCAAAAAAGGGATCCCGTTTTTTTTATTTACTGAACTTCAAGTCTCGTCACCCATACTTTCGTGGATAAGGAAATGGTGAGACAATTTTGGTATTTGATTATTTATAAAAATCCTTAAGTACTATGAAATATTCTGTTACATTGTTTTTTAAGTATCAAAAGGTTATTATTATATCTAACGCATACAAAAATTACTTAGACAATTCAAGACTCTGCACCTACGCCGATTGGGACTGACACTTCTCTAGTGTGAAATTAAATTAACTTTATTCAATGTAGCATAGCATAGTACTATCACATAGTAAGGTCATGATCCGTCATTGTAAAAAGTAAAAAAAAAATATGTAACCCAATTGTCTTCCCTTTAGAACAATTTTGTATAGCCTTGATAGAAAACCGGTCGGGCAGAATGAATAAATAAAAAAAGGCACTGCCTCCGACATGGCCAGTAACTTTACACCACCACCACCAGTAAACATACATACACATATCACGCCCATTATCCCTTGCGGGGTAGGTAGAGCGTAAACGGCTGCAGAAACGGACATTTACGCCACTTCTGACAAATATTTGAGGGTCATTCGGGAAATTATGGATCGCCATAGTAACAGGTTGTCAGCCCATCGCCTAAATTGCAATACACACCCTCATCCCTTAGTCGCCTCCCAAGACTCCCACGGGAAAGAAATGGGGTGACGCCATTCTAAGCCGGCATCACACGGCACTCCGCCGGCATCGCCAGTAAACGAAATTTCATTTTTCGTTTCAAATTGAAGTCAGGATTTTCAAAAGGCGTTGTCTATACTTACTCCTAGCGTATACTAACCTTGCACAAATGGGATGAGTTTACAAAGGGCGGCTCCAAAGAGGAACCGTCTGTACACCTGCCCGACGAGTGTGAACGGCAGGCAAAATACTCCCAGAAGAAAATCTGATATTGCCTGTAACAAGAGGATACTATTAGTACACAGTTTTTTATAATTAGTGATAAGGGTGTCGTAGGGAATTGGAAGCAGCGTTCCATGCAAATACAACACCTTGCACTGCGCTCGCCTATCCGCCTGCCAAGCGTGGTGATGGTGAGTATACCCTCCAATTAGGGGAGGCCCATGTCCAGCAGTGGACTGTTGTAGCTGTTGCAGTCGAAAAGATAAGTACTTATTATTTACTTACAAAGATGAGAACCTAATTACGTTATCAGTAGGTCGATAGTTTGATATTAAACAAGCCTAAGCCTGTATGATAACACAAATTAGGTACATACATTAACAGCCACAATAGTCCACAGCTGGACAAGATAAGCCTCCTCCTCTTGGAGGGTGTTGCCATTCCTACTCAACACGTTTGGCAAACGGAGCGCAGTACAACAGGCTTTCACAGGGAACGCTGCGGCCCATTCTCTAAATGAATTTATCCCTCGATCGCTTTTTACGACATCCATGGGTTGTATTGGTGAATACGGCCACACGGATTGCATTATAAAAAGGGGTTTAAAATTAAAGGTGCAAGCAAATCATAGAAAATTCTATCAATGATTTGTCTGAAAACCCTGAAAACAGACTTAAAAACGTCAGCAAAAAGTAGTAATTTTCCCAACTCACCGTGAAATCCTCTTTAGAACATTTTAATGACCAAGCTTGATTTGGAATTCAATTCGCCACACGACAAATTTTGACGAGCTCAAATACTAAGTAGATAAATACGTATTCAAATTAAATTTTCGTTGAATATTTTATGTTTGAAAACTCGATTCCTACGAGTTATAAAAGTAATTAGAGCTGGCATTCATTTACTTTGGCTCAGCTCTGCAGAATTGATGAGAACTTTGTGACATTCAAATTCATTACAAGATTAACTCAATATCTTTATGAAACCAGACTAAAATAACAACGGATTATATAAGTTCACCCTATTTTTACTGATTGATCTTTTTTTTCTATTTTTGTGGCACTAGTTAAACTTTGTACCAATAATGTCATGTTGTTGTTATGTTAGGGAAACGAAAGGCGTTCAAAATTATAGTAAAAATTAAAATTTTGTAAGGACAGTCAGATATGTCGTAGAATACACACACATATTATTATAATTTTATATTATTTGTCGTAATAAATGATGACAATACATTAAAATATAAAATAGGATACATTATAAGACAAGATACAGGATGCGCTGAAAAAGGATACATTTAACATTTAGGTTATTCGCAATATTTGTATCGCCAATTAGAAGGTTGTAACAAGTTTCATTTACTATACGTCAGAATTCGGTTGTCATAAACAACGATATACATCGCCAGTAGTTAAAAAAAACGCTAGAACTACAGAGAGTTTTTGTACATTACTTCTAAAATTGTTTGCCTTATACGACTCTAATGGGACTCCATTTTGGCCGGTGGAAACTGGTGTCATGCACAAAAATAATAAAAACAGTCGGTATTTTGCCTCTCGCTTATACTTGCTGCAAATATAGTGTAAAGTCTATATACTTGCTTAAGCTAATGAAGCAAAATTGAATAATACATAGTTATTTTCGTTCGTCTAAAAGTAAAATATTGTTTGTAGATATTCTAAAAGTGTGCCACAGCGTGCAACTTATATTAAATTTTGAACAAAATAATTTGAGTTTCCAAATAGCCGTTTGTTACTCAAATCAGTTTAACGGCTATTTTGTATGGAAGGTCCAAAATTGATTTTACATTTTTCGACCTATTTTCCTTGGCGATAGTTGTAACTTATCACCAGCCCGTCTTGAAATTTCGCTATCGGCACTAATAAAATTTCACCCTATAGATCCAAACTTGTTTTTAAAAGTAGTTAGTAGATACCAGTAAAACATTGGCAATGGTCAGTGGACAAAATAGTAGACATTTTGAAATTTAAACATGGCCTACAGACTTAGACAGGCCTGAATTTATAACAATGTTTCTACTTGGTGTTTTTTTTTTCTGTTACCACATGAAAAACCAATGATAGGCCGAGTAGGCTAAAGAATGCTATACTCAGACTTGTAAGTTACATTTTTGGCCAAGTTATGACTATTTGGCTAGGCGTCGAAATCGGTTGGTTATGATTGTTGGTTAGTTGTGAGCAAGGTTGTGAGTCGACTGTTTATTGTTTGTTCAGTATTTTTCAATTTTTTTTTATTTGTTAATTACAGTATCAGTTGTAATATTTTATAGTTACCTTTCTTGAAACAATGGAGAGATGAATGTTACTAATACATACCTATATATCACGCCTATAATCCCATACGGGGTAGGCAGAGCGTAAACGACCGCAAAAAACGGACATTTACTTACGCCACGTCTGACAAATATTGAGGGTTATTCGGAAAATGTTTATCGCCATAGTGACAGGTTGTCAGCCCATCGCCTAAAATTGCAATCTTCTTCTTCGTCGAGTCAATGGAAACAGTAATCATAAACAGGATCACAGTAATTTGGACCAATGTGTTGCTACGGCGATGGCCTTGTCGTTCGCCTCTTGCAGATCCTTCAATGTACAGGAGCAGGGGTTTGTTGGGCAGCTCAGTAGATGCGACATTGTCTGTAGAGCGCCACAATCGCACCTATCGTTGGTTGAGAAACCCCACCTTTTCCGAAAATTGCAATTTGCAATACACACCCTCGAGTCCCTAAGTCGCCTCTTACGACTCCCACGGTAAAGAAATGGGGTGATGCTATTCTAAGCCGGCATCACACGGCATGTTACTAATATATCGTAGAAAGTAATATATATTAACATTTTGAGCTTGAATTTGAAGTAAAATATATTTACGTAAATCTTCTTCTTTCGTGTAGGACGCCTAACGAAGTGCATCTGAATGAACAAACACAAACCTAGATTTATTGATGTCCTACGTGGTTAGCGAGGTAAAATCGATTTTACTGTCGTCCATTACTTACTAATGGTCCATTTCGAGCCATCACATAAAACGTTGGTCTCACACGATGGTATGATATAATGGTCCTCTAAAGTCGTAAATTGCATTACAAGTCCATTGCACGTCAAGTTCAAAACTGGCTTAGACAATTTGGAATTTGAACTGTTCTTATGGCGTACGCATAAGGCGAACATTGTTGGTTCGAGTATCTAAGTGGATGTGAGCTTGACTGTACCTATCAAGGTATTATCAGAAGCCATAGGCTCAGTCCTTGTTCAGTTCTTAATCATGATATATTTGACTTTAGTACTCTAGTTACACACAAATGCCGAAGAAAGAATGGTTATAGAAAGATACCAAACTGCTCTAGATCCGAATAGTCTGATCTGCCGAACATCATTCAACTTTGTAAACGGCTCCATTGTTTCCGGATTATAAGCACAAAGGAACAAAAATTTGTCCGGAAAGAATTCCCCGGTAGCGGTTAAGCTCAGAAACACGGGCTTGAAAGTAGAAAAGATGGTAGAAGCTTTTAAAACGGCTGAAAATAGCTTACTTATACTCCGGTACGGCTGGCATTATTTGAGGGTATAATGTCAAAAAAAAAGTAACTTACATTTTTGTACGATTGTCTTATGCATGTAAAGCACATATTGGCCTCAATTCGGAATATACATTCTCTTATCTTACCTTAAATTAGTGCTGTCACTTTCCGGCAAATAGGTTTAGAAAAGGATATGATATATTTTAGTCGTGTCATGTCTTTTATTTTGATGCAAAACACGTGTTATCTGTCAAAATAAGGCAACGATCAGAACAATGGCAACTAAATTGACTAGAAATTGCGAAGAACCCATTGACATTTTTAAACATGACAGGACTTAAATATCTCCTGTCCTTTTTATAACCTTTTTGACGGAAAGTGACAGCACTAATTTAAGGTAATATTACAGAATTTATATCCCGGTTTGAGGGCATTATTATACTAGCTGGTGCCCGCGAACTTCGTTTCGTTGACTGAATATTATGGTTAGCATACTTGTAATGTCGGTCACGCTGATGAACTTTCGCTGAAACCAAACCTACATTCAACATTGGATTTTTCATTGATTTATTGCACTGAAAGGTTTTTTGTCTATTATCATGATAATGAGTATTTAGTTATGTATCGAGTGCCATGTGATTTCGGCTGGGAATAACACTACCAGAATTTAACTTAAGGCTCCTACTTCGGGGGAAGGAACAAAATTCAAATGAAATTCGGAAGTCATGTCAAAGAGTATATTATAGAGGTGTCACCATTTCATATAATGTTAGTCTAACTGGTACTGATACAATACTTGACGACCAATGGTAGTGCGACTGCCTGCGGCGCAAAGGTTCCGGGTTCGATTCTCGGTGGACTACTCACAAAGTTGATATTATAACTTGGAAGGAATATTAACCTACATTATATTATAAGAACCATATTTTGAAATAAGCTGAACGCATAGTATCCATATTAATTATGAACTCTATAAACTGTACTGTCTGTTTGTTTGTTATTCATCCTCTTTCAGTACATGAAAAGAATTCATCTAAAAATAAGGGCTTAATCAGTTCACAAAACACTTATCTTCATAACATCTCAAATCATATTTACAACTTTTTAGTTTTACGTTATTTCAGAAGAAGCAAAGTCATTAAACTAAATAAAGCCAACTCATTAGTTCAGGTTTAAAAATGCAAGTGGCCAGTATCATGTTACGCACTTTGCGCGAACATATTTTTGTTTCGTTTTTGTCCATCCTGGTATTGTACATTTTTTTGCGAACTTCGACATTAAGAAACATTTTTTGGATATTTCTTTGTCATTTTCGTCATTGCGTGCACCTTAAGCGCAACTAATACTGTTAAATTTCAATTTCAATTTTAAACGTTTATTGCATAAATCAGTATACATAGATGTAAGTTCAAAATTTATATAGCAAAAAACAATTAGCGATGGCCATTATATATTCGAGTATGATATGATAATATATAGCAGTCGCATTCTCGCACCGTTCATTAGTTTTTGAACAATATTTGTTGACCATCAGATATAACACAAAGCCGCATGCCTTAAAAATTTCAAACCTTCGAACACCTTTTACAATCTTTTTCCTTTAATCACTGACACCAGTTGAATTGCTTCATAGTTAAAAATTATCATACATTTTGGTGATATCTATTAAAGTAACTAAGAAAAATTAAAATCGAAGGTGCTTCTAATTGTTTATTTGACTAAGGTTTTTAATCCATTCCTATCTGGATAATCCTGTACTTTTTGGTCTTGAAATTGGTATTTTCAGAAAAGGGATTTATAGCCCTATACAATGTTTGGTATATTTCGGTGTTACCAACGAACCAGGGTGACCACAACCTTTAATATAATGATACCCTCGACAAAAAACGAGAAAAATGATAAGTACCTACATGGAAATTAATTTTAACATTAGTATTGGCATTTTGTTCGGTGACACTCTAGGACTTTCCAGCTAGGTATAAGTCTAGAACCTTTCAACCCAGTGTTACCCTAGCATGAACATCTTGACCCAGTGCCACTCTAGAACCTTTCTACCCCATAACACTAAAAACCTTCCGAATCAATTGATCCCACCACTCTTGAACTGAAATCTGTCAAAAATCTTTTACTACATAAATAATACTTTTGTATACTAGGTACGCAAGTTTCAAGAGATATAGGCGTGATATGTGTATGTATGTATGTACGTAAGTACATGTACATAATTATTATACTTGCTTTCTTATAATTTGTCCTAAAACTGTGGTTGGTGGTGACCGTATTCGCAGCGCTCCATATATACAATTAAAAATTTCCGCCGCGGTTAAAAAACTGTTTTTGTGCCGCCGTGTCGCCGTCTAGTGTTGCATATAAATCGAACCTTACTACTTCATACTAATCTGCACTAACAACCACGTCATCCTATTATTTGATCGTAAAAATATTTTTAATACCTACGTCTAATCGGTTCATATTTTGCGTTTCGTTCGATGTACCAATCAACGTAGTATTGACATTGGCAAAATTATCCATAGCGGATAGAATGCCGTTGTTGTAGATAGTTGATATATTTTACGGCAAAATTCTAGCTACAATAATTTTTCAGGGTCAAAATATCGAACAAATGTACAGTGTGTCGCGTCTGCATCATATTCCGTTTATCTATGATCAATTCCACGTCAGTTTCGACAGCAAAGGAAACACATCAAAACAAAAACCTTTTATTCCCAAGGAAAGCAGCGGAAACAGTTAGTGTTTTGCTAAATTTCTTTATAACTAAGTTGTTTTGTCAAAAAATAGCCGCCCGGGCGGGTTCAACATGAAATTGCCATTAATAATCATACTAAGATCAATACAGTTCGATTAGCACTGGCGGAGGAAATCTCTTACGCCACGCTTCATCACTGAAAAATAGAGGTAACTTCAAATTTTAATTTCTCCGTAATTAAATATAAAATGAGATTTTGCACTGCCCTGGCTTATTCCTCATATCTTGAAGATTAAAAAACAAAATTTTGTTGACAGTGATGTTCCTTAGAATATGTATAAAATGCATTCTCGTAGCTTGTTTTCACCTCACTTCACGGAATGACGCCCGTTAAGGGCGACGTAAAAGGCAACTGGATGTATCGAGACGTAATACTACAATTTGCACCGCGACGAGGGGAGGCCCCTGTCCAGAGAGTGACAAGAGGTTTTTGGCTGTTGATGTTGAAACTTTAGCGCGCGAGTTTTTGGTCTGTGTGGAAAGTTAATAATTTTCATGAGTAGGTAGTTTCTTTGAGAAAAGCACTTTTCCTCAAACCCTGTAAATATATTATTTCGCATTTGCTTTCTTGGAAGTTAGCGTTTCACTTCATGTTTGTCAGTCATTGTTTGTTTGTTGATAGGGTATTGTGCGTAGTCCCTCTGGAAGGCACTTCAATTTCAATCACCACCGTCGTTTCTGTTTCTGTCGCTGAGTAGAATGAAGTCTATTATCTAATAAAATATTCCAACGTACTCTTCCGTCTGATTTTGGATTCAGAATCTGAACCGAAGATAATTGGTTTAATCGTTTTGCTCAAAATTGGTATTTATCAATTTATTTATTTTTGCAATTGTTCCAGATCGACCACATGATTAGCCGTTAGTGTAATTGGTGGTTTTGCGCTTCGATAAGCATGTAAATTCTTCGGTCCTGGGTGGTGTCTCTACTACTAGTAGTAGGCCTCTGACATGGTTGTGTAACGACCGCCGCCTTAGTAGGTAATCATAGACAGCAACGAAGACCAACGGCTTACCATGCCCTCCGTAGCACGGAACCATGTCTTTTCGGACAATCAGGTGGTTCACCATGCAATATCCTAACCAGACCGGGAACGAACAAATTCTGAATGTGATAAAATATATCAACATTTTGTGAGTGTTCCACCGAGGATCTAACCCGGAACCTTTGCGTCGCAGGCACATGGGCCGTCATAAACGTAATGTTTTTGTTTTAGTTTTGGCTTCCATCGCCTATAGAAGATGATTCTGTCAGAGTCAAGGTCAAAGAAAACAATAGTAAAAAATATAATTACATCAAATACGACATTTCCTGTGTTTTTTTCCCAAACAATAAAAGTTTGTAAAAATTAAATGAATAGAAACTTACCAAATTAAGTAAATAAACATTTGTGACCGTCCTCATTCTCTTGTTGCTGGCCAGTGTTGCGATCACCATGCAGTTCCCCGATATCGACAACATGAAAATCAGGAAGTACGGCGGGAGGATGAACCGCCACTCGTAGGCGTTACTAGTGCTGTTCCTGACGAGGCTGGTGTTGGGAAACATCGATGTTGTTGTTGTTGCTATCAGCTCGCGCATTTGCAACAACAAGCTGACGTTGTAGAAGCTTGTCGAGTTGTCCTCCATCATCATTTCTTTCGGTATCTGTAACAAAGAAAAATTTAGTTATAAAACTGGCCAACAGACATCAATATTTATCAAAAATCTTTCTGCTGCTGGCACGAATATTGCTCGTTATATGCGGAAGTATCAACGCTAGTGGGTCGTCGCACACTGCCGTCATACTCTTCTCGCAGCAATACAAGTGAGCGAGATAAATACATTCCACTCGCGCTCGTACTACCGTTCCTTTGACTCGCGCACGAAAAGCCCACACTCGCGGGAACACGGAAAGTGGCAGCACACGAGTAACCTGTTTACATGCCAGCGCTGCCCATCTCCCTTATTATTTTCCTGCCCATAATGGTTTAGTGCGAACGTAGCATCATACCTTTAAACGAGCAATCCTTGTATGTTTATTCATTGATTACTCCGAAGTATAAAATAAAGTATCTTGCCGTGTCTGTCCCTATATCTCTATGGATAATTTTTAAACTACGCAACGGATTTTAATGAGTTTTTTATATACATTCATACATAAATCACGCCTTTTATCCCTTGCGGGGTAGGCAGAGCGTAAACGGTAGCTAAAACGGACATTTACGCCACGTCTGACATATATTTGAGAGTCATTCGGAAAATTGTGTATTGCCATAGTTATAGGTTGTCAGCCCATCGCCTAAAATTGCAATACACAACTTCAAGTCCCTCAGTTACCTCTTACAACTCCCACGGGAAAGAAATGGGGTGATGCTATTCTAAGCCGGCATCACACGGCAAAGCCGGCATCACACGGCAATTTTTTTTATATAGATAGATACTTTAAAGATGACGTCTCCTCGCCATCACTCTCCTTCCACACACTGGCATCCGACCCTCGTCTTTCATCTTTCGAATTTGAAGTTAATCCCCTGTCACTTTAAAACATGTCACTTGTCCGCCTATCATGGCCTATCAGGTATTTCCTCATTGTTCTCCATATCATCCCAAGTTATGTTGGACCCATCTTCAAGTATCATATTTCAATACGTTGAGCAAACTTTATCATAATTATATTGTAACAGAATTGCGGTACACTTCAGCATAGTTATAATTCTTTTGACAGATAATCTATGATACCATTGGCCCGTTTTACTACTAAACGACCTTATCCTCACAGTGCTTACAATTTCATTGTTCTGCCAGAAAAGGTCTTGTTTCCGCGGGAAAACGGTTAGCAGCGGGTGAAATAGGGCCACTAGATTTTTTCATAATCGGGATTTTTTTTTTTTTTTTATTAATGATGGGTTTGCTCTTGACTCTAGTCTAGGTCATAGGACAGAGACAGAGTCTAAGATGGAGCGAGCTCACTCAGAACAAGCCTGTTAAGGCACTGGCACTCCCACACACTGACGGAACGCAGCAGGCTACTTGGCGCCAGGCTTCGGTAGGATGGTGGTCGCGAGCCAGGCGGCCCCTTACGGAGCCTTCCACCGCTTGGTGGGATCGTTCAGCCGGACTTATCCACAGGCAAGCCTGTATTGCCGTTGCCCAGGGTGGACCGCTAGGAGGTAGATCCCATACCACCCATCTCGGAAAAATTATCAACAATTTTTATGAAATTTTGTACCTATGTAGGAGGATTCTGGGGCAATAAATTGATCTAGCTAGAATCCAATTTTCAAAACGAATGTTTTTTTTTTAACTAATAAAGGCACCAGATTATTTTCCATTTGGTGACAGCCACCACACAACACTTGACTGACTGACACTGACACTTGTGTCAGCCGCAAATTGATGCGGAAAAGAGTGCCATGACATCCTGGGTTAGAAAACTTATTTTGCATTAAAACAGTTTCCGGTGAAATATGTGGTGTGTGTGTTGTACGTTAATATGACTGAATTTTATTATACATTAATAAGGCAGGAAACTGGGGAACCACCACTCTCGATCGTGCCTTTTTTCTGTCATTGGTCGGAAATGTATCAATATCAAAGTTCAGTTGGTACCTATTACATATTGGTGCGTTTAGACACAGACAGCTGCCATCTGCAATAACCTTTGAGATATTCCTCCCTATAAATAATGATTGCTGTCATATCACTTCAAAACTGCCTATCGTTAACATTAAGCAAGAAAACCACATTAATCATCTTTTGTATAGATGAGATAGGTTAGTACCATCATAAATAAACCAAACTAGGTACACTTAGAAACAAAGAACTTCCGATGCTGTGTAGCAGGACCTTATAGTAGGTTTAACTTGTAGTCGGATTTACCTACTTACTTAAATTATTATATTTATATTTGTATGTAATACGCGTTAGATGAGCTCAATTTCCCAAGTATTAGTTATTGAAATACCGTACGTAATGGCCCCTTTCTCATGCGCAATCCCAAAATTGCTATTTTCTAACCGTGAATTTCCCCGTGAAATTGAGTGATTCACAAAGAGTGGACTTACCACTCGTATCGAGCCGTGAAATGGATGCAGAAGGAAGGACGAAAAAAGTTTGGATGGATTGTATAAAAGATGATATGAAGCAAAAGGGTGTAAACGAGGATTTGACAGCTGATAGAGATGAAAGGGAAAAGAAAAATGTTGCGCCGACCCCAAATATTTTGGGATTTGGGCAGACAGGTGGTGATCATGATCGAACCGTGAAATATTATTGCTACTGTCAAAATCAAATGACAAGGTATGCATTTGACCAAAGACTACGCCTTGATTAAAGATTGGATGTAATATGTTTTAAATTATGTTTTGTTTCTCTGTCAGATATGACCGGTTCTTTAAATCAATGAATTTCTAGGGATGGTGGTTGGCTTGTGAACGGTAACAGGGTAGAAATTATCTCGAAGTAAATGTTACTTATGTGTCCCATTGCAGAACCTGCCTCCCCACTTTCGCACCAACAGTTCTGGTCTTATGCTTCCGAACTTATGCTTCTAATCTTATGCTTCGAAATAAAACGTTGGCTGATTGCTACCATAACGAAAAATCCATAAATATCTACCGTAAAAACATACAACTTTGCCCTTGGCAGGTAACTTTACACCAAAATTAAAATTAATTTTCACTGTTTGCGGGCCATACTCTATGGCATAATGGCAATATCTTGGTCAATTGAGTAAAATATTGGTCAATTGTAGGGCTGAATAAGATGTATTTCTCGCTAACTTCACCCAGCTAGCCGGAAACAATCCTCAAAGTCACCTTTGTCGCAGGTGGCGCCTAGTTTTTGACCTCCCATCGCTGAAAAATAGTCAGGTTAGATTCACTGCAATTTTTCTGTACCAAACTAAATTGTTAAATCAGGGTCCTACAAGCAAAAGAAGACTTTTTACAAGTCTTGATACAGAAAACTGGCTTCAGGGTGAATCAGATTTTCACTGTCACGCGATATCAGACATTTTAGTTGTGAACATTCTTCCCATCGCCTTATAAAGGTTTGATTAAATAGAGAGTTCTTCTATTCTATAGAAATCGACGAAGTCTGTAGATGGCGTTGAACTGACTACTACTGGATATCAAAGTCAGAAGGCATGAAAAAAGGTAATTGTTCTTTCCGAACCTTTCTTCGTTTTTCGCTTATTATACTCTGTTTTACTTGTACGTTGTTTTCGTTGTGGTTTTCGTTAATATGAGGGGAAACCCATGAAAGTAAATATTTTTGTGTTGCGAGTGATGTGACATTGATTATATAAGATCTCATACATCCAAGTGAAAACAAACTTAAAATTAAGTGACGTTCCGTTCCGTACGTTAACGTACCAAGTACGGCGACTATCCAGCGGCGACCAGCGATTAGGGAAAAGTTAAAAAAACCCTATTTGGTTGGAAGTACCAGCTGTAAAAATCATTTTTTGGGCCAAAGCTTTATAAAGCGCCCATAATTTACGATTTGTCGTATTCATCCCTCGTGTCAAGTAAAACGAAGTAGGCTGCCTGTCAGTTGGCAATCCTAAATAATCTCATTTCAACCAAACTGACAGCCAATTGGAGGCTTGGTTTCATCGGGATATCTACCTATATGAAAAAGTACTTCTGTTTAACGTGTTGCTAGAATACAATAAAACAATATTAGGTAGTAATTTGCCGTGTGGTGCGGCTTAGAATAGCATCACCCCAATTCTACCCATGGTTAGATGGACACAGACAGCAGCATTCCCTGTGAATGCAACATCTTGTTCTGCGCTCGCTAATCCGCCTGCCAAGTGTGATGAGTGTGGCAATAACAATGATAGTGGGAGGCCCATGTCTAGCAGTGAACTGTTGTGGCTGTGTATGTATGTAGGTAGTAAAACTGACTGACGATGTGCTGTATACGGTCGAAACTACTATAATAGTTACTAAAGGTGAACAAAAGGTAAAACATACTGTAGGTGAAATCTTGTAATTGACCTAGTTATTATTTCTAAGTTTTATATGTTATTCCAGTATAGGCTGTAAGATTTCCACGTAAAAAAAAATAGAAACATAAAACACCTCCATACAAAATTTTGCTATCAGGTTAAGGATCCTGTGTTGTATCAGAGTAAAATATAAACTTAGTGAAAGTAGGTTTTATTCGGTTCCAAAACTATGACAGAGTCCTACTTAGTTAATAAATGCGTTAGAAAAACTTTGACACACACACTCACACACACATATCACGCCTTTATGCCTTGCGCTAAAACGGACATTTACGCCACGTCTAACAAGTATTTGATTTCAGATTTCAGAAAAATCGTGGATAACTATAGTGACAGGATGTCAGCCTGTCGCCTAAAGTTGCAATAAATATGAAGCCCTCGAGCCATTTAGTCGCCTTACAGCACCCGCGGGAAAAAATGGGGTGACGCTATTGTAAGCCGGCAACATACGGCCAAACTTTAACAACTAAAGTATCGGGTCATTTGTCGTCTCTTATTGAAGATTGGTTTGCTCTTCCAGATCTGAGACTGAGAGCAAGTCTCTGACGTGGGCTTATTCCAACGTCCACAAAACCCGATGTTACCACATCGGGTTTTCGATACCCGGCGTATTTTAGAGTTTTCTAGTACCGGTATTAGAAAACTGAACCGGTATTTCGGTATTTATGAATTCAAAAATATAACAGTCTTGAGTTTGTTTTCTTATTTATGATTTTAGGAAATTTGAGACTATTGTTTTTTGCATACAGTTACTTGGAACTCAATAAGTGCCCTATTTCAAGTATGTCTATCTGAATCTGTATCAGTGTCCGATATTATCAAACTACAGGCTACAATTTTACAGGTGAAATTCGATGTTCATTGCGTAGTCGGTTAGCAATTATGATACCAGAAATAATAACCGGCTACGTAATATACTACAAATTTCACCTGTAGACTTGTAGCCTGTAGTTTCATAACATAGGCACCAGGTGTGTGGGAACACAGTAGTGAAATGCAGCAATTTCTTAAGGAATACTTATATCACAAAGCGGCTCCTACGATGCCTAATACTGCTTTAACCTTAAACCACTGTTTTGCTGTCTCACAGACTATTGGCCTTTTGACATCATCAGCTATCACACTTGACGTCTGTTGCTGCACATTTTAAGGCATCCGTAACGAGGCATACTGTCAGACGAAAGGAAATTGCGAAGTCTAATCTTCTACATAGCTAGAAATATGAAAAAGAATTTCGCCTGCCGCACACAAAGTACCAGGCAATCGAGTCAGTTTGTCAATGAGTTAATGCTTTTTGTGGAAAGTTATTCAGTTTTTCACGCCTCAAAATATTTTCAGCAAATTTGTATTCACTTTCATCATCATTGGCCTCACACGTCTGTGACAGACGATTTAATCAGTGTCTGAGGCAAGATTTTTCATGGCTGTATAAGCCGATACGGGAGCGGCATAGTTTTCCGCACGCTCTACAAGTGAAGGTGGAATTTGAGACTGGCACATGCATGTTTAGTTTAGGTGGGCACATACTATGACGACCTTTTTATACATAAATGTGAACCTCAATCACAGGACACCTAACCGATAATGTCTGAGAACCTTATATATATTTTTTATTAACATTAAAATATTCGAAAGACCATCTCGAATCTCAACTGGAATCGACCTTGTTTCGGTTTTTCCGTGGTATATTTTCCCGCGGTAATAAGTAGCTTTTGTATTATTTAAGTAATTAGATCCATACACTAAATTTCATCCAAATCCGTAAATCTGTATGAGCAGGAATAGGTAACAAACAAATTCTCGGATTGATGATAATAGTATGAATATGTACAGTATTTACAACACTGAGTCGAAGGTATTTTATCCAAGGTATGGACACAAAGTAAGTATTGGCGGCTGCGCGCCGAATACAGAGAGCTCACTTCAAGCAAACGTCATGAAACTCTCCACAATTTGACACGCCGCCGTTTACAAGGAAATCCAAACCAATCCAAACACACTTGTAGTTGAGTGTCAACCGCGTTTGGTGCGGATGTGCAAAATGGCTTCACACAAATGTAAATAGGTAATAAATATGTTTATTAGTATACGATGCGATTTGTACAATGTTCCTATAATAATTTGTACCAACTTATATAAAAACTTGCTTTCATAAAAGAACAAACAAGATTAATAACTCTAATCAGCATATTTTTTTATAATGTGATTTGAGTTTCTACATAAATAAAGGCAACTTTTCATTTTTGATGTGCATACATACACATATCCGTCTATTATACCTGGCGGGGTAGGCAGAGCGTAAACGGCTGAAAAAACGGATATCTACGCCACGTCTGACAAAAATTTGAGGGCCATTCGGAAAATTGTGTATCGCCATAGTGACAGGTTGCCAGCCCATCGCCTAAAATTGCAATACACACCCTCGAGTCCCTTAGTTGCCTTTTACGACTCCCACGGGAAAGAAATGGAGTAATGCTTTGTCTCAACAGCCCCAGAGCAGATATCTACCTACTCGTCATTCCCCATTTCATAGTAATTGTGCTATGTAGGTAGTATTCGTAATGTAAAGAGGGAGTAACAGAAAGGGTATATCAAGCCGAAAGGAGGTCAAAGTGGGGAAATGGGGAAAGTTGTTCAGTTTCATGAGCAACTTTCGGCTTGATATAGCCTTTTTGTTACTCCTTGTATGTTTAGGTACCTACTCCATTGAATAAAATCGGTAAGAAAACTGTGGCAGCCCTTGCCGAAAGCGGAAATAATCGAAAAAAGGGCCGAGTGATCCTTCTGTACATTCTCTATTTTGTGGTATGGACTTGTGCTATTTAGGCTGATTGATTAGCAAAGTGGATATATGCATCCTTCCTGTAGGAACACAACCTCACGCTCTAAGCCGCCTGTTCTGCTTCATATGGTAAAAGTATTAAGCACTTCTTACTAGAGTCTATGCGATCTAAAGTAAGAAAAGTTTCGTTACCAAACACTACGATTTGTGAGAGGTCTGAATTTCCTTCCACAAAAAATTATGTCCACGTCCATCATTAGGAAAAACGTCTGTACATTTCTCCGACAACTTGTACAGAACATCCATTAAAGGACGTCGTTTTGTCGAGTAAAAAGCAATACCAAAGTGTCCAGCAATACAAAATGATTTTGAAATTCAGAGCCAAGCTTTTGCAATAATACAAAAACTTTCCGCGTTACGATCCCTAGACAGACTTTAAGATAATCGAGACGATTTGTAAAATACTTATTCAAAACAAAATTCAGAGCTGTTTCGTAATATTTTGCTCTTTCAACGTTCTTTTAAAACAATCGAATTGAAAGTTAAGGCGGTTCTCATACGCACACGATTTTTCCGGTATTTTGCCAGGACTGGGTTTTTTACAAAAGGTGTTTTAAAAATGATATAGAAAAACCGGAATCATGGCGCACGTCATCGCATCAAATTGCGGATGTCACATTTTTAGGTTCGTATAGTGGCTTCAAACTATAACAAAAATAGAAGCAAGCATTTATTGTTTTACAGATATTGTTTGAAAACGTACTAGTTTCCAGAACTGTAATAAACCTGTCATGGCAAGATAAAATAAGTTTCAATTCATATTTTATGACCACAAACCCCTGTATTAGTCGTGTCCGACACGATTTCCAGGGTATAATAAACAGATATATTATAGGTTAATATAGATAAGTATAAATAGAATAATCCATTACACAAAATTACCTGTATAGCATGAAGCATACGGGCCTTTTGTAAAAATATCACCAACTCGTACATTTGATTAAACGGAGCTGAGTTTTGATGATCATCAGAATTCAAGTCATCAACGTTCTAGTTAAAGACTTTCTTCAACTTTGTGTTTGTTGATTTAGTAAATGAGAAGAGATAACGAAATTAGCTCAACCGGGCTGAAAGGCTTTTGGCAAAGCACAGCACCCGTGATCCAACTTTATTATTATAACTTTGACAACAGGGACACTGTACCACATTGGTATTCAGTAGGAGTATTTTCGACACACATATTACAGTCTATTGGAGTCCACTGCTAGACGTAGGCCTCCCCCAGGGTACGCCATAGAAAACGGTCTCTTGTTCTCGCCATCCAGTCGCTACAAGCCGCTTTTTTGAGGTCTTCGGTACATCTGGCCGAAAGTCGTCCAACGCTATGCTTGTCGGGGCGTGGGTGGCCTCCACTCGAAAACCCGCTGACTCCACCGTCCGTCGGTTCTACGACAGATATACAGCATGATGGGCTGGGCAGCCCACTGCCACTTCAGTTTGCTACACTTCAAGACTATGTCCGTTACTTTGCTTAGTTTGCAGATAGTTGCATTCTGGATTTTATCCATTATGGAGATACCGAGCATAGACCTTTCCATACCTCTCTGACTGACATGTAGCTGGTGGGCCAGTTTTACTGTCAGGTGCCACGTCTCGGCTTCGTAGTCGTATGACATGACGTCATGACTGGTAGAACGCGCCCTGGACCCTGGACCCGTGTCAGAGTTTTTCAACCGCCTAGTATGACGCAACTTTCCAAATGCTGCAAAGCTAAGCAGCCGCACTTGGTATGCACTATGTTAACAGCAATTTTATACTATTTTGATCAGATGTTTCATTATTCTAGATTTCAAGCATAAAAATAAACAATCTATTTCAACAATAAGTACTTTTTAGCTTGGTATTAATAAGAATTTGTACTGTTATAATGCTGCTAACGTATGTTATATCTACTTACGATATGAATATACAAAAAAAAAATATTTCAACTCTAACTATCTTCAAAAGTACTTGACTTTTTGTGAAAGGGCACTTAGGGTTTGCAATTTTATACTTAATTGATTACGGTAAACTCTGGCCGTGAATAAAAACTTTCTTTAGTTACAAAGTCACATAATATGTAGGATACCTATTTGGAACTTCAAATTATGTCATTCGCGGTAGAGACCTCAGGAGTGTGGTGTGCGGCGGCAAGAGCTTTCGTTCGAAAGATAGAACAGCGCCTGAGGAACTGTGGCCGCAATCCTCGTACCTAGTTCAACAGATTGCCTTCACCATTTATCGTGGCAACGCAGCTAGCGTAATGGGTACCTTCGGACCGGGGACGAGCAGGCATGAGCTGCTCGCTTAGTACATAAATATATATAGATAGGTAAATATAAGTCAATTTAGTCTTTTCTTTTACTGTAAATAAACTAATATTTGAAGAAGATATTAATACAAATTCGCCAGTATTTGAAAAAATCAAATAAAATCCCCCGACCCCGCCTAACAACTCAGACAATGTTGTCTAAATGAACAACGAAATTATTCGCGATTAATAGACGGGATGAGTCTAGCGAACCCAATAACTACGGCCGAAACCCTTCATTAATTGCGGGAGGTCTATTAGTGTCTCTTGTAAAGCTGGGCTTAGGTACACGAGTGATGAAAAGAAATAATATGTATATAGGTCAGCGAAGGATTATTGGGAAAGTTTAAGACGAGGTCAGTTGGAGGAGCTGTCAAAGAGTGTCCTAGTTTTAATTTTGATGACTGTTTTGGCAAAAGCCGACAGGATGGAAATGACTTGATGAACCGTATTTTTTCAAGGGTATAATAATAATGTTGATACTATGTTGGGCAGTTACTGTTCTTTTTTTTATTATGATGGGTTTGCTCTTGACTCTAGTCTAGGTCATAGGACAGAGACAGAGTCTAAGATGGAGCGAGCTCACCCAGAAGAAGCTTGTGAAGGCACTGGCACTCCCACACAACTTTTAAGTACACGGCACGCCAGTTGACAAAACAGTATCACAGGGTTAAAAGAAATTCGATACATTCTCTGAAAATGGGGAGACCATTCACAATATACCTATTCTTTCATTGAACAAAGGGTTGGAAATCATAAAAAGAATTGTTTTGTCCTCTGTTTGCAAAACATACGATGGGCCTTATCAGTAACTTTGGCGCCAAACGCCGATTACTGCTTTAAAGAAAATCATTTTTATGAAAACTTGTTTAGTGGTAGATGTACGCGTTTTTAAGTTATGTTTTCTTTAACAGAATACTTTAAATGCAAGTGACTATGGTCCCTCAAACATTTCGTTAATGTCTGTATTATTTTATAACTAATGATTTCCATTCCATTGTTATATTTAAGAATATGTTGGACATGACGTCCCTTCTTACCCATTCCATAGAATGAATCGGATTACCTTTCACCCTGTATAGCTTAGACCCAATACATTTGCTAAAGGGTCAGATTATGTCGTACTCAATAGAGGACGATCTAAAGAGGGTGTATGATAAACTGTGCTATGTTGGTGTTGTGTTAACTGATCTTCATCAAAGGCTTACATAATTAGCGCACAGCATTGGAGGAATAAAAGCAATTGAGAAGCACTTTAGGCCAGTCGCAAACCAAATAAACCGAAGAAAGCCCATAAAATTGCCTTGAAAAACAGAAAAACCCATCTCTAAGAACATGCACCAATCAAATCAACACCCACTACCGAAGACTGAATTACAATAGGATCAATGATTTTGGCGATAATTGGTTATAAAGATTTACACAAACACATAATAACTGCAACGCCTCCTGGTAAGTTGTTCGCGTAGCAAAATATCACAGAACATGCAATAATTAAATTCCAATCCATCATTGAAGTCTGCATTAAAATCAGAAAATAGCTGCAATTTTTTTAGCCTTTTTCTACTTTCTATATCTCTTCAGAACCATCCCTCATTTTGACGATGAACGTAATTTCAGATAAATCAATGGAATAGATAGGTACCTAAAAAGTTTTCAGGATTGTGGATGTTATTCCATTTGTTTTGCACAAAACCCTAACTTTTCAGTTCAGCCCTTTTGCCCACAAGGGACGGTAATTTAGGTCGCCCATCATTTGTCTATTTCCAGGCCTTTTAGGCACATCCGGCGATCCGATTCGGTGTTTTGACTAACGACGTCTGGAACATATATAAATCTGCTTATGGATCACGTCAACTATATTGTAAGACAATTGCCAAATCGCCATGCCACAGTAAACTACCAGCCAGTCACGCCACGTCCCAGCTTAGCTAGCCACGCCATTTATGCTTTTATATATTTGGTAGAACAGACAGACATAGACAAGCCGCACACAGAGTAAAGACTTGTACTGTGCTGTGTGCCAGCCAGCCAGCCCGGCAGCCGCCGCCATTTTTTAGTTTTTTTACAGTTAAATTGCGTTTGGACAAACAAGTTGTGTTTTGTTGCACTTCCGATATAAATTGGAATAAAATTGTTGTTGTCCAGCATATAAATGTTTTATTTCCAGCATTATGTACTACTTTTTGGCGAAACAAAAGAATTGGGCACAGACTAATAAATTATGTTTTGGACAAAACATAGGTGCCGAATCGGACACGAAACACACCGTTTAATAACTGAGTATAAATTCTAATATGTATGATTTACTCAAAATTGGATTATTGGAGTGACGCCATTGTAAGATAATTTTGTGTAAATTAATGTGCGTATAGTGTATAATTGGGATGTTGTCCTTAAGGCTCCTACTTCGGGAGAAGGAACGAAATTCAAATGAAATTCGGAAGTCATGTCAAAGAGTATATTATAGAGGTGTCACCATTTCATATAATGTTAGTCTAACTGGTACTGATACAATACTTGACGACCAATGGTAGTGCGACTGCCTGCGGCGCAAAGGTTCCGGGTTCGATTCTCGGTGGACTACTCACAAAGTTGATATTATAATTTGGAAGGAATATTAACCTACATTATATTATAAGAACCATATTTTGAAATAAGCTGAACGCATAGTATCCATATTAATTATGAACTCTATAAACTGTACTGTCTGTTTGTTTGTTATTCATTCACTTTCAGTACATGAAAAGAATTCATCTAAAAATAAGGGCTTAATCAGTTCACAAAACACTTATCTTCATAACATCTCAAATCATATTTACAACTTTTTAGTTTAACGTTACAGAAGAAGCAAAGTCATTAAACTAAATAAAGCCAACTCATTAGTTCAGGTTTAAAAATGCAAGTGGCCAGTATCATGTTACGCACTTTGCGCGAACATATTTTTGTTTCGTTTTTGTCCATCCTGGTATTGTACATTTTTTTGCGAACTTCGACATTAAGAAACAGTTTTTGGATATTTCTTTGTCATTTTCGTCATTGCGTGCACCTTAAGCGCAACTAATACTGTTAAATTTCAATTTTAATCGTTTATTGCATAAATCAGTATACATAGATGTAAGTTCAAAATATAAATAGCAAAAACCAATTAGCAATGGCCATTATATATTCGAGTATGATATTATGATATGATAATATATAGCGGTCGCATTCTCGCACCGTTCATTAGTTTTTGAACAATATTTGTTGACCATCAGACATACACCAGAGCCGCATGCCTTAAAAATTTCAAACCTTCGAACACCTTTTACAATCTTTTTCCTTTAATCACTGACACCAGTTGAATTGCTTCATAGTTAAAAATTATCATACATTTTGGTGATATCTATTAAAGTAACTAAGAAAAATTAAAATCGAAGGTGCTTCTAATTGTTTGTTTGACTAAGGTTTTTAATCCATTCCTATCTAGATAATCCTGTAATTTTTGGTCTTGAAATTGGTATTTTTAGAAAAGGGATTTATAGCCCTATAATATGTTTGGTATATTTTGGTGTTACCAACGAACCAGGGTGACCACAACCTTTAATATAATGATACCCTCGACCTTCCCGAAATGATAAGTACTTACCTACCTGGAAATTAATTTTAACATTAGTATTGGCATTTTGTTCGGTGACACTCTAGGACTTTCCAGCTAGGTATAAGTCTAGAACCTTTCAACCCAGTGTTACCCTAGCATGAACATCTTGACCCAGTGCCACTCTAGAACCTTTCTACCCCTAATAATAACACTAAGAAACCTTCCGAATCAATTGATCCCACTCTTGAACTGAAATCTGACAAAAATCTTTTACTACATAAATAATACTTTTGTATACTAGGTACGCAAGTTTCAAGAGATATGGGCGTGATATGTGTTTGTATGTATGTACGTAAGTACATGTACATAATTATTATACTTGCATTCTTATAATTTGTCCTAAAACTGTGGTTGGTGGTGACCGTATTCGCAACGCTCCATCCATATATACAATTAAAAATTTCCGCCGCGGTTAAAAAACTGCTTTTGTGCCGCCGTGTCGCCGTCTAGTGTTGCATATAAATCGAACCTTACTACTTCATACTTATCTGCACTAACAACCACGTCATCCTATTATTTGATCGTAAAAATATTTTTAATACCTACGTCTAATCGGTTCATATTTTGCGTTTCGTTCGATGTACCAATCAACGTAGTATTGACATTGGCAAAATTATCCATAGCGGATAGAATGCCGTTGTTGTAGATAGTTGATATATTTTACGGCAAAATTCTAGCTACAATAATTTTTCAGGGTCAAAATATCGAACAAATGTACAGTGTGTCGCGTCTGCATCATATTCCGTTTATCTATGATCAATTCCACGTCAGTTTCGACAGCAGAGGAAACACATCAAAACAAAAACCTTTTATTCCCAAGGAAAGCAGCCGGAAACAGTAAGTGTTTTGCTAAATTTCTTAATAACTAAGTTGGTTTGTCAAAAAATAGCCGCCCGGGCGGGTTCAACATGAAATTGCCATTAATAATCATACTAAGATCAATACAGTTCGATTAGCACTGGCGGAGGAAATCTCTTACGCCACACTTCATCACTGAAAAATAGAGGTAACTTCAAATTTTAATTTCTCCGTAATTAAATATAAAATGAGATTTTGCGCTGCCCTGGCTTATTCCTCATATCTTGAAGATTAAAAAACAAAATTTTGTTGGCAGTGATGTTCCTTAGAATATGTATAAAATGCATTCTCGTAGCTCGTTTTCACCTCACTTCACGGAATGACGCCCGTTAAGGGAAATAGATAATTGGGGATTCTTGTCCTTTTGGGAAATAGGCGTATTGAAACAGTTGTTCTACTGACACAGTGGGAGAAATGGCACAGTTATCCAGATAGTCCGGAAGGGAACTGTTGATGTCAAAAATATGATAGATGTGGATGCATGGAAGTGTAGCAAATTAAAATGGCAGTGGGTTGATCATATCTGTCAAAGAACCAATAGAACGTGGAGTAAACGGATTCTCGAGTGGAGGCTACGCCTCGGCAAGCGTCATTGGACGCGCTCCGGCCAGATGGATGGACAGATTATTTTAAAAAGGGGACTCGTATCGACTGGATGGCGAAAACGGTAGATCGTGCCTTACGGCGTACACTGGTACCCGTGTGTTGCAATTTAAAATATTGTTGGCGAGTTATTAATTAATTAAGTAATTCAGGGAGTTGAATACCAATGTTATTGCCACAATGTGGTGCCGTGCGATGCTTTAGAATAGCATCCATTTCTTTCCCGTGGGAGTCGTAAGAGGCGACTAAGGTACTCGAGGGTGTGTATTACAATTTTAGGCGATGGGGTGACAACCTGTCACTATGGCGATACATAATTTTCAGAATGATCCTCAAATATTTGTCAGACATGGCGTAAATGTCCACTTTTTGCCACCGTTTACGATCAGCCTACCGCGCAAGGGATTATAGGCGTGATATGTGTATGTATGCCACATCTTCATGTTCTGAACTTATCAAGTATCATTATGTTTTTAGGTCGGGATTTTAAAATTATTTTCCTTCCTCCTTCCTCAAAAACCGTCATGGATCCTTTCAAATCTTTTTTATTGTTTTTTTAAGGATAGTGTTTGCAAAAAAAATGCTCTACAATTACTCGTTTCCAACACGTCATGTTGGAGAAAATATTAGATACACTGAAACTTTGCTAATAGCTTCGCTTTTTTTTTTTTTTTTTTTTATTAATGATGGGTTTGCTCTTGACTCTTGTCTAGGTCATAGGACAGAGACAGAGTCTAAGATGGAGCGAGCTCACCCAGAAGAAGCCTGTTAAGGCACTGGCACTCCCACACACTGACGGAACGCAGCAAGCTACTTGGCGCCAGACTTCGGTGGGATGGATGGTGGTTGCGAGCCAGGCGGCCCCTTACGGAGCCTTCCACCGCTTGGTGGGATCGTTCAGCCGGACTTATCCACAGGAAAGCCTGTGTTGCCGTTGCCCGGGGTGGACCGCTAGGAGGTAGATCCCATACCACCCCGCTTTAAGGCAATATAGAAGTTTCCAACTACAAAAGTTTTTAACGCAGGTTTTATTGTTTTTGAATGGCAGAATTTGTTCGATGTAGCGCAGTGATAGTGCGACTGCCTGCGGCGCAAAGGTTCCGAGTTCGATTCCCGGTGAGGCACATGCAAAGTTGATATTATCACTTTGTTAAATTGTTACCAGTCTGGTTAGGACTGTAAGAAAGATGATTTCGTGCTTCGGAGGGCTCGGTAAGCCGTCGGTCTCGGTTACTGTCTATGATTAATAAGACGGTGTTTATTACTCAACCATGTCAGAGGACTACAAGTAGTAGTAGGCGGTTGAAAAACTCTGACACCGGGGTTCATCGGGTCGTTTGTCAGTGTCCCACACGAAAATAAAAAAGTAGAAGATTGTCGTTGAAGAAGTTTACACAATGCCGTGTTCCAGTGTACTGCCGTTGATTTGCAAATACATAAAAAATAAATGAGTTTTTTTTACAATTAATCTTAACATAGAACATGGAGTCAACAAAATACCCAGTTGCGCTATCCTGAGCCACGCGTGACGCGCTGCTTGGAAACCTAAAAACTAGTATAGGCATAGAATAAAGGTGCTGTAACTAAAGTATTATTTCCTATACTGAATATTTCGGAGGTACGACAACTTGTAGGCCTAAATGAACTAATTAGACACAAAAACATCAAACTATAGCTATCTCAATTTCAGCAAGCCATACATATCTTGTGTCCTTTTCGTTAGAGGAGGAGCTTCGAGTCTGCTTCTCCCTGTACTGCGTAGATGCAAAATTCTCACAATCACAGCATGATCTTTCCATAAATTTTTCTATGACGCGAGCAAATTAAAGAATACTGTAAATGTAAAATAATGTGACCTTTGTTACAAGATGCATAAAAGTGTCGCACACCCTTTTCAACCGTATGTGCTAAGTGTGTCGTCATGCGTCACTACTAATCGGTGGCTGTCAAAGCGCGCATATTTATGTGCTATGCATTCTTGCTTAGGGCTGCTTCATTAGTAAAAACGTGGATTAAAATTTACGCAATTTATGATAGATACAACACTAGCTCAGGAATTAACTAAATTAAAAGACTCACTTATGATAAGTAAAATAAATGTAAGAAAAATTCTTAAAAAGTTTCATAATGAATTATTATGTTGGTGGTAGTTTACAAAAGGAATAACAAATTCTGCTTTGATTAAAATATGAGATGCTAATTATTCAAAATACTATATAATTGATATTCATTAAGATGACATCCCTACCGAGTGCAGAGCAATAGCGAGAAGTCCGAATGCGATAATACAAGTGCAGGACAAGTGCAAACATGTGTGAATCCTAAGGTTAGAGTCACATTTGTTTGAGGATTAAATTCTTTAGTTTTGTTTGGAAATATCGCATTCTCTTGGAAATACAATTTCAAAACTTCTTATGTTAACTTTAATTGTAAAATCTGTGTTTGTAACATACAAAACACGAGAAGTCTTATTTTTGCTCAATTGTAGACTTATTATGGGGATTAGGTCTCAAATTGCTTAATCTTAAATTTTTTGTACTATAACCTATTGATAAATTAAATTATGATGGGGGGTTATCCTTCTACTAGTTCTAATCTGTATATTATATCTGTTATTTGGAAATGCAGACCTAATAAGTTATCAAATCAGTTTGGTTCTTATCCTGACAAGTGTGGCCTTACCCGTATCGAAGAAAAAATGTGTGGGACCAACAGCCGCAAGCTATTAAGACGTTTTTGTGCATTTTACGCATAACACTATAAATTTTGCGTTAATTACCCAATTAGTCAAATTGACAGCAGAGAAATAAGGTGGGAACATAGTAGGGATTACGAACATTTTGGGCGGGTCTTGCAATTTTTTGCAGAAGTGATAAAAGAGAGACACAAGCGGGATGGGGGGAAGTCTAACTCGGAACGCGCGCGGATTACGTAAGAATAGGGATGACGTTTGACCGTCCAAATTAAAAACAGTGCTTGAATTAGTGAACCTATCGCGAGTGCTAGTGAATATCGTAAGTCCCTTTTCTTTTTCTTTCTTTCTCTCTTTCTAGGATAGTTCTCCTGCGTTGACCTGCGCTGCGGACTTAGAATTGCTAGAGTAATTTAGTTTTGACGGGTTTCTTTTGTTATATCTAGCAGAGATGGAGCGCAGACTGCAGCAGCATAGGGTAAATTGATAGGGGCTAGGACGCATTTTATTTATTTAATTTGTAGACTAGGGATTAGGCAAATAAATTGTGGAGTATATAATAGGAGTGTGTATGAAGTATGTAAGAGTTTGTTTTATTAGGACGTTCGTTATAAATATACTTAACTCTTTCATGTTTGGTGCTGACACAATAAAAATGCACGGAACACTAAAGAGGTTTTCTTTTCTAAATATTTTATATTATAATTTTAAAATCATTCGTCCGCGTTACACTTACAAACACTCATTACAAATGTATAATTGTCATAATCAGGACGAAGTAGCCGTTGGTTATGGAGCTATACAGAAACAAGCGAATAGAAACACATCTGGGTGACTTAGTGACATATGATTACTGACCTATGCATGTGGCCTATGTAGCTACACAGTCACGGCTAACGGACCTAGGACTTAGCGTTCCTGGACAAACTGAAAGTGTAGTGCAGTATGTTATTATAGGTATCACTTAAGTGCATACTTGAATTTTTATATGTTATTAAGGAGCCCAAACGTAGCCGCCGTCACAGGTGGAAATCTAAGGTTTGCAAACCATAGGTAATTTAAGCGTGAGAGGTGCGTGAACGTGTGAATGAGAAGCTTGTGAAAGGTTTTGTGCTCTGAGGTGATCGGGATGTTAGCGTGAAGTTTTGGAAGTTAGAAAGAGTAGGTGTAGTTGTATAGGGTTAAACTATAATACAAAATGCAATGATATAAATTAATAATACAAAGTGCAATCACTTTATCCTATTCGAATCATAATCATCTTGTGGACGCCTTGGAATTGATATGATATCGTTCCATATTAAATGCGTTATAATTTCCTATTATTTTACGTTTATTACAAATCTCCTCAGGTATACGTATTTCAGTATGGTTTTGCTGCGATTTGATAAGGTCCCTCATATTTCAAGAATAGTTTCACCATTTCATGCTTCATAGCATTCGACTAAGGGTGTGTTTTAATCTTTACAAATTGTCCAATTTTGTATTCCACAATCCGATGGGTTTGATCAAAGTATTTACTTCGTATTTGCGCACTAATTTTAAGATATTCAGCAGCCCTTTTTCGCGCTTCCTGTAATGTTTCTAGGTTTTCCACTATATGCAAATTTTTCCTTTTACGCTGGAGACGTAGGGTTGTCCATCCATTAGGATTTTAGGCTATAGCCATGGCTATAGTGTATCGTATTATTGTGACATTCTTTTATATCTTTTAATACATTAGTCCACTTAGAATGAGATGTTTGACAATTTATTCTCAACATGTTTCCCATTTCCCTATGAAAACGTTCTGTAGAATTAGGTCTTGGATTATAAGGAGAGGTAAACGTCACCTTAATACCTAGATCAGTCATTCCTTTTATCCAGATTTTTGACCTTAATTGTGTTCCTTACGCCCTCGCATAGATGTTTCGTTTAGGCTCATAATAGTTTTTTTTTCACTGATAAACACATTGCAAAAGTATCTCACACTCTTATAATATAATGAGCATTTAAATGTCGATTGTAAAATTTATTCCAAGTTTATTTTACACATTTATTCACAAAGGTTCTATTTTTTTTTGTGTTTCCACTTTGGTTATAATTTATTATCTGAAAAAAAATATTTACATTTTAATCAATTAAACCGAAAGTCGCCTAAATTATACTTTATATTTGAAAATGAAGTTATGGAAATATTATATTTTTTCCTGCCTTCCCGTCCTAAAGCAACTACTAATAAAACAAGAACTAAACTTGCCTTACGCCCCGACAAGCAAGAAATAATAAAGTAAATTACAATATGGTAAATAACTCATGTATAAATTCAAGAAAATAACAAACTGGCAAAATATCACTCGAATCCACTTTTATTTTTAACTCTTCGCTCCGGCTATCAGTGGGTACATTTATATGTAATTATTTTTCGTTATATTTACCCATGATATTTTATTTGTGAAGTAAAAAATCAAACTAAATAACAACAAATAAAGAATATTATGAATATTAGAATATTGCTCAACTAACTAACCTACTTAATTTCTAACTTGATTTTCTATTTTCCTAAAAATTGTAACCCAAATTCATTAAATCCGTGTTCAAATCAAAATGATTTGCCCTTTAATGACGTTTTAATCCTATCACGAGCACCAATGTAGCTAAAATCTCCCTAATCCTATAGTAATTAATAAATGAAGCTGTGTGGCCAAAGAACGTATTTTGTGATCGTCTAGATTTTTGTCTACGTTGTGTATTTTTAATCGTATTAGAGGATTGTACGCTCTTATTAATTAACAATTGCTGAAATAAAATAAAAGATTAGAGAACACATTAATTTAATTAAATAAGATACCACTTAGCTGTAAATATCCCAGGTATCCGGCAATCCATACAAGTCAGGAACTTCCGTTGAATCTAGCTCTGTCCTGAGCCAAATTTCTCCATAAATAGCATTTCACTACACTTCACTTAATATGATTTAATAGTCTTTAATTTATTGTTTATTTAACGCGCGGTTATGAATTAATTTAATATTGTCGTTTATTTTAGTTTAGTTTTAGCTTATCACTTGTTTATCCTGAAAGATCAAAGACTCAATAACTACGAAATTGGAAGGGAAAACTGGATTTGAAAGAGACTTTTTAAGTCTAGAAGGGACCTAGCAACTTGGGACGCTGGTCTCCCTGCACACCAATAACCAGCCCAACACGCAAAACCTTGGAAGTTTAACCCTATACAACTACACCTACTCTTTCTAACTTCCAAAACTTCACGCTAACATCCCGATCACCTCAGAGCACAAAACCTTTCACAAGCTTCTCATTCACACGTTCACGCACCTCTCACGCTTAAATTACCTATGGTTTGCAAACCTTAGATTTCCACCTGTGACGGCGGCTACGTTTGGGCTCCTTAATAACATATAAAAATTCAAGTATGCACTTAAGTGATACCTATAATAACATACTGCACTACACTTTCAGTTTGTCCAGGAACGCTAAGTCCTAGGTCCGTTAGCCGTGACTGTGTAGCTACATAGGCCACATGCATAGGTCAGTAATCATATGTCACTAAGTCACCCAGATGTGTTTCTATTCGCTTGTTTCTGTATAGCTCCATAACCAACGGCTACTTCGTCCTGATTATGACAATTATACATTTGTAATGAGTGTTTGTAAGTGTAACGCGGACGAATGATTTTAAAATTATAATATAAAATATTTAGAAAAGAAAACCTCTTTAGTGTTCCGTGCATTTTTATTGTGTCAGCACCAAACATGAAAGAGTTAAGTATATTTATAACGAACGTCCTAATAAAACAAACTCTTACATACTTCATACACACTCCTATTATATACTCCACAATTTATTTGCCTAATCCCTAGTCTACAAATTAAATAAATAAAATGCGTCCTAGCCCCTATCAATTTACCCTATGCTGCTGCAGTCTGCGCTCCATCTCTGCTAGATATAACAAAAGAAACCCGTCAAAACTAAATTACTCTAGCAATTCTAAGTCCGCAGCGCAGGTCAACGCAGGAGAACTATCCTAGAAAGAGAGAAAGAAAGAAAAAGAAAAGGGACTTACGATATTCACTAGCACTCGCGATAGGTTCACTAATTCAAGCACTGTTTTTAATTTGGACGGTCAAACGTCATCCCTATTCTTACGTAATCCACGCGCGTTCCGAGTTAGACTTCCCCCCATCCCGCTTGTGTCTCTCTTTTATCACTTCTGCAAAAAATTGCAAGACCCGCCCAAAATGTTCGTAATCCCTACTATGTTCCCACCTTATTTCTCTGCTGTCAATTTGACTAATTGGGTAATTAACGCAAAATTTATAGTGTTATGCGTAAAATGCACAAAAACGTCTTAATAGCTTGCGGCTGTTGGTCCCACACATTTTTTCTTCGATACGGGTAAGGCCACACTTGTCAGGATAAGAACCAAACTGATTTGGTAACTTATTAGGTTTGCATTTCCAAATAACAGATATAATATACAGATTAAAACTAGTAGAAGGATAACCCCCCATCATAATTTAATTTATTAATAGGTTATAGTACAAAAAATTTAAGATTAAGCAATTTGAGACCTAATCCCCATAATAAGTCTACAATTGAGCAAAAATAAGACTTCTCGTGTTTTGTATGTTACAAACACAGATTTTACAATTAAAGTTAACATAAGAAGTTATGAAATTGTATTTCCAAGAGAATGTGATATTTCCAAACAAAACTAAAGAATTTAATCCCCAAACAAATGTGACTCTAACCTTAGGATTCACACATGTTTGCACTTGCCCTACACTTGTATTATCGCATTCGGACTTCTCGCTATTGCTCTGCACTCGGTAGGGATGTCATCTTAATGAATATCAATTATATAGTATTTTGAATTATAAGCATCTCATATTTTAATCAAAGCAGAATTTGTTATTCCTCTTGTAAACTACCACCAACATAATAATTCATTATGAAACTTTTTTAAAAATATTTCTTACATTTATTTTACTTATTATAAGTGAGTCCTTTATTTAGTTAATTCCTGAGTTAGTGTTGTATCTATCATAAATTGCGTAAATTTTAATCCAAGTTTTTACTAATGAAGCAGCAAGAATGCATAGCACATAAATATGCGCGCTTTGACATCCACCGATTAGTAGTGACGCATGACGACACACTTAGCACAAACGGTTTAAAAAAGTGTGCGACACTTTTATGCATCTTGTAACAAAGGTCACATTATTTTACATTTACAGTATTCTTTAATTTGTGCGCGTCATAGAAAAATTTATGGAAAGATCATGCTGTGATTGTGAGAATTTTGCATCTACGCAGTACAGGGCGAAGCAGACTCGAAGCTCCTCCTCTAACGAAAAGGACAGAAGATAATATGTATGGCTTGCTGAAATTGAGATAGCTATAGTTTGATGTTTTTTGTGACTAATTAGTTCATTTAGGCCTACAAGTTGTCGTACCTCCGAAATATTCAGTATAGGAAATAATACTTTAGTTACAGTCGCCCCGATGATTCTAAGCCATTTGGTTATTTTTTTTCAAGAAATAACATAAATTGCGAAGGATCAAATTTAGGTAACTTTTCTATAATCACTTGTGAAATCCTTTTACGACGCCCCGAATTCTGTTGATACTTTTTTTTACGAATTATAAAATGAAACACAATATTATATAAATATGTTCTATTAGTTGTGATTGGAACAGCAATATAAAATTGCTTTATAATATCCCCTACCAAAATGACCGGTTAAAACAAAATCTAACTGCTCATTTATTTCTTTATTTTCTGTAATTGATTACTGAGAGTTCGTTTTAATTCTGCTTAACCCTTTTTATAAAAAAAAAAATGGCAATTGAACTTTGCTCTGGATGGGAATGGCCACGCTTACACAAAAGTATTTTTTTTTGTCTTTTTGTATTACACAAGATTCAACTCACAAATATCTAATGAATACAATCTTATTTCAAATTTTGCTTGCTATAATACAAAATGCAATGATATAAATTAATAATACAAATTGCAATCACTTTATCCTATTCGAATCATAATCATCTTGTGGACGCCTTGGAATTGATATAATATCGTTCCATATTAAATGCGTTATAATTTCCTATTATTTTACGTTTATTACAAATCTCCTCAGGTATACGTATTTCAGTATGGTTTTGCTGCGATTTGATAAGGTCCCTCATATTTGAAGAATAGTTTCACCATTTCATGCTTCATAGCATTCGACTAAGGGTGTGTTTTAATCTTTACAAATTGTCCAATTTTGTACTCCTCAATCCGATGGGTTTGGTCAAAGTATTTACTTCGTATTTGCGCACTAATTTTAAGATATTCAGCAGCCCTTTTTCGCGCTTCCTGTAATGTTTCTAGGTTTTCCACTATATGCAAATTTTTCCTTTTACGCTGGAGACGTAGGGTTTTCCATCCATTAGGAATTTTAGGCTATAGCCATGGCTATAGTGTATCGTATTATTGTGACATTCTTTTATATCTTTTAATACATTTGTCCACTTAGAATGAGATGTTTGACAATTTATTCTCAACATGTTTCCCATTTCCCTATGAAAACGTTCTGTAGAATTAGGTCTTGGATTATAAGGAGAGGTAAACGTCACCTTAATACCTAGATCAGTCATTCCTTTTATCTTGATTTTTGATCTAGATTGTGTTCCTTACGCCCTCGCATAGATGTTTCGTTTAGGCTCATGATAGTTTTTTTTTTTTGATAAACACATTGCAAAAGTATCTCACACTCTTATAATATAATGAGCATTTAAATGTCGATTGTAAAATTTATTCCAAGTTTATTTTACACATTTATTCACAAAGGTTCTATTTTTTTTTTGTGTTTCCACTTTGGTTATAATTTATTATCTGAAAAAAAATATTTACATTTTAATCAATTAAACCGAAAGTCGCCTAATTTAAACTTTATATTTGAAAATGAAGTTATGGAAATATTATATTTTTTTCTGCCTTCCCTACTACTAATAAAACATGAACTAAAACTTGCCTTACGCCCTGACAAGCAAGAAAATAATAAAGTAAATTACTTTATGGAAAATAACTCATATATAAATTCAAGATAATAACAAACTTGAAAAATATTACTCAAATTCACTTTTACCTCTTTTTATTTTAACTCTTTGCTCCAGCTATCAGTGGGTACATTTATATGTAATTATTTTTCGTTATATTTACCCATGACATTTTATTTGTGAAGTATAAAATCAAACTAAATTACAACAAATAAAGAATATTATGAATATTAGAATATTGCTCAACTAACTAATCTACTTAATTTCTAACTTGATTTTCTATTTTCCTAAAAATTGTAACCCAAATTCATTAAATCCGTGTTCAAATCAAAATGATTTGCCCTTTAATGACGTTTCAATCCTATCACGAGCACCAATGTAGCTAAAATCTCCCTAAGCCTAAAGTATTAATAAATGAAGCTGTGTGGCCAAAGAACGTATTTTGTGATCGTCTAGATTTTTGTCTACGTTGTGTATTTTTAATCGTATTAGAGGATTGTACGCTCTTATTAATTAACAATTGCTGAAATAAAATAAAAGATTAGAGAACACATTAATTTAATTAAATAAGATACCACTTAGCTGTAAATATCCCAGGTATCCGGCAATCCATTAACTGCCCCACTAAGAAGAAAAACCGTAAGTCGGTAATTTACGGAAATTGAGTTAAATACAGTTTTGGGATCAGTGAAAAAAGGCCTTTTTTTCTCTCTAGGAACGGTTGATATTGAAGAGAAACTGCCAATTTTAGAAACCCGTAAGTCAATACTTTCTAGGACTTTACGTCTAAACTTGTAGCTCTTACTAGCAAAAAAAGCATATGTCTTGTGTCAGAAGCAGAAAAGCCACAAGTACTGTATTTACGGTTTAATCACTATACGAACACTAAGCAGAAAAACCATATGTCACTATGCATACAACAAGACTTACTAGATATTACCAGATAATGGTTATTTTGTTATTATTCGTAGTACCTATGATTTCTTTCTTTCTTTTCTTTCTTTCTTTCTTTTTCGTGTGGGACACCGAGTCGTCCAACGACCCGATGAACCCTGGTGTCAGAGTTTTTTCAACCGCCTACTACTAGTAGTAGGCCTGTGACATGGTTGTGTAACGACCGCCATCTAAGTAATCATAGACAGCAACCGGAACCGACGGCTTAACGTGCCCTCTGAAGCACTGAAACCAACTCTCTTTTCGGACAATCAGGTGGTTCAGCCTTCAATGTCCTAACCAGACTGGGAACAAATTCACAAAGTGATAAATATCAACTTTGTGAGTGACCCACCGAGAATCGAACCCGGAACCTATGCGTCGCAGGCAGTCGCACTACCACTGCGCCACATCAGCCGTCGATAAGAAAAGTAGAAAGTTTTTACGTTGTAGACAGGTGTGTTCTCATAATTTGAGACACCAAACTATTATTTTGTTTCTAAATTCTGGTCGCAAATAGACTATATTTACTTAGGTTTTAGAGTTAGATGTTGTAGTTATTATGTTCAATGTACCTCAATGTGATCTCAAAACTACATTAATAAATATTTCAAATTATAAAAATAATCTTGTTTTATTTTAGGTTAGCGCCTAAGTAGGTACCTCATACATTAATTGCTCCCTTCTAACTACTTTTTGACCCAAATTGAGAAAAGGGCTAACTCAGCTATAAGGGATATCTCACACACACATGTCGTCGCTGGGCTGGCGGCATGATAACGCAAGGGGCGGATGCTTCCAGTACTTTTGCTATGTGGCATGCCGCCGCCATGGCAGAGGCATCGAGGTCCATACAATATCATAAAGTAAGTACTAAAATTTCGTAAATCAAGCAGCTTCCATCTCTTTAGCCCGGCGGCGGTATGTGTGAAAGCTGTCTTAGAGCATAAAAAGAACATATATGCAAAGAATTTCGAAGCTCCATTAACAAATGAATACGATACTATTAACAACAACGCTTGCGTCAAAGACATGAGATGATACTTATGGTTTATTTACAAGTGAATCCGTTCACAAAAAGCCATATGTCCGACTTATGGTTTTTCTGCTTAGTAAAGTGATACATTTTTTTCGGAAAATACTTATGAAATTGATATTTTTGCCTTTAAAAATAAAACTATAAGGAATAGCGCAAAAACACTGTACACAAAAAAAATATGACAATTCTCCATACATAACAGCAATTTGTAACGTTGTATGTTTATTGAATCCTGAATTATTAACGTTCAAAGTCTTTTGCGTTTTTCTCAAAATGAGTTGCCACTGACTTACGGCTTTTCTTCTTAGTGGGGCAGCATACAAGTCAGGAACTTCCGTTGAATCTAGCTCTGTCCTGAGCCAAATTTCTCCATAAATAGCATTTCACTACACTTCACTTAATATGATTTAATAGTCTTTAATTTATTGTTTATTTAACGCGCGGTTATGAATTAATTTAATATTGTCGTTTATTTTAGTTTAGTTTTAGCTTGTCTTGTCCCATCCCACGTAAATGATGAGATACCCGTAAGACGACTTTAGCTTTCATAGCTTTTGTAATTTGACATATTTGTAAATTTAAATGATATTAATAAATGATACTACGAACAATAACTATTTAGAGGCACATTTAACTTTCGTGACGTCGCTGAATCCCAGTGGAGGTAAGAGAGCGTCGTCTGTCGTGTTATAACGTCTGAAGGCGTGTTCTCTATCTCACAGTTGTAGGTTGACTGGCCTAAAATGGCGCACAATTTGCCTGGATTTAAATTCAAGCAGTATTTAAATTTGGTTCCTAAGTTGTTAAATCATCATTAGAACAACTGTTTGGTTTTTGTTCTACGCATCGTCGCCGCGCGCATTTTACTGTTTCGCGCACCTCTACCTTATCCCGCGGACCATCTCGCGGATCTTTTGTCAGATGGCGTGTAATGTCGTCACATAAGTTCAATGGGCGTCTTCTCTGATCAGTGTGTGGCGTAGATCAAGTGTGTCGCTGTCGTAAGATCATGTAACGTGGGATGGGATAGTATCACATAAAGTGTCTTTGTGTCTTCACTTCAATAATAACAAAAGTGTGGTTTAGTTATTATTGATCCGATTTCAACGGAAATGTATTGTACTCAACCTACTTAATGAATGCTCGTAGAATAGTTTCTGGTAATGCTTCATTCGTTCGTTGTTTAGTGGGAGAGAGTCGACAAAAGTTGCGTTCTATTTTGGAATCAATAGCACTTAGTGTTCAATAAGTCGTAATGAAACCTTTAGATTCTATTTAATAACTTATACAGGGTGTAAGGGATAGTTTTCCAAATACTGAAAGGGTGCATTCAGACTATGATACTGAACAACTATCCATGGAAATATATTTCAGAAAACGTTTTTTTTACTTTTAATAGCAGTCAGCAGATCGTGATTTTGTATGCGATGCCGTTTTTTTTTGTCGTTACCTGACTTAGGTTTCTAGGGAGAATATAAACAGTTTCATGGTCTGCATGCACCCTACCAGTATTTGGAGACTTGTCTCTGACACCCCGTATAAAAATGCTACTAAATTCAGTGCAAGTATTTTTAAGACTAAGTTCTACTGTAACATGATTTTTCAAGGGGAACTGTTACTCACCGGTTTGCTTGCAGAGTAGCATGAGATTCAGGGAATTTTTGGTATGCTGTAGTAAAATGAAATGACAATATTTTTAAACACACGCTGGGTTTTATTTCCTCTTGAGAAAGTCCAATGTTCACTGAGTTTACTTCAGTAGAATTGAAACTAAATAGGTTATCAAAATCTAACCTTAAACTGTAATGCAAGCTTAGTACTAACCTTATTTTTAACACTTTTCCTTACTTATTACATTATTAATGTTGACATCTTCAAATCTGGCTGTGGAAGCTATCCATATCCAAGTGGACCTGACATGGTCAACGTCACCCAGGAGTAGAACCTGAAGTGGCTTGATGATGGGCAGAAACCTTCAAACGCTGGAGTACAACATGTGCTAAAATTCCTATCAGCGATGCATGATTAGCAATAAAAAACCCCTGAAAAGATCAAAACCAATGAGAATCGTGCACTCTAAAAGGAAAAATAATGCATGAGCAATCACATTTTCGAGAACATACTTACAGTGTGGGTTTATTTAAAAAATATACTAATTATAGCATTTTCATTGTAGAAACGACGATACAGCGTCGTAGGTTGTCCATTTGGACCACAAAATTCGATGATTTCTTCAGATTTTGAGAATTTTCTCGGTTCTCGTGCGAAATTGTCCGCTGTCAAAAAAGAAAGAGAAAATGCGAGACAGAAGAGTACCTTAGAGCGAGAGGCTTAGTGTTGCCTATATTAAAAAATTCCTACCATAAAGATTGTTGAGCGCCATCTAGATCATATTCGAAGAAACTCAAGTTCCCACTTCCAGCGATAGATGAATAAGCAATGCTACACTACTTGTGAGAGAAAACAACAAAGAAAATAGGTCAAAATATTACAAAAAGTATATTTCTTTTTTTCGTATTTCGACCTACGTTCCTATGGAAAAGTGGATCAGTTTCACAAGTAGACCTTACCCTAGAAATATTTGTACTGAATTTAATAGGACCATATAGAACAGACTTTGTTGTCTCAGTAATAACGACTGGAATGAAAACTAATGAATGACTAGTAAAAAGGTATTGGCAGGGCGTAGGCGGCAAATTGGTAAAGTTTTGAATGGTTTGTACCTTTGCCCTCAGAGCAAGGGAAGGTTTCAGAGTGAATCCTTCTAGCAAGCAAAAAGAATTAAACAGAATTTCGTCGCAATAATATTAGGCACGTTAAAGCGCAATCAACTGCACAAACATTTTTTTCTCATACATCAGTCTTCATCTGTGCCCTATTCTATTAAACTACAAAGCTACAAGTATACAGATGAAACTCTCAGTACATTGCGGTAGTATTCCTGGTATCACCTAATACCCCCATCCCAATTCCACCTCCGGGGCACGCGTCGCCGACTGGGGTTCCACCCTTATGTTGTTGATATACCTTTATGTCGCACGAAGCGATTTGCTCCAACCTTCATGATGCGAGCAGCTAAGGAGTAGAATGCCTTGCCGGCGGATCTGTTTCCAGAACAATAAAACTTGGGCCTTTTTAAGACAAGAGTGCAGCGGATGTGGCGCAGTGTTAGTGCGACTGCCTGCGACGCAAAGGTTCCTCGTTCGATTCTTGGTGGGACACTAACAAAGTTGATATTTATCACTTTGTGAATTTGTGCCCGGTCTGGTTAGGTCATTGCAGGGTGAACCAACTGATTGTCCGAAAAGAAATGGTTCTGTGCTTCGGAGGGCACGTTAAGCCGTCGTTCCTGGTTGCTGTATATGATACCTTAGACGGCGGTCGTAACACAACCATGTCAGAGGCCTAGTAGTGGTAGAAGCCGGTTGAAAAATCTATGACACCAGGGTTCATCGGGTCGTAGGACGACTCGGTGTCCCACACGAAAAGATAGAGAAGACAAGAGTGAATAGACATTATCTAGGTAAGCATGTACCATCATCGTCTGCATCGTCACTTACCATCAGGTGAGATAGCAGACAAATGCGGGCCAATCTTATATAGAAAAAACGTAAAAGCTTATCCATAAACATCGAATGTTATTTGTAAAATTGTAGCCTTTAGTTTGATAATATCGGGCCCTGGAGGCGATTCAATTAAGGGACAAATAAGAAAAACCGTTCCATAAGTTAAGTTACGGCATTATGGTTCGTTGATTACCACCCAACATTCATGAATGAGTGAATAACAAGAAATATACTATTATTACATGGTCTAAGAACATTATAAACCAGAGTATGTGTGTGTGTGTGAATGTGTACGTTTTGTGTTTTTTACCTCTTCACGCTCTAACGGCTTGATGTATTTAGATAAAATAACTCGTAGACTATTTTTTACCACAGGAAAACATAACATTTCCCACCACCCGTTCCCGTGAACCTACGAGACGGAAACCTAGTACTTTATAAATCAAGTATAAAATAAAAAGAAAAGTGCTAGTTCAATCTGTCTACCCAATTTAACGTGTCTATAATAAGAAGGAGTTAAGAAGTGTTTTAGCACGTGCCATGTCTGATTGCGATTTGTTTTCATGGTTTCATTGTAGCTGCTCGTAGGTTACTTTTTGAGCCCTTTTAATTGTTCTTATCTTAAAAAAAAAACTCAGTATTTTTCTGGTTTGATAAATACCCAAAGTGTTGAAAGTATTCTAGCATGGCAAATGAGTACTGTTTTGACTTTAAGGGGACTTACCATAAAATGTTAGTCGCGCGTTGAACTTTTATTTAGCTTTTTATTTGTATAAACAACATTTTTAGACACGCGTTCAAGGCGCGTCTTAATTTTTTGTGGTAAGGCCCTAGACTTCTAACCATATTTTTAGGAACAAAAAGTTTTTTTTATCGCTTAGGTTACCTGTTATGTTTTACAGGTAAACTTAATTGGCTATCTAATCCCTACACGTGTACAATAGCATAATATGCATGTATATTTTTTATATATTGTCCTACAAGACTTTATCCCTGCGGTTTCATCCGCTTCTGGTTTTCAGTGGTCTATGTTATTCGGTTATTTCATTTATCTGGTTACCTTTCATCCAAAACCGTCAAGCAGTTGAACCGTAACAAACATAAACACACACAAACTCTCGGATTTATAATATTAGTATGGATAAAGATAATAAATACAAAATCAGCCTTCTCAGTGATTTTGGTATTCATAGTTATGGTATGTTTAAAAGAATAAGCTCAACACAGGAGCACTTCAAATGAATCAAAATAGTTGAACTCCCCAAAAAATATAACAGTTATGGACGTTGGTTTTCGTAGATGTGGTAGTTTTGTAATAGAATTAAGTTTAGCAAATTTAATATATTTTCAATATTTTTTTAATAATTTTAACATACATACATACATAAATCTCGCCTATATCCCTAACGGGGTAAGCAGAGCGTTAACGGCCGTAAAACAGATATTAACATCACATCTGACAAAAGTTTGGGGGTCAATCAGATAACTGTGTATCACTATAGTGACAGGTTGTCAGCCCATCGCCTAAAATTGCAATACACAACCCTCGAGTCCCTTAGTCGCTTCATACGAAACCCATGGGTATAAGACATGGGGTGATGCTATTCTAAGCCGGCATCACACGGAAATAATTTTAATATTATTACCCAACTACGGCAAAGCAAAAAGGAGGGTTATGATTTTGACCGGTATGTATGTATGTAATGTATGTGGAAACGAAAACGTTTGTTCCGTCCTAACTTCTAAACAACTTATCAGAATTTGATAAATGAGGTATCATTTGAAGCGTCTAAACAGTCCGCTGGTTATAGGCTACGTTATGTCACTATACATTACATAGGGCGCCCTCTATAGCTAAGAATTGAAAAAGTTTATACTACTAGTAATGTCGTGTTGGGTATCAAATGAAAGGGCTTAATAAACACAGTTCAAAAAAATAGTTGCCGTGTGATGCCAGCTAAGAATAGCACCACCCTATTTCTTTTCCGCGGGTGTCGTATGAGGCGACTACGGGATAACGGGACGCGACGGGTGTCGTATAAGGCGACTGAGGGATACGAGGAGTTCATGTGAAACCTATTAGTCTTTGATGATTTAATGCAATTACCAACCGTATCTGCAACTCGTGTAGGCGCCTATTGTTACAAATAACCTGACATTTATGCAGCTGAACCACATTTATGGAGAATGTTCAGTTTCTGTGAATTGGGTCAAAATGTGACAAGTAAATGACAACAGTTTCGTCGATCTGTTGAACAGCATCAGAGTAGGGAAGTTGACAATGGAGCAATTAGCAATATTAGACACAAGAATAATTGTAAACGACACAATTGAATACGATGAAATTGTACAATATATTTCCAACTTTAAAACAGGTAGACTAATTTAACAAAAAAATGTCATAGCGCTTGGCATTACGAACAAAAATCTATACGATCAATGCAATAGACACTTCAACAGAGTCTAAAACATATGGACAAATACCTAAGCAAGAGCACATACCAAACGATCCAAATAGAACAGGCGGTATTATAAAAACTATTCAAATCGGTCGGTCAGCCGTGTGGTGCCGGCAGAGTAAATTGTGAATTGAGCTGCATTTCTATCCAGAAAAAAAAAACATACCAAAGTGTTAAACTTACCTTCAACCCCAAAATAATTAAAATAAAAACCAGTTCAAAAACTAACACCCGACTCTAGTACTTAGTAGGTGATATCATAAACTTGCACAACATAATTAGGTAAGGCAAACTGGCATACGTCCACAGCTATCACCTATAAACCATAATATTTTTTTATTAAATATACATTTAAATATATGATTATATGTAATATCATCGTATAAATTTCGTGGACTATACATATTAAATTGTTTGTAGTTAATATTCCAGATTTCTTGTTTCTTACTTTTTAGAGCGCGATATCTCAGTAGTCGGGTGTTAGTTTTTGAACTGGTTTTTATTTATAATTAGACTGTACCTTAATTTCAAACACTTGTTAATTAACATTTTAACAAGTAAACTGAAACTCACAATCACATTTTAGTGGTGAAGGATATATTTTAACGATGTATTTACCGAATTTCACAGACTTGGAAAATTAATGGTACTTATTTCTGCTTATTATGTGGCTTTTGGTCGGATCTCAAACTCTCAATCTTTGCTGTAATATTCAAAAGATATACAAGGAGTAACAAAAAGGGTATAAGACGAAAAGAGGTCAAGGTATTCGTGAAACTGAGCAACATTCCCCATGGAATATAGGCCGAAATATGAAAAAAAAATAAACTGCCATTGTAAATTAACCAGCTGATTGGCAATTGTATGGGAGGTAAATTTTTTATATTTCGACTCATGTTCCATGTGGGAAGTTGTTCAGTTTCATGACTATTTCAACCGTCTTTCGGCTGCGTGTTATACTCTTTTTTGTTACTCCCTGTATGCAGGAGTGTTTCGAGATTGCGACCTAAATTGTATCGTCCTTCTTTGTATATTATGTCTCTTGTAATGTTTCTTGTGTGCAATAAATGGTTAGTAATAATTATGTAGCTATAAACGTCAAAAATAAAAGGTATATGTAATAAGTAAATTAAATACATATTGTGTACCCGTAACTTACAATTCAAATCAAATCCTACGTATGTGACTGACAAGACTGGCAGAAACTCTTCGCCCTAGGCTTTACCACAAACAAGTTAGAAGCGCTTTGAACGCGAGCTAAGCGGTTTTTTGTATGCAGAGTTTTTAAAGACGCTTTCAAAGCGCGCCTAACTTTTTGTCGTAAGGCCTTAAGTCTTTAAAATACGCATGTTTACACTGGTCAGCAACTTGACTAATTTGACTTTAAATTTTTTCACTACGGTGTAGACAAACAGACTTTCTGACAATTTATCCAGATCATCAACTTTTTCTTTCGTTATTTTAATGATTAACTTTTTAATCCCTCTGTCATTTAAATCAAGTAATGGGCACAACAACAAGTGACCATACAGTACTTGAAGGCCCCTAAAGGGGTGAAACTTAGGTTAAGCTAAGCTCTCGATCAAATAATAATAAATAAGTACCAACTAAGCCACTTATATAATCCTAAGAAGTGCGCACCCTTCAGTCGGACTTATCCTGAGGTAAACCTCAAGTATGGTCACCTCATAATGTATCTAGTGTGTAGTAATTTGTCCACGAATAAGATTGAGTAGGTACAGGCAATTTACTAATAACACGCTATTCTCACATTATCGTAAGTAGAAAAGTCTACATAAGGCTATAATGTTACGAGATTTTTATCCTGACAAGTTATAATCACACAAAGAAACAAACTTGCAACCTTTATAGTTTTAAAAATATTCATTATCCGGAGTTGAGAAACTACCCTGCACCAAAGACGACGACGCGAATGGTACCTTTGGAAATGGTAAAATCCGGCATCATGTCACACGTTCACTGTACTCGCCTGCTCGGGTGTAACTTACAGTTTACGTGAATCGAATAGTGACGTGCATATTGCGAATATTTAGAGATGTTCTCAAGTATTTTGTAAGTTGTACCCGATTAAGTCGTAGGCTCGGGACAAATATTTGAAGTGATAAAAAAGTAAAAAAATAATACTTTACCGTTACTTTGGTGAAAGATATATTTATCTTTGATATACATCTATAGACATGTGAATATAGAAATTTTGTTGTATATTCCAGTAATTTTCAATTTATGAACCAACTTACATTCAATTCCGGCAAGGGGACAGACCCAAAACAGGGAAATTTGGCAAATTTTTTCACTTCGGTATTTTTTTTAGGATCAAATATTAGTAACACAGTTATGATAGTATGCTTTCCAAAAAGAATATACATTAGGGATTATATGTAATTTTTTTGAGATTTTTTAATAAGACTTTAACATGATTTTTGGACCAGGACAAAAAAACAGCGTGTCTGTAGAAATGCCCAGGAACGATTGAATTTCATATAAAATGATACTCCTCATTGTAATAAGATCCTAATAAGATCCCAACTCAACAAAGACATTGTTGAAAAGAAAAAGTTTCAATGTGATTTCATCTACCAATAATAAAAAGAAAAATAACCCGATATGATTGAGATACACGAAACACGATACATACAGGCGTATTACGTGGTTGGAGTTTTCGATTGGAGTCCCTGTAGATAAGAGGAAAATAAATTAACGATGTCTGCCGTTGAACATTACATACAGTGTGGCCCGTATAATTACTCCAAAGACAAAGAAAACCTTACACTAAGGGGTATCCGAATCGACCGCATGTATGATTTAATGTTGATCGACTTTTAAAGTTCTATGGGAAAAAATCGAATGACAGGCTATTTTTCTTTTTTATTTACATGATAAGGTTTCAGTAGCACAATCTTTATGATTCTTTCTTTCTAGCGCACAAAAAAAAAACAGCCTCCCAGTAGAATTTCCCCAATAAAAATTTAAAAGTTGAATAAGTCGGAAACTGAATACCAAATTTTAAAATACTTCCCGTGTTAGGTATAAAAATTTTGAAAACTTGCAAAATTTTCAAGCAGCGGGCAGGATTAGAACCTGCGACTTTCGCATTACTAGTGGCGACGCCTCTTCCATCTGGGCTACCGCAGCTCATTCCTTGCCCGCCAATTTTGTAAGTGTATTTTAATGCCAGTAACGCGTGGCACGGCTTCATTTACCGGGTTAGTTTTGCAACTAATACCCGGTGACTTATTCTATCTTTACAGATTGAATGTAGTCCAAGCGATGAAAACCCGCGATAAATTGAATACCAAAACACTTCCCGTGTTAGGTATAATTTTTTTTTACTTACAAATTTTTAAGCACGGTAAGCAAGATAGAAAAGGCGTCGCCACTAGTAATGCGAAAGTCGCAGGTTCAAATCCTCCCGCGCTTGAAAATTCTGCAAGCAATGCGTTCTCTTTTACAAAGATGAATAGTTATTGGTTCAAATATAATGCTCTGCCTTTGTCCCTTACGTGGTAGGCAGAGCATTAACGGCCATAAAACACATCTAACCCTCGAGTCCCGTAGTCGCCTCTTACGACACCCATGGGTAAGAAATGAGGTAATGCTATTCTAAGTCAGCATCACACGGAAAAATCAAATAATATATTCTATCATATAATATCCGGAAAGTGACTCCTAAGGTGAAACTGATTTTACCAAAGACATCAATGAAAAGGAAAAGAAAGTGTCGACTTATATGTGACTTTATCTGTAACTTGAAAGAGGACGTAATAACCTGATAATAATGGAGACACGCGACCAACATCTGAGCCGCGGTTGATTGGATTGGAAACCTTGTCGATGTGGGCCGAAAATAAATGATCCTAATATATACCTATTTTTTTGAAGAAGTATATTATGAGAGTAGCGTTGGAACGAGAACTCAAATGGTTTGCTATCTGTAATATTTGTATTTCTGTAAAATATGATGGCAACTCGCGCAGAATATTTTTGATGTCACATTCAAACGATAAAAATTTCCGCATACGAATACGTTGTCAATGTAAAATGTCGCTACAACTGAAATTTCGAATCCTACATTTTTGAGACAAAAGTACACAAATTTGATTCACATACCTACCTTTTGTCTCCTGTAGGTACCAACCAATACTCATATTGTAATAAAAGTACTTCAAAAGGTCCCCAGAACAAAGATTTTTTCATTGAAATAACTTAAAATTCTCAGATCAATTTCAAAAAAGAAAATGAAGACGCATTACATATTTCCTGGGAAATTTCATCAACACTATTCACCCACTTCACGTTTTTCATAGAACAATAGCAAAATGAACGCATTTCATTCAACACGAGGTGTTTTTTTCCGCTCGCAATATTAACATTTCTATGAAAGATGAAAGATTGGTCCTCGCTGTGTTGGATAAATTACCTATAAGAAATAATTTCAAACTTTTTAAAAATATGTCAGAAAAAATATTTCCCGATAATGTAATCGATGAAATGTCGTAGTATTTTTTAGCAAGCGACATTATCCTTCATTATATAGGTTAGGTTTTTCTACGAGTAATGTCTAGATGACAACAGTAGTGGTTGATACTACTTTAATCTTAAAACTTTTTTAAGATTAAAGTAACACTTTTTCTGTTTATACTGATGCGCATTTTCTTAACTCAGTTTTTTATAAGTTCAATCTTATTAGCGCATTTAAATAGTTACTTCTAGATATTCAATTCGCCTTTCTAATTAACAAAATTAATTCTTAGTTTGAAGTTGTAGAATCTTCGGTCTAGCTAATAAAAAGTTTTTATGACATTAAACATCACTTACATAAATCATTAATCCTTGAAATAAATTTTGAAAATCCAATCATGCACGTACACTTTACACTTAATTAGCACTACTACATATTAATTATTCACAAAACACCAAGTAACACTTATGAAACAAAGTTTTCTTAACTTTTCAAAATCTTTTTACACTACAGTAACAAAGTCGGAACTCTTTTTTTAGATTTAAACACTAGTTTAGTAACCTGATATAATGTGATTGTCAACTAGCAAATATTTTATGATTAATTATAAACAATACATTGCTTCGAATTTCGTAAGCTTGCGCGAAGAACCGGGAACGTGGTGCGGTGGTATGAAAAGCTCCGTCGAGACTGAGCTTTTGCCAGCTAGCCGGGCCGGGAATATACGCATGCCCGGACTTTGTCTGTTCAAAGAGTTGTGCGTGCTTTATAAGTAAGGCAGGCACTTCGTGTTATCCATTTCAAAAAATTGTCTAAGTTATCTATCATCATTAACTGCCATAGATACGAGTATAAACATATGCCTCGGCTGGATACCTCCAACTAGGGTGAAATTTTAGTAGTGATTGATAGCGAAAACTCAGACTGATGATAAGGAACAACTTTCCTCAAAGAACCTAGGCCAAAATATAAAGAAAATAAATTGGCCCATTCAAAGGGCTTGAATACCAAATTTTTTAAACACTTCCCGTTTTAGGTATACAATAATTACCTTGCAAAATTTTCAATCGCAGGGCAGGATTTGAACCTGCGACTTTCGTCATTACTAGTGACGACGCCTCTTCCATCCTGCGAGCAAGGCGGCAAGAAACGAGCTTCGGTTGCCCAGAAGGGAGAGGCTCCGTCACTAGTTGTAATGATGAAAGGCGCAGGTTCAAATCCTGCCCGCGCTTGCCAATTTTCAAAAAAGTGTACGGCCTTGTTTATTTGTTGTACGGCAGGTCCAATTTGTTTTGGGCCATAGTTTTTGCTAAAAAAATGTGTAAGTGTAAGTAAAATGTCACCCTATAAATGGTGATTTCAGGACGACTGCTACCATTACAAAGACGTTGGTCAACCCAGTAGTAAAATTCTTTATCCTTGATGGCTATATGGGAACCCCTTCAGTTCCTCAAACCAGTAACTCGATCGGGTTGCCAGTGAAGGGTTATCAATCAGCCAGAATTACACACGACAACGTCCACAAAAACTAGACTAGAGTCAAGAGCAAACCCATCATTAATAAAAATAATGAAAGAGACAGCTCTCCGAATATTGATAGGGTGTGAATGCACCCTATCAATATTCGGAGAGCTGTCTCTTAATCATGAAATTAAACAACTTTTTCCAAGAAACATAATTATGTCAGGAAAATACAAAAAAACCAACGTCCAACGACTCGATGAACCCTGGTGTCAGAGTTTTTCAACCGCCTACTCGTACTAAGAAAAAAAAAAACTTTTCCTGAAATAATTTTTACGGCAAGTTGTTCAGTTTCATGGTCTGAATTCACTCTTTAAGTATTCGGAGGGGTTTTCCCTACTCCGTGAGTTTTCCCCTACTGCCTGTATTCTGGAAATGAGAATTGAAGTTCAAATGTGGCACAAAAACGTCAACTTTGAAAAACCTTCTCAATCAAATATAGAATTAGTTTGTTTGACTAGTAAACAAACAATTTTGTTGACAATGTTTGAAAGTTTGAAAATAGAACCATGTAAATACCGTGTAGGTACCTTATTTCAGATTTTTATCTCTTTTTCGTGATCAAAACATAAAATAGTTTTAACCCTTTATTGTTTATGCTCATGTGAGTTGCAATACAAAGTTGTACTTCTACAAAATTGTAGTAGCCTATATAAAAAATACCCATGTTATGCTCTGATTACATATTTATACTGGTTAATGTTTAGTTAGAATAATTATGTTGTGTAGGTACCTACATTAACTTCCTAGGTAAGTACCTCCAATAAATGGTGCTAGTTTAGAATTACATTGAGTTTAAAATTTTCCTTTATTGTTATTTATGAAAACTTTCTCTTTAAATGAAGTATACAATATATCCAAAATTATTGCACAATGATTAAAGATAGAGATTAACAGATCATTAGTTAAAATTCATCGGCCAAATAGTTTTGAGGTATGCGAAGAATAACAACTCTAAGAATAAAATATAAATGATTGGTATTGTTATTCAATGTAAAGAGCTCGAAACGTAGGAATTGTAAAATCCAAAATAAACAACTTAAATCCGTTTGAATTTGTTTTTTTTTTTTAGTTCTGTACTCTGTGATTTTAGCACCGGGGCTATGAAAAGCTACACCTGACTGTATGGTGGGGAGCAGGAGCTCAATCCACAACATTTCAAGTTTCTAACAAGACTTTTTATATTTTTGATAGATAGTTTATCGCATTATTAAATAAAAGGCAACTACTTTTTATTTGATTCTGTTTCATAATCAGAGATTTAAATTTTAAAAAGTGTCTCAGTTTAGCTCCAACAACTAAGCTGCTGGAATCAAAATTCATTTGCCTACGTTTGCTGCTTATATGACGTTTATAAAAATAACTGATTGAAATTGACAGATGAATGAAGCCTTCTCTTCATAGATCGTTTTCTCTTTGGTGGACTTGGCGGATTGTGCACGTGTGTCTGTCATTATTTTTATTAATCGTTATAGAGATATATTGTTTTTACTTCGTGTAAAATAGATAGGGGAAGGTTAAAGACGGTGCTGCAGCAATTTGTTTTTTTTCTCTACTATAAGCAAATTTTCAGTATAATCCTTACTTTGGAAGTTTTCACATCTTTTCAAGATATTGCAAAAACGATTGCATTAAAAATTATACAGTCTAATATCGTAATAAGCATCCCAAACACTTTAAACGATATATATTTTTTAGTATCTAACGTAAAATTAAATATTGTGGATTGTTTTATCGTGATGGAAATACATATTAAGATTTATGTTAATTACTGTACCAGCAATAGGTCCGCCTAAATTGTACCGATTTTGCTTTCACTGTATCTGTTCAATTTTTTGAGTTTTGTACAAAATAAAGCATTTGTATTGTATATTGCATATTTGTATATTTTAATTTAATGATATGAGTTATATAGGTAATAGGTATGTAATGCATGAATTAGAAATAGTATACAATTTTTACCCTCTAACATGCTATTTCTAATAACATACACAAGTGGGTACCGCGTAGTGGTATATTATAAGTCTATGGGGTACCGTCACAAGGTACTTTTTAAATTTTTTGTCTCGTTGAGCTTAGTATTAATTGTTATTTAAATGTCAACCTAATCTCCTTGGAGAAAATGGTTCCTTATCGTCATGAGATTTCACTATCTGTCACTTGTAAAATTTTTACCCTATACAGGCTGTACGGGACGGTGTACCGAAAACTTTGCAGGCATGGTCAGACCATGAAACTAAACAACTTTCACCATGGAGTCTATGTTGGGAAACAATTTTTTTTCGAATTTCCATAGAAAGTCAGTTAGCTGATTGGGAATTTTGTATGGGAGGTTAAAAAAAAACTCTTTTACCAACAGCATACCTTCCATAGAAAAAGTTGTTCAGTTTCATAGTCTGATTATACCTGCAAGTTGTTGGTTCATCGTCCCATAAACTCTGTATAATCTGATGAGGTTATAAGACCCCGGAGTGCAAAATTATAGAGACGATAGAAAAAGTATTTCTCTTATTCTTTTGTTTAATTCTACATAAATTCTACTTAAGTACATCTCGTCAGTAAACAGTCACGCTTCAACCTGTTGTTCTTTTGTAAATAACATTTCAAAAGCTTTCTATAGGTAAGTAAATAAATGTAATGAATAGTGTTTACTTCTTCTTTCCAATTTCTAAGAACTAGGAATAATTCCGTCGCAAGGATTTGTGATGAATGTTTGACGCTTAAGGGATTCTCACACCTGCCGCATGGCTCTGGTTGTCAGACGAGAGTAAATTTCGAAATCCCATACAAAAACCGAATACCATGGCACACGTCGCCGAATTAAAGTTGCGGCTGTCACAGGTTGTCACTTTTGTAAGGCGGACGTTACGGACCGCATTAATAGTCCGGTATGTATGCAAGTTGCTCTAGTTTTCTAAACAAAATGGAACTCATTTTCTATTGGAAGATCCAGTCTAGTTATGAGATAAATAATTATCAAGCTTATAAAATACAGGACGTGAAAATGTTTCAAGGTTTGACCAGACGTATGTAGCTATGCAAAATAACTATTCTCTCATACAAAAATTGTTAAGTATACATATTGTATTTGTATACTTTTTTCATATTTTGAACTGTTTCTTGGAGATGGATGGAAGGAGAAGAGGGAGGCCTTTGCCCAGCACTGGGATGGTGTGGGCCAGACAAGACAAGACCTGTTTCTTGAATTTTTATTTTTATTTTCATGAGCTTTCAAATATAACTAGATTTTTTTACGTTATTTTGCGTGACCTGTACTTTATTCTGTTTTCCGAAACAACACAAAACTATTGCAATATTTACATTGTCATATCTGTTTATATTCAGTAAATTATTTCCTTATCATAATCGTCAATCAAAAACGCCATACTCATACAAAGACAGAAAAACTATGTTTTACTCACTGCTGGTGTTGATTGATGCTAATATTAGAGATAATAATGGCACAATTTACAAGTTCATTGTCAAGAGACGAACAATATGATGTCGTGCGCCATAATGAGTATAAAGTGAAGATGCGACAGGAAGTCAGTTATTGTTTGCCCAGTGTTTACTCATTGCAGACGTAAGGAAAGAAACCCCGGAATAATGGCAGATACAATCCACAGTATCTGCCTCTTCAGTGTCTTAATCTTCTTAACTACGGCAGAAGTCAACAATCGCTACTACCCACGCTATCACTTAGCTCCTCCTAAAGGATGGATGAACGATCCTAATGGATTCTGCATATTTCAAGACGAGTACCATCTGTTTTATCAACACAATCCAGATTCTTCCACCAACTCAACACTTGTCCACTGGGGTCACGCTAAAAGCAGTGACCTGTTCAATTGGGAACATCTACCTATCGCTATGTACCCCGATGAGGAGTATGATCAGTCCGGAGTATTTTCTGGAAGTGCGCTAGTGGAAAACGGAAAAATGTACATATTGTACACAGGCCATCGTATGAATCCTGGTAGTACGACAAGCTACACAGAACGTCAAGCTCTGGCAACAAGTGATGATGGTGTAAATGTTGTGAAATATGAAAACAATCCAGTTATTCGAGCAGAAGAACATCAACCAAATATTAGAGACCCTAAAGTCTGGAAGCATGAAGATACTTATTACGTGATATTGGGAAATTCATTTGATAATGATACTACTGGACGAGTACTTTTATACAGCTCCAAAGATTTAAAGTCGTGGGAACAAATTTCCGTTTTACTCGAATCAGATGGTTCTCTTGGCTACATGTGGGAATGTCCTGACTTCTTTGAACTACAAGAACATTATGTTCTTTTGTTTTCACCTCAAGGAATACCGGCTCAAGGTGACAAATATCAAACACTTTTCCAAACTGGTTATATAGTTGGAGACTTCGATTACGAATCGAATCTTTTTACTCCTATAACTGAATTTAGAGAACTCGATCATGGACATGACTTTTATGCTAGTCAGTCTATTATCGACAAATCTGGTAAAAGAGTTTTCGTAGCTTGGTTCGATATGTGGGAACAACATTATCCTGAACAAAGCGATGGCTTCAATGGATTTATGACCATTCCAAGAGAACTTACACTTACTACAGACCTTCGTATGCTACAGAATCCAGTATCACAGATTGCTAGTGCTACAGGTAGAGAACTACGGTCAGGAAGAGGCGAAAAAGGGGCCACAGCGGTACTAGAAGACAAAGCTGGTGAAGTAACAATAACAGCACAAAGGGATAAAGACTTAGAAGTGGTACTAGAAGGTGAGAGCGGACAAACTGTGACGTTGAGCTACAACTATCTGAAAGGCACCGTTACCCTTGACCGTGGAGGAGCAGATCCTATTCGAAGGACCAAATGGCGACCACGAGATGAGCTACGTTGGAGGATTTACATTGATGCCAGTTCAGTAGAACTATTTTGTGGTGATGGAGAGGTTACTTTCTCAAGCAGATTTTTCCCTGAAGGACCAATAAAAGTCCGACTAGGAGATCAATGCGAAACCAAAGAATTCAGCGTGAATGAAATGAAACGCACTGTGCCTGATCCTTCATAAATAAATAAATATGTACTTATTAATTCGTTGGTATGAAATAAAACCTAAAGATAATTAATATATTCGTTTACATACCCAGATTTATTGGTTTTGTATTTCTTGTGTGAGTTTTTTTTTTTTGTAAAAAGTCCATTCTCAAGACTATAAAGGTGAGGTATCACCGCAACAAGTCGATTATTGTTAATTTGCATAAAATGAAGTCGAAAGTGCATCCCAATGGAATAGTATCCCGTGAATGGGAATTTTGCAACTGTGTTCGAGTATGAATAACTTTCGGTTTTAAGGAGTAGCAAGAAAACAGTCGGAGCAATTTCGAAATAGGTAAGTCACACGTTATCACACTACTTAATTACGAAGCAAATATAAAAATGATTTCATAAGTCATGGCATATGTCAATAGTGTACCAAATTTCAAAAAGTTGGTACTTTTTTATGAATTTGTGCTTGATTTAGGTAGGTATAAAGAATGAGGCTTCGAAGAAGGTACAACACTGTTTCATAGGCCAAGGACATAATGACTAGCAAGTTGTTTAATTACTTGCAGATAATTTGTTTAGAAGAAAATTCAACATTTATCTTCACTAATCAGCTATCATTCTGTCTAATCATGTTTAATTATGAGGGATATCAAAAACAGTAATAAGACGATTTAAGTTTCAATATTTCATTGATTTTTTAATTCGCGAGACTGTTTTATTTATTAAACACAATATATAGTTTTAAATGCCGTGTGATACCGGCATAGAATCACCCTATTTCTTTCCCGTGGGTGTACAAGAGGCAACAAAGGGACTCGAGGGTGTTGCATTGCAATTTAGGCAACCTGTCACTATGGCAAAACACAATTTTCCGAACTGCCCTCAAAATGTCTGTCAGACGTAGCCTAAATGCCCATTTTTCTAAAGTAAATTTCGCTCTGTTTACCCCACAAGGAATTATAGTCGTGTTATATGTTTGCGTGTTACAGTCGTAGACCGACTAGACTCAAAGGGAAACAACAAATAAAAGCTATAAGCCAAGATAACATCTTTCTATGCACTTATTATTTACACAGACAATAAAAAATATAGGTGTAACAGAAAGATACAACAACAACAACAACTAGAAATAAACATATATACATACAAATTTCACGCTTTAATTCCTTGCGGGGAAGCTGAACGTTACCGGCCGTAAAAATACGGTCGCTACGGCCACGTTTGACGAGACAAATCGTGTATCTTTATAGTAATAGGTAGTCATTCAAATTGTAATACACGTGAAACATTCGAGTCCTTTAGTCGCCTCTAACGACACCTATGGGAATAAAACGGGGTGATACTATTCATACAACAAAAGGCAATAGAAAATAATAGGATGATTAATATTTTTATCTACACTCGTCTTATAATGTTTGAATTTTGAATTCGAAAACAGTTGTATTAAGGCGAGTGTAGCCGTCAACGACCTCGACGATGGCGCCACTTCATAATAAAAAGTTTTCTCTTAACTGTCGAAACTGTATGGGAATAAGATCGGAATTCGCAAATTTTGTTCCGTCTGACAGATGCACACGATAAGGTGCGTTATAAATACACAGCGATCGATGAAAAGTGGGAGAACCACCTTTACCTCAGGCAGGTTAAGATCAACCTAATCCTAATAACTGTATTAAAAACATTGTAAGTTGCTCTACCTTAAGTCTACCAAAGTTGCATAACTAAAATTTTCATATACACTGAAAGCAAGTGGTAATAAAAAAACAGCTAAATGCTGTATTTTACTTAGCGCTAAACTTAACCAGACTCTCAAGGCTGCTTGTGTTTTTCGCCAAAGCGTTTTAATACCAACTTAAATGTGCTGTCAATACGAGTTTTCTAAATTTTTTTGTAGTAAGTAGATTGACGATATATAGAATAACATAGAAATACATGAAAGATATAACACAATAAATCTATATAGGATATTTGTCGATGTATCTTGCAACATTACCGTGTGATGCCGGCTTAGAATAGCATCACCCCATTTCTTACCCATGGGTGTCGTAAGAGGCGACTTAGGGACTCGAGGGTGTCTATTGCAATTGTAGGCGACGGGCTGACAACCTGTCACTATAGTGATACACAATTATCTGATTGACCCTCAAACTTTTGTCAGACGTGGTGTTAATATCCGTTGAACGGCCGTTAACGCTCTGCCTACCCCGTAAGGGATATAGGCGTGATTTATGTATGTATGTATGTATGTATCTTGCAACAATGCGTAAATAATTGAAAATTCTGGTATGTTTCAAAGGTAAAGATAAAGGTCATCGGGTCGTTGGAAGACTCGGTGTCCCACACGAAAAAGAAAGAAGTTACAATTGAAACTCAAAATAGTTTTGGCATATTACAACCTTTGTTCGTTGGAAAAAGTTTTTTCTTATCACCAGCATTTTGCAATTGGTAGTAAAATTTCACCTCATGTACATGGTGTAAGGGATAGCCCTCCTAATACTGATAGGATGCATGCAGACCAAGAAACTTTCCTCTAGGCACGATCTCTCTACGTTAAATACAGTGTGTAAGGGACAGCGGCCCTCCGAATACTTATTCATGGTCTGGACCAATTATGGACAAATTCGTATGAAAAATTATGTCAGGAGTCTATAAAAAACTATTTGACCTCCCATACAAAATCAAGATCAGCTGACTGCAATTACCATGGAAAGTCGTTTTTTTTTTCATTTGTTCAGTTTCATTGTCTGAATGCACCCTATAAGTATTCCGAGGGCTGTCCTTTCCAACCAATATTTATAGTAAAGACATCGTGCCCTATGGCGTACCCTGAGGGAGACCTACGTCCAGCACTGGACTTCAATAGGCTGATGTAATGTAATGTAATAATTAATCGTAGTACCAGACAATAGGGTTTTTTGGGTCGGTGGACGACTCGGCGTCCCACACGAAAAGAAGAAGAAAAAATATTTATTAAAATCACGTAATTGGCTACTTATTGTATGGTACTCTAAACCGACGAGCATGTATAAAAAGTTGATGCCTGTTGAAGAAGCAAAAGAGGTGTGTCAGGATCGTAGCAAGTGGAAAGATGTAGTCTCTGCCTACCCTTCTGGGAATGAGGCGTGATTATATGAATAAATGTATGTATTATAATTTAAGTGCTCACGCCGTTTCAGCAGAATATTCACATTCTCACACAATGCAAGCTTCTTACCCTCATTTTCGAGAAAGTTTATGTGATTTTCGTGACAACTTACAATGTAAAACTTAATTAAATACGTATAGTCGGAAACCAACGAGACTTTGTATGAAACTCTTATTTTTACTTATATGGCTGCCAGAGAAGCCAGAGACATGAGCAAATAAAAAAAAGTTGTGGATGATATGAAAAAAGAAAAATTAATAAACGCCTAGAGTCGGATGATTGCTCCAGTGCCCGATGTATGCTAAATGAAAATCGTTTCAGTTGTTTATAGATTGCGTGTCATTGGCATGGTTTTGGGCGTTTTGGATTTTACTTACAGTGGGTCTATGCCATGTATGTTAACTTTTAATACGTCAGAGCAGTAACCGTAACATTTTTCCCCGCCACATTTGACAATGTAAACGCCAAAACCTTTACCTAAAAAACACTTTGAACCATCCGATTTTTGACAGCACAATTTGACAGTCCTTACCGTCGTCAGAGAACATTCGGTGCGCTTTTTTTAGCAGATTGATATTGGTTAAAAACTTGTCATATTTAGATTCTGGCCTGATGTGATGATATCATTTCATCAGCAGAATTTTAGCAGTGGTCCATGACCAGATATTAGTCTTCGTTTATTTAAAATTTTAGGATAGCACTTATCATGAACAGATCAGATCCGATCTGATCTGAATGATGAAAGTAAAACAAGTCAGATTAGATGGCTCTAATCATTGCAGAAGTAGGTAGAACCAATGGACTGGTTTCTTAAGTGGAGACTACTCCTCGACTAGCATAGCGTTGGGTGCCCTCGAGCCACATGGCCCAAAGAATGGTAGTAACCTGATGGTAAAAACGGAAGAACGTAACAGACTGATGTGATTTGGATGTGATAATGATGATCGAGCGCAGTAGTAGGATAGCCATATTTCAGTAGGTAGTAGGTACACAGTTCACATTACCTACTAGTGTGCAGTAGCTTGAATAGGTATTCTTTTCAATGTTAATTCAAAGGATAAGGTTGAGAAGAGCACTGCACTGATCAGACACCTTGGTTTTGCGGCATTGTGGCAATGATAAAATAAATCAAAGGCTACAATGAAACTTCCCAAATGCCCAAATCCCTAGTCTTCTGCACTGGTAATTTCAGCCATAGTTGTTTGCCTAACTATGAAGCACAGACCAAAGCAAGGCTGGACAACTTCAAGAACTACATTTAAGGCCCGCTCAGGAATGATACGTTGAAGGAACATGACCTTGATCTTGGCTAATTTCGTCCCGAGTAAAACACGCCTTGAAGGATCATTTTTTACAGGTCATGCGTTTAGTCAAAATAGGCTATAGCCAACAAAGATTAATAAGCAAAGAAGTTGCTAAGACAAGGGTGTAGAACACGGGAATTACACATATATTATCATAATCTGCAGGAGCAATCTTGTGTAGGTGGACTTTGTAATGGTTAAGCGGGCTGGTTTAGGCAACACTACATCTACTTGCGCCTATTTTGCGTACAGGGTGGGGGCTCACTACTCTAGCCATCCTAGCTGCCCGAGGAAGCTCAGCAACCCTACCGAGGTTCCTATCGGGGTTCCGAGGTACTTTGCCCAGTAGGTACCTATATTGCCACCTCTTTACAGTGTATCACCATATGGGCAGCTGTTTTTTCTTCCTCCATGCATGCTCTGCATAGGGGGCTGTCGTAACAACTATGACTAAAAGGTGCTTGTTGAAGTGACCGGATATATCGCTAGTATCCATGCAAAGTTGTATTTTTTTTTGAGTCTGTGGACTTAATATGAAAGAAAATAAACTTTACTAGGTACCTGCGCAAGTCTGATGACATCATATATTACTCACATATGATAGCACAATGTTAGGAAATACTGGGTAGTGAAAAAGGTATATATGGACAGGTAATTACCTATAGATGCGATGAGAAAAACAACTTAAGCAATAGAAAAAGAATGTAAAGAGGAATGATGGTGCTATGTGGAGTTCTGAAGGAGGCCTATGCATTGGATGAAATCCAAAAGAATTAACAAAGCAAGTATAGAAACAAATATTTATTGATTGCATTAATATTCAAATGTAATATTATATGAATTTGAACTATGGACATCTTGCTTAGAGTACTTGCAGACGGTGATCTGATCAGAGCCTCTCATTAGAACCATTTTATCCAATTCTTAGTTTTGAAGCACCATTCTCACTATTCATCACCTATTTATTCCAACTTTGGTAGTAAGTAGTAACTTGGACAGTTATTATCTGCACTCAGGCATGATGGGTTCTCTTCTTCATTTTTATAATTCACCTTATATTTTATCTCCTGAGTGATGTGTAAGGGACAGAATGCTGTGAATCTGGTCTTTAGTGGTGCTGAGGTCTAGAATATTATTAAGAACTTAGGACAGACAGCAAGTCTGCAATTTGTGCCCATTTTTATCACTAATATAGTACACGATGAAAACCATACAAAATACTATTGCAGGGTTAGGTTTACTCATGACAGAGAAACAAAAATAGTGACTTCATAGTGCTTCAAATGCGATGTATTGACCTGCCGTCAATACATTGGATATCTTCATCAGAAAAACTTTATTTGATAGCTTTCAGTTGGTGCCTGGTGTGCTTCCTTGGGTTGTCACTGATTTCTGTAAGAAGTGTCTTATTCGAGTGATAACTCAAGACTTGCCTTGCTGAAAAAAATAATAAATATATCAGACCAAGTGGAAAGGAACACTTACAACTTGCTTCCAATACCATAATCTAAATTGTACTACAGCCGTAGTACCACACAAGTAAACATTTTGGGGGATTTCTTTAGTAGAGTGACTTATGCCTACCACTCTTGATTTCGAAATACGAATAAATTTATCACAAAATATGCCAGCATGTTTTCTCCATGAATAGGTTATGTTATTAGGTTAGGTTAGTTTTTTTTTTGAAGCTGTGACTACGATGCGTTCAAAAGGCCGGTTTACATTGTAAACCAATTTCAGTGTGTCGTTTACATTTGTCGAGAAAATACGAGATGGAGATACCAATTTCTCACAAGTGTGACAGAGACCATCGCAAGTTTTTTTTTTTCTTACCTTTTTTGTGATCATAGACAAGCCGCTTTCTCTTTCTTTCATTATATTTGTAATGTTGCTGTCGTTAAAAATGGAAAACAAAAAATATATACTAGATTCCAAGCTATCAAAATAAAAAAAAACACTGCTATTGACTTGTCGGACTCGCGCACAAAGGGTTCCGTACCTTAATTTTTAATATTTACTTGTTTTGGTTATTTAGTTTCAATAGTTATTTTGTCCTTTTATATTACCTGAATAACACAGACTTGAAGACCACTTAAAAACATATATTATTTAATATGACTACATAAACCTGGGTATATTTCAAATGTCCATATCTGTTCTTTTTATGGACAAAACACGTTTGTTGTTTTAGGAAGAGTGACGATGAGGCCATTTGGGCGAATTGTGACTGTGAGAGGAAAGTGGTAACTCTGAGGAAAAAGATAGGGTACCACTCACCTGCTGGGCTAACATGCGTGCCACGATAAAATGTTGTCAACGCATTATCTCGTCTGGTGCTGCTGCTTCTTTCACTGTGAATAATTTTCGCACTTTATTCCTACTTAAGTTCTGCGCACATGAGACGTTAAAAAATGTCGTGGCAAGTTTGTTAGCCGGGCTGGTCAAGTGATCCAGTCAGAATTAGGAATTTGGAAGTGTTATATACCTAGCAATACACGGAAACACTTTGATACTTTGTTCAATTGTAAGATTCAGATTGTGCGCCGCCAGCCGCCATATCACAAGATAACACAAGGTTAAGAAGAGATTCAGAACCAAGACTTGTATGTAGACTGCATGAGCCCCACCACAGTTGTATGAGTAGAAGCTCCCTAAAATATTTGTTTTATTTTCATTTTATAATTACTTTTAAAGTGAACAATATACAAACTCAAGGATTTGACACGGAAATAAAACATAGAAATTGCATTAATGGCGTCTATTCAATGAATGACTTATGTTATGTCAGTTGACATACCAAAGAGTAAACCGACATTACAGTCTCGATATTAGGATTCCGGTACGGAACCCTAAAAAGTGAATGTCAAGCAACAAAGAATCTTTGTCGTAAATGTATGGATTATTCATGTTTTTCGAGTAATACACTTTCTTTTAATGTGCCATTCATTTATTTCTGAGTTTTAAGCAGTACAGAATTGATTATTAAGAAACAGATGCGTGGGAGTGGATATATTCCAAGAAACACATAGAGAAATATGGACTCCGGTAAATAACTCTTTCTTGTTGATATATTCATAAATTCTATGCTTATCATGCTTTTCTATAAGGTACATAAATAATATTAGTACATAGTAGTAGTATTGTATGTATAAACTTTCTATGGATTTTTAGGTGAACCTAAGGTTTAGAAATACAAGTGAGGCTAGATACTTTAGAAAGTTTTGCGATGGCCAGGCAAATTCAGACAGAGGCCCTTCAAAAATCTGGACTATTAACATGGTGAGCACAACCAGAGCAACCAAATTGTGAAATGAATCATAAATAACACCAGTGATAAATAATTTGGTATTCTTATTTCAGACATCTTTATGAAGAGAAGCATGCCGGAGGCTCCATCATTATTAATATTTGGTGGGCAGCATTGCACTAGTTGATCCTTATAAGACCAACTGCCATTGTGACCTGTGAAGATCTGTTGTGGCTATTCGGAAGATACCTTAGGTCCAATAAGTAATGTTATCTGCCATGTGATGTTGGCTTAGAATAGCATCACCCCATTTCATTTCTGCAAGGGATATAGGTGTGGTGTGGTATATGTATGTGTTTGTGGAACTAACACATGTTAGGTACTGCAGCTGCTGATCAATGCTGGCTTAATTTAACTTGTCGGCAGGATAAAATGATGAAAGGTGGATCAAGTTTTGTCTTGTGAATATTAAGTAGTTTTAATAAATGATCTAACTACTTAGATGAAAGGAGGTTCAAAAATATACAAAAAAGTTCAGTACTTACATATGAAGTTTTATTTTTATATACCTACCAGAAATGCATGTGATAAAAAGATATACATTATGTTTCGTTAACAAACATTCCAAAAGATCTTGTGTTTATTTTATTCCTTACTAACTAATTGTTAAAACTGATGACTGTTCAGCTGTGTGGGATTAAAGCTGAACAGTCAATAAAATAACTAAATTCATCTTTTGGGTCCCATAAGTTTGTTGTTGCACTTTGACTTGAAGAAAAATAATGCATTAAGGTCTGGTAATCCTTATACCATACAACACAAGCACTTAATTCACTGTTAATCCACATCTGGCTGTTGAAGAAGAACAGAATTCATATTTAGGGCTTGCAGTAGAGATCACAATATCCTCTCCTTGTTTGTAACCTTGTATGAGGCATCCTGTTTTTAATTCCTTGGGCTAACTTTCTTCTCTTGTCAGTTAATTACTAGATGTAACTACGCCTTGTACACGCCTAGTTTCATGCGCAACGGGAGTCTCGAGCGTAGAATGGGTCGGAGCAAAGCAGTGGCAGCCCCCGCTTGCCCGATCACATTCTTCACGTGCTGGACCATGGACAGGTTTCGGTCTATGGTTACGCCTAGGTATATAGCCTGTGCGGACCACCCGATCTCCTGTCCATGGAGCTTCAGTTTCGGGGGATCTCTTCGACCACGCTCCACGATGATCGCTTGGGTCTTCCCCACGTTGACCGTCAATCTCCATTTTGCCAGCCAGGCTGGGAGGGCGTCCAAAGCTATCTGCATTTTCCAGACCGCGTGCCTCGTGTTGAGGGACACGGAGAAAAATGCAGCGTCATCGGTATAGAGCGCCAGCTTAGTGCCGCCCTCAACCGGGATGTCATCCGTGTACCTGGCGTAGCATACCGGAGACAGACACCTACCTTGGGGGGACTCCAGCAGCGATCCTTCGGACTTGAGAGAGGGCGTCTTCCACTGCCACCTGGAAGCGCCTATTCTCTAGGAAGGTGGCCACGATATGAACGACTCGCTGAGGAGTCGTAGATGTGGACAGCTTAAAAACCAAGCCTGGGTGCCATACGCGGTCGAACGCCTTCTCTATATCCAGAAATACTGCTACGGTGGTCTCCCTCGTATCGGATTTGCATCAATGAGTTTATTTTTATGTGCGGGGGACTGCGCCCCCCGGGGGCCTGCGGCCTTCCACCTGGTTTGAGGACTACTCCGTCCCTCTACTAAGATGCTATTTACGCGCTTAAGCAGACAAAAAAGCACACCAGACATGAAAAACAGAGCGGACAAAAAAGGATACTCCCAGTTTTTGATGTCACTGCAGTTACCTACCCAGTTTTTCTCGTCACCGTCATAGCCCGCCGCGTTTTGTTTGACAAAACGTTGACACTAAAAAAGTTTACACGAAAAACTTTGCATGCTATGGCGGCGCACCCTTACAGTTTGAATGGGAGTTTTTCATTTTGACAGTTCTCTTGATAGTTCTGAATGTCAAACCAGAGGGCGCTGTGCTAAACTGAAATTTTGACGTATCAATATGGCTGGCGGCAGCCATAGTTATGTCACAGGTCACAGGTTCCGTTTCACGCTGTGTTCGTTACAAATTTATTATGTTAGTTTGATTTACTACAAAATAAATTTATCGCCATTCTATTATATTGAGTGTCATTCGTATAAGTAAACAAATAACCAATTACATATTTAGAACAATTTAATAAACACAAAATAAATAATAATATATAAAGTGGTACAGTTTTTTTGTAAGGAACGTTATTTCAATGAAACTCAGCGCCCTCTACATGACACTCGAGAATCCCTAGAAAATTTCCCATTATAGAATATTACGGTGGCAATAAAATTACGTTTGTGTGTCGCTAAAGTCGGTAAAGAAAAGAAGAGAATCCGGACCGTTGCTTTACATAGCTCACCATACTACTTGACACATAAAAGATTAATTTTTAGTTTAGTAATGTAGTGTAGTACCCGATCCGGTTTTCTATTAGGACAATACAAAGTTGTTATAAAAAAAAGAAAATTGTGTTATACAAATTTCTTTTTTTACAATGACGGATCATGACGTCAATAAGTGATAAGATAACACAATCCTACATTAAATAAAGTAAGGTAATTTCAAGTTAAGAAAACGGAACCAAAAACAATGGAGTAGACACATCGACGTTAATATTCATGATTTTAAAACATTTTTCATATATGAGGCCCTAAAAAGCTATAACTGAAACATGGTGCCTTGTGATACCGCCTCAGAATAGCATCACCCCATTTCTTTCCTATGGGTGTCGTAAAAAACGACTAAAGAACTCGAGGGTTACATGTGTAATGCAATTTTAGGCGTTGGATTGACAACTTGTCACTATGGCGATACACGATTTTCCAAATTACCATCTCTGTCTACCCCGCAACAGATTATAAGTGCGTTAAGTATATGTTTGTAGAAAAAAAATTCAGTAAAATATTAACCTTAAATACGCGGGCACCAGTACAAAGACATGTTTTCTTCATGAGCCTATTTTATAATACAAAATACTGCTTTTGATGGTCATTCGGAGTTTCTAATCTTTAATTATTATTGATTTCTAGGAGAGGTTTATTTTTAAATAAGAAACTCATACATACATACATATATCACGCCTTTATCCCTTGCGGGGTAGGCAGAGCGTAAACGGCCGCAAAGAACGGATATTTACGCCACGTCTGCCAAACATTTGAGGGTCATTCGGAAAATTGTGTATCGCCATAGTGACAGGTTGTCAGAACATCGCCTAAAATTGCAATACATACCCTCGAGTCCCTTTGTGGCCTTTAACGACACCCACGGGGAAAAAATGGGGTGATGCTATTCTAAGCCGGCATCACACGGCTAAGCCGGCATCACACGGCAAAGCCGGCATCACACGGCAAAGCCGGCATCACACGGCAAAGCCGGCACCACACGGCAATTAGTTTTCGTACTAAAACTTGCAAAGTTGTCATAAACTTGCGAAGTTGTTATAAACTTGCAAAGTTGTTAAATGGGCACCAACGTTGTAAACCTGGAACTAGAAATTAATAACGGAAGTAATGAAATGCCGTGTGATGCCGACTCAGAATATCAACACCTCATGACTCAGGATAAATTCACACAGAGAATGGCCAGCAGCGTTCCCTGTGAATGCAAAATTTTGCACAGCGCTCGTCGATTCGCTTGCCAAGCAAAGTGTTAAAAACCAATATATCTACATATAAATTTAAAAATCCTACCAGCGAGTGAAAATTTTTAAATTTTTCAAAAAATGTATTTACTTAATACGGGAAGTGTTTTAAAATTTGGTATTCAGTATAAAAACTGTATTTAAAAAAGTGTGTTGCCTACTTCAATTGCGCTATGGATATTCTTCCTGAATCTCTCTAAAAGATCTCTCTAGAATCTCATATTATTAATTGACAGTCGTCATGAGACGACTAATTAGGGACTCCAACAAACAAAAAAAAAACCTTAATCCATCAAACGTCTTTGAATAATCGTTAAACATAATTTAAAACTCCTCGATGAATTAAGAACGGTCACCTGTTTTAAGTCGGGTAAAAAGCTATGACGTGTGATTTACCTGGTTTGCGTGACTATATTTTATTTTACACCTGAATCCAAGGTAAAATAGAAAACAATGTTTACCATTTATCTCAATGTATAACTTTAATAAAACCTAAACAAATAATTTGAAGTCATTAATAAATGAACACGCAAAAAAAGCATTACATTCAAGTTCATTGTTTCTAATACTTTGAAAGAATCACTACATAGTAGAGAAAATACCCCGCATGTAGGTAGTTGAACGGTTGTCACATTTACCGCATAATATTCCAATATTTTGCCGGACACGGTTTTTCACGAAAGGTGTTTTAGAAATCCCCTACAAAAACCCAGTGCCCGATATAAACAAACTACAGGCTATAATTTTATAGGTGAAATTCGATTCATTGCGTAGTCGATCAGCCATTATGCTACCAGTAATATTATCCGGCTACGCAATGTACTACACAAACACCAACAACGTACACTAATCATGATTAGTACTTCTATAGCTGTGCCGCGAAGAGGATCAATACGGCCAAATATAATTGCCCCGCTAGAGTACAGTCAAGCTCACGTCCGGTTAGACACTCGAACTGGCCAATGTAAGTCTTAAGCTTCATGACCTAAAAGAGATGAAAGCTTCAACTATCACTTTAGGCAATTAGTAGTCCAAGGCTTTATACAAGTTTCCATTCGACTAATACATAACATTTGGACATAAAAATGGTCCAAAGTCGTATCTGTTTAGCCCAGCCTGAGCTTCATGTTTTGGGTTTGTTGCACTGTTATCTGGATAATATACAAATTATTTCAATTTTAATAAATTTAAGTATTAAATTTTCAAATTTCAAAAGTACTAATAAAAAAGAAATACTGCTACTTTTTATACTGCGTGTGTAACAAAGTATCCGAGCAAAACAAAACGAATATTATTTACGATCTTCTGGGATTTCTATTCTCTGAAAATAAGAAAAACGTTCTTTAATAATATTTTTCCAACATCTTCTGTCAACGTTTCTTAGAAAAAATCTATAAAAATAAACCTTACACCTTGATGAATGAAAACAATTTATTATATGAACAAAACCATAGGTAGATACAATTATTTCAAACATGATAATGAAATACGTATAATTTTGACTAGGAAACATTCAAATGACGTTCTGTGTGATGCAGTATGCAGTGGATGCAGCTCATACGTGCATAAGGAGCTACCACATACCAAAGAACTCGCACCTTAACAGCAGGTGACGATTGGGTGCTCTTTGTTACCTACCTATAGTTTAATTTCGTATAGTTTGAATATGATATAAAATATTTATTGAAATTTAACTAGTGACCGATAGCGATAGTAATGAAGGACAATTTTCCCTGGAAAATAGGTTAAAATAGAAAAAATTTTAACTCCCATACAAAATTGCCAATCAGCTGATTTGAGTTACTATGAAAACTAAATTACTATGCTACTAAGAAAAAAATATTTTTGTTTTTTTATTAAAGAGTCTCCTATATTTTTGTCCCAATATAATTTATTGAAGCGGATGCCACTCGCATATATTTTTGTATCGGAATATCGGCTTGTTTAAATATAATTATCTTTTTTAAACACAAATCGATAACCCAGCGACTTTTTTTTTTTTTTAATTTTTTTTTTTTATTAGTGATGGGTTTGCTCTTGACTCTAGTCTAGGTCATACTTGCGCGTTGTCTTCTCAAAAATAATGACACGACGGAAAATAAAAAGAAATGTTGAATTTTTTTAAACTTATTTTATTTCTGAAACACGGAGCTATCACAATCTTTAATTCGAAACAATAAAAAACACCTTATTATCTAGATATACAGGGACCAATTTTATTCACAGTCTATCCTAATAAAATCAATTATAATTCAACTAGGTGGATTGTTTAGCTATTCTACCTCTAGTAAATTTGTTCGCGCGGCTCTATTTGTGAATTCTGCGAAAACCGACATTTTATTAGGTACACAAATTAGTGGAAAAAATGCATTTAAGTATATAATTGATCCAAAGGAACTCAAAATTAGTTTCCGTCCGAAGTATCTTGGTAAAAGTTTTAAACAAACAACTTCATTTAAAACAGAAATGTCATTTAAACTCTTAAAATTGCCTATAATTACATTAACTACCTCATAATAAAGTTGTACTATCTTGTTTCGTTCGATGTCGTATAAACTTATATAGCCCTTATAGGCGGTATTGAATATAAAAAGCGCTAAAGTATTTTCTATTAATTATTAACTCAGTGACCAACACATCTCAATCTTCATATAATTTAACAAATCAAGATATCTACAAAAGACTTAATTATCAGAAACAATATAATGATATTAATAGAATTTCTTGACGTTCCTAAATTTTTCTCGATGTGGTGGCCGTACGATGTTTGACCTTACTTCGTTGGCTTTTGCCATCTGCGGCGGCCAAAATGTTAATTAAATTTAGTTAAAATAATAGTTATAACTATTTACAGAGTTATAAACCTGCTAAATGAAATTAGTGCCTTTGTGAAAATGACCGAAGTTGCAAACAAAATTCAACTTCTATTGGAAAGTTGATACTTAATAAGCTTCAGAATCAAAGAGTTGCTTATTTCAACCACGATTAATTTATAAAATTAAATGAAGCTTTTATGAAAGAAAGTTCACAAAACTTTGCTAATTAAATAGATGAGTTTTTGAAATACCGGGTTCTTAATACAAGGTTACATACAAGGGTTGAAATAATATTTAATTTTCAACGAAGTTTCTTATTACCTTCACTTTCTTTTTCTTAGAATACCTACTATGACTTTGTATAACTCATCGATAAAATAATATCGTTGGTGATCCCTGCTTGGCGCATACTTTAATTTTAAGAATTTTAGCCAGCGGCAGGAATCAATTTGTGTTTATTTGTACAAAGATGAACTGTAGACAGTTCTGAGTAAGAAACTTCACGTCGCACCTAAGGGCGTAATGTGATTGAAACCTGCCAACCAGCAAAATGCATTACTATCGATTAGCTTAAACCCTTATAAGGACTCGTAAACAGTTGCCGGAAAATATCCCGTTACTATTTACAAGCTTATTTCTTATAACGCTGTCATAGTCTCATTTAATGTTTCATTGATATGACTATGTTCCCCATGTCCACCGAATTCATCAATCATCTGAGCAATAGACACGTACGACCCTGATACCAAAGCTATGATAGAAATAATACTGATGATCAGGTTCTTCCAGAGTTTATAGTTGAACCTTCCCAGGTCCCGGTCCCAGTTGTAGACGGTGTCGATGATGGCGGGAAGGAGGAGGCCGAGGGTCGAGAAGAAGATGGCTCCAGCCAGGCTGATCACCAGTTCCAAGTTGGGGAAGGCTGCAGCGATGGCAACTGTGAATGATTTAATGGGATTTGTGTAACAAAATTAAAAAACACTTTATCCACACTAGTCTTATAATGTTTGGATTACAAACACGAAAACAGTTGTAAAAAGACCTGTTTTATGCATTCTGCCTATAGAAATTACAGCTTATTCTCAAACGCAGAAGTATTACGTCTAAGGATAAGGCAAGCCTTTTGATAAAATGAAGATATCAAACGGTGTGTTCTATGCCAGAACTCAAATTTTCTGCCAATAATCAGATGTTGTTGTCCAGTTGATATTCAGGATGGTCTTAAGTTGTTGTTGTTTAGGTGTTAGCTAAGTGTTTTCCAGTTTTTTTTTCAATTGTTGTCTTGTTGTTGTTCGGCAGTGGACATCTGAACAACTGCTGAAAGTACAATCGTTTTAATTCTGAAATTTGAACTCGTATTGGACCTTGCAATCGCCGGTGCGAAGTTTTGGAAAAATGAGTTTTTTTAAGAGTGTAGGTAGATAAAATAGTGAATGCATTTGCATAAAATTTAGCTCTATAATGACAGTTGCATAAACTACTATTTTCGTGTTGGCTATAGAATTTTCAGATAACTTGCAAAATTATTCCGCAGAAGGCAGGATTCGAACCGGCGAACGCAATCAGCGCAAACCCTGCCTTAAGTGCAATTTTGCAAGTTCTCTAAAAAGTACGAAACATCTTTGTTTAATCCTTACTTACGATCTTCCCTTGTGAATTAGATGTAGCATATTTAGATATAACTTTGCTTGTGATTCTAGACTGGGTTAGATCTTATTGTCAAATATGGGGGGGACATTATTTACTTAAAAAAATATATTATTATCGTCATCAGCCGTGGCAAATGCACTGCTCTGGAAAAGGCCTTATCATTTAATACTCGTTTTCCTACAGTTATCAAGAAGAACCACTATAGCTCTCTCTCTTTTCGTGTGAGACACCGAGTTGTCCAACGACCCGATAAACCCTGGTGTCACATCGGCCGCCATTATAGCTTGATCCCTTATATTACCTGTTATCGTGGTCATTGCAATTCGTATGGCAATCTGTAGGACGTTGTTGTATTTAGTGGGCCTCTTGTCCAACATCCTGGTAATCATTTCCATGGGCACGTAAGCTTGTAGAGCGTATGACAGGAATATCACTATCGCCATTATTAATTTTGCACTTTGTGCAACACTGAAAAGTAATAATGTGAATCTTGTATTGATTTATAAGGCGGAATTATATACTGTGGCAATAAATGGTCTAAGTATATTTATATAGGATGAAATTTACTATTTACCGATAGCGAACACTTAGGACTGGCTGGCGAAAATGAACAACTTTCCCCAAGGAACATAGGTTGTCACAAGTCCATTTTAGGTTTTCGCTATCGGTATGTAGTTAAATTTCACACCAATTATATAACGTGTGATGTCGACTTCTAAATAGCATCACAACATTGACACCTGCGGGTGTCATTCATTAGAGTTTTCATGTGTAAATTTAAATTTTAGTAGATTGGCTGTTCTGTCTCCTTAATCTTACAAAATATTTTGAATTTTTTCAAAAAATAATATCAGAAGCCTTCAACATTTTCCTAACACGTAGCAAAAACTACCTTTTTACGGCCGTTGACGCCCAAGCTAACCAAGGAAAAATCCATTTTAATGGTAGCGAGGTATTGAGTCCAAATTAATTTTCATTTCAAATATTGAACTTGTTGCTGGGAAGGTTTTCATTAAATATTTTGAATGTTATTATATTGTTTGTATCATAAAATTAGAAGGATCATAATTATTGAACGATATAAGTGTGAGAGAAAGGAGAGGGCGCGGGCCTTTTAGCAAACCGTGAGCTCTATTAGTTAAACTTAAAATAAAATAACTTGTACCGAAAAATATTATGAGTATCGAGAAATAAAAATGGGCCACAATGATGTATGGGCCTAAAGGGAACTATATACGTTACTTTAGTAAAATTCCAGACAGTTTTAATCACAAACAATTTAAAATAAAAAACAATCAAGAATAATTTATCCCCGGAGGCACAATAACAATAGTAACGCTAATACATAGCATTCGAAAGATGGAAAGTATAGTACTTTAAACATGAATTTGAAATATGTACCAACTTTTTCATATACTTGTTTAACATAACTGTCAATTCACTATTTTATTTTAATTACTTAATTATGATATGTAGTGTGATTTTCTAAAAGAGAATCTAGAAAATTCCTGCTTAGAAATAAGTATTTTGAATCTTTGAATCATTGATACATAGAAACCTTAAAATCTTTGAAATTAATTTATTTTGAGAACGGATTTGAGCCCTTTTGATTTTGCGAAGTAAGTTTGTCATATTTGACATTATAATTTATATGCGTATAGTTTAGTCGCCGAATTTTTCAAAGTTAAATATGAATTCAAAGATTTTCCTGCGACTTTTAAAACTTAAAACTTCCGAGACTAAGCTATATTTTACTATGCGCAGGTGTGTTTAGACTTTTGATCTTGTCAGAATTATAGGAAGTTTACCGTGCACATTTAGTTGCTTGTCGATGCTGAAATATTTTATAGAGATAGAAGCTTTAAAAACACTTACATGTAATCCTGGGGCAAGTTCAAAGTGATGCTCCCCTTAACATCTTCACCGTACTGGAGGTAGCCGAAGAAGCCAAAAACGGCGTAGAGGCTGATGACGATGACCATGGCCACGTTGAGTACCCCAGGGCACCCCAGGAACCTCTGAGGGTTCTTCATCTCGTTTTCAATTGGCATCACGACACCAATGCCTTCCATGGCGAAAATTACTGTACTGAAAATTAAGTTAGCACGTAAGTTGATACACGTTTCTCTGAAGTTCAAGGTTAATTAGGTAATATGTATGTACCTGAAAAACAAAGGCCACGAGCTGACACTCGCCACCATTTTCCTTTCACTGATGGGGGGTAAGTCCCTAAACACGAAGAACATTGTAATCGCGAAGACAGCCACGATTAGGATGTTGGCGAGCGCTGAGAACGGAACCAGATGCTTCAGATTCCGAACTTGAGTCACGATGACCAGAGGAAGGTACGTGAGAGCACAGTAGGTTGAGGTAGATAGGATATAGTTAGGATAGTATACATCGAGCACCTGTTGAGAAAAAGTGTATTTAAGTAAAAACAAGCATGATAAATCGAAAAATTTAAAAATACGCTGCTTTCTGAGATAAAACCTAGCCTTTAACACTCGGGATAATGTAAGGATTTTTCCGATACAATTCCCATTCGAATCTGTTCAGTGGTTACCGAGTTTCAGTTTTTTAAAGAATCGCACATATATACATACACACTACACTCCTTTTTTGGTTGTAAAGGCTCATTCGAAAGATATTACCTTCCGCTGGTTTCCGCCGAGAGGCGAAAATTTTTAAATGCTTTCATAACAAAAGTTTTTAATGGTGTGTACTTTCACAAGTTTATGGATCCATCCTCAAATCATAAATAAGTTAAAGTAAATAGTAAATATTACCTCAAATATATGTTTTAATACATAACTTCGTGAACGTAAGTCATAATTCTGAGATGTGAAATGTTACAAAATGTGCTATTAATATTTTGCGAGCTTGTCCAAAAAAAATATAATTTTAGGTATTTTTAATTTTTCGGCTTTAGAGAGGTATCATAACGTAAACACTGAAATGATTTTGCAGGTAAATTCAACCTGCAAAACATCAAAATATTTCTCTAGCACATAAAATTTTTACAACTCCCGGGAGTTTTGTTTTGGAAACTTATTGAATATTTCTTTCAAAAAGGAAACTTTCTTGGGCGTTTTGGGGCACACAAAATTGCGTATAAAAATAAATTTTCATCGTCAACAAAGGGCTTTGAGGCCAATAAAAATAAAAGTTTTTAATTAGGTTGTAATGAATCTGAGCCTAATTTTAATATTTTCTTTCCTTATCTCAACAGTTGGTAGCAAATAAAATAATTAATATTTGGCTAGTAAAAGGCTTTCACCGAAGACAGAGCGGCCTCCGTGCTACATAAAGCTGGTGGAAAACCTGTCCTTGTGGAGCTGTATAGACTATTCAACTCCGTAATAGCCAATAGCAAAAATTGCGAAGAGGTGTTTGTGGCATAGTAGGTGGTATGGTCGTATCAACACAGCGGTGACCAGGAGACGACAGCGCTTTTCAATTACCTCGTTGAAACGACAGACGTAGCACAGCAAAGATACCCGACAGCGAAGCTAACTTTTCTGGGGGACTTTAATGCCCACCATAAGGAGTGGTTGTTCCCGTTCCAGAAAACTGACCATGCTGGGCTAGAGGCGCGCAAGTTTGCATTATCGCTAGATCTGACCCAGTTGGTGAATGTAGCTACGCGAATACCGGATATCGACGGCCATACACCCAATTGCTTGGACTTGCTGCTGACAATTGATCCAGACAGTCATTCAGTTTCGGTCTCAGCTCCGCTGGGAACGTCCGACCACTGTCTGGTGAAATCCGTATCGAGCTGCTCTCCTCTCGATGACAGCCCCAGGGGCACGAGGCGAGTTTGGAGATACGAGTCAGCAGATTGGGAAGAGATGCGGCACTTCTTTGCATCTTACCCGTGGCGTCAAGTGTGCTTCTCTTCGCGTGACCCCTCGTGTTGTGCAGATGCGGTTGCGGACGTGATTCGGCAGGGGATGGAATATTTTATTCCATTCTCCGACATCCCGCTCGGTCACAAGGCCCAGCCTTGGTTTAACGCAGAATGCGCCCAAGCTGAGGCGCGTAAAGAATCGGCATACCAAGCTTGGGTCAAGGCTCGCGACTGCAAATTAAGAGCACGTAGGATTCGCGCGAAGAAAAGAACCTTCAACTCTGCCACCAAGTCCTGCAAACGGGTTTTACGTAAGGCACGTTTTGACCATGTCGGACGAATAGGGGCCAAACTAGCATCACACCCTCCGGGTAGTAAAAAGTTCTGGTCCCTGTCCAAAGCGGTTGAAACTAATTTCTGTCGTCCAACCTTACCTCCAATGCTGAAACCTGATGGATCGCTGGCTCACTCTGCAAGTGAGAAAGCAAATTTGTTTGCTTCATTGTTTGCAAGCAACTCACGTCTGGACGCTGGCTCCAAGCAACCACCTACTGTACCTCGTTGCGATTCTTCGATGTCGGAGATCGCAGTACACATTAAAGAGGTTCGAAGAGTATTGTGCAGTCTAGACGTGAACAAAGCCAGCGGACCTGATGGCATACCAGCGAGAGTATTAAGACTATGTGCGCCTGAACTGTCTCCTGTGCTGACACGCTTGTTCCGCCTCTCTCTTAAAGAAAGAACGGTGCCGGGGGCCTGGAAGCTTGCTAATGTGCAACCAGTTCCCAAAAAAGGGCGACCGTGCCGACCCTGCCCATTACCGTCCAATTGCCATTACCTCCATCCTATGCAAGGTCATGGAGAGGGTACTTAACAGTAAGTTGCTGACCTACCTTGAAGACAATGATCTTCTCAGTGACCGTCAATATGGCTTCGCCGGGGGCGATCTACTGGTGATCTTCTTGTGTATGTCACGCACTGCTGGGGCGAAGCCATCGAGAAAAACGGCGAAGCACTTGCCGTTTCACTCGATATCTCGAAGGCCTTTGACAGGGTCTGGCATGCAAGTCTGCTCAGCAAGCTTCCTGCTTATGGCATCCCAGCTGATTTTTGTACTTGGATTTCAGACTTTCTTAGTGAACGGTCCATCAGAGTAGTCGTTGACGGCTGCTCCTCTGACCTTATGGCCATTGATGCCGGAGTTCCTCAGGGGTCTGTTCTCTCTGCAACTCTTTTCCTGCTGCACATCAATGACCTCCTTCGGCATGGTATTGTTGGATACGCAGATGATAGTACCGTTTCAGAGAGATACTTGACAGGTGCAAGAATCGGTGGGGATGAAATACGTTCGTTAAGAAAGGCCATGGTAGAGCGAACAGATCTGACCTTAAGTCTTGTCTCCCAATGGGGCGACGACAATCTGGTCTCATTCAATGCCACCAAAACACAGGCGTATCTTTTCACTGCAAAAAGGAGTCCTTTCGACTGGACTCCTACTTTTCGGGGTACATCTGTCCCAGTCACTGACAGGCTTGAGCTTCTAGGCATGGAGTTGACATCAAATCTAAACTTCGGCGCGACCATCGAGTACAAGGCTCAGACGGCGGCTAAAAAGCTGGGCGTCCTGAATAGAGTGAAGCGATACTTTAGGCCTGGACAGCTTTTAACTCTTTACAAAGCACAAGTCCGATCCTGCATGGAGTATTGCAGTCACCTTTGGGATGGCTCAGCCAAATACCAACTTGCCGCTCTTGACTCGGTGGAACGCAGGGCCAAGAGGCTCATAGGCGACATAAAACTGGTGGACACCAAGATACATAGCCTGGCACATCGCCGAAAGGTTGCCTGCTTGTCGGTATTTTATAGATTGTACTTCGGAGAGTGTGCTCAAGAGCTTCACGACCTTGTTCCACCAGCTCCCTTCTACCATCGGACATCCAAACGCACCGCCGGATACCATCCGTACCTGGTAGCCATTCCACCAATTCGGACTAAGCGCTTTCAGTCATCATTTATAATGCGCACTGCTAAAGAGTGGAATTTACTACCTGCGTCTGTGTTTCCAAAAGCATACAACCCTAATCTCTTCAAAGTAAGAGTGAACAGGCTTCTTCTGGGTGAGCTCGCTCCATCTTAGACTCTGTCTCTGTCCTATGACCTAGACTAGAGTCAAGAGCAAACCCATCATTAATTAAAAAAAAAAAAAAAAAACAAGACGTCAAGTCACTGGCGGAGAGGAGAGAAGATTGGAAGTTACTCCACCGACAAGAGTTTGACTCTTAAAGTTGAAGAAGAAGGTGGTATGGTCATGAACATGCGCTGAACTATGCTTGGTACGTATTCAGTCAAAACTCTTTTACAAAACCCCCTAAGTGTGTCAAGAATATATTCCGAACTAAGCTAAGTTTATCTTCTCGACAGTTTACTTTAAGAACTTTCTATGTTGCAAGCTGGTGACAGTTCAATAAACTGACTTTAGTTTTATTTCAATCTTGGGGACACGGATAAGATTTACAAACTTTTAACTCAAACCTTGGAAGATACTCAAACCAAATTAAAGTGTGGCTATCTTTCTGGGTAATAAACTCATCCTCACTCCGTCAACTTTTTAATCGCTTTTTGTTCAATATGCTTTTTTCGAAACTGGGCAAAAACCTGTCCTCGAGGACATGAAAAGACTATTCAACTCCGTAATAGTCAACGGGACAACCCCGAAAGTTTGGAGCAGAGGTGCTGTAGCTGTAGTTGTAGTTGTTTTTCAAGAAAGGAGACAAAACACTCCTCAAAATCTGGAGGCCGATCACACTTCTGAGCATGTCTTTAAGGTGTTTTTGAAAGTAATTACGAAGGCGTCAAAGCATTAAGATTTGACGCCTTCTATCCACCGAATTCGGCCCGGCTTCGTGATAGTTTCAGCACCGTGGATCACGTCCATACGGCAGGTTATAGAAAAAAGGGTAAATATTTAATCAACCGTTGTGTATATGCCTTTGTGGACTAGGAAATGCCTTTGACTCCATCGAAACCTGGGGAGTTTTGAAAAACGGACATTGACGCCACGTTGACAAATATTTGGGGGTCATTCAGCTAATTGTGTATCGCCATAGTAACAGGTTGTCAGCCCATCGCCAAAATTGCAATACACACCCACGAATCCCTTAGTCGCCTTTTACGACTCCCACGGGAAAGAAAGGGAATGGGGTTCAAATATTTTCCTATTCCTATTTACCTCCTTGAAAGATGAACCAATGAATACAACGTATACACTCAATACGCTGAAATACGTCAAAGTCATTGAACAGTCGACCACGATTCTGAAAAGAAAATACAAAATTGTATACACAAAGCTTAAGCCCAAAATATTAGCTATGGAAGTATTGGCAGGCGCAAAGACTGGCGCTCATGAATAATTAACAACAACTGTGGTCAATGAATTCGCAAATATAAAAACAGATATTTTTTTAATCAGAAACGAAATAGTAAATTTTGTTTCGTAACGATCTCAGTTCGTATCTGGTCTTCTGAGCGCGCTTGCCACATCTTCAAATAAGCCTCAGTCTTATCGAATTATCTGATTTAACCAATAAAATAGCCAACAACAAACCCATCGTGAAAAAATCAAAATACCAATCACTTACTGCTACGATATTAAGGCAAGTGGTGCCGCAGAAATAGCGCCACTTAACGAAAATAAACATTATTTCGAACTGAGTTCGTAGGATCTAATTCAACTTTACGATTACACCAAAAACTTGTCTTTAGGACATTCTGGTGAATAATTCGCATGAAGAGATATGATTTTGGTCGTGCCTTAATAATCTAACAATAATGAGGCAGCTGTAAACTTTACCTGTTTACTTCGAAAAATAGCCTTACCTAACGACATTACCCCATTTTCTTAAAGATTTTGGGCCGTGAGTGAAAGCAGCTCCACACGTCTCCGCATAACCCATTGACGGCTTTTTGGCATCTACGCACACTTGTTGTGATGTCCTGACCTGCAACCAATTATATATTTGCAATTGCTTGGAAATATAGAATATCTTCTAAGTTATATCACTACGTATGTGCATATACATAATATGGAATACAAAATATTTCCAATACAACACACCAACGTGGTTACTTCGGTAACAAAATTATGGACATTTATTTCATATTCAGCTTCTAGTAGGTAAAATACTCGGCTTCTTTCTGGCATTTTTCTTTTTTTGTTTGAAATCTCTAGTGGAGCCCGTAGCAAAAATTAATTCTAAGAACGTGCTTTTGTAAAAAAAGGTTAATGGACCGAAAGACATAAATCAATTGAACTGTTTATTTATTTGTTGATAATATAGTCATATAATAATTTAGTATTTGACAGACAGATTGAATACCTTGCTAGATGTTACTTATTTCTTTTGAAATGATTAAATATCAAAATTTTATACTGCGATTTTAGGTCTGAATATGCTGCTTTTAAGATTGCTGGTTTTATGGATTGCAAATGTCAATATTTGCCGTGTGATTGCCGGCTTAGAATAGCATCACCCCATTTCTTACCCATGGGTGTCGTAAGAGCCGACTAAGGGACTCGAGGGAAGTGTATTGCAATTTTAGGCGATGGGCTGACAACCTGTCACTATAGTGATACACAGTTATCTGATTGACCCTCAAGCTTTTGTCAGACGTGGTGTTAATATCCGTTTTACGGCCGTTAACGCTCTGCCTACCCCGTAAGGGATATAGGCGTGATTTATGTATGTATGTATGTATGTAAATGTCAATAGAAAAATAGTTTATCAATCGAAAGAAAACATTCATTTAACATTTTATCATATTCTTTATACTGCTACTGATTTGAAAAAGTATAAATTTTTGGTACATTTACATTTTTTTTATCGATTGGCAGAAAACCAGAATTTTTAAAGGTGTTTAGCTAGGATACCGGAGCCCAGGAAAGCTTTCAGCAGGTGGAAAATAGATCCAAAAGTTATTATGTTTACTTACCACCATGGCAACTGTATGCGTGCATATGAAACCAGCGAGCAATGTTCCTATGGAACCGACGAGGAGACCAGAGTTCTTAAAGGCAGATGGCATAGCGAGGATCCCGGAACCAAGGCAGGCTTTGAGCAAGTGGAGGATGGATCCGAAGGTTCTGTGGTCAAAAGATTTGGGTCAAAACATGTATAGAGAACCCGATATGTAAATTTATTTCAGGCATTGAATTCTTAAATACTCTTTCCTTTTCCATTAGTACGTTATTTAATATGAAATTTTCTTTATTTATATACCTAATATTTTTAACGTCGATGAAACACAAGTAAATGGAGCAAGCGTACCACTTTTTTTAACGGGTGACATAATTCTATTGCAATTATTGAAAAAAGCTTCAGGACAAGCTCATCCGACGCTGCTTGAAACCATCACATTGCGGCGCATTCAATTATAAGGGATAAAAATACAACTATGTGGAAAAAAGATCGAATTTCAAAAATTAAAGGAGCTTTTTATTACACGACTGCCCAACCAAAAAAGGAGTGTAATGTTTTTGGAGTTCATGAATGTATGTATGTAATTGAACGATTCTTTAAGGTGCTGCAATTCGTTAACGAATGAACAGATTTGAATGGGATCGTATCGGAAGAATCCTTACATTATCTCAAGTGTCTTAAACTAGAATTTATCTCGAAAAGCAGTCGTGTTTTTTTATTTTTATTTATCATGCTTGTTGCTGAGACTGAGAGGCGTTTAGCCACAATTAAATCACAAGCAACGCTCCAAGCGTAATTTAAAGTTCATCCATACATCAAACTAAACAAGATTCATTTCTTCGTACCCGTAAAAATTAAAAAGAGTAGAATGCTTGGATAAAAGAAGAAATTTGTTACACAATAAAAGATCAGTGAGTTCTTCGTACTGTACTGTTTCTGTTTTAGATCAATTAAGTAAAAGTAAATATAACAACCAATTTGAGAACGAAGAATTTATTACGAAACAAAAATGAATATTTCCATGAGAAAAGACCATTTTCCTATTCTCACGAGAATATTCATAATATTTTTTTCGTATAAAGATTAAAAGGCAAAACCAGTAGCACCATGATACCGTTGGGCGGGCCGACAAATGATAACAGATTGATAAGAGAAAACTACAATGTAGAAAACTGATTAATTTACCTATACAGTATGTAAAATCCACGTGCCATCTTACTTGTATTTGTTGATCATAGGTTCAAGAACACTTCAAAGAGATCAATTAATAGATAAACATCAAAGGCTTCATAATCAAACGTATTAACAGACATTTTTACTTCTACGAATTTATATATCAATACAAAGTCAACGAACTGAATCAAAACTTGCTGATATCATGTTATTATTTTAGCAAAATAAAAATAAATTGCAGGTATTCGAAGAACTTATCTAGACAGGAAGAAATTCAATGCATGAAAAAGTTTGTTATTGCGAAAGAAATCTTTGAAGAGTCGCTACTGTTACTGATATGGTTGGATCTATCACCTTTATTTAGTTTTGTGTAAACATTTCTTTGAAATAAAGTCGGCCTGTTTGAAATAGACTTAAGCATGAAAGTATTATTTTTCATGAGTTGCATATTTTGGAGTAAGAAAAGCATGTCCAACCACAACTGGGTTTTTTGGATAACGTAATGTTTTTTTCGTAAAGTGACCAAGCTCTTGTGAGTGTAGGTTGGATGGGGAAAAAATTATATTATCATTAAAATTATGAAGCAAGTAGAGGATTAACATTCCTCATCATGTATTTCCCAATTTATTTGGGTCAGGTGCAACATAATTTCATGTTCTGTGCCCAATATCCTGTGGCGATAGATTTGGCTTACTTTTAAGACCGGCTGCCTTCCTGCCTGACTTCAACCCTCTTTGGGAATGCTATAGTAGATGGTATTATTGTCAGCATGCGCTCAACTAAGTTCGGTACATATTCAATCAAAGCTATACGTCGGCTTTTACAAAACACCCTAAGTGTGTCAAAAGTAACTATATTCTTAACTTGGTTAAGTTTCTCAATATAAACTTGATTTTACAGTTTCCGTTTTCAAGATTCTTGTCTAACTCTAGAAGTCGACGGATTGCTTGGAGTACTTTATAGCTAGCGAGATGGCGACAGTTAATTAAACCGAGTTTAATTCTATATTCATCTTGGGGGCACAAACATGATTTGCAAACTTTTAACTCAAGCAGGATACTCAAACCAAGTTCAAGTGTGGCTATCTTTCTGGGTTATAAACTCTTCCGTCAAATTTTTATTACTTTTCTTTTGAAAATGTACATTATTCCATTATGATTTGTTAGAAGACAGACCTAGCTAATCATTCCATTTCATATGTACCACTATCATCACTACATAGTTTATAAATTGAAGTCACTTTCGTGTCATGGGTGGTGTCCCATTGTATGCTTAGATGTTTAAAACTACGCATCAGATTATGTGGTTTAGTAAACAATTTCTACAGGAACGAGTAGTAGCAAATGTAACCGCTAAATTTCTGATCTTTTGAATAAAAAATCAAGATGTTAATTTCTTCCTCAATCTGAAATTCCGCTACTGAACTTACGCGGGTGAGTTCTGTGGTTCTGACTCTATACAATTTGAATCATAAACCAAAACGAGTATGTTAATGACTTGCACATTGCGTCTGTTATGTCACGTTCTCACGATGCCTCTATAGTTTAGGAAATAATAAGGGAAGTGGGCAGCGCAAGCATGTTAACAGGTTACTTGCGCCGCTACTCGTCATGCCGCTGCCACTTCCCGTGCTCCCATGAGTGTCGGCGTTTTGTGCGCAAGTTAAAGAACGGGCAGGACAAGCTCAAGTGGTATCAAGTGGCATCTTGCTCACACGTATTGCTGCAAGAAGAGTATGACGGCAGGGTGTGAACTCTCACTCGCATTAATACTTCCGCGGAAGTATTTCGGGCAATTTTCGCGGCAGTGGCAGGAACAGGAGCATAGTGTGAATGTAGCATTAGGAATTAGGTGTGTGTGATTTGTAGCGACTTTGTGGTCATTTTGGTTACGGAAAATGTGTAAATTTTTGCAGGTTTTCCTTATTTAATTTCCTTTTTTGAACTTGCACACGTTTGTAATGGTTTATTGTCTTCTGAATGAGTCCCCATTGTCTAATTTTCCTGTGAATCAGGTATGCACAATTTTTTTCCTTAAATTTGAATGAATGATGATGATGGAGGTAAATTAAGGTTATCATAACTTAATTATCTTCGCCTCCTGGTGTACATTATTCTGTCGAGATTATCAAGTATTGCTTCCCCATAGGTTTTGAGAGTGAAAAATTTTAAAGTTATCCAAGTAGGAAAAAAGCGTATTAGGTACTTAGTATTCCATTCTAAGGAAATGTACATTAACTGTATCCCACTTATTTAAAATTTCGGACCGGATATACTGAAAATCACTATATTAATTGTGAAATAGACAATGAAAATGCAGATGGTATTACCATGTGTGTTAACTTCAAACAAGAATCGCAAAGTTTTTTTTCGATGGGTACCAATGTTGGTAAAACTCGTTTTTTGGAAAATTTAATATCGCTTGATTAATTTATCGCCCACAAAACCCCCTTCATACAGAATTCCATGATAAAAATTTGAGCCATTTCTGAGATCTTAATAAAATTATAAATAAATTTATAATAATTGTTTCCTTAAAGGTTGTCTCATACAGATAGATGAGATAAGATTATTCGAAATCCACGAAAAAAATACAAAAATGCTTCAAGTATAAATGTTTTCATTTTTATATTTTCATTTTTATATTATTATTAGACTTTTGACATTTTATAATCAATTCATTTTTATGTACCCTGAGAACTTGACATTGAAAATTGTATATATAAATATATTTTAATTAGCACGCTTGAAGCAAGCAGAATACTGCACTGGAATGTAAAATAAGATCTCATTATTTATGATGAAATACCATGTATTCTTGCAAATAAATAACTTCTAATTTGAAATGACTACTTACGTATTGGGATGTGCCACTTGCCGATGTTCAAAAGGGTTGTATTTCTTATCGTCATTGGCCACATCTTTGGATGCTATGCTGAGACTCGACTGGAATCCAAGATTGCTCGTCAGGTCAGCTCTAAAAAAAAAAATCTTTTAGTTTTTAAAACTAAAGTTTTCCATCACTAAATATTAATAACGATATGGTCACTGCGCAACGTAACGAGTGACTCAGCCGCCAGCGCATTTAAACTTCTCGACTGACTGACTGTCCCAAAACTCGAGTCGTTATTCGACAAAATATATAAAAGTAAGTGACCGTATCTTATTCAATATTTAGAAAAATGTTAACCATTAAATTATGGTATTGTTGAAATGGCCGACGCACACACAACTAGCGCTATTTGGAGTCGACCTACTGAAAACGGCGCCAAACGTACGTCGGCCTTTAGTGTCGCGTTAAACAATAAATTCATACATACATATATCACGCTTTTACCCCTTGCGGGGTAGGCAGAGTGTAAACGGCTGTAAAAAACGGACATTTACGCCAAGTCTGACAAACGTTTGAGGGTCATTCGGAAAATTGTGTATCACCATAGTTACAGGTTGTCAGCCCATCGCCTAAAATTGCTATACACACCCTCGAGTCCCTTTGTCGCCTCTTACGACTCTCACGAGACAAAATGGGGTGATGCTATTGTAAGCCGGCATCACACGGGAAATTATTCATAAAATTATTCATTCATTATATTCATCATTCAATATAATATAAAATTCATTGATCGGGTATGAAGTATTAGTACAGTTTCTATTTCAGAGTTTTTACGCTACGATTTTATGCGAATATTGCTACAAAACCCTCACCTTATTTTATTTGCTCAGCTTTTCAGCAATATTGTTTGATTCGTTCCCCGCTTTGCCTTAGAGGATAACCAAACCCCATAAAAGGCAACCTTGTGTAGTAAAAGGGATGATCATAAAACTACAAATTGGAAACACAGGATAATGGTTGCTGCACAAAATTGGCTCTCACAAGGTCAACCTTACCTACATTGAATACCAAATTTAAAAACACGCGTTTCTGGCATTAAGATTCACTTGCAAAAATTGGCGGGCAAGGAATGAGCTGCGGATTTTCATTGCTTAGACTACATTCAATCTGTAAAGGTAGCATTAGTCGCCGGGTATTAATTTCAAAACTAACCCGGTAGATAGAGCCGTGCCACGCGTTACTGGCATGAAAATACACTTTTGCAAAATTGGCAGGCAAGGAACGAGCTGCGGTAGCCTAGATTGAAGAGGCGTCGCCACTAGTAATGCAAAAGTCGCAGGTTCAAATCCTGCCCGCGCTTGAAAATTCTGCAAGTTTCCCAAAATTGATTACCTACACTTTTTTCTCCCTCCTGTATTGATAAAAGTTGTACATTATAACCATCCTAGTCCGTCCTGAGTTTATTGGTTACTTAGTAAAGTAATAAAATGTCACCCTTATCATATCAGAGTATTAGCAGTCCACTGCTGTACGAAAGCTTCCCCCAAGCTACGCCATAAGGCACGATCTCCCGTTTTCGATCCAGTCGCTACCAGCCACTCTTTTAAAGTCATGATTAATCCGTCTGGCTGGAGGGCGTCGAACGCTACGCTTGCCGAGCATGGCTAGCCTCCACTCAAGAACCCGCATACTCCACCGTCCATCGGTTCTACGACATACGTCACCAGCTCACTACCACTCAAGCTTGCTACACTTCCAGACTATGTTCGTTACTTTGGTCTTCTTGCAGATAATCTTATTTTGAACTTTATCCATTATCAAGATTCCGAGTATCATAGCTGTCTGAGTGACATGTTGCCGGTGGACCAGATTTACTGTCAGCTTCCACGTCTCGTAAATTTCACGCATACAGGGTAGCCTGTACATTGACGTCGAAAGACAAAATTTTAATTCCTTATACAAAGGGGTAGGGCGTGACTATTCGGGCGACCCGGTATAATACTAACATACTACCTCTCTTTTTTCTTTTCAGTTTCAGATCACTTCAAATTTTGGCTGCATTCTAATCCGGACGCAAAAATTTAATTTTTTCCTTACTTCAGCAATTCTCAGAATAAAAAGTAGTACACTAATAAAGATTTTTGTAACCTTACTCCAGAAAGTGCCTAAATTCGACAAATTAGGGTTGAATTTAACATAAGTAAGCATATTATTGGTATGTTAAGATTTGGCCTCAGCTAAAATAAACTATTTTATTTTACTACAGTAAACATGTGCAAAGTCTAGGCAAATTATTAGTTGTTTTAATATTCTTCTAAAGTGATCGAATCTCATTAAAGTACCATGCCCAATATTTGATATAGAATCAGCATTCGTTCAATAAACTAATTTATTTGGCTGCTGTATTATTTCTGCTCAATCGGGCATAAAGACAATAGAAAATGGGTACTAGATTTCTCATTGTCAGTTTTTCACAAAAAAGCCCGTTACGGTTCATTGAGCATGGTGCGTTTCATCATTTGCTTTTACGAAGGTTGTTGTGAGTAGATAGAGCCTGCATGATCCGTTCTAGAGGCGGTAAATTTTAGTTGACCCTGCCTTTCGTACTAAAGACTGCACCGTAAAATGAGTCCCGCGGATGTAGCATTGTCGTTCATGGAATATCTGTTTAGTTATACTTATGCACATACATACACATATCACGCCTATAATCTCTTGCGGGGAACGCAGAGCATTAACGGCCGCAATAACGGACTTTTACGCCTCGTCTGACAAATATTTGAGGGTCATTCGGAAATTTGTGTATCGCTGGAGTGACAGGTTGTCACCCCATCGCCTAAAATAGCAATACACACCCTTAAGTCCCTTGGTCGCCTCTTACGACTCCCAGGGGAAAAAGATGGGGTGATGCTTCACACGGCAAACACTTATGTCACTGGACGTATTACGTTGCAGGTTTTTGGTCAAAAACCTAAGTAAGACATCAAATACTGGCAGATGACATAATCTAAACTTAATATTTTCATCGACCTAGACTAGTTCAAGTTTTTAGCAAAATTAACCTGATCCAGTTTGAGTTTTTGATCAAAAACTAGAACTAGTTAACGTTAATGATCTTGCCAAATATGTTCTTGCCCAAAAAATGTTGCAGACAAACAGCACTGTGTCGATGGCATGTCGATAGCACCAGACCTGTCGACACCTGTCAAAGATATCCACGGTTGGCATCGAGTTTTTAACGGTTGCCGCTGTGTCGATGGTCTATACGCAGCATAGTTTATCAGGAAACTAAGAAAACTCATGTTTTTAGCAAGAACTGTACTATGCATGAACCTAAACTAGTCCAGGTTTTTGTTAAAAAACTGAGATCGTTTTAGGTTTTTGATCAAAAATTTCATTCCATTTTTTTTTTCTTGCCATTTATTTTAAATATATATATCTTAACAAGGGCAAAGTTTTTTTTTCAGTTTAGCTCAGCGCCATCTAACAAGGTACGCCACTTGGGGATAGTTAGAAAATTTCCCCTTTTTAAGTATTTTCTTTGATTAAGAAACATTTCTAATCTGTAACTAGATACATTTATTTCATACATACAAAATCTAAATACAACATTTACCTAACGTAACATGTCAACTTAAAACTAGAAACTTTCTACAACTACAAATAATAAATACCCTCCAACGCGTCCCCGCGAGGCAAAGTACCCAAAATACTGGCAGCATTACCTCTTTGAATTGCTAAACTGATTCTCTGAGCTAGGTAGCTAATCTGTGCGAGTTTTATTTGTTGAGGTTGTTAGATTACTTACGTTGATTTATCTATACTGAAAATGTCTTTCGTTGTATTTTTCTCCGCCATATTGTTGAAGAAATACCTGGAACAAAATAATAAATAGGTATTGAAGCATTTTATTGGATTCACTACAATTTTCTAGATGTACAGGGTGTCGAATTGATTTTTTTAGACAATCGATTTTAAATAATTTTATAAAATTATTAATATTATTGATTATAAAGTAAATTCGAATAGATACACTTTTAGAAATGATAAAGTTTCTTTTAGTATTCGTTTCAATAACTTACACTAGATGTCGCTTAAAGACGAGTATCAAGAGGCTTCAAATTTGGCGGTACTCCACGAGTCCCGGGTTCAATTTCGGACCGTCGCCAACATTTTATCAATTACTTATTTTCATTTATTAAAGTAATATAGCACTGTAAGTGCAAAATAAACCATAGTATTTTTTTAAGTATCCGCGAAATACTTTATTAAACAGGAGCCTACTTTTTGCATAAATTCAAAACAGCGTTTTCACTGGTCGACAATTTTGTTCTAATTTGAATATCCACGAGTAAGTAAGTAAGATAAACCATTTTTGAAATTTTTGTAGCTCTAAGGCGAAAACATTTCCTACATTTTTTTGGCTATGACCAAACACCAAAATGCCCATGTTTTGACTTCCAAGATCCCTGCAACGAAACCATAGATTCACTGTACCATTACTTACTTCGTCGGCTTGACGACCCAAAGTGAGTCTTAGCCTCCGATACGAGATTTCGCCACTTGTCTCGGTCTTGTGTGGTTTCATTGATTTTCGCCAAAGTTGAGATAAGGTTTTACGCCAGGTTTAGTTTTTAAGAAAGTTTGCGCCTATTTAGATTTTTGAAGTTTATTATTAATTGAAGACATGACAGGCATGAAATCCGTATGAATACTAATACTAAGTAGGTACTTATCATGAAATTATGTATTGTTTTTTTAGTACAGTTTAAAAAAAGGAATTCGACACCCTGTACGAGCCTTTGGATTCCAGAAATACATTTTTATGAATATTTAATTGTTGAGCCTTTGAAAGTTATTAAATACGTTTCATGTTATAACTGATTGCTATAAAACATTTTGCAGGCAAGTGAAATTTTCTTGTTATTTTATAAGTACTTATATCAAGCCAAAATCCTAGAACATTAACAAATATCAAGATCATTCAAAGAGTTGTGTATCGCCATATTGACAGGTTGTCAGCCCATCGCCTAAAATTACAATACACACCGTCGAGTCGTCTCTTACGACACTCAAGGGAAGGCAATGGGGTGATGCTATTCTAAGCCCTATTTTTAAGGCGACAGTACTTGTGAACGACCTCGACAGTGGGAACCAGCAAAAAATGAAAACCTGCAAACTCAATTAAATATTCGCTGCAATTAAAGTTATAGCAATAAATACCAATAGTGGTAGTTTTTAGGCAATTTTTACCAACTTCAATTGCAGCGAATATTTCATTGAGTTTGCAGGTTTCAATTTCAGGATAAAACTAAAAACAACTTGAGCAACAGACAATCTGATAAATTGTTTGTAAAAAAGTACTTTTATTTGTGGATTGGCGCCACTTTCGAAGTCATTCACGAGTACACACGCCTTTAAAACAAGACTTAGAATATGCCATGTCATGTTGGCTTAGAAAAGCATCACCCCAACTTTTACTTTTACTCAAGGATAAAACTAAAAACTTGGACATTCTGATAGATTGCTTGTATAAAGAGAAAACCTTTTTTTGTGAAGTGGCGCCACTGTTGAGGTCGTTCACGGATACACTCTATTTAAAAGGTCAATAACCTACTCAAGGATTAACGAGGTGTAAGATCTTGATGCTTGAAATTTATTAAGATGATTGATTTACTTTTTGTGTGATTTAAATAATTACGTTGCTGTTATGGCAAAATAGTTTAAAATAATATAATTGACTTTATTTATGTTTGTCAAAGTAATAGCCAGTTTCAATAAATGTCATATTCGTATTTGCATTAAAAAAATGTAGGTGGAGTTACCTGTGGATAAAGGTAATAGGGTCCTAGAACCTTAAAAAATTGTATTAAGTATTTTAAGTTCTTTTAATAGTAAAATTATTAATAGAATAAACTTGTAACCGTATGATGCCGGCTGAGAATATCATCGCCCCATCTCTTTCCCATTAGTGTCGTAAGGGGCGACTATTGGACTCGAGGATTTCATGTGTATCACAATTTTAGGCGACAGGCTGACAACCTGTAACATACACGATTTTTCTGAAATGGCCCTCAATAATAATGACTCTAATATACGTGGCAAAAGCGACCGTATTTTTATGATCGGTTACACTCTGCCTGCTAAAGACGTGATATGTGTATGTGACGGTCTTTGAGTCTTTGCAACTTTGCAACAGGTTCTGTGTCAACCAGCAATGTGATAAGTGATATTGTATAGAAAATGTAAATACGCAACTAACCACCAATATTTTCCGTCGTAATAACTCGAACCACGAACTGACATGATTGCAAAACAAACAACACTACTTAAACGAAAAACTCACTAAAAATATAAAACAAAACTTATTTATAAATAGTTTTACACAATATTGACACTGTCCCATATGGCTGTTCCAAATTACGAAATGTTTCAGCAAAATAAACGACTGATAAAAATTATCTTGATCCATGCAATATAATGGTATCGATTGGCTAACACGACTCTAATCGATCTTTAAATATTTAACTTTATATTGTCATAAGCAAATAATGTTATGTGGAAAATTTGCTAGTGGAATTGAAATAGTTGCAAAGAATATACATGACGCGAAAGAGTCAACCATAAAAAGTAAAGTTTTAATTAGTAAGCATACCTATTAGGTGTAACGATCGTAAAACTGAACACCAGTTTTGCGTATTTCGTGCTGCAAAAGCGAAAAGGTACAAATCACTGTAAAGAAAAACCTGATATTTAATATACATGATATAGAAACTTTTGCTGCAAATATTTAAGGCGTAAACAACTATCCCTAAAGAATGTCAATCGAAAAATTAAAACAAAAAATTTGTACTCCCATTTTTTTCCAGCCGACCAATACAATTTGTACGGGAGCTCGAGAGATCCGATTTTTTTTATATTGTGACCTATACTCCTTGGAGAAAAGTGTTCAGTTTCATGGACCCGTGCACTCCATAAAATAGTTGCACCTAATATTTTTATATCCTGTATGAAAACATACAGCCATTTTATAACAGCAGCGAAATTGTATGTGAAATAATGGAGGCTGTGGATTAATATTTATCATTATAATAGATTATATTAGTATGATTTGGCGAAAATGTTATACAGGGAGTAGCAAAAAGGGCACAACATGCCAAGTAGGTCAAGGAACTTATATAACTGAACAACTTTTTCCATGCAATATTATGGTTTATTAGCAAAAATATCTTCCATCTTGAATTACCGATATTTTTTTCTTATATTTTGACCTATATTGGGAACCTTAATTACTTAGTTTCATGAGAACCTTGACGTTCTTTCGGCTTGTTATACCCTTTTTCTTACTCCTTGTATACGGAACTGCCCATCGAGTTTTTTAAATCAGATTAGTACCTATCCTTTAGATAAATAAATACATTTAACTTTTGTATGAAAAAGTCTCACATCACAACTTTGTCATAATTATAATGATATTATTGTCTTGATTTTTTAATATTTATTATTCAAAGTGTTAAAAATAAGTGAAATCTAGCATTTTTGATAAACAGAGTGTAACGAACAGACCTCCGAATACTTATTCGGTGTATGAAGACCATGAAACTGAACACATTCCCATGAGAAAATATTTCATTAAATGACAAAAGAAATGACTTCCTATAGTAATTGCTGACAGCTGATCGCGATTTTGAATAGGAGGTCAATTCTTTTTTGTCTTTTCTAGACATATTATGGTAAAGTTGTTCAGTTTCATGGTCTGCATGCACCCTATCAGTATTCGGAGGGCTGTCCCTAACACCCGTTATTATTTTATAGAAAAAGAGATGGTGTTATTGGTATGTGTAGTGTGTCGGTAGGCTACCTAGATTGCATTAACTAGGTATATTTATGTTTACGTATGTATATGCAATACGTTATTTTTATATTCTAGTCATATCTGATTTAGAATATCAACTCAAGAGGTTCCTGGCGTAACTTGGGCTTATCTTACCTGTCACTTTATCACAGTCATGATGATAGAAACAACATCGATGACTAAATATGTAAGTAATTATGCAACTAAAAACTATCAACGTGAGGCACTATTTATCCCGTGAGAAATTATATACACTGCAAATAAAATATACCTAAAACTGTCTGTCAGCGCGCATGCACTCCACATAATCATGATCCGTTTAGGAATAGTAATTAAATTAGACGAAGGAGTGAAAATTATAATAGACTTTTTCAGCAATTACAAATTTTGAAATCCTGAAGGGGGTAGAAAGGGGGTTACAAGAGTGTATGAAAGTTCGTAGTCATTCATTTTAAGTATTAGACCGGGTCTATCGGGATACTATTTAAGTAAATATTAGTAATTAAAAATGTTAATACTTAAAATGAGTGAAAGTGATCGCGAGAGCTTAAAAAATTATTTCGTTGTCATTGCTATAAGCAATTTTTAAATTGTTGATATAATCATGAAGCTAAAATAGTTGAATACTAAATAATTAAAAAATTTAAATAGGCATTTTGATTTTTACATTCCGAAGTGGTAAAAGAGGGATAAAAGTTTGTATGAAAATAATGGCCCTTTCAGTTGATCCCTTTAAACTTTTGGGATAAAGCTAAGGAGCTATAAAGTCCATCAAACACACAATTCAGCATTTTCTAAATTGTAACCTTTCTTGATTATACTAAGGAGCTAAGGGATTAGAGAAACAAATCACGTATTTAAAAGTTTTTAGTAGGTTTGTCGGATTGTTTGTTGACTCGGTGTTCGGTACGAAAAAAGCATGCACGAGCTAAATTGCGTTTTTTTAGGGCTGGGCTCTGCAATTCTAGCTCTGGGGCTTTAAAATCTACACTTGTTTATTTGTGGGGAGCTAGAGCCCACGGAGAAGTTTGTGTGGCTGTTCAAACAAGCAGCAGCGCCCTTAGGGCGCCACTTAGCTTACGAGTTGTTCTGGGAAGAACGGATTGGACTAAATCTACTCAACACGTGCTGGTAGTTCCCAAAATGGGGAACAAATGAGGAACATTCGCACCGCCGCCGGCGGGGGCGTCGGTTGCTTGAGGAGCTTGTGGAGTGTGATCTACTCGCATAGGCTACAGCAGCGGCTACTGTGATGTTGTCATGATCATCCGAAAGGACGGCGTTTAAAACGTGAGGTTGGATGGTTGAAGTTGTTGGACGCGGCAAGTATCAAAGGGTTTTTATGGTGGGGAGCGCTGTTGAAGAAGCGACTAGACGCTTTCTTCATATACGATTTAATGGTAGGACCTAATTTGACGTGGAGGTTGGTGTTTCGCATGTACCAGGGTGCACCGGTTGCTGCGCATGAAACGGTTTTGAATGACCTGCAGCATTTCCAGTTGTGAATCGAAGGTGTGAGCAAAGATTACGCTGGCGTAGGTCATGATAGGCCTGACGCAGGTGATGTAAATTCTTATCTTATTTGTAAGGGAGTGTTTGCTCCGTTTGTTTAACATCCGATGTAGAGAGAGTCTTAACTAGTTTGTCATAGTTACGGTGAGACGCATAAATGACAGTGTCATCAGCTTGCGACGTGTGTGATTTGGGGACGTCGCTAGTGTAAAGCGTGAAAAGTAACGGGGATAGGACAGAGTGCCTTCTACTCTTTAGAAAACTGCGGGCGGAAACGCTAGTTAATCTATAAAGATCTTGTCTTGGCGATGCAATATTATATTTTAAAATGTAAATGTTAGTCGACAGTCCTATTAATATTACATGCATTCTCTTGAGCCGAAAATTATTTTACTCTTGTTGTCGGTCATAGTACGGGCAGTCGTATAAAAATGTACAAAAGTTAACACTGGGAAAATTGGAGGCACAAAATATCAACAAGATACTCAAGAGGTATTTAATTTAATTTGTATCAGTTTGTTTCTCAAATATTTACTGTGAGTCACGAATAATACAAATAAAAATGATAAAAGTGACGATAAAAAGAAAAATCACGAAAACCGTTACAGTTTGTTAGATATTTGCAACTAAATATTTTTCTTTTTAAACTTTGTATCCAGATGTTGCTAAAAAATACGATACGATACGAATACTGAGGTATTCCATTAATTAGTTTTTCGATACTTGTACTAAAGTCTCATTAACGCATTACTTTGTATATTCGTTTTAGTCTTTGTGCCAAAAAACCCAGTTTCATATTAAAATATCGATGTGTTAATGGATGTTAGTGCTGTGTGACACCGGTTTAGAATAGCGTCACCCTATTTCTACCCGTGGGTGTCGTAAAAGGCGACTAAGGAATGAACCAGGGGAATGGGCAGCAGCGTTCTCTGTGAACATCTATAACAACTTGCACTGCGCTCGCCACTCCGCCTGCTAAGCGTGGTGAGTATGGCAAATACCCCCAATAGGGGGAGGCCCATGTCCAGCAGTGGACTGTTGTAGTAGTGGATATCTATGGCGTTTCCACACTTGTCGTCCGTCGCTGCGTATTTTTAACAAACTGTAATGCATGCGTTAGACGAAAAGAAATTACTAAATTCCGATGTCAGTACGACTACGGTGCGTTTACGGATGCGTCTGTCAAATCCGTTACGGTGCGTTAAAAGCGCAGTGACGACGACAACTGGGAAAACCACGTTACCATTCGACTCGATACAGAAGAAGTAATTTTAATTGCTTTGTATGTGTTCTACGGTCTCCTATAATTAGAAACTTAATTTAATTTTAACTTCAAATTAGAAATTATATACTATAATACCCAATTACGAAGTTAACCGGATCTCAAACACAAATACAGTAATAGAAGTCAAACTTTATAATTTTGATCTGAAATTGAACTTTGAGGGAAAGAAAATTACTTCAGTAAAGTTATTTATTAAGCCACGAAAATCTTAAATTTACTTCACTAGAAAACAGTTTAGATAGTACATACTTGTAGCAGTGACTTTAAATTACAGTTTTTTACGGCCGTTTATGCTCTGCCAACACCGCAAGGGATATAAGCGTGATATATGTATGTATGTATGTATGTTCATTAGTGTTTAAGCCAGTTACCTTATAGAAGACTCACTATTAATAACTTGGTACAGCAAGCACTTTATTAGAATCTTCTAAGGTGATATACACATACATATAATATCACGTCTATAATCCCTTACGGGGTAGGCAGAGCGTAATTGCCGCGAAAACGGATATTTACGTTACGTCGGAAAATTGTGTATCGCCATAGTGACAGGTTTTCAGACCATCGCCTAAAATCGCAATACGCACCCCCGGGTCCCTCGGTCGCCTCTTACGACTCCCACGGGAAAGAAATGGGGTGATGTTATTCTTAGCCCGCGTCACACGGCAAAACTAAACTCTAAAGTGATATCTTGGGTGGAAAATAATTGGAATTATGTATGAAGTTAAAGTTTTAGAAATATTTTTTAATGTTCATTACGTAAACATACTCACACCTTTTGAAAATCATGGTTTCAATTTGAAATGTCGTTTACTAGTGGTGGTGATAAAGTTACATGCCGTGCTGCGAGCCTTTATTTTTATTTATTTTATACCGCCTGAGCCGGCTTTCTATCAGCCAAACTAACATGCGTGCTTCTACAAAATTTGTTGTCTCGTGCGCGCGTAACTTCACAATTAGCTGTTGCCATGCATTGGCAATCGCTTCAATTTTTTTTTTTTTTTTTATTAATGATTTTGTACAATCTGCATTGGGCGTATCCCATTGATACGACAAGAAGAAGAAGACAACGAATAAAGCGCGGTGATTCTTCGCCGTGAAGTTAGTGACGTGCGACATAATGCGGTGACAAAATTTTACATGTTAGCCATACAGGACAAAACAAAAATATTATTAATTGATTGAAGAAATATTTTATGCACATTTCTTTTTTTTAACAATGCGGATAATGGCGTCAATTAGTGGTAATCCCATTCTACATTGAATTAAGTTTTTTTGATTTCGTATAGAAAAAACAAATATGTAGTTTTGGTGTTGGTCTGGTATCATCAGCAGTATTTTAGTATACCTATCCATGAAGGGGTCAGCATATACTGGTGTTTAATGCAGTCAATAAGAAGATCCATGATGGTTGAACCTATGAATAAGTAACTTCAGGTACTGTTGGTACCTACTGTTGATAATGCGTTACATTGTACATTGTGTAAGGAACAGTGTACCGAAAACTTTGCAGTCATGATCAGACCATGAAACTGAACAACTTTTACTACGGAGTTATGTACCTATGTTAAGAAAAAAAATTCTTTTTCGAGTTTCTATTTCCATACAAAGGCAGTCAGCTAATCGGGAATTTTGTATGGGAGGTCGATTTTTTCATCATCCTACATAGAAAAAGTTGTTCAGTTTCAAGATCTGATCATTGCCTGCAAAGTTTTCGGTGCACCGTCCCTTACACCCTGTATAGGTTGTAACATAATGGTGCAATAAATAGATCTATACAAGGTGTAATGAGCCCTTGTTATTCGCAAAACGCTTTCCTATTGTCCCATGTAGAGATTTCGTTCATTAATAAAAATCTGTTATGACGTGTGATGTCGGCTTCAAATAGCATCACCTCATTTCTTTCCCGAGGGTTTCGTAAGAGGTGACGAAGGGAAACGAGGGTTAAATGGTGTATTGCAAATTTAGGCGACGGGCTGACAACCTGTCGCTATGGCGGAACACCATTTTCTTAATAACCCTCAAATGTTTGTCAGACGCAGCGTAAATGTTCGTTTTTTACGGTTGTTTACGCTCTGCCTACCCCGTAAGTATAAACGTGATATAAATTTTAAATGATCGTGTTTGACATTAATATCAGGCAGTAAATCTAGCAAGTTGTCACCAATTCGACGCTTTAGGCGTAATTTATTTGTTTTGTAATTCAGATTTGCAGTTCTAAAATATCTATCTCTATCTTAGGCTGTTCAATTTCTTTGCTGCGTATTTTTAACGCACCGTTAAGGTGCGTCTGTCAGACGAAATGAAATGAGGAGTTTCGATCTTATTCCCATACAAATAAACGATTGACAGACGCATCCGTTACACACTGTAACGCACCGTAAGCGCACCGTAGGCGTAATTATATGGAAATAAGATTGGAATTCGCAATTTTCTTTCGTTTTTCGTTTGACAGGCATGTGTTAAAAATACGGACTACAAGTGGGAGAACCGACTTTTAAAGCGTGATTTTCACGCGTGCCGCACGAATATGCGTTGTTTAGCCGGTCTGTTTGTATTGTCAAAAGGACTAGTATGAAACCGTATGTAGAAGCACACACGATCCCGCACTGTCACTGCGAATGTGTGTGACACGTGTGCCAATGGTCTTTAGTATATATTATATTTTTGCGTTTTCAAATTCTAGACTCAGTCGTTTATTCAAACTATTATACAGTTTAAAAAGTTTAAAACAGACAATAAATCTTTTCACACAGCTGGAAAAATCTTAGTTGAGTTGAAACTAGACCAACAAATTATCATAACTGACAAGATTGCTTAACTCTTGACATTTTAAGTGCGAAAGAAACCTTAACCTTAAAATCTTTGTTAAGGTAAAGTGACTAAAATTAAAGCCAATGGCGTTGTTTTCTTAGAAGGAACTTAAATTTCCATTTAGTTTTAGCATTACTGAACTGGCCTTAACAATGTCGAGTCTGGGTATGTCGGGGTCCCAAAATTTACATTTTCGATTAGGTTCAAATGTAGGCAACAGTTTAGTCAGGAATTTGGGTTGTGTGGCACGTCTACATCTTGTTTCCCAACTTCAATGACAGAGGTTTTTAATTCGACCAGTATTTATGTTTTACGTTTGGTCTAATATATCATGGTTTCTGAGAATGTTTCAAATAATAGACAACATTCAATGTTTTATTTTGAATGAAAATGTATTTTAAGTCATAGTTCTAAAGGTATGATGTATCATATACCTACTTACATACTTACTAGAGTCGCAATAATTGTCATCAAATCCGTGCAATGGTTTCAATATCAGTTCAGAATATAGACTCATACTATATACTCATATATCCTTACATGGTTATCGAAAAAAGTGGGAATCATTTTCCAATAACCATGCAAATATTATTCAACCTTGAATTAAAGGCCCATGAGGAAAAAACTGTATTTGACAAAAGAAAAAGGTGCGCTTGATTCAATAAGTCCTCTGCCCTTCAGAGGGCTTGATAGCGTTACCTGAGTACCTAAATACAGGTAAAACTCTATTTAATAAAGTGGCGGTCGTTACACGACCATTTCATATGGGTCTCGAATGCAAAAAGTCTTTCAGCAGGATTTCGAGTTACCCATTGAAAAGAACTACTAATACTGGTTTTTCGCACATTTATTAACAACATCCAGTAGAGCATAAATCCCTTGACGTGAAAAGTTTTTCTTACAAACAAAAAACTTAAATTGAACGGGCAAAAGCTTGAATGTGAAATGATGAAGACACTCATAAATTTGAGTATTTCGTTAATAAAATCAAACTTACTATATTCTTCTGTAGTATCACTATCTATTGGTGTCAAGTGGCGAATCGGTATTTACCTGGGCAATATATCGGTATTTACCTGGGCAATATATCGGTTTTTACCTGGGCAATACGGCCAAAATAATATATTACTTTTATTGCATTGCGATTTTTTTGAAACACGGGACATATATATAATACAAATACAATAATACCTACATATTTTACATAAATAACAGAATAAGTACTACTACATACCTTATGTATTCATTAAACTAATTCATACAGGGTTATTTTTTATTCACCCCGGAAATTTTACAGGGCGATTCTACTCATGATTCTGAACAACTTTTACTATGGTGTCACCTGCGAAATCACCCTGTAAAATTTCCGGGGTGAATAAAAAATAACCCTGTATAAATATTATAATGAAATCTATGATCTGAGAGGCTGATATAATAATGCGTTGGTGAGTGTATCTTTTTTATCAGCTGTAGCGAGCAGCTGTAGAAAGCCTTTGACCTCAAGTATGACTAATCCATTGCCATTTACATCGAACAACTCCATCTACCAAGCTATTGCATAGCCTTCTTCCCATATCATTATGACAAGTAGCCGCCTTGAATGTTTCATTTTCCGGTTTACTTTTGAGGATTTTTCCTTAACTCTACCACATACATACATAAATCACGATTATATCCCTTACGGGGTAGGCAGAGCTTTAACGGCCATAATATGGATATTAACACCACGTCTGACAAAAGTTTGATGGTCAATCAGATAACTGTGTATCACTATAGAGACAGGTTGTCAGCCCATCGCCTAAAATTGCAATACACATCTAACCCTCGAGTTCGTTAGTCGCCTCTTACGACACCCATGGGTAAGAAATGGGGTGATGCTATTCTAAGCCGGCATCACACGGCACTCTACCACAATATTGTAAAATGGTAGTAATATTACTTACGTAGAGTGTATCTCTAGTTTATTTTGTGGGATATCACTGTGGGACGCTAATGGATCGAAAAAACAAAAGTCCACGCACATACATACACACATCATGCCTTTATCCCTTGCGGGGAAGACAGAGCATGTCACAAATATTTGAGAGCCGTTTCAGAAAAATAACGTGTATGACTATAGTAACAGCTAGGTCTATGTCGCGAAGTGGACTGTTGTGGCTGTTAATGATAATAAAGAGACACAGGTTGTCAGACTGTCGCCTAAAATTATAATACAAATGCACTCCGATTAGTCGCCTCTTGTGCACCCGTGGGAAAGAAATGGGATGATGCTATTCTAAAACCGACATCACACGGCAAAGTTCAATTCACCTGAAGATCCCGTTGCCTAGGGTTTTCCTAGTGTACCAACTGCCACCTGAGTAATCATACGCAGTAACCGTGACCGAGTGCTTAATTTGTGCTCCAAACCACACAGTCTTTTTCTACCGCTGCAGTATCCTAGCAATCCAAGTATCTAATGCGTAGTTGGAGGAACTCAAAGGATAATTGGCCGCCAACAACGACAATCAGTAATGCTACGTTCACACTATGCACCTGCTTCTGCCGCTACCATGATTATTGCTCGGAATACTTCCGCCGAAGTATCATCGTGAGTGAGTGTTCACACACTGCTGTCAAACTCTTCTGGCACTAATACGAGTGAGCGTGATAGCAATACATTCCACTTGCGTTTGTGCTGCAGTTCCTTTGCTTCGCGCACTAAAAGCTGATATTCAAGGGAGCATGGGAAGTGGCAGCGACATGAAGAGTTGCAGCGCGAGTACACTGTTAACATACTTGATCTGCCCACTTCTCTTACCATTTCTCGCCCATATTGGCATACTGTGAACGTGACATAAGAAAGAAGACTGAGTTCGCTTATCGAAAAAAGTTTTGCAGACGCAGCATAGGACCAAAAATACCTGTCACTATTCGAAACCCTTGTATTATCTCATTTCTCTCAGTGGGACTCCTATTTTAATTAATCATTTTCACAACGTTGCTCTATAAGACTCTAGATGATAAAAAATACAAGGCCATGCAAGTCCGGTCTGCAAACTTTATCTTTACATATCATTTGAAGCAGCCCGTGTTGAGGGATTCGTCATCACATCATAATAATACTTGAGCATAAAGCAGTCCACTGCTTGACATAGGCTTCCCCCAGGGTACGACTCAAACCCTTTAAGGCGAGTGTGCTCGTGAACGACCTCAATAGAGTCGCCACTTCACAAGAAAAAATTTCTTTATAGAAACATTGTCCGTTGCCCAAGTTTTAAGTATTATCTGTGTTAAATTAGAACCTGCAAACTCAATGAAATATCCGCTGTTATTAAAGTTATGGCAATTAATACCAATAGTTGCCGTTTTTTGTCAAAACTTTAATTGCATCAAATATTTCATTGAGTTTGCACGTTATAATTTTACTCGAAACTTAGACCACGGATATTCGAAAAGATGGTTTTTATGAAGAGAACACTTTTTTTTTCTGAAGTGGCGCCACTGTCGAGGTCGTTCTAGGCTACATTCACCTTAAGTAGCTGTATTTAGTCACTCTCGTTGCTTTTTTAAGGCATGGGCAAAAAAGACACGAATGGTGGTAACTCTACCGACTATAGCTCATTAATTATAAGAAGTAGGGAATAGCGGGTTTCCCACTTGTTGACCGTCGCCGCATAGTTTTAATGCATGCGTATTTCAGACGAAAGAAAATCGCGAATTCCGATCTTGTTCCCCTCACAACCAAATCTAATTTACAGTTTTTGTTCTAAATTGAAACAAAACAACGACAGCACACAACAATAAAAGGCTTGGACGTACACACACATGTTATAATAGCCAATTTCATGGATTGAATATATGAATATAATTTTATTGCTAAAAAGTATTAAGATTCTCAATTTATCCTGCCTGTTTCTAATATTAGATTATCATCATCATCACTCATCATTCACCCACTGCATCTTTCTTCAACGGCAATGGCTCACGGTCCTTACCCAGTTTCATCTAGTGATTAGATCCCACCAATAGATGGGTCAAACAAGCATACAACATTTAACAAAATAAAAACAAGACTGCGTTTTGAGAAAAAACTTAGCCTATGACACTAGGGACAATGTAAGGATTCTTCCGATACAATTCCCATTCGAATCTGTTCAGTAGTTAAGAAGTTTCAGTCCTTTAAAGAATACATGAACTCTAAAAAGATAACACTCCTTTTTTGGCTGGGCAGTCGAGTAAAAAGTGAATTTTAGGATTAAAGTGGCTTATAGTATTAAATTGTCAAATTGAAATTGCGCTAATAGCAAAATTTACTTAAAAATGTTCAGAAATCAGAAAATAAAATCAAATTTTGTTGGTCATCAATCAAGCATGCCTGATATGCAGTCATTGAGAGGTTTGCCGAACCCAGAACTGAAACAAATTTCGGTTTCACGCTGAAACAATTCATGTTCCGTGAAGAGCGCTTGTGACACAAATAATGTTTTTATTATCAGAAATAACTTCAATTTTATTAGTTGTATGAGAAATCCGTTGCAATCCGTTCTTTGTTTTTCACTTTTTTCCGGTGTATGTATCAATTATCTATACCTACTTAAAAAGCTGTTTCTTGAAAAACTTCATCTATTTAAAAAACCGCATCACAATCCGTAGCGTATAGTTAAGTAAGTAAGCGTAGTTTTAAATTTCTAAGCATATACCATCCACCTGGGACACGTTAAACAGCTTTATTTTATTTTAAGGTCTCGCAGGTGTAGCCTTGAGTTTCCTTTAAATTTCTTTCCTTTTAATAAAGATAAAAATTATATCTATTGAACGCAGGACGACATCATGACAGCGACTGATGATGTAAGTTTGGCTAAATCCTGGGGCACTACGGTATAGTATCTGCCATCGATACGCTAAGAAAAAGAAGGCTGCTCGCTTCTTTTTCTTAAGGTCTGCTGTTGTCTGTAACGGTTAAGCTCGGGTTCCATCTTCAGAATTTATCGCATAATTTCAGTTTTGTATGTACAATACTCAGTGGCGTATTTACCATAGGGGCACTCGGGGCACGCGCCCGGGGCGCAAGGCCTGGGGGGGGCGGCGCAGCTGCCCCTCCAGGCCGTAACCGTAACTAGTACAGTGGTGCAGTGGCGGCGGCAGCCGCTCCTCCCATGGCCACGGCTGTCTAAGTTGGCTGCCCGCTACAAACGTTGCAGGGAGCTAAGGTCTGCCTGCCGCCCCACGGCTGACAAACCCGCTCGCCCGTCACGTGCAGGGACAAGAGCCGCCTTAAAGATATGACCTCCACTCCACGCATTCCCCCTTAGGACTGAAAGAGAGTCAACAGTGATACCTATTTCACGGCGTTGGTAGTACGGATACCGAAAGTCGCAGGTTAGAGTTTGAATAGAGCCCTGCTCGCGGTGCAGTGCAATTTCGCAAGTTTCTCAAAATTGTATACCCAACACGTCAAAATTTAAGTAGGTAGTAGTAGAAGGTACCGTACCTACTCGAGTTATTTTACTCTGGTCTGTTCAGTTCCCACACAAACATTATGGTCAGCAAGAGACAATGCTAGTACCAGCCTTAACAATAATTGGGAACTCTTGAAGCTTTAGCATCTGACGTATCCCAAAATGGCGATTTTGTCTTAACTATGGGGAAATATTCTTAAACAGTTCAACATGGTCTCCAAAACTTTACAAAGTGTGGACACTGATATTGAGGTAGTTTCAAAACTTTATGATACACTCATTGACTTTGTTAATAGTAAAAGAGAATGTTTTGATGGCATTGAAGAATCCGCTAAAACCAAAACATCTGAAGACTACAAATATAACCAAGAGCGAACAGTCAAAAAAAAAAACGAGACGACGAGAGTCGTGAAGGAGAATTTTTGCTGCAAGGATGAGACCATTTTAGGGTGACATACTTCGCATTTTGCGTTTTCAGGCCGCTTACACGCTCTCGCGGAAGCTGAGATTGTGAAACACGCCACCACTCTTCATAGGGCATACCCCGAAGATTTATCAATGGATATTAACGACGAGTGTATACTCCTGAAATCATTTTTGTTGTCCTCGGACATCCAAAATTATATTGGTCTGAGAGAGCTATTCCGAATAATTAAGGAAAAGCGTTAAAGGAAGCTTTGCCTTATACTGAAATTGCGCTTAGAATTTTTGTTAGCGGAACGTTCTTTTCTGTCCTGAAAAGGATAAAGAGCTATCAACGTTCTAAAATAAGTGAAGAACGATTAAATAGTCTGGCTCTTTTAAGTATTGAGTCAGATTTAACCAACACCGTTGATTACGATAGCGTAATTGACGATTTTGTTATGCAATTTTCACACAGAAAAACTATTAAAAAATATAAGATTTAATAGGTTTTATATTCTTCAATAAATGGTATGGTATTCAAGTTTATTATGTTGTATATTCTTGTTCATCCATTCTTATAAGATATATAAGTAGGTAGTTGTTTAACGCTCCATAAGGGACGGTACCCGTAGCTATGGTATCAGTGACTGTCTGGCTCTGTCTGTTCTGTTCTTACCTTCTAGCCCTTACCTTCTTTCCTTTCTCAACTATTTCTACATCAACATAATTATTTTCATTAAGTAAGATTTCGTTTAAATGTAATTGATATTATTATATAGATAGTAATTACCCTCACTCTAAAAAGCTACAACATCACTGAGTAACAGTAACATAGGCTATATTTATCACAAAAAAGATGTTATATTCGCGAAAAAACTGTCTCTAGCTAGTGAAACTGCTCAAAACCGCTAAATTTTTTTTCTGCAGTTGCTTTTTTCAATTTTCGATATTGTGATTCATGAGAGCTCAAGGGGCGCCGAACAGCTCGTGCCCCGGGGCGCCGAATTTGTAAATACGTCACTGACAATACTTGGTACAGTCAAGTTCACGTGCGGTTAAACACTCAAACAGGTAATGTCAGTCTTATGCGCGCGGCATAAGAAAGGTCCAAAATCAAAACTGTCTAATCCAATATGATCTTGACTGTACAAAACAACAAATTTATTAAACGTGGAAGAGTAGCTGAATAGTATGAGGTGAATAGTGACATCTTGAGCAGAAAATCTTTGAAGTCATATTACTTGAATTATTGCGAGTTTATATATTTTATGGGGAAAACCACGAACCGCAGAATTTGTTAACAAACTTTTTGATTGTGTGTACATAAGAACATCGTTATTTACTTTTCACCCGGTGTATTTACCAAAATGTTTACATATAGTGCCTATTTTTATAACTTAGCTTATGTAAAGTTGTATGACCTTATTATATTGGCATTGTTGGCTCTATAAGTTGTTGCCCTTTCTTACAGTCCATGACATTATGGTAATACAAAATTATAATAACGGCAACCTTAATCAATCATTTAAGAGGATATACTAGTTCTCCATACGGATATTAAAAATGTCTACTAAAGGTTGAGCCTTTAATTAATTTCATTGATAATACAATAAAGTAAAAACTAGTTAATAAAGTTTTTCTACTGACTGGTAGCGAAACTCTTAAAAACCTTTTTACTTATTTTTGTAAAAAGTTTTAATTATAATGCGGGATTGACATTATTATACTAAAAAATTATATATCACGGGTTTTGTATTTAACAGGAACAAATACTCTGAAAACATTGTTGTTTCTTTACGTTGCTATTGCCTTTAGATCGAGTATGTCTTTATAACTAAACGTAGGTAAATACGAACCTTATCCAGGCACCATTCACAGACAAAACAATATTGCACAAAAATAATACAAAAAAAACAATAAGGTGTTAAAACCGCGGAATCCGAAATACAACTGGCTCACTGAACCATAATCCGTGCGCAAGAGTCGATCGTGATCTGTCACACAAATCACTCTCAATGCCAATGTCAAACCGATTCAAGCCCTATCTGCGGGGCTTAGAGTGCACAGTTGCTTGACAGGCGCACTTGTTGTCAAGGACTTTGACGTGAAAATTGTTAAAATAAACAATACTTAATTAAAAAACAACTTTAAGGTTTCTATAGAACTGCAATTGTTGTTTATCGAATTAATTTCATAATGAGTAATAGCGAGAGATTTTTATAGCCTAAATAAAAACTTTTGAAAGCAAAACAAAAAAATTCAAGAAATTTAACTTAATTTTCTCATTACTTTTAATTTTCATTTTTATTATTTATCAAAATAATTAGTTTCTTTTTCACTGAGTGGGACTTCTCAGAAACGAAAAAAATATTTATTTTGTGATTCCATTATTTTGAAAGTCCATTTGGGCCAGATCTATCTCCGAGTAAGAATTTTTTATAGGTACTCACGTTAGCAGGTTCAGAATTTGTTTACATCATAAATACCTATTACATCAACATCTATATCATTTCATTAACATCATCATTAACAGCCACAACAGTCCACTGCTGGACACGGGCCTCCCCCTGTTGGGGGGTTTTGCCATACTCACCACGTTTGGCAAGTGGATCGGCAAACGCAGTGCAAGATTTTTTTTTTTTTTTCGTCCCATGTGATGCCGGATTCAAATTGCATTACCTCAAAACAACGTGAAAAGCAACTAAATGATATACTCATCATAAATATTAATAAATTATAATTAGTAGACATAAACTTTATTGTTAAACTTAAGTAACAAGTACTTCTTAAATTTCACAAGGTTCTAGTTTTTATGACAGACCACTTAAGTATGATTAAAGTTCTACTGCAGGGTTTGGAAAATTTGAATTGTTTTCTAAGAAAAAAATAAAAAGATAAACTTCTTTAACCGACTTCAAAAAGAAGATGTTTCTCAATTCATGTTTTTTTTTCTTTCTTATGAAACGTTTGAAGTAGTTTTGTGACTAGTTTTCGTTGACTAAATTAATTTACCTACTTCAGAATGGACTAACATGTGTTTTGAAAAGTGTCAAGCAGATTTTCAGAAAACTTATCGCAAATCCTAATTTGACAAATCCTAAACTAATACATAGATAATTTATAGATAATTGTTGCCGCTTTAACACCATACATACTAAAAACGGAATAAAATTAATATTCCCCGTACAACAAACTTATTTTTATGCAATTTTTAAACAATCGTAAGGAACCTTTCAAGTACGAGTACGACACGCACTTGGCCGATATTTTTTGGACATAAAGTCGGATCTGAGCTTAAAAATAAACTTAATTTCCCATTTTTCGACATCAACATGTATCTACCTACTATATTCACGAAGTTTCATGTTTCAGTTTCAAAATAGGAGTACCTATAGGTGTCCAATATAACGGATTTGTTGCAATTAGCAATAACTACAGCCAGCCACTGCTTCTTCTCATTGAATACCAAATTTTAAAACACTTTCCGTGTTAGGTATACAATTATTGAAAACGTGCAAAATTTTTCAAGCGCGGGCAGGATTTGAACCTGCGACTTTCGTCATTACTAGTGACGACGCCTCTTCCATCTGGGCCACCGCAGCTCGTTCCTTGCTCGCTATTTTTGCAAGTGTATTTAATGCTAGTAACGCGTGGCAAGGGCTCCATCTACCGAGTTAGTTTTGCATTAGTAATGACAAAAGTCGCAGGTTCAAATCCTGCCCGCGCTTGAAAATTATGCTAGTTTTCAAAAAAAAAGATTCTTCTCATCCCGAAAATTCTGTAAAATGCAGATCATAGAATAAAAAGTAAGGTTATAAAAAATCTACTTTAGAACCTTTTAAGGTATCTATCATATTTACACTCACTGCGTTTGCCGACCCACTTGCCAAGCGTGGTGAGTATGGTAAAACCCCCCAACAGGGGGAAGCCCGTGTCCAGCAGTGGACTGTTGTGGCTGTTAATGATAATGTTAATGAAATGATATAGATGTTGATGTAATAGGTATTTATGATGTAAACAAATTGTGAACCTACTAACGTGAGTACCTATAAAAAATACTTTCTTGTAGATAGACTATCAATACATTACTTTGTCCCAAATGGACCTTCTTAAGAATTACAAAAATAAATATTATAAAAAAATTTTTGAAGACCCTACCTAATTAACTTTTGCAATTTTTTTTTATAAATAATACAAATGAAAATTATAAGTAACTAGCTGTTACCCGCGGCTTCGCCCGCGTACTCATAGAGTTTTATTAATTAGTTGTGTATTCTAAACAGGGCGACAGCACACACAACACAGGTCATTACTTTCCGGTTTAGTGACTGCGTCTCTATTAAAATTACGTTTATGGGTCACTTATTTAACTCCTACGCGAATATTATAATACAAATATAGTAGTAATGGTTATGCCAAATTATATCAGCGATATAATTTGGCATAACCTGCATTATTACACAATGCAGCGCTACATCTAGCAATACTACTAAACTACCAATCCATACTATATACTATATACTATATATAATATTATAAATGCGAAAGTGTGTTTGTTTGTTTGTTTGTTTGTTTGTTTGTCTTTCTTTCACGTTACAACAGAGCGATATCATGCAGTGTTTTTTAGGTGTGCAGTTAGGTGAGAGGCTGGAGAGTGACATAGGCTACTTTTTATCCCGGAAAAACATATTTTTCCCATCGGAAAAGCGATTAATGTTTAGCAATAGAATACACCCATACTACGAACATAGATGAGTATCATGCAGCGATGTAAAGCATTTTTTTTTTGAGAGCAGCTAAATGAAAAGCTGGTGAGTGACATAGGTTATTTTTTATCCCGGAAAAACATATTTTTCCCTTCGGAAAACCGATTAATGTTTAGCAATAGAATACATCCATACTACATACATAAATGAGTATCATGCAGCGATGTAAAGCATTTTTTTTTTGGAAAGCAGTTAGATGAAAAGCTGGTGAGTGTCATAGGTTACTTTTTATCTCGGAAAAACATATTTTTCCCATCGGAAAACTGATTATTGTGTAGCATAGAATACATCCATCCATACTAATATTATAAATGCGAAAGTGTGTTTGTTTGTTTGTTTGTTTGTTTGTTTGTCTTTCTTTCACGTTACAACAGAGCGATATCATGCAGTGTTTTTTAGGTGTGCAGTTAGGTGAGAGGCTGGAGAGTGACATAGGCTACTTTTTATCCCGGAAAAACATATTTTTCCCATCGGAAAAGCGATTAATGTTTAGCAATAGAATACACCCATACTACGAACATAGATGAGTATCATGCAGCGATGTAAAGCATTTTTTTTTTGAGAGCAGCTAAATGAAAAGCTGGTGAGTGACATAGGTTATTTTTTATCCCGGAAAAACATATTTTTCCCTTCGGAAAACCGATTAATGTTTAGCAATAGAATACATCCATACTACATACATAAATGAGTATCATGCAGCGATGTAAAGCATTTTTTTTTTGGAAAGCAGTTAGATGAAAAGCTGGTGAGTGTCATAGGTTACTTTTTATCTCGGAAAAACATATTTTTCCCATCGGAAAACTGATTATTGTGTAGCATAGAATACATCCATACCACATAAAAAAGATGTATATACAGGATGTAAGGGACAGCCCTCCGAATACTGATATTCCCATAGTAAATGCAGTGAGCTGATTGTGATTTTGTATGGGATATAGAAAAAAAGAATTTAATCTATGGCAGGTTGTTCAGTTTCATGGTTTGAATACACCCAATCAGTATTCGAAGGGCTGTCACTTACACCCTGTATAGCACTACTATGAGAATGTCTCTTGAATATGAGTTTTGGGATATGAATGTGGCTTTAAGGGTGATGTGGGTATGTACTTGAGATACTTCTTACCACAGTAGTAAAGTTAATTTATACAGTTAAACATGATTTGAAAGTCCATTTCTATAATAATAACCATTTTTAGCACAGTAAGTTTGCCCTGCGTATACTTGCGAAGACACATAATAAACTTAAATTTTTTGGTACCATAGTCCTGAAAATTGAAGACTATTCAAAATAGCAGGAATATTAAAAAAAAATTAAAGCTATATAGCAATCTATACTTTCTTATTATTTATTAACCACCAATATAACACTAGGCAATATTCACAATATTCATAAGGTAGCTATACTCTATGGCGACATAGAGCGCTGAGTGTAATAGCTAGGCATAAATATAGGTGTATTGGTAGTTTAGTAGTATTGCTAGATGTAGCGCTGCATTGTGTAATAATGCAGGTTATGCCAAATTATATCGCTGATATAATTTGGCATAACCATTACTACTATATTTGTATTATAATATTCGCGTAGGAGTTAAATAAGTGACCCATAAACGTAATTTTAATAGAGACGCAGTCACTAAACCGGAAAGTAATGACCTGTGTTGTGTGTGCTGTCGCCCTGTTTAGAATACACAACTAATTAATAAAACTCTATGAGTACGCGGGCGAAGCCGCGGGTAACAGCTAGTACACCTATATTTATGCCTAGCTATTACACTCAGCGCTCTATGTCGCCATAGAGTATAGCTACCTTATGAATATTGTGAATATTGCCTAGTGTTATATTGGTGGTTAATAAATAATAAGAAAGTATAGATTGCTATATAGCTTTAATTTTTTTTTAATATTCCTGCTATTTTGAATAGTCTTCAATTTTCAGGACTATGGTACCAAAAAATTTAAGTTTATTATGTGTCTTCGCAAGTATACGCAGGGCAAACTTACTGTGCTAAAAATGGTTATTATTATAGAAATGGACTTTCAAATCATGTTTAACTGTAGAAATTAACTTTACTACTGTGGTAAAAAGTATCTCAAGTACATACCCACATCACCCTTAAAGCCACATTCATATCCCAAAACTCATATTCAAGAGACATTCTCATAGTAGTGCTATACAGGGTGTAAGTGACAGCCCTTCGAATACTGATTGGGTGTATTCAAACCATGAAACTGAACAACCTGCCATAGATTAAATTCTTTTTTTCTATATCCCATACAAAATCACAATCAGCTCACTGCATTTACTATGGGAATATCAGTATTCGGAGGGCTGTCCCTTACATCCTGTATATACATCTTTTTTATGTGGTATGGATGTATTCTATGCTACACAATAATCAGTTTTCCGATGGGAAAAATATGTTTTTCCGAGATAAAAAGTAACCTATGACACTCACCAGCTTTTCATCTAACTGCTTTCCAAAAAAAAAATGCTTTACATCGCTGCATGATACTCATTTATGTATGTAGTATGGATGTATTCTATTGCTAAACATTAATCGGTTTTCCGAAGGGAAAAATATGTTTTTCCGGGATAAAAAATAACCTATGTCACTCACCAGCTTTTCATTTAGCTGCTCTCAAAAAAAAAAATGCTTTACATCGCTGCATGATACTCATCTATGTTCGTAGTATGGGTGTATTCTATTGCTAAACATTAATCGCTTTTCCGATGGGAAAAATATGTTTTTCCGGGATAAAAAGTAGCCTATGTCACTCTCCAGCCTCTCACCTAACTGCACACCTAAAAAACACTGCATGATATCGCTCTGTTGTAACGTGAAAGAAAGACAAACAAACAAACAAACAAACAAACAAACAAACACACTTTCGCATTTATAATATTAGTATGGATGGATGTATTCTATGCTACACAATAATCAGTTTTCCGATGGGAAAAATATGTTTTTCCGAGATAAAAAGTAACCTATGACACTCACCAGCTTTTCATCTAACTGCTTTCCAAAAAAAAAATGCTTTACATCGCTGCATGATACTCATTTATGTATGTAGTATGGATGTATTCTATTGCTAAACATTAATCGGTTTTCCGAAGGGAAAAATATGTTTTTCCGGGATAAAAAATAACCTATGTCACTCACCAGCTTTTCATTTAGCTGCTCTCAAAAAAAAAAATGCTTTACATCGCTGCATGATACTCATCTATGTTCGTAGTATGGGTGTATTCTATTGCTAAACATTAATCGCTTTTCCGATGGGAAAAATATGTTTTTCCGGGATAAAAAGTAGCCTATGTCACTCTCCAGCCTCTCACCTAACTGCACACCTAAAAAACACTGCATGATATCGCTCTGTTGTAACGTGAAAGAAAGACAAACAAACAAACAAACAAACAAACAAACACACTTTCGCATTTATAATATTACTAGTACTAGTACTAGTATGGATGCATGAGAATATTAAGTTAAATATCTTGAACTTCCTTATTTTGCTTTCGGTGGTTTTTAATATTTTTAGATAAATGAGTGAAAATAATATTAAATATTTATTTTCTATTTGAACCAAAGACCAACTCTTAATTTGAGTCGACTGATGCTAAAATAAGTATAAATTAGTCCTTATTTCCGATGCAATGTGTTTTCTTTCAGCTTTAGGCTGGTACTTAAGAATACCTATTGCTTTATTACTTGAATTGAATGGTAGGTAATAAAAAAATTGCTTGCGAAGAATCAAAGCATTTGAAAACAAAATGCCCTTTATGTTCTGCTTAAAACTGTGATTCTTTAACTTCGTAATTTGAAAACCAATGACAATGGTAATTTAAAATAACAATATTTACTCACATCGTTTACATAAAATGATGAAATGCCTCAATTTGTCTTTTGTACCGCTATGTGTAAATTTATAAAAGATTGCCTCAATTGTGACAAAATTGGCATTTTAACCATTATTCTAATGATCACACTTTGTTTTACGTACCAAATACATAACATCACTTGACAAGACGCAGTTGATTAAATTTTTAACTAGCAATTGCCCAGCGGTGTTACTTGTTTCCCCTTGGGAATAAGGAGTTTTCCCGAAGTATAAAGTAACCTTTGTTACTAAGAATAATGTAGAATGAAAGACTTCAATAATCCAAGGTTCAGGGCTGGCATGAAGCCTTATTTATTAGCAAGCTTCCCGCCTACGGGTTACCTTAGCTGCTGCTGGACTTAGCAACAGGATCAGACTTCTTGAGTGGACGGTCGATACGAGTGGTTCTAGACGGCCACTTTTCCTACCAACAGGCCATAGACGCCGGAGTCCCTTAAGGTTCTGTTCTCTCTGCAACACTATTCCTGCTGCACATCAATGACATGCTGACGCCCGATACCTTTGAGTATGCAGATGGCAGCACTGTTATTGACAGATTAATGTCAACAGTGCAAAGGCCAACAAAGAAACCAATCAATGTTATAGATATTCCATGGTCGATAGGTTGAACTTGACACTCAAGATAGTTTTGGAGTGAGGTGATCCTAACCTTGTAAAGTTCAACCCTTCGAAAACACAGGCGTGTCTCTTCTCTGCAAAACGGAGTCCTTTTAATTTCTGAAAATTCCTTTCACCTTGATCTTCTTGGTATGGCCCTTACAGCAGACCTGACCTTAGGGGGTTATATTGAATCTCTGGCCAATGAGACTGCAGCTAAAAAGCTCGGTATTCTACTACTACTACGTATTCAGCTTCTGCAATTATATCAAGCTCAAGTCCGGTCGTGTATGGAGTATTGTAGCCACCTTTAGGATAAATCAGCCTTATACCAGCTGGCGGCCTTGGTCTCTGTCGAAAAACGCGCCAAAAAGCTCGTAGCCGATACAACGCTGGTTGAGAATAGACTCCAAAGCCTGGAACACCGATGAAAAGTTGCAAGCATGTCGGTATTCTATAGGATACATTTCGGTGAATGTGCGCAATCACTCCACGACCTAATACCCCCATCCCCGTTCCACCTCCGAGACACGCGTCACCGCCAAGGGTTCCACCCTAATGTCGTTGATATACCTTTATGTCGCACGAAACGATTTGCTTTAACCTTCATCATGCGAGCAGCTAAAGAGTGGAATGCCTTGCCGGCGGATTTGTTTCCGGAACATTATAACTTAGGCCTTTTCAAGGCAAGAGTGAATAGGCATTATATAGGCAAGCATGTCCCATCATTGTCTGCATCGTCCATCAAGTGAGATATCAGAAAAATGCGGGCCTACCTATATTATATAAAAAAATGAACAAAAAAAATTAAAATTGATATATTATAGATAAATCATTGTCGACTAAAAAATATTTACAGGAAAAAACATCGTTACTACGATATTGTGTTTTTGAGTAATCAACCACTCATTTTTTACATCATACAAAAAGTCTATTCATTCAAAAATGTTGTAGCCTTTAACCGCAAAATGATATAAAAAAAACCAGTAACGAGGAAAATGTAAGAAAGGTGAAAATACTTGTAATGTGATTTATCTTTCTCTTTTCGTGTGGGACACCGAGTCGTCCAACGAAACGATGAACCCTGGTGTCAAGAGTTTTTCAACCGCTTCCACATACAAAATCAAAATACAACAATATAAATTAACGTCAATTTAAAATTAAAAACTTACTATAACTACAAATAAAAGATACCCTCCAACGCGTCCCCGCGAGGCAAAGTACCCAAAATACTGGCAGCATTACCTCTTTGAATTGCTCAACTAATTCTCTGAGCTAGGTAGCTGCCAGATCACGGAGACGCGATCGGTAATGTAAGCCCTGGCCTCCAACCCCCACGGGCCCAGGGTCTCTACTGCAAAGGGCACGAAAACATAATTTTGAAGTAAGTCTCGGTATTTACGCCGCTTGAGTCCCGCAGCCGTCGCTGCCGCTGCACCAGCACCTCAACAAGGTAAATGAGTTGGAGCTAACGTGTCAACGCAGGTAGCGTCCCATATCAGACATTTACCCAGTTTCCACGGTATCATGGAAAACCTATTTGGTCGCTTGCCATGTACATGATTGGTATATCTACTTTGGTACTTACTGGTTTCAATAATGTTATACATTGCCGTGTGATGCCGGCTTAGAATAGCATCACCCCATATCTTTCCCGTGGGAGTCGTAAGAGGCGACTAAGGGACTCGAGGGTGTGTATTGCAATTTTAGGCGATGGGCTGACAACCTGTAACTATAGCGATACACAATATTCCGAATAACCCTCAAACATTTGTCAGACGCGGTGTAAATGGCCGTTTTTTGCGGCTGTTTGCGCTCTGCCAAAGGATTATAGGCGTGATATGTGATATGTAATTTTTTTTTGCTTTTAATTTATGTGGTATGTGTTTTTGTAAATGTATTTTTAAACATAATGTACCAACGCTAAAATTTTGTTTCTAGGTAAAAACATTTTCATGTCAAAATGTTAAAATAAGTTAATTTTTAACTCAGATGCGACCCTATCTCCAAAAATATCGGCAAAGTGCGTGTCGTACTCGCACTTGAAGGGTTCCAAGTTTCAAGTTTCAAGTTTTTATTTGCATTACCACATGGTTACACTACAAAGATCTTAAAATATTACAAGTCCAGCATGTAGCACCTCGCAGAGGCACAGCAAATTCTTTTGGTAGCAACAATCATATTATTTAACAAAGATATTGATATACTATTTGTAACATTGAACATTATCATAATACATGTTACTCTTTTTCTTTATAGTAAAATAATCTTTATATTCATAAAAGAAACTACACAATATAATTTACTCTTTGGTCTTATCATTATCATAATAAAACTCTTTCAAACTATAAAACGCTTTTTCTAATAAGTATTTTTTAAAAGGTTTTCATAACTTATTTGTTTTTCTTGGTTTTTAATATAGTTGGGGATTTTATTATAAATATTTATTGCCATTGAATGGGGTCCTTTTCTGTATAAGCTTAAAGTAGTAGACGGGAGTTTTAATTGATTTAAATAACGGTTATTTCTTTTGACTAACTTGTTCCTTACGATTATGTTTAAAAAAGGGCATAAAAACTACTTTGTTGTATAGGAAATATTAGTTCTAATTGGTTTTTTTGTCGTGTTTTCAGTGTGTAAATTCTAACTGTCTTTTGCCGTGCATTATGAAATACAGCCTCCAAACCAGTATAGATCAAACGAGCAAATGTAACGTATTTTTGTATGAAAGGATAAATAATTTGTATTTCATTTAAATAATTGTTATTCTTTGTTAAACTGGCAACAGAAATACGCAATCTGTGCAAATTTTATTCATTGTTTTTCACGGTCAATAAGATACAGTCTTGTAACAGACGGACAGACGAACAAACAGACAGTACTATGTCTCAGTAATTAGAGTCACGTTTTGAACCTTCAGGCGTAGAACCCTAAAAATAGTGCAATACCTACTTGACCTACGTTTTTATCTGATTCTTTGTATCATTTTACTGAGGTATTTATATTTAGAACATCTGTGTCACCAGAACCATCAATGGTACCAATCTATGGTACGTCTGACTCCTGGCGATCGTTATCATTTCATTATCATTGAAGTTGTACGTAAATAGTTACGATGAAGTCGATGAATAACAAAGTGATTGACAGATTGAGTCAAGATGAAGTGATTTAACCACACCCGTTATCAATTCTCAAGTGGAAAACGGCAGTTTCTTCTGGAAAAACACACCGTGCATGTTGCTAGGGCAATATTTATTTTTCATACTTTATTGCACATATAGGAAGAATGGAAGAAAGGGAGGGAGGCCTTTGCCCTGCAGTGGGACATTACAGGCTAGAATTAGAATTAGAAATTGCACATATAAAAGGCGGGCCTAATGACATATGTAAAAGAACTGGTTAAAATATTGAAAGGTGTGATACTGTCCTATTTAACTAAACGAGGTTCTCCACGGACTTCGTCGAATTCAAAAAACTATAAAAAAAAAAATAATACAGTATGAAAGATATTACATACATACATATATCACGCCTAAATCCCTTGCGGGGTTGGCAGAGCGTAAACGCAATTATTAACGGAAATTTACGCTACTTCTATCATTTGAGGATCATTCCGAAAATTGTGTGTATAGTGACAGGTTGTCAGCTCATCGCTTAAAATTGCAATACACATGTAATCCTCTAGTTTCTTAGTCGCCTCCTACGACACTCACGGAAAAGTAATGGGGTAATGCTATTCTAAGGCAACACACGGCAAGGTGCAGAAAGATTTTAATATATTTTTGTTAATTTAAGACTTAGTTACTGGCTGGCTCGATGGTGTAGCGGATAAACCCCTGTTTGTCGTGGGTTCGATCCCCATGACACTAATAATTTTGTTAAGTCCATTTTCAATTATTTGTGTTTAGTCTGGGTGTTTTCTATGTATATACATAATATATTAACTAAAATAATAAAGTAATAATTATTAATATCAGCTATCTTGTTCCTAAGTACAAGCTTTGCTTAGTTTGGGACTAGATGGCGCTGTTTGAATTGACCAGGAAATTTATTAATCACTTCCTATGGCTGGTTTACCCCTTGAAATATTCCCAGCAAACACGTCACACTTCATTTTTCACACTTGTAGGTATTTATTTATTTATTTATACTTTATTGCACATCATACAAAAGGTATTATAATTGTTTTTATCTAAGGAGGTAAATTTAAATGTATCAATATAACTCATTTCATTTTCCATGACGGTGGTGTCAATTAGATTATTACTCTGAACTTAAAACAAACAAAGTCACTTTCCGTGGAATAGGTAATAAAAAGAGTAGGTGATGATCCCGACTAAAACAATCTTATAATTTGACACAAAATGTGCATTATCTGTCAACATTTAGCGAAGATTAAAGACATGGTGACTTAGTTATTAGTAATTAGAAATGACAAAGAAACCATAGTATTTTTTAAAAAGGCTTGACTAAGATATTTACTATTCAAACTATACTAAACCGACTAATGGAAAGTAACAGAGCTATTTTAAGTCAAGATAAATAATCGAATTGGAAATTTGGAACACAGGTACCTAGAGTATTATCTGGAATAACACAAAGGCTACTTTTACCGCAGGAAAACCACTATTACCACGGGAAAATAAGTGGCAGCGGGTGAAACCGTAAATCTAGTAATCGTATAAATTAAGATGATTATTTCGCCTTGATATGTTTGGCACAGTTTTGAAAAACAGTTTATTCACCATATTTCTAAAAGTATGAAAGCTACGATTTAATTATACTTTTTATCGTTACAACATATATAAAGGTTATTCAATATTTAATATTTTTTGTATTTTTAAGTATACATAGAAGGATTCTGCTAGAACTAATTGCTGGAAAACGCACTTTCATAAGCAAATATCTTACGACAGGAACATTTAAATGCTTATTTTTTACATAGAGACCTTCCTTTAGTATTACAAGACCAGTTCAACGATACCACAATTAATATTGTTGACGAAAAATTGATTTCCTTCCCCCTTCTACTTTTATGGGATGGGGTAAACATTTTATTAATTATGTCGATGACATTTCTAAATTTGCCTCAACATGATTTATTCTGATTGCAAATTCTATGCCACTAGGTGCAAAACTGACGGAAGTCATTAAGGTGAGACATAGGTACGGACAGACGGACACAATTTGTCAAATGATAAGGGTTTATTGACTGCGAAATCCTTCAAAGTTTCGGGTGCAGAAACAAGAAGCAACGCCTGGCAATAAGTTTAATGCAAATATTTCGAATCAAACTACGAGGCGTCGCCTCTAACGTTCGTAATGGGAGGATGTAGCCACAAGTTCCAAAGAGTAGAGTTACTGAATTGCCGTGTGATGCCGGCTTAGAATAGCATCACCCCATTTCTTTCCCGTGGGAGACGTAAGAGGTGACTGAGAGACTTAAGGGTGTGTATTGCAGTTTTAGGCGATTGGCTGACAACCTGTCACTATGGCGATACACAATTTTCCGAATAACCCTTAATTATTTGTTAGACGTGGCATAAATGTCTGTTTTTTGCGGCCGTTTACGCTCTTCATTTCATTTCATTTATTTAATTCCATAACAATAAATTGTGTCGGAAATTACATAACTTTGACAATATAAACAAAAAACAAAAGATTAACAGATATAAAATTAAAACTAAGACATAAATAAAAAATAAAAAAACTACAATTTCATAATTCCATTAAAACAATGTCCAAAGTTACAAAAATTAAATGTCAATCCAATTATACAAACAAAAAAAAAACAATTTCAAAACTCTATCAAATTACATGTCATAATGTTTTTTTTTTATATTTCTTGATTATGAAAATTCATGTCAGAATTCCTCCAATAATACAAAATTATATCTTATCATATTTTACTGTTATTAAATTCATCAACGCTATAAAAACATTTTGTCACTTTTTTGAAAACTCCAATATTAGTGACACTTTTTAGGTCAATGGGGAGATGGTTATACAATTTTATTTCTTGGTCACGAGCGCTATGTTTTACAACCCTTAACCTGGGCATAGTAAGTATAGTAGGAATGTCTTTCCTTCTTGTAGTCAGTCTAATTTTGTTCTGTTCAGCTGTCTCATACTGATGCAAATTTTTTACAACGTCAGTTAAAATTAAATAAATATAAAGTGACGGAACAGTAAGAATACCAAGCTCTACAAAATATTCTTTGCATGATTCCCATTGCGGTATTCTAACTATCGTACGCAAGGCTCTTTTTTGACTTATGAAGGCATTGTTAATATTGTAGTCGTAACTTTGTCCCCATAACCTAACACTGTACCTGAGACGCGATTCCACCAGCGCGTAATATACTTGTAGCAACTGGGATTTAGTCGCTTCATATCTCAAGCTCCTTAAAGCGTAACAAGCTGAGCTGATAGTGTTCACGATAGCATTTAACTCCTCCTTCCAGTTTAAGAATGCATCTATATATACTCCAAGGAACTTAACTTTACTATATTCTGCAAGAGATTATAAGCGTGATATGTGTATGTATGTATGTAGAGTTACTGAAGAGGAAAATGTAGTGTTGTCATCCAAATAGAATAAACTAAATATGCGGTTCTCACATCTAACGCATCTTCTTCTGGTGTTTTGACGACCCCAGCTGAAAGAAAAGAGTAATTTACGAGATCTCAAATGAAAACCAGATACCAGTGCTTATATTATGAAACTACAGGATACAAGTCTACAGGTAAAAGTGTTAGTACATTGCGCAGCCGGTTAAAATTCCTGGTATCATAATGGCTAACCGACTACGCAATGAACATCGAATGTCACCTGTAAAATTGTAGCCTGTAGATTGATAATATCAGGCACTGGGCTCACGTCACCTCATCAAAACTACAGTCGTAAGCTTAAAAATAACTATTTTATAAGAAGTTGACATGGTTTTAAGACTTTCAAAATGTTTGAATGCTCAAAAGCTTCTTTCCTTAAATTTCAATAAATAAATTACTTAGTAGATAACTTTTATTGACAAGTGAAAGTGTGTCATTGTAAGTCACAAAAATGTATTGTAGGTACTTAACGCATTACATTAATCATAACGATACTTACTACCTATCTATTTTGTATGATGATTTATGAGATAAAGTTTTGAGAAAATGTATAAAATGACATTGCCCTACTAAGTGTCGAAACAAATTGTTTCTATTTTTGAAAACATGCAAAATTTTCAAGCGCGGGCAGCTTTTGAACCTGCGACTATCGTCATTACTAGTGATGACGCCATTTCCATCTGGGCTACCACAGCTCGATCCTTGCACGCCAATTTTGCAAGAGTATTTTAATGCCAGTAACGCGTGGCACAGAAGTGTGATCCGCCTAAAGTTTTGTCTCCTTTCCTGAAAAATAATGCCACAACACCTCTGATCCACGTCTTCGGGGATTTGGGGGATGTCCCATTGGATTTATCAACATTTACAACGTCAAAAATTCAAAATTCTGTATCTGAAGTGAAGTTAACACGCCGATAACTTTTAAAATAAACAAGTTTCTGACTGAAATGTAATAAAGACTTACAGTATCACAAGTTACTACACAGTCAATACAATAAAAAAGTCGCTTCCCGTGTCCCGGTATCCTGGATTATGTATGCTTTAATCTTTAAAACTGCGCAACAGATTTTCATAGATAGAGTGATTTAAAAGAAAGGTTAATTAGTATATTTTATTCCGAAAAGTTCACATTCCTATTGGAAAGAGTAGCAGCAGCGGGTAAGAGGGTTGTTATGTTGGTATGAAAGTTTGTGGTCTTTGAGGCGATCTGTTAATTAATTGGGATTCGTTTCTTTTTGACTCTGCAATTGCGGCCCCAGAACTTTGAAATAAACACCTGACTAGTTAGTTAGGAGCAAGGGCTTACTCAGAGAAGTTAATGCGGTTGTTCAAACAACCAGCCCAATCGCGCCCTTGGGGGATTTATAAGGGAGAGTTTGCTCCGTTTGTTTAACATTGGATGTAATCTGCCCAAAACAAACGCGACGCAGTTGCGAACTTTCATGATGTGCCTACGGAAGTTTGTCTGCAGTCGAGGTTGACTCCTTTAACTTTAAAATTGCGCTTTAATTTTCCCTCAAATATGTTTAGAAAAGTATCTAAGTCATGTCATGTTTAATATTGTCTATGGTGACTGCGGCATTTCTAGTCATTTAGTGACAATCTCTCTAGTTTGACAGATAACGCACATTTGCGTCAAATTACAAGATAGTTTTAGTCGGGATCGGGAAAATAGCAGCGCTATTTTAAGTGCAGAGAAATAATCGAATGGACACTAATATAGACTCTCTCTTAATGATCTATCTCTACTAAGGTATACTATCAACAACACTAGCCTCAACTAGTTACGTATGTTACGGTATCGAAAGTACCAAACACGTAAGACACGTAGAACACGTGAGAAGCAAAACTTTAATGAGATATACGATGACCTCGATTCAACTAAACATTTCCTAGTCTTAGATAAATTAAGCAATTAATTTTGAGATCAAAGTAAGTTTCATTTAGTTCAGTGTTATAGTTTTTTTACACAAGGTGTAAAGGAAGGTGTACTGAAAATTTTGCGGGCATGATCAAACCGTGAAACTGAACAACTTTTAATCTTTATGGCGACTTTGTTGAGAAGCGAGATAAACTTCTAGTTTCCATAGGAATATAAACAGATCGTAAGTTTTATATGGGAGGTTGATTTATTGTTTCTCGTTTACCAACCCTACCCCCTCAAAAGCAAAAGTTGTTCAGTTTCATGGTCTGATCATGCTGCAAAGTTTTCAGTTCACTGTCTCTTACACCCATTTACTTTTCCTTAAATTCCACAGATGTGTTTATACGAGATTCGTGAAAGAAACATAAAATAGTTCTCTCTATATCTCTTGTGTAATGAGGCAATAAATTGACTCCTTCTTTTCGTGTGGGACACCGAGTCGTCCAACGACCCGATGAACCCTTGTAACAGAAAATGGACTACAAACGCCAGATAAAGCTGTGCTCACCTAAAAAGTTTAGTCCTCATCTAAAATAATGTTATTGTTTCTTAAGTACCGCCGTTCCAATAAGTCGTATTTGACAGCTGTCATCTCACTAAAAGAGATGTCAACAGAGGAATATGGACCCTCTGCCATTCTATTACCACGAATCTGACAGCTGTAAATACGACTTATTGGAACGGCGGTACTTGAATAGCAGTTTAATTTTATCCGTATAAGCCGGCTTAGAATAGCACTACCCTATTTCTTTCCGCAGTTGGCGTAAGAGGGAACCAAGGGACTTGAGGCTTGCATGTGTATTACATTTTTAGGGGACAGGCTGACAACATGACACTATAATGATACACGATTTAGCGCGATAGCGACCTTATTTTACGGCCGTTAGCGCTTTGCATACCCCTCAAGGGATAAAGGCGTGATATGCATGTGTGTGGAAATTAAGCTGAGAAATAACACGTCGTGAATATTTTGTTTATATTTGTCTCATTGAAGAAAATGACAGGAAGGCCTAAGATACTCGTAATTAAGAATTACGTAAGCAAATTAAATCAAGACCATAAAATAATCATTAAAGTAAGTGGTGTATTTGCGTTTTAGTTATTATATCAGTGGTTTAATAGAAGTAGGTTAAATTGATGAATGTTTACATAACATCATCCTATTTTAAAAACAGAGAAAGATTTTTTTAAGAACTGTTATTACATTTTGATCCTTTTTTGTATTTTTCTTGTATCAGGTATTTTGTGCAATGAATGTTTAAATAAATGACAGGTACGAACGTCATAACGAGTATTGTGTCCTTATCATATTTCACTGAGACAGCAAAGAGCTCTACAAAGCACGGAACCATCTTAGTTACAGATTATTAGATGGTTCAACCAGCAATGTCCAAATCCAACTGGTAATATATGCTCCCCTTGGAATCGATCTTGAGACCTCTGGATTCTGCAGCAAATGCTTAGACGACTAGACCATGGAGGCAACTCGTAACATCTTATTTAAAGGCTCTCAAACGCTGTAGAGCAAATGATTACATTGAATTTGATTCAAGTACTTTCACTTTGGTCTGGATCTGAAGTAATTGTTGCATTATGTATAGTAAACAGTATGTTGAATACAAGCACTAAATTAATGGTTCCGTAGCAAATTTATTAAAAAAATACTGGAGTCAGTTCTACGGAGGAATGCACGCAGTGAAAGAAATATTAAAATTAAGATAAGATTAATAATTAAATTATTAAATATTTGCCGTGTGATGCCGGCTTAGAAAAGCATCACTTCATTTCATTCCCGTGGGAGTCGTAGGAGGCGACTAAGGGACTCGAGGGTGTGTATTGCGATTTTAGGCGATGGGTTGACAACCTATGACTATCGCGATATACAATATTTCAAATGACCCTCAAATATTTTTCAGAAGTGACGTAAATGTCCCTTTTTGCGACCACCCCGCAGGGGATTATAGGCGTGATATGTTTTTGATAAGGTTTTCTTTTACACATAAAAAGAGGCAAAAGAGTGTTTAATACAGTGACTCGATGTGATAACAGATACCTACTCTGATAGTACTAACTACGTCTGCGAGACTTTTTTTGTGGCAAGGGTAGACTCTATTAAAATAATATGTTATACCATGACAAATTTATAATGTAGATAGGCTGTGCGAATACGTAATAAAAATTAAAGTTGTCTCAAAAACTGCATGTTGGAAAAAAAATCAAAAAGTTAAAATATTTATAGACACGTATTCATCATTGCAACAAAAAATCCTTGATATAATTAAATTCCGTGCTTAGTAGTATATTGCAATGCATAAGTACCAACATCAAAAAGGTAAAGTAAAGGAAATAGACAACATTGCAATAAAAAATCATAATAATTGGATTCCGTGCTTAGCACTATATTACAAAATATTCACAATGCACAAGTACCAATCCAATGCCTTCTGTAATTTTCCAGCAGTACCCCAAAAAACAATGCCTACTCCACAGACGCTTTCTTAAAAAACATCTCAATTTTTTATAATGCGCAATTTTTTCGCGAAATGTTCAAACATAAAAGGATACTCATGCATTTACGATGGCAAGTGTAATTCGCAATTACATTCGCTCTTGCAAATAAAATCAACTGTATTTGGACTAAAGATGAGAGTGTATTGGACGAGTTCTCTGAACTGCAGTTCTGTAATTAAACCGGTTGTAATTACTGCAATTATAGTAATATACCTATCAATGTTCGAAAAAGCTTAAGTTAAGCTGTCGTCATGAACTAAGACTTAATTTAATTACTCGATTCTTTAAGACTAATTTAAAATTGAGATTAGGATCCAATCATCCTTTTACAAAAGTATTTTAAAATATCGAAAATGCGTCGCATCAAGCGGATTAGCGAGCGCAATGCAAAATATCGCCTTCACCGGGAACGCTAATGCCCATTCCCTGGATGAACTTAGCCCTCTGGCGCCTTTGACGACACCCACGGGTGGTATTGGGGTAGTACTATTGTAAACCGGCATCACACGAAAAATAAATGAATCTACTTTAGCAAAAATATTTTCACAAATTACAGGCGGGAAGTTTTGTCTTGTTGGCATATTGACATTAAATAAGTTTCCAAATAAAAAACATAAATATATTTCCCAAAAAAAAATAACCTAACAAAAATATACAATGTGGGTGGCCTTATTTATTTTATTTCTACCAGATAACCATAGGGCTCAGGAAAGTAGATTTAGGACAGGTATCTACAATCCAAAATTCCTTGACTGATGTGATGACCAATCATAAGTATCGCCACGAGATCCGCGCGACGCTCAAAAAGACACTCCCTCTTAGAGGTCAAAACAACCTGTTGATTGATATGAGCATCCTTAAAGAGTCAGTTTTTTACAATATGGCGGAACCGGTCGAGGTTTTGTAAGTACGAAAGTGGAAAGCAAGTGGCATTCGGCCTTTCACTGGTTATGCGTACGCTGATTACGCACCGAAGCTTTTGTCTGCCCACTTGATGACCTGGAGGCGTATTTTTGAATTAGTATAAATTTGGTGTGATGTCGAATACCAAATTTAAAACACTTCCCGTGTTAGGTACACAATTTTTGAAAACTTCCATTTTTTTTTATTTTTGCGCATGAAAGTTTTGCGAGTTTAAAAAAAGACCATGTGATGTCGTCTTAGAATAGCATCATCCTGTTTTTTTTCCCCTGGGTGCGTAAGAGGCGACTAAGGGACTGGTGGGTAACATGTGCATTGCAATATTAGTCGATGGGCTGACAATGATCTGAATGACCCGCAAATGTTTGTCAGACGTGGCGTAAATATCAATTTTATGGCCGTTTACGCTCTAACTACCCCGCAAGGGATAAAAGTTTTATATGTGTATGTATTTATAATTTGATTTGCATGAGAATAACACCATAAAGCGATCTAACCACTTGTGTCGCCATTTCTACCACTCGAATATAATCAGGTCAAGGGTAAGTTTATGTAAATCTGTATCGGCAATCTTAGCGTTGGATGCCCTTTGGCCGAGTCGGCCAGATGGACTAATGGCGGTTTACACCTTGTGATGTTCTTTGGGGGAGGCCTACGTCCAGCAGTGGACCACAGGCTGATTCGCCGGGTAAAATCCTGCTCCCCGCCAATCAGTCAGGTATAGGTTTCAAAGCCCGGGGCTATAATCGAAAGGACCAGTCTTTAAAAAAAAGTTTCATACCGTGTGAGTGATATACGTAGTGGTTAGACGATCCGTGGTAGACTTGCGCATGCAAAATTGTTTTAAGAATACGCCTCCAGAGGTGTCGCCAAGAGGTTTGAGATATTTTGATTTAAGTTTCTAGCTAACAGTGTCATTGTGTTCAATGAAGTGAAAGGCTCTAGTAAACAAATTAGTGTCTTGGTCACCACTATTCCCAAATACTTAGGCACCAAACTGGAACCAATTGAGCCAAGTTACATTCCAGATACAGAAATAGACCCGTTACCTATTAGTAATTATGTAAATAAAGAAGTAAGTAAGTAAAAACACTTTATTGCACAAAATAACAAATAAAAATATCAGGAAAATTCATAGCTAACATGCGCAAAGGCGGCCAGATTGCTACAAGCGTTCTCTTCCAGACAACCATTGGGTGGAGGAGAAAGTATGGAAAAACAGAGCAGTGCGAGAGTAATCACAACAGTAAAGGTAACTTGGTTAAAAGCAATAAATACAGAATACAAAACTATAATATAAATATAAACCTACATATAAATACACGTATATTTATATATATACATATATTAACATAAATATATAATTATACATGCCTATCTATATATATACATACATAATATACATCATATATATATACATCATTACACAAAAGGATATAAGTACCAACTTATTTTAAGAATTTTGGGATTGATTTTTTCAGTGTGCGTAACGGGTGCGTTTGTCAAGTCGTTTGACAAACGCATGTGATACGTTACGGTTCGTTTAAAATACGCAGCAACGGACGACTAGTGGAAGAACCGCCTTAAAGTAAAGGTTCTCACCACAGACTGAACTCATCATTTAGAGTAGGTCATTCATCAAGGTAATTGGCGATCTCTTTGGCCATTACGGTGTTGACCCCATAATTACAAAAAGACAGTTTGGTGAAGAGCAGAACGTATTAGCTACAGGCCTGTATCGTTTCAGGCGGCACCAGTACCAAAAAGTAAGTCCTTTTCCTTTCCGCTGTGTAAGAGGGTAACAGACGATGACGGCTCAGATCCGGACAACTGAACTTGTTTAAAACAATATCTGAACAAAAATTTGCCGTGTGACGCCGGCTGAGAATAGCATCACCCCATTTCATTCCCGTGGGTGTCTTAAGAGGCGACTAAGGGACTCGAGAGTGTGTATGGCAATTTAGACGATGGGCTGACAACCTGTCACTATGGCAATTCACAATTTTCTGAATGACCCTCAAATGTTTGTCAGACAAGGGATATAGGCGTGATTTATGTATGAACAAATATTTCAAAAAGCAAGTCCATAGACTATAATCCTACCTTAAGCATTGAGGAATAGTGGTAAAGGAACTGAACTAACTACATTGACCCACCCTAATTATAACAACTTTTAAATTTAGCACTCTTATAAAAATTTCTGATGGCAAGTCGAGATTTCTACTAAAGTTGCATTTTATACAAATCGAACTGAGTTTCACGCAGCTTCTGATGTTTTATCAGACTCGAACAAATATGAATTACAAATTATCGAAAACCAAAGTTTGAAAGTCGTTTCATTTATCGCAGGCAATTCTTTTGCGTTTTTAACGACCAAAAATATCCTTTTGCCGATAAAGTTCTCTCTTTTATGAAATCAATATCAAATCATGCTTAATAATTTCGGAACCTTTATCGTTTCAAAATAAAAATTCATTTATCATTCAAAAGTAATTTACCTACAACCTAGTTACTTTCGGTAAAGTTTAGACGGAATTCTGTATTGATGAATATTACTTCAAAGATTTTCCGGGTTGTTGTCTGTGCAAGGGGTTGTTGTCGAAGTAGAATCTGACCAACAAAGGTGTCCAACAAGATATACGTAGAAACATACTCATATCACGCGTTTATCCTTTGCGGGGTAAGCAGAGCGTTAACGGCCGTAAAATACGGATGCTATCGCCAAGTCTGACAAATTGTGTATTTATCATTATGACTCATTTTAAGTATTAGACCGGGTCTATCGCGATAGTATTTAGGTAAATATTAGTAATTTACCTGTGTCTCGACGTTTCAATACATAAAACTGTAGTGAAAGTGATTGCGAGTGCTTAAAAAGTTTATTAAGTATTATGACTTTTGGTCAAAGGTTCAAACAACAGATGTAGAAGTTCCTATCTATAGTAAACATTAACATTAACAGCCACGACATTTCACTGCTGGACATAGACCTCGCCCTATCGTGCGGTATTGTCATACGTACCATGCGTAGGCGGATTGGCGAACTCAGTGCAAAAAGTAGCATTCACAGGAACGCTGCTGCCCATTCCCTGGATGATTATCCCTTAGTCGCTTTTTACGACAATCATTGAGGTGATGCTATTTTAAGTTGTCACAACGCGGCAGTTTTCATAGTTAACATTATTAACAAACCAGCAGTAGATGTATGTAATGTAACGCAATAAAATTCATATTGCACTCACACTGCTATACATGGTGTAAAAAAATTTACTAAGAATATTTTAAGGGGTGAACCAGTACGTGAAACTGAACAACTTTCCCCAAGGAACATAGGTCAAAATATGAAGAAAAAAAATTGGCCCTCCCATACAAATTATTCCGGCCGGGTAACACACTAAGTATGGGAGGGTCAATTTTTTTTTCATATTTCGACCTATGTTCCTTGGGGAAAGTTGTTCAGTTTCACGTACTGGTTCACCCCTTAAAATATTCTTAGTTAATTTTTTTACACCTTATATAATTAATTTTTTATAAATGAAAATAAGATTTTAATTTTTTGTGCCGGCCGGGATGTTTATTAATTTTTATATTAATTCACTTAATTAAATTAATGAAGATGACGCGTGTGACTTTCAAATTTTATGCATAGTTTTGACAAATGATCTTCATTAAAAGTTTATCGAAGGCAAATATTTACCGCAAATATTTTCTACTTATAGTGAAAGCACATATAGTAGTACACATGTAAAGCAACTGCTGTGTCACATTTGAGAATAAGTAATAACATCTTTGAATAAAGAATGAAAAGCATCCAATTATTGGCCGATCTTCTTGCTACTAATAAAAGGATTACCGATAAGTAGGATCATATTGGTAAATGGTTATTCTTAGCAACGTCCCATATAAGGCGTGCGCGGAAAACTAAGATTAGTTTTTCTTCTTAGATAGATCCTTCAATGTCGTAAATGTCCGTTTTTTAACATCCATTTAAGGAATATATAATAACTACCCTGTAAGGAATTATGGGCGTGCTTTATATGTTTGTATGTAGATCCTTCAAAAACGTAAGTTTTATGTTAGATTGTAAGATAAGGAACTATTACATTTTTTGTGTATGTCGGTAGGTATGGCTTGGATACGGCAATAAACTAATTTTCATGATGTGACTCTTTCGAATCTTTGGTCTACAGGCACACCTCGGACACTGGCGCTCAAATGTATGAATCAAACGCGTTGCTTCGCACACAGTCTAAGCTCGCGTAGGTGAACGCGGACCATGCTTGTGTGGGTGAGACAACATGTCAGGGTTGCCGCCATTTTGCGTTCGCGAATCGGGAATGCAATGTGCGGCAGTATGAAATGACCTTCGTCGTCGCGTCCTTTGCTAGCCGGTGTCTGAGCGTCCTCCGAGCGCGGGTGGGCGGCGCTTGTAGGGGGAGGCAGGGAGTGACCATACTGTACGCTAGTACTATTAATTATACTGTGCTACAGGGCCCTTTGAGGCATGTGTGGGAGACTTTGAGAGCCTTTATGTACCAAATAAAGTGTTATTATGTGTACATCAAACGGATACTTGCTCTACCAGTACTACCTCTATAAAGAACATCCATTATTATTACTTCTTTAGTACTCCCTCAAATCTCGGGTTCACATACGTTACTTTAAAGAATGTGTGGGGCCGAAGCGAATATCACAGAGGCCATTTTTACCAAGTGAACTTATGATTTAATCAAAAATCTGCTACACGCACACCAGCTTAGATATAGACACATCAGCTGGTGGCTGTTTGCCTGTTATCATCATCATCACTACATAGTATAAAATAAAGTCGCTTCCCGTTTGGTGTCTCCTTATATCTTGAGAATTACCCAACGGATTTTGATGCGGTTTTTTTTATTAGAAAGAGTAACTTGAGAGGAAGGTTTATAAGTATAATTTGTTCCGGGAAATGGTCACGTTTCATGGGAAAATGGGTAGCCCAACTGGTAGTAAACTTTTGACACTCTTTTGACACCTTTAAGGAGTAAAATTTCAAAAATGCTGAAACACGTATTTAATTATTTTAGGTTATTAGTCTAATCAAAAATTTTGAAACAGATCACATTTAAGATAAAAAACTTTCATACAAACTTTTAACCCCCTTTTCACCAGTTTAAGGGTAAAAATTTCAAAAATGCTAAAACACGTGTTTAATTATTTTAAGTTATTAGTCTAATCACAAATTTTGATACAGATCACATTCATATAAAAAAACGATCTTTCATACAAACTTTTAACCCCTTTTTGACCCTATTAAGGGTTAAAATTTCAAATATGCTGAAACACGTGTTTAATTATTTTAAGTCATAAGTCTAATCACTAATTTTGAAACGGATCACACTTAAGACAACGAACTTTCATACAAACTTTAAACCCCCTTTTCATCCCATGGGTGATTAAAAAAAGCATTTATACTATCACGAAAACTGAGAAAAATAATATTTTAGTTCCATAATACAAACATAGATGTCACTGTTAGTTTTTCGACGCACTATCGTGATGTGTTTTTAAAACTAAAAAAAATTGTATTTGTTGTTATATCAGCAACAGATATACAACATCTGTAAAAATTCCATCTGTCTAACTTTCGCGGTTCATGAGATACAGCCTCCATACAAAAAAAATATTTTTTTTTAGTAATTGTTGTTATAGCGGCAACATACATACATCATCTGTTAAACTCTCAACTGTCTAGGTATAACCGTTCAGGAGATACAGCCTCGTAACTGTAGGACGGACGGACGGACAGACAGACGGACAGCCGAGCATCAGTAATAGGGTTTTTTGTTATTACCCTTTGGGTAGAGAACTCTAAAAAACATTTAGACAATAAATAAGTGTATATAATAGTAGCTGTAAGTAAGAATAAAATATATAATAAAAAACCTGCAATGTGAAAAAAGGGTGTAAAATTTAAAGTGTATTTATGTAAAAAATAATTGTCCACCCGTGCGAAGCCGGGACGGGCCGCTAGTAATGTTATACATACACATATCACGCCTATAATCCCTTGCGGGGCAGGCAGAGGGAAAAACAGCCGCAAATGAACGGATATTTACGCCACGTCTGACAAAATATTTGAGGGTCATTCGGAAAATTGTGTATCACCATAGTGACAGGTTGTCAGCCCATCGCCTAAAATTGCAATACGGTGTGTATTGCAATTTTAGGCAGAAGGAAAATCCAAAAAACAAATAATAATAAATAAATAATTATTATTTATTGCTGCCGTGTGATGCCGGCTTAGAATAGCATCACCCCATTTCTTACCCTTGGGAGTCGTAAGAGGCGACTAAGGGACTCGAGGGTGTGTATTGCAATTTTAGGCGATGACAACCTATCACTATGGCGATGCATAATTTTCCGAATGACCCTCAAATATTTGTCAGACGTGGTGTAAATGTCCGTAGTGCGGCCGTTTGCGCTCTGCCTACCCCGAAAGGGATATAGGCGTGTTGTGTGTATTGTGTATTGTAATAATAATTATTATTAGGCGCTAACTGAGCCGTCTGTATACTGTATAGGCGCGACGGCCACCGTACGTAATTTGTGGTATTACATTGAGACCTCTTAATTTTTACGAGATGCAGCCCCTTTCAGTATCTTGCGCAGTCGCGTACTGAATCTCACGGCCGCAGCGCGTGCGTCTGCGCATACGACGACGCGTTGTGAGAAATTTCAAAACTGTATTTTTTAAATTACGAATACTGTGCGTGTTTATATTAGTGTATAGATAGTGTAAAATATTTTAGGTAAGCCAACTTTTTTTTCTTACCATATAAGAAGGTTTTTTTATTGACTAAGCAAGAATGAAGCTACTCTTATCGGGTAGTTATATATCTGGTATTTTTCGCCCCTAGCAAGATTAAAAAAATATTCACAGTTAAGTTTAACATTATAACTATCTGGTAATTTCAAGTTATATAGATAACGCCGTTTACGACTGTTATTTTGCACAGGGTGATATTATCAAAAAACTTCTAAGGGCTGAAACTATGTAGGTACAAAAAGTAAAATCTGAAAATGGCGGTGCTACGCCAAATTCTCCGATAAATTTCATACATGCAATCATCGCACGCCTATATGCCTTGGGGAAAGCGGAGCGTAAACGGTCGTAAAAGATAAGTTTCAGTCCTAAATTCAACATTTTGTTGCACAAAATGTAAGCTAAATATTTTCATATCAGATAGCGCATTTAAACCTAAAATTGATAACAACCTTATAGAGAATGTTTTGATGAACCACTTCGCTCAGGTCGAATTTTGCAACAATAGATTTGTATTGTACTTCAAGCACACATGTGTGCTGTTACGAGCGGAGTAGTTAAGGGCGAGTGGTGTCGCAGAGCTAGCGCCACCAATCTATACCTCAGAATGTCCTTTGGCACAAGTTTTTGGTATAATCTTAAGTTCAAATAAACTTGACAAACTCGGTGAAATATAAGCGGTTATTTGAGTTATTACAATTAGTACCAAAAGTGTCAGTTTTTGGCACTTTCATCCATAACTTTCATAAAAAAAAAAAATTATAACAGGTTTTGATTCCCTGAGATAACAACAAAAACTTATGCAGAGGACATTCTGGTGTGTTGTTTGTATGAATAGAAATAATAATTTTTAGGCGCTACTTTTGCATCACTCGCCTTAAATTGTTTTCATGAGGCTGTATATTCAAGCCAGATTCAATTTGCAAGATTATTAATGGACGTAACGATCATTTTGTTGTGCTTCTAATGATTATTATAAATTAACAAATATTATTTAAATATTACAAAGACGTAATCACAAAACCTTATCTGTAAGAAAATCTTTACTATTCTGATACAATGAGATGAAAAATAAGGCAGGGCACGAATCATAGGTAAGTTAATTGGTATCAACAACTTTGAGCGCAAGTTGTTATTTATACCAAGAAGTACCGTTTTACTAAAGTGGCCGCACACAAGCAATAAGTTACATTAACCTAAAGCTTCATTCGCAGAGTATTCCCGTGTGTAGGTAATTGCCCGTGCCCAGAATAGACAAAAATGGAAGAAACAGAGGGAGTGATCAACCGATAGCGAGAACTCAAGACGGGGGTGAAAAGGAATAAATTCCCCCAAGAAATATAGAGCAAAATACGAAAAAAAAATGAGCCTTCCATACAAAATTGCCTGTAAGCTGATTTGAGTTATGGAAACTCAAAATATTTTTGTCAAACTTCAACAATTTGTTGTTTTTTACCACCAGCCCGTCTTGAGATTTTGGTATCGGTCAGCAGTAAAATTAGAGGTACATCATAATAAGAAAGGGTACTGATTACTTTGTCAAGGTTGCGGCATAAAAAATTGCGATGAATAGGATAAAGACAGTATAAAATCGATGCCTACGTGATAATGGCGAAGTGACGAAACACGCTCTCAGGACGACTTTAAAATTTTCATTAACTTGTCACTTTCCTAACTTGTCACTGTTTTATCCTGCCATTTTCGTTTTAACACGCCCTCAGGACGACTTTATAATTTTCATTAACTTGTCACTTTCCTAACTTGTCTCTGTTTTAACCTGCCATTTTCGTACGTAGTCTATTTTCTAAACTTGTCCTAGCTCGTCCCTTTTCACTTTGCCATTTTCTTATTTTGTCTCTTTCCTACGCACTTACGTATTCTTTTGCTGGGTTGTTTTGATATTTATGACCTTCTTTTCGCGTGGGAAACTGACGAATGACCCGATGAACCCTGGTCATCAGTAATTTTCAACCGCCTTTACTAGTAGGCTTTCGACATGGCTGTGTAACGACCACCGTTTAATTAAAATCATAGACAGAAACCGGGACTTAACGTGCCCTCCAAAACACGGAACAATTTTCTTACGAACCATCAAGTGGCTCCCAGACTGGAAGCAAATTCACAAATTTAAATTATTAATTTTGTAAGTGTCCCACCGAGCACCGAACCCGGAACCTCTGCGCCGCAGGCAGTCGCACTACCACTGCGCCAGATAGGCCGTCGATATTGAAGATTTAGATGGTATCAAAGAGTTTTCATCTATGATCCCTCCTACGTCTGAACTGTGCGCAGGTGCGTTCTGAATCTTTGACAATCGACGTCCTTAACTTTGAATGACGTATAACGATGTAGGCCGTAATGTAATTACCTCTATAATAAAATATATGGCCTTAATTTTCATTTAGGTACCGTTTTTTCTTCTGCTTTAGTGAACGGTAGTGGGAAGAGCATTCACATTAACAGCCACAAAAGTCCACTGCTGGACAGATTTCACGTTTGGCAGGCGGATTGGCGACCGAAGTGCAAGATATTCCATTCACAAGGAACGTTGCTGCCATATTTCTTAGTCGAATTTATCCCTAACCTAATCGATTTTTACGATACTCACGGGTTAAGAATTAAGATGATGTTATTCTAGTCTGGCATCACACGGCTATGTTTTTTTATGTAATCACCGTTTAGTATTTTAAGTCAACAAATTGATCTGCAACTGGTAATTCATCAATAAAGTGTGGGACACCGAGTTGATAAACCACCCGATAAAACGGATGTATTTAGTTCTGAATCACCTACTTCTAGAAAAAATAATAGGTCTCGTAGTGGCTGTGTAACGATCACATTAGTAGGTGTACTCATTGACAGTAAGTAACCGGGATCGTCGGCTTAACTTGTCTTCCAAAGCACAGAATCATCTTTTATTCCGACAATCAGATGGTTCAATCTGCAATGTGCTGACCAACTAAAACAATTTACACTAGCATAAATTAATAATATATTTATCATTTAAACATTTTGTGACATTTTTTTCCAAGAGAATTGAACCAGGGACTTCCGAATCCTGAAACCGGACTCGGACCTCTTGACAATGAAAGTAACTGAACTAGTTAATCAAAATTAATAACATATAAAAAATTTGCTTGATTAGATAGGTACAATATTTTATTTTTTATGGTGAAAAAAAAAAGAGAATAAGTCATAAGTAAATACGTACTACTATCGACTTATTGTTGACCAAATAATGATAATTCGTGTCAAAGGTCACAAAAAGATTTCTAAAAGTTCAAACGAACAATTTTTCCAGCGGTCACAGAGACGTCAATACCTAATACGGAACTAAGAAACGGTACTTGATTTAAAGCTACAGCTTTCTCTTTTAGTCTCGTTGAGATGTGTATTTTTCGTCCCTCTCGGTTCACTTTCACTTCGCTGAATGACCATTGAGTGTACCTACAAACTCTTGTGTATGTTACATTGGTACAAATTGTACAATAGATGGACATCGTTAGGATCTGTCAGCTTACCCTCTTGTATACAAGGGTGTGATAATGGATCCTGTCCATGAAAGTTACTAGATGTCTGAGAAAGTAGAGTAAATAGGAACGATATTGATTGAAACGTTTGGCGGAGTTTTTCGGCGGATGCCTTTATCTATTTCAGTCGCGATCATGAATTTAGGAAATGACACTTTAATATTCTGTCCAAGTTGTCTCATTGTGTACAAACTGAAAATTCAGCAACTAAACGCGGATCAATCATCTGGTAAGAAAGCTTCTCTTGACAAGGAGGATCATATGAATTATCACCTTATATAGAATGATTACCTATTTGTTATACTTTCTACTTATCCATTTATTTATCGCCCAATTTATCATCGTATTCTTTAGATAATATAAAAATTTGGTGACTAAATATTACGCTAATGTACGACGTACTAATGACTCTTTTGATACCAACTTTGCTTTGATTTTCTCAATTTATTTTTATAAAGATTAAAAGCTTCAACATTTTTTTATTGTTTCTTTAAAGTCAAGAAAATTCTAAAGTTAGTTACAACGTGTAGCCTGAACCAACATGCACGATGCAAACATACTACTTACCCAACTAAAACAATAAAGGGCAAGAAGAACATATTGTCATGAAACTAAACCACTTTTTCTGAGGAAATACCTATGGAGAAGAAAATTGCAAAATTTGGACCATCTTCGTAAACAAACTCTGGGAAGGTTCTAAATTATTTGTCATTCTTTGACCTAGGCATATTCGTTAGGAAAACTTGTTAAAATTCATTGGCTTTTGAAGATGATTGCCCACTTTTGAAGATGATTGCCCACTTGTTACGACACGACAACTTCATAAAGAATATTATTGAAGGCAAAATACAAGGAAGGAGAGGTAAAGGTAGACTAGACCTATTTTACCCCGATAAGGAAAAAGTCAATGGCGTATCATATCAGGAGATTAAGTCACTAGCAAAAAAGAGGGAAAATTGGATGTAACTCCACCGATATGAGTTTGACTCTTAAACTTGAAGAATTAGAATTCAACTTTCACACCTTATTTCAAGTCCAATATTTTAGTTCACACATTTTAATACTGGTAGTGTAGATACATATACAATAGCTAGGTATAGTGCCTTAGATCTGAAGAAAGCTTTGTGTCATTCATATTCATACACTGATTGCTGGACGTACCTTTGTGTATGGCAATTGGAAAGTGAAATCTAGGTTTAGAATGCGCCTGTCAAAAGACAATAGAGCGACAGTGATCGGTAAAGTGAAGGTCAAAATGAGGGTCATATGTGTTCAAAGAATTAATAAGACGAAAATAATGAGTCTCTTTTCGACGTCTGGTACCAGCTTTGAATAGCAAAACCACAATTCTACCCATGGGTGTCGTAAAAAGCTACTAAGGGATAATCATCCAGGCAATGGGCAGCAGCGTTCCCTGTGAATCTTGCACTGCGGTCGCAAATTCGCCTGTCAAGCGTGGTGAGTATACAATACCCCCCGATAGGGGGAGGCCCATGTCCAGCATCGGACTGTTGTGCCTGTCCATGTTAATTTTCTGAGTCTCTGTCTTATAATGGGTTTACTCCAAGAAAAAGTAGGTAAACTCTGATCAAGCGCAGATATTATCTTTTCTTGTCCGTAGGACACGTGATTCATACATCTCAAAAATTCTAACAGTTATGTCGACGATTGTATGAATTGGTACATGATTGGAAATTGGAACACCTTAACTCAGTGGGCGAGTCTTAAGCCAAATATTAAAGCAGAATAATTATAATTATATACAACCTTCGTATCGTACACCCGTGCTACTGGTATTTCACTTGTCTTCATCTACATTGTCATTCCTTCAAAGATTTGGAACGTGACTATCATAAGCTAGAATAAAATTTTGTGCCAAATCTCTACGGGTTTTTATCAACAACAATTTTTTGCGAGGCATGATATTTGGTTTGATCACACGATTTTGCAGAAACATAGCACTTTTGTCTTTTTCGTGTCCTTAATTTCATCCTTTTAGGATACCGAAAATTTTGAACATAGTCAGTCAAATACAGGTAGTAGCAAAGTCACTTTAAAGACATTAGAAATATATTAAGAATTCCAGCCTTTGAAACTATTCACGCTATAAGCCTATTCAAGTTTTGAGTCTTCTACAATTTAGTAGCCTACTTTTTGAGGAAAAACATAATCTTCACTTAGCAATTCTCAAGCACCTACCTACTTGACAAACTCAAGATGTTTACCCGTTTCTTCCGCAAACAAATCCATAGGAAGTGAGTAATGGCACAGTATACACACTGACAAAACGTAATGTGTTACATGGACATACGAATTTCTCTGATGACTGGCCAAGAGCTCTTTGTTCGACTAATCAAACAGACACAAACTTTCTAGGCGAGATTTTATGTAAACATTTTCAAAGATACATTTCTATTATAAGATACAGTGTCAAGTATTAAGGAAGAAAGTTGATTCGATGGTGTATTTGTACGTAGAAATAGTTTTCTAGTAGTCCTCAGCTATAACAGGTGTATCAGAAATACTAGGATTTATAGTTTGACAAATAACATTAAATCATCTGTACTGACTCTCTTTTATAATTGTATGGTGAATCCGTAATATGATGATCCCCTTTATAGGTAATTCAATGTGCTGCAAATAGTATTCAACTAATTAGTAACCAAAGCCAAAACATTGTATGATAAAACTGATAATTTGTCATGTCCCTTCAAGGATAAGGATCTTCGACAAAAAAAATCTTATCTTCGTTCCTGTTTATTTCCTGAATTTAACAAGGAAGCAAACAAGCGTCTTGAGGAGTAAAGCCGAATATCTTTCTCTTTTTTTTTTTTTTAAGTTTTCGTTAGGGTAAACGAAACTCGCTTCACATTTCTATTTAGTAAGAACAACTTTAATATTTTTATACAGAACTAGTAAGTATAGTAGTTTTCATAAAGCCTGAAGGTTTAGTTATTGTTTCTTTAGGTCGCTAGTTTTATTGGGGGCAGGCACATAAAAAAAGGCTGAAATGATCTAACCGAACTGGTAATAATCTCGTACAAATTAAGTAACTTACGGCTTAGATTTAGATATACCTACAAAGCTTTCAATATAGCTTTTCTCACTCACTATCAAGTATTATTAGAAATCATCAAAGCAGGAAGTAACGAGCATAAAGAACTCTAATAATCACAAATATAAGCTCCTACCTTTGAATACAACGTGACTGTTCCATAGTTGACTAGGTGTCAAATCACATAAATTATACCAAACAAATTGTAGAAACTTACGGCGTTTGTCCCACTTATCGTCCGTTGCTGCGTTTTTTTAACGCATCGTGACGCATGCGTCTATCAAACGAAAAGAAATTGCAAATTCCGATGTTATTTCCATACAAATACTGTCTGTCAAGTCGTTGAACGTTGCGCGGCGATAGGAGACAAGTGGTAGAATAGCTACATTTAGGGAATTTGTAGGTTTTTAATATAACACAGAATGTAACAAAACTTATTGATAATTTAATTTTACACATACATACACATATCACGCCTATAATCCCTTGCGGGGTAGGCAGAGCGTAGACATTTACGCCACATCTGACAAATATTTGAGGATTATTCGGAAAGTTGTGTATCGCCATAGTGACAGGTTGTCAGCCCATCGCCTAAAATTGCAATACACACCCTCGAGTCCCTTGGTCGCCTCTTACGACTCCCACGGGAAAGAAATGGGGTGAGGCTATTCTAAGCCGGCATCACATGGCGGATTTAATTTTAATAAGTAATAAAGGTTAGATTCCACTGACAGCGGCGGAGTAGTACTGTTAGTTGAGTCGCTGAGTTTTGCATTAATCAAATATGACAACAGACATCTTCTGCGCTAGTTGTCATATCTTATACAATATGAAGGTGAATTTTATCCTAAATTGAAATAAAAAATCTGTTACATTATATCACTCTTTTGTTTCAGGCAATCAATGGCTACAGACACGATAACAAAAGTAATAATGAATTCGACACAAAGTGTACTTAGAGAAACCTACGACTATTACCTATGGACTCTTTCATTGTCAGGTGAGCTCCACGTCAATATGTCATTAATAAAAAGTTCAGTCACGGAATATTGGATTGTTTGAATTAAAATGTACTAGGGTTAATAATGCACTCACAGTGCTATATTATTTTCATAATTGAAAAATGTTAGCCTCCGCCGGGACTTGAACCATAAACCATAGTACATTTTGATAAGCAAAGCTTCATCGCATGGTTTGAATTCCTACTCTAATTGTGGACTAACCATAGTATTAATTACAATAACTTATACTAGATATAGCTTGTAAATCGCTTCAAGACGAGTACCAAGAGATTGAAAATTTAGAAGTTTCAGATGAGATGCTGGTTGCTTAGTTGGTAGAGCAGTGGGACAGTACCCCATGGTCCCGGGTTCAATTCCTGTCGGGCGCTAAAATTTTATCGATTTCTTACACCATCCATTGTAAAGATGGAAAAGCTGTCGTATACTCGCAAATTCTGAGGAATGGTATAAAACATTATACAGGTCATATGGGACGGTGTACCGAAAACTTTGCAGGCATGATCAGACTATGAAACTCATCAACTTTTATTATAGAGCCTATATTGGGAAACGAAATTTTCTTCTCGATTTTTCGTAGAAATTCGGTCAACTGATCGATTTTTTTTTAATCGTTTACTGACATAGGCTCCATAGAAAAAGTTGTTCAGTTTTATGGTCTGATCATGCCTGCAAATTTTTCGGTATACTGTCCCTTTACCCCGTATAAAACTGAATAATTGCCCTCATTTGATAAAACAATGTAAATTTTTATCATCTCCCTAACCTACTAATATCTAAAGCACCAGAAGTGCTAATATTTTATTCTCTTTCGGAATATTAAATAAATTTCCCTTGCCTTAAAAGCAATGCTTTTAAAAGTTACTCAAGTTATTGTTTGCACATCAAAGCAAATACTTTGCTCCGGCGTGTAAAATATAAACACAAGAAAATATTGCCTTGCAACATTTAAACTTGAAATGATATTGGAAGCCATACTGCATATTTTCTTACTCTTTTCTTTATTGTTTCAGACAACAGAACGAAGGGCTGGCCTCTAGTCGATTCTCCGGTCCCGACAGTTTTGTACACCCTAATGTATTTGTTCATTGTATGGGCTGGCCCTAAGGTCATGAAAAATAGACAGCCCTTCAAGCTAACATGGCTGTTAGTGCCTTACAACTTAGCAATGGCAGCGCTGAATGCGTATATAGCCGTTAGACTACTAACGGCTTCATTTAGATTGCGGTATAGCTATATTTGCGAGCCGTGTCGGCAGAAATACGATCCGGATGAACTCCAGGTGAGCACGTCTAGACTTAAGTTTTTCCGATATAATATATCAAACAAAAAAAAAGTACTACGGTTTATTATTCACTCACAGTGCTATTATTATTTTCATGAAAAAAATAAGAAATTGAAAAAATGTTAGCGCCCGCCGGGATGTACACCTAATTAATTCTAGATGTTGCTTGTACGTTGCTTTAAGACGAATACCAAGAGATTCAAAATTTGGAAGTGTTGATCGAGTCGCCGGAAGCTTAGTTGGAAGAGTAATGGGACGCAACCCCACGTTCCCGGGTTCAAGTCCCGGCGGGCGCTAAAATTTTATCTATTTCTTATATTCACTTATAAAGAAAAAGCTTTGCGGAAAATAAAAAAGGAAATGATTTACTTCCTAAAATACACAATATTTCCCGTTATTAATTTTTGGAGCAAAGGTGAAAAGTAAAGGCTGTCTAGAAATACACAATATACAAAAATATCTGTAAATATTTGTGGCAGTTCATATAAATGAAAAACGTTTTTCGAAGAGCAAAGGTCGAAATAAGAATAACTCCCAAATAAAATATATTTTTATTTATGAAGATCCAATTACGTTCATTAGGTACCTACCTGAATTATGTTTTCGGAATTGGAAGAAAGTTGTACTGATTCATCGTTGTGTGCCGGCAGCATTACAATTTTTACCGTAGTTATTTTCTTTCAGATAGCGGACGCAGTGTGGTGGTACTATTTCTCGAAGCTTCTCGAATTCTGCGACACATTCTTCTTCATATTGAGAAAGAAGGATGAGCAGCTCACGTTCCTCCATGTGTACCACCATTCCACTATGTTCAGCTTCTGGTGGATTGGAATCAAATGGGTGCCCAGTGGATCCAGTAAGTAATGCAACTTGTTCATTACGTGTCGGACATTAAGTGGACGAGCTACCCGATAAACCCTAGTGTCAGAATTTTTTAATTAATTCACCTATTCACCAACTTTATTATAAGTCACATTATTTGTCTTTGTGTCCGATTTTAAGTCATATTTTATATGGCTTTTTAAGCACTCGTGATCACTTTCACTCATTTTAAGTATTAGACCGGGTCTATCGCGATAGTATTTAGGTAAATATTTGTAATTTACCTATGTCCCGACGCGGGTTGACTCTACCCGCGACCACAATACATGAAACTGTATTGAAACGTCGGGACACAGGTAAATTACAAATATTTACCCAAATACTATCGCGATAGATTCGGTCTAATACTTAAAATGAGTATTTTATATTGGTCTTGTTGCCTGATATAAAGGATGTATTATTCTCACTTAAGTAACTATAGTAGTTCTCTGATCGTGAATCCTGATCTTATTCCCGCACTAATATAGCTACAGTGCGTTTACGGATGCGGCTGTCAAAGTAAAGCACCACAATAAAGTATCCGCCATCTTAGTAATCGTGGAAAGCAAGTTGAACCAATAGATTAGCGTATATATAGCTTAGAAACATTTACCAGAAAATACCAAACAAAGATTAAAATCTGTCTGCCTATGCAGAAAGTTCAGTCGCAGAAATAAGCAAACTAAACAAAAGTATGCATCAAGTGGAAAACCTATATCATTCCGAAATACCGCAAAATGAAGTATATTTTCTTCTGTTCTGATACTGTAGAAGAGGCTGACACCAAAAATATTTTGTTATATTTTTTAGTTTTTATCTTTGTTTCTATCACTATCACAATTATTCATCGTGAGTATTGCTTTACAAAACGCACAATATTTGTTGATTTTTGTATGTTCAGTTTGGCCATTGTAAGTAAAAAAATATGTTTTACCTCACGCTCCATTTCGACCGTAGAACTAAAATATCCTGAACATTGAATTGTCAAAATTTATTACACAATGCATTTTACATTTAATTAACCAAGCTCTTAGCGGGTACGAGCTGGGTAAATAAATCATACAATATGTTTTAGCCATTAATTTAAACTGTATTCAGCGAAATGCGACTAATTAAAGCTTGCTAATGAATAGAGAATTTGAGATAAAACAGAGACGTGTTGTCTATGATTTTAATGATAGTAATTTAGACAAATAACTAAAGGGTCGACGTACGCGTGTTTTCATGCCAAACTAAATTAAAAAAATATTTTATAATGATGTCAACATTTTATTATACTTAAAGCATACATACATACATCAGCCTACTGCAGTCGCTGTAGGGTACGCCATAGGGCAGGATCTTTCGTTTTCGCCGTCCAGTCGCTAACAGCCGCCTTTTTTAAGTTTATTGGTCCACCTGGCCGGAGGTCGTCCAACGCTACGCTTGCCGAGGTGTGGCCTCCACTCGAGAACCCTCTTACTCCGCCGTCCGTCGGTTCTACGACAGAAGTGCCCAACCCACTGCCACTTCAGTTTGCTATTATCCTAAACATAAAATAATTCAGAAATATTGACACCAAATCTAGCAAATATTGCTTACAAAATGTATCCATTATTGGGAGTTTGTGATCGGTCTGCGTGGTCTGCCCATCCCACCACATATATAAATAATTACACATATAGTTATTTACATACATACATACACAAATCACGCCTTCATCCCTTATAGTTATTTAAAACTTATTAAATTACCTACTTCTGTTTAAATCCTTCGTCATCATATTCACAGCATATTTTTACGATACATTTTCTTCAATTATTAGGTATAGACAGCCAATAACGTATTATTATTTATAAAGATACTTTGAATGTGTTTTACTAAAAGCAACTTGGTATAATGATACATACTTGATCCAAAATAAATGCTTTGATCGCATTTTTTTCTATCAGAGTTTATCTTGATATTATAAAATATAACATAGATAATGTCACAGTTGCACGCTTTAATAAAATTATAAATACTGTATTTCTATTAATCCCGTCTACAGCTTTTAAGAGAGATATATCGTATTTATTTTATACGACACACCACGACACATACGAGAATTTTCAAATATTGACAAAACAAATTCTTCGGCATGACTATACAGGTAACCCTGTATAGTCATGCCGCGATTTCGCAGGTGACCCCATAATAAAAGTTGTTCAGAATCATGAATAGAATCACCCTGTAAAATTTTCGGGGTGAATAAAAATAACCCTGTAGAAGAAGTTTATTTGAATATGAATAAAGTAACCAAAAATAACAAACTTTAGGAAAAATGAATTGTATTAACAGTGCAAAAGTTAAGAGTCTTTTTTCGGGATTTTATTGATATAAGTTTAAAGATGGAGAGTCTTCGCTTCGAGCAAAAGAAAGCATTATCAGTATTATCATTACCAACTAATGCGAATACTAAAGAACATCTGTGAATGTAGTAAAATAATCCTCAGAAAAAGGCGAAAATAACGAAGGCATTGAACTCGCAGATTGTTAGAGAACATCGTATATTTCTCCCTCAGCTGCAAGTTTGTTGAAATTCATGACTCCACTAGTTATGAATGTAGGTAAAGTTTAATTTTTTTTGCGTTTTGTTAAGAATCAATTATGACTCCCCTAAGTAACTACATACATGCGGTGTAAGCAGAGCGTGAATGGCCATAAGAACGAACATTTACGCCACGTCTGAGGGTCATTCAGAAAACTGTGTAACGCTATAGTGACAGGTTATCAGCCCTTTGCCTATAATTGTAATTCTCATATAACCCGCGAGTCCTTTAATTGCCTCTTACGGCACCTACGAAAAAGAAATGGGGTGATGTTATTCTAAGCCGACATCACACGGCAGAGCCGACATCTGCCTTGGCTCAGAATCCTCTTCTTCTTCATCAACATCCACAAAAGTCCACTGCTGGACATGGGCCTCCCCCAATCGGAGGGTATTTGCCATACTCACCTGCGGGAAAATATGAGATGTAAATTATGAATAATTTCAGTTGAGTTTGACATCTTTGTCAGCGGAAAAGATTTTATTTGATGTCATATTTACACAATTCTGCAACTTAGGTACGTGCAGAAATTGCTCTCAAGGGCGATGAAACTAACTTTCCGTAGTAAGACTAAAATGGTTTTTACGTGAGAATGGCTGAGCATTGAAAAGGCTTACTAGTGAAAATCTAACAACGACCCAAATGACCTCCATTGCAAATAATCGACTTGTTTGAACAATAAAACGTCGTATAACAGAGTAAAATGAAAAAGAAATTGCTTAGTTAAGAAAAAAGATTTAATCAATTGATTTGAATTATTATGATCAACAATCCACTCACACATAAATATTGTTACAAATATTGCCTTGTAAGTAATTATTATTATTTTTCTTTTTCAGCTTTCCTGCCAGCTATGGTGAACAGTGGGATTCACGTCCTTATGTACACGTATTACGGTCTATCAGTGTTCGGCCCTAACGTCAGTAAATACTTGTGGTGGAAGAAATACCTCACCATCTTGCAGTTGGTAAGTTTAGTTAGTATAATAGCGAACTTTAGATTGTACACTACATAAAAATTTGACAGTAAATGCAAGCTGTTTCAAATCTTACAGGTGAATAAAACGTATTTAACAACCTTTCTGTGTTAGAATAGGCCTAAATCAAATTATTTAGTTGGAAAAAGCAAAATGTGGTTTAATAGGTTAATTTAATGGCCTGGGGGCTTCTGCTTACTATCAAAGTGTTAACAAAAGATCGTTATATGGGTACCTAAATTTTATTTCAGTATAATTTATGCGAAATAAAATTTGGTACCAAGAGCCAATTAGACTTATATAAATTTAATAAAGTTAGAAATGGAAGCTTACATCAATTCATCATAATGTACATTATGTACATAAGAGTACATGTTCATATTGAAGTTAGGAGGTCAGTATTTGAAATCTCTCTCTCTCTCTCTCTCTCTCTTTTATTGTGTTGGGATACAAACGAATCAATGAACCTTCTCACAATTTTCATAACCACCTTCCAGATCCAGTTTACCTGCGCGCTGGTCCTTGGCATCAACGGCATCAGGACCGGCTGCGAGTTCCCACTGTGGATGCACTACGTCCTCATCATATACATGATCTCCTTCATCGTGCTCTTTGGCAACTTTTACATGAAGGCGTATATTGCGAGGGTCAGTATTTTTTATCATCTATTCATCATCATTTTCATCAGCAGCATCAAGACCAGCTGCGAAATTCCGCAACTTATTCGACTCGTTACAGATGCGTTACATCTGTAACGAGTCGAATAAATTGCGGAAGTCGAATCCCTTAGTCGCCTCTTACATACAGAAAAATATGGAGCGATTCTATGTTAAAATCCGTCTTAGCTTTGGAGCGTAAATTAATAACCGATCCAACAATGAATCGTAAATTATTATAATATTAGTAACGAGTATTTAGAAATAAGGTATATAATTAGGTTATTAACGTCTTACTGAACTTACATATACCTCATCTGCAATATGTTATACCTCTTCGCTGTGTCGTTCTTATGGCTAACCATAGGTAGTACAATGTATTTTATGGAATCGATAGATAGTCCATCTTTGACAGGGCTTTCATTGACTGATATCTTGTTACATGGCATTAAATATAATAACAAGAAATAAAAATGAAGTGCTGAACTGAGAAAATGGTCGTTTTCGGAACTATCGCCATTCACTTATTTATAGTAAACAATAGGAGATTATTTATTTCATAAAGTATATCAGCTGAGAGTTATTTGGTATTATGAATAATAGAATATCTTAATGTTTATCATCTATTCAGAATGTCCAGACTCGAGAATAGTGGATTAATAACGATTATTCGGAAAAATAATTATGTTTCATAAATAAACAATACTGGTTTCGCATTTTCGTAGCTCTGTATTTTATTGTGTTCTGTTATTTAGCTACGCGAGTGAGCCTTAAATCCTATAAGCTTTTACAATATGAAATTGCTTGGATATGACATCAAAGGTTTTCCTAGAAAGTTGTCATATTTCTTGCAAGCTTAATTCCACGTAGGAGTCCCAACGACCCTAAGTCATCCAGACGTAATTAACACATACTTTAATCGTTCGTGTGAAGTAGCCACCTTTATAAGACTGCTAGTTCTTTTGTGTGGTTCACCGAGTCGACAAACAACTCAATGAGACTGCTTTATTAGGTTATTCTTAGCTTTAAATTGTTTATACTTTGTTTGAAAAAGATTAAAAGTGTAAAGGAAAACATAATAAGCACTTTTAATTGTTTGAAATAGATTTTCTAGAGCTTTTGTACATTTGTAACATATTTTTTTAACCGGTATTTAATTTTTTAATATAATTTTCTCTTAGTGCAGCTATGCCGGAATGGTCTTTACTTCATAAGTATAGGTAATAACATTGTTTAATTTGACAGATCTGTACAACTTTATATAAATGTAATAAATACTACAAGTGACATAACGAAACTAACCTTTCCAGTTTAGGCGTGTAATACTGACTCAAGCAAGTGTTTTCTTGTACACCGATTACGTATTAAGTATAAAGGGCGGGGCAGACCGGCTCCGTATCCGTTCCGTATCCAGCTCTCGTCCGTAGTCACGCACGAACTTATGACGTTGTAATGTATGGGACTGTATGAGATACGGCACACCGCTTGCGTTGCGTATCCGTTCCGTGCTGCACGCACTGTAGGGTTACGCCGTAGTTACGCCGTACAGCTTCCAAAAGACAAAACGTTTGCGTACTCTGCGTGCAGTGATGACGTTGTATTCTATGAGATTCCTTATTGGACGTCACACCGAACACGTCTGAACACGCACAGCTCTGTCCTGCGCGTAGTACGGACGAGGTACGGACTACAAGCTACCACAATGCGCATCAAAAAATGTGCACTATATTAAACGTCAAATATTATGCAGCATAGAAGTTAGAGTAATCGTGTCGCGAACTCTCGGGCTGCACATTTTGAAATGTCTACTAATTTCTGCATGTTCTTGAAGTATTTCGGGCCATACCACAACATTTTCAGTTTCTTACAGCAGACCTAGGGAAGAGTAATGGTATTAAACGATTCTCTTCTTAAACGATTCTTATTAAACGATTTTCTTCTTTATTGGTTAATTTAATAAAACGAAAATGGGTCCCATTTTCGTTTCGTAGTAGTCACAGTATTTTGGCACAATAAAAGAAATAATGCTTCTTCTTCGTCCGAAGAACTACTTAGGCCGTCCTCCCAATCTTCTCGAGACATCGCGTAAGTTTTTGATTCGAGAAATAAGCATGAAAAGCAATATGGCGTCGGCTGGGTACGCAACCTTGCAGCTCTCGTCCGTAGGTGCGCCGTAACCTGCGTAACCACGTCCGTATCGTGTCCGTAACCCGGTGTGGCAGGGGTGTACGGACGTGATCACGTGCGTGACTACGGACGAGAGCTGGATACGGAACAGATACGGAGCCGGTCTGCCCCGCCCTTAAAAACTATTTTGTTCAATAGATTTTTTTTCCTTTCTTTCCTTTGATCGTATTCATCGGCATTATATAACAACTGCCTCTTGCTAACTAGTCTTATATGTTTTGTTGAGGAAAAATAGGCCGTTTATATAGAAAAAATATAAGTCTATCGTGCATAGAAACTTAGATAATGAAATATCTGCTTTGGTTTGTTTACAAAAACATAAGTACCTAAGAGTGGCAAAGAGTGATTTTTAGCAAAAGTTAAGCCGTAGTAGTGCAAATCAACAAATATTGCAATATCCAATATGCCGAAAAAGTATAAGAGCGTCATCTTACACTGATTTTGGGATATTAAAACCTCGTGATTTCGCATATATTTCACGTTTCTTCGCGGAAACAGGCATTAAAACTCGCGAGTTGTCGGGATTTGTCTATCAAAGTGAGGTAGTAGGTTTAATAGTAAATAACGAGCGGCAAAGTCTGATGACAGGACAAACCTTTTCGGGTTTAACGACGTCATGTCATGTTTTCTGTGTTCAATTTTTAGAGCAAAAAAAATGTAAAATATATTTATACGTTAGGGTGGTATGGTTTTTGAAAAGGAAAACCGATGGTAATTGTGTTCTATGGATACTTCGCCACTGGTGCCGAAATCGAAGCTCGTTGTCTCCGACTTTAAGATTGTAAGCGAAGCCTGAAAGCATCTAATTACCTAATGTGCTATCCTACAATAAGCCTCAAAGTATAGACTCAGGCGTAATTTTCTTTAATCACATACCTTATAAATCAAAGTTACTGACACTGCCAGCAACTTGAGGTTGACTATCTTGGAGTAATTAACAGAATTAATTGCTACTATCACTGATTTATAATCTTGCCATTAATTCGAACTTAGGTAATATTTGGTTGCAGTTAAGACCTTGTCAATAAATTCATCGAAATATACGCATAAATACATACATCAATCAGCCTATTATATTGCATTCACCTGTTAAACGTAGGCCTCTCCCAGGGTACGCTATAGGGCACAATCTCTCGTTTTCACCATCCAGTCGCTATCATCCGCCTTTTTACACGACTGCTCAACCAAAAAAGGAGTGTTATGTTTTTAGAGTTCATGTATGTATGTATATATGTGCGATTCTTTAAACGACTGAAACTCGTTAACCACTGAACAGAATCGATTGGTAATCGTATCGGAAGATTCCTTACATTATCCCGAGTGTCATAGGCTAGGTTTTATCCCAGAAAGAAGTCGTAATTTTTTTTTAAACATTATACTTGTTTAAGACATAGGTCGCCAACGCTACACTTGTTGGACGCCCTCTGGCCAGATGGAATTATGTATTTGCATATTAAATTTAATGATATCAATGTTCTAGTATCTTATCAGTCATCATTATTTACTTCGAACAATTGACCTACGGAAAGTTCAGTCGTGGAATCTTTGATTTGTATGAAATAATCATTTGTGTTTTAACAAACTTTATTTTTGTTACTAACTAAACGTTTGTGTCGAAAAAAAACACATGAAAAATATAGCACTGTGGGTGCAAAAAAAAAACATATTAAACGTCATAATGTTACTAAATAGACAAACTGTTACAAAATTACCTCCATCAGTCACCACCGGCCATAAAAATCTAACTGAGCCTTAAGCTCGTTATACAACAAGTGCAATTTACCTAAATCTATTTCTATAGGGTAATATAAAAAGCTATGCGGCATCATAACCGAGTTACGTTCAGTATTACGCAAATCGGTGAAAGTCATGTTACATCATGACCGTGCGGTTAGTTCCGTTACGACGGTCATTTTACTCTCTTTGCGCCGAGAGAATCTTTTTTTTTCACGGGTGGCTGCGGTATTACGAGTGCAACTGGACCCACTGCCAGCTTGACCCGTTGTTGGGTCAAGTTGGAAATGTTTTGTTTGTCTTTGGACTTGTGAGGGGTGCGCACAATATGCGATAAAAATTGTTCAAACGAAAATGTTCAACACAAAATGTGCAGCAAATATTTTGCGTTATGACAAGGATTGTTCTAGAAAATCTATCTATCCGTGTCACACTAAGGCGAGTTTCATATTTGTATCCTGCTCTCCTTTGACACTCGTCAATTGACGCGTAATATTTGCTGCACATTTTGTGTTGAACATTTTCGTTTGAACAATTTTTGTCGCATATTGTGCGCACCCCTTGTGAGTTCGGTCAAGTTGACAACGTTTCGTTTGTCTTTGGACTTTGAAGTAATTTGACCCACTGACACAGTTAAGTGCTTGTATTAAGTGCAGTCTGCAAAGTATCTTATGGAAAATCAAAAGACAGTTAATATTATTACTATACCTTTATGACTGTGAAATGAAGAGTTAATAAATAAACATGAACATATATTATTTGTATTTGCGACTTCTTCAAAAGCAGGATTATGGGCACATTTTTTATATTGTCTTTGACACGTTCAACAGTATTATTGATTGTTGAACTAAAGCTCTTCATCACTACATAGTATAAAATAACGTCACCTCCTATGTACCGGTGTCCCGTTGTATATATAGATCTTCAAACTTACGCAGCGGATTTTAATTTGGTTTTCCATAAGAAATGTATCAAGAAGAAGCTTTATGTATATATGTTTAGGCCTAGAAGAGATCACGTTTCCATGGGAATACGGTTAGTAGCAGGTGAAACCGCTGGGCGGGTAAATATTACTTAATAATATGGATGGCTTCATCAACAGACACACACACACACATGTCACGCTTATTATCCCTTGCGGGGTAGGCAGAGCGTAAAACGACCGCAAAAACGGACATTTACTCCACGTCTGACATATATTTGAGGATCATTAAGAAAATTGTGTATTGCCATAGTGACAGGTTATCAGCCCATCTGGGGTGGTGCTATTCTCAGCCGGCATCACACGGCATATTCAACAGACAGGTTTTGAAATTTGGGTCGAATTGATAGTGGGTCCAGTGTACTTACTATAGCCGCAGGAGGACAAAAATTGCAGGTTGCCCTTTAATAATATATATCATTACTTACTTTATTTAATTTTTACCATTTTATTCAAATTTAAAAGGCGTTGAGAAAATTTTATCTTATTTGTGAGTTGATTGAAACTTTAAATGGAAAACCGAATCAAGATTTTTTAAGTGCATTTTTCTTCAAAGGCCTGAAATGGTGTAAGTTCTTATAACTTTTTCCATTATGTCTTTAATAAATTGGATTCTCAATTTTCAATGAGAGTTAAGGAAGTTTTAACAACCTAACTTAGAAAGACAACGTTTAAATCCTAAATAGGTATTCAAGGCCCTTATTTTATGGTCCTAACAGGTTTAACAAAGTTCCTGTTTAGTTCCTTAAATAGAGCACCTTCTTAACTAATTGAAAGCGCAGCAGTGTAATTTTATTCATCCCGTTTATTCCTATATCATTTAAGAAATAGACAGGTGTGAGTGGGTTTAGATCAAATGTCCCGTCAGAATGGGGGAAAATAGACATCTTGTTTTTTTTTTCTATGTAACCTACATACATTCAAAAATCAGCCTATTCCAGTCCATTGCTGGACGTAGGCCTTCCCTAGGGTACGCCGTTCGCCATCCAGTCGCGTGTGTAACCTGCAGTAGCATTATTTTGTATTATGTGCTCACAGGTAATCATAATAATTAAATCGGCTAAGTGTGAGTCGGACACACGTACGAAGGTTTCTGTACCATTTTGTATACAAAGTGTGTAAATGGAATAGAAATCATGATTGTTATATTAGGAGCCCCCGTTAATATTTATTTTATTATATTATTTTAGTATTTGTTGTTAAAGCGATAATACATCTTCTCTTATTCTTCTTCAACCCGTTGCCTCCTCCAATATTCTCCACTTCTCACGGTCAAGAGCCTGTCCCATACCGTTCTTCCCAACAACTTTGACGATGTCGTCTGTCCATCTAGCCGGCTGTCGTCCCACGTTCCGTCTTCCCTCTCTCGGTCTCCACTCCAACACCTTCCTCCCCCATCTGCCATCCATTCTTCGGCATATTATGTGACTCGCCCACTTCCACTTTCTTGTCGTTATCACTTTGGCTATGTCGGTTAGCCGAAGCTTAGCAATACTTAGAAAGTTTGCTTATTTTTTAAGCAAATAATTAAAAATACCAATCTTTTTAAGCATTTCGGTGTTTCTTATAATATCACGTAGGGAAATGCCCATCATAGCTCGCTTTATAGCTCTCTGGGTGACTTGTAAGCGGTGGATTGTTTGTTAAGTGAGCGTCCAAGCTTCAGCGCCGTATGTCATGACGGGGAGTACACATTGGTCAAACATGCAACGTTTTAGGTTCTTGGATTTGAGTACGTCGGATAGTTTACCGAAAGCACCCCAGCCGAGTTGAATGCGACGCTTGATTTCTCTGTCTTGCCCGTTAACTTCTAAACTTATGGTCTGTCCTAGGTAAACGTACTCCTTCACTTTCTTAATCCGTAAGATGTTAAAGAGTTTGTAATTCCCAAATGCAGGCCACATAGAGCCAATTGTCGTGAATGACTTTGTCATGTCTTGCTGTTCCATAACAACTGAAAATTTTACACAAAACAAATAAACTGTGCCTACGATAAACCTAGTTTCTATTTTTGCTCTTCTATTCCACTGCCAAGAACCATAGCCTCACATAAGAAAGCTATTCATAAGCGATAAAATATGGCAAAGAATCACGTATTTGCATGGGAGCCCCTTCATTTTTATTTTATATTGGTACTGATTTGTTGTTATAAAGGCAGCAGAAATACGACATCTGGGGAAAATTTCAACTCTCTTACTATAACAGTTTATGAGATAAATTCGGTGACAGACAAATGGACAGCCGAGTCTCAGTAATAGGGTCGCATTAAGACCCTCTGGGTACGGAACCCTAAAAACGAGATCTGATTATTGTACGTCCCAGTTGGAATTGAAATTAATAATCTCTGGATCGAAGCCAAAGCCTATACAACTATATAAGGTGAAAGTTTTCTAGCGACCGATATTGAAAACAGAGTACGGGTTGGTGATAAGGAATAACTGTCGCAAAGAAACATAAGGCGTATTAACACAAAAATATCGAGGGGTGAAAGGCTATTTGGTTTAACCGACACCATGGGCCAAATGCACTTTTATATATATTCGGAATCAGCAAATTTTTCTGCGTCGTTTGAGCTAGGTTTCATGCAAATCGGAGCATTTTTTTGGCGCTTCAAACAATTAGATTTGGACGCTGTTTTCAAGAGGGCCACTGAATGAAGCGACATTAAAATCAAAGGTTTTTTGGATACGGTGTACTTAAGCTGTACCAAAAAAATAACAGACGCTACTTCAGCTATTTAACCTTTTTCACATTTAAACTTGAATGGTTGTTAAGGCATTCTTCCAGTTTTTATTTCTCAATATGTTGTAAGTTGAATCATTTAGCCTCCCATGGACTACAATGAAAACGTCGCTTGCAACAATTAGCTTAACACAAAAAAGTTTACACTGTGTCGCTTGAACCAATTAGCTTCCACCAGAAATACGTGAAGTACGTAGCTTGAACTATTTTTCCGGCAATTGGTTAGACTGACATAGGCATATGAAACAATTATCTTACTCCTAATTAAATATATACCTGTCCCTTAAGCAATTTTGTCCTAACATTGATTTTATAGAGTCTGTCATATCATACAAAAGTAGAACGTTGTTTTTGTACATGAATCATTGTTCCTTACACGTGATTTAAAATTTTTGTGAGTTCAACATAAATATTTTTCTACGGTACTAAATTCAGAAGTCGTTTGAAGCACTTGAAATTCTTTTCTGATGCATCAGAACAACTGCACCCGCGTAGGCGTGCGCTCACGCAGGGCGCTTCAGTCAACCGCCGATCATCGAATAAACACCACGTGCGCGCTGTGATTGGACTGCATTTTAGAGATTTATGAAGCTACACGGTTCAACGTTATTAAATAATTTTGTGAATAACAAGTACGTTGTCGTTGTCGTTTGAGAAGATGGAAAATTCACTAACAAGATAGGAAAAAGTATTGACAAAAGTTCAGAAGTGTGTATAGAAGCAAATAGAAAAGATGATAAAGAAGCATAAATCACGTTAGAAACAATATTCTTTAAAAATACATCAAGGACGTAGATTCGCGTGGCACGGTAAAATTTAGTATTCCTATCCAGGCAGGATAAAAATAAGATTGTCCTAGCTGCAATACATAGTGCTCTATTAGAATCTGAAGATTATTAAGATGAATCACCTGCTTCCGGTCACACTGAAACGACTGTAGACAGCATCCACTCCACCATCGTGTTCATCAAAATCTCGTTGGAAAGACCAGCAAATTGCAAATTGTCACTTTCAAAAAATCATCCCCTTATATAATAAAAATAAAGTGTAGCATAAAGTGTGTCTCCTGTGCTGACACGCTTGTTCCGCCTCTCTCTTAAAGCAAGAACGGTGACGGGGGCCTGGAAGCTTGCTAATGTACAACCAGTTCCCAAAAAGGCGACCGTGCTGACCCTGCCCATAACCGTCCAATTGCAATTACCTCCATCCTATGAAAGGTCATGGAGAGGGTACTTAACAGTTAGATTCTGACTTACCTTGAAGACAATGATCTTTTCAGTGACTGTCAATATGGCTTTCGCCGGGGGCGGTTTACTGGTGATCTTCTTGTGTATGTCACGCACTGCTGGGGCGAAGCCATCGAGAAACACGGCGAAGCACTTGCCGTTTCACTCGTTATCTCGAAGGCCTTTGACAGGGTCTGGCATGTCAGTCTGCTCAGCAAGCTTCCTGTTTATGGCATCCCAGCTGATTTTTGTACTTGGAATCCAGACTTCCTTAGTGAACGGTCCAAAGTAGTCGAAAGTCGGTCGAAGAGTAGTCGTTGACTGCTGCTCCTTTGACCTTATGGCCATTGATGCCGGAGTTCCTCAGAGGTCTGTTCTCTCTGCAACTCTTTTCCTGCTGCACATCAATGACCTCCTTCAGCATGGTATTTTTGGATACTCAGATGATAGTACCGTTTCAGAGAGATACTTGACTGGTGCAAAACCAGTGGGGATGAAATACGTTCGTTAAGAAAGGCCATGTTAGAGCGAACGGATCTGACCTTAAGTTTTGTCTCCCAATGGGGCGACGACAATCTGGTCTCATTCAACGCCACCAAAACTTTTGTCTTTTCACTGCAAAACGAACTTCGATTCCTTTAGGAGTCCTTTCGACTGAACACCTACTTTCAGGGGTACATCTGTCCCAGTCACTGACAGACTTAAATTTCTAGGCATGGAGTTGACATGAAATCTAAACTTCGGCGCGACCATCGAGTACAAGGCTCAAACAGCGGCTAAGAAGCTGGGCATCCTGAATAGAGTGAAGCGATACTTTACGCCTGGACAGCTTTTAACTCTTTACAAAGCACAAGTCCGATCCTGCATGGAGTATTGCAGTCACCTTTGGGATGGCTCAGCCAAATACCAACTTGCCGCTCTTGACTCGGTGGAACGCAGGGCCAAGAGGCTCATAGGCGACATAAAACTGGTGGACACCAAGCTACATAGCCTAGCACATCGCCGCAAGGTTACCTGCTTGTCGGTTTTTTACAGATTGTACTTTAGAGAGTGGGCTCAAGAGCTGCACGACCTTGTTCCACCAGCTCCCTTCTACCATCGGACATCCAGACGCACTGCCGGATACCATTCATACCTAGTTGCCATTCCACCAGTTCGGACTAAGCGCTTCCAGTCATCATTTATAATGCGCACTGCTAAAGAGTGGAACTCACTACCTGTGTCTGTGTTTTCAAACGCATACAACCCTAATCTCTTCAAAGTAAGAGTGAACAGGCTTCTTCTGGGTGAGCTCACATTTTAGACTCTGTCTCTGTCCTATGACCTAGACTAGAGTCAAGACTAACCCATTCTTAATAAAAAGCATGAAAAAAGATGCACAAGAGGAAAAGATTCAGTTTAACGCAAAACCAAAACTGATAAATCAGAGATACACTTCCTCTCTGCCAATAACGGAGGCCTAATATAGAGATCTGAAGAAATTGTGTGATACTCAGGTAATACCACGAATTTTTACACAGAATATTATGCAAGCTTGAAAACAGACAAGCTTGATGTTCTCTTTGATACAGACATAGAAGATGAGGAAGAATAAGATAAAACTATGTTCTTTAATAAATACTACCTTGTATGAAGCAATTGTTATTGTTAAGAAACTTTAAGTTCCAAAAAAGTATGTCATAATATAAAAAAAATATTTATATTTTCATAATTAAAAAAAATTGAATTGGAAGAATTTTGTAACTTATCTAAGTGATTTATTGTGATTTCTTTAATTCAACTCAAGTTCCTAAAATACAGAAATCATTAAATGACACTGACTTAGTGACTAAGTAGTTTAACTTCCTAATGTTATTTCTTTTTAAATTTGATACTTTTATAAGAGTTGTATGTAAAATCCTTGATCTTTTGAGAGTACAAATTAAGAGACTGATTTTTACTGTAACTAAGATACTTCTTTAACTCCTCAATGACGGCCTTTGTGGCGCAGTGGTAGTGCGACTGCCTGCTACTCAAAGGTTCCGGGTTTGATTCTCGGTGGGACACTCACAAAGTTGATATTATCACTTTGTGAATTTGTTCCCGGTCTGGTTAGGACATTGTAGGATGAACCAAATGATTGTCCGAAAAGAAATGGTTTCGTGCTTCGGAGGGCACGTTAAGCTGCCGGTCTCGGTTGCTGTCTATGATTACTTGAGGTAGACGGCGGTCGTAACACAACCATGTCAGAGGCCTACTAGTGGTAGTAGGCGGTTGAAAAACTCTGACACCAGAGTTCATCGGGTCGTTGGACGCCTCGGTGTCCCACACGAAAAAAGAGAGAAATCCTCAATAAAAAATATTTTTTCACTTACCTTCTTTTGTTTAAATGTAATGAAAACTCCTGCAAAATTATTAAATAAGTACTGCGATGACAAATTTTACTGATGTTTGAACGACCAACTTTATGAAAATTTATTAAAACCCTGGACTTAAACCAACGACACAAATTTCAACAACCACCATTTAAGCTCTTTATCCATTATTGCATTTTTGGAATAATAGCTTTTAAGCGTTTAAGCTTCACTCTAGTTTAGTCGTACAAAGTAGCACAATCATTTAGCTTTACTCTGAAAACTACATTCCACCTCATTTGAGTCTTTTCGCCTATAGCTAATATTACTGCATTTGTTACTTCAGTAGTTTAGCTTTACGCCAAAGGCAAGGAAGTTGTCGCTTAAGTCATTTATCCTTATTCAGAAAAAAAAGACGATGGGGCTTTTTTGTTTGAAGCGACATTTATTTCTGCAGTTTTTAAATGAAGCATGCTGAATCAAAAATATGCTATGAGAAAGAAAATATTAAAACAAATGCTTAAAGTTTCATCCAAATTGATTGACAAACTAATAAGATACGATTATTTTTCTGGAAATTCAAACTTTAAATCGCTTTCCTCTAAAGTTTTGTAAATGTCGCTTAAAACAAATAGCCTTTCACCCCTCGAATTATTATGTTTCTATAGTAATTCAAATCACCTGATTGGTAATTTGGTTTGTAAGGACTTAATTTGTTTTATATTGTGGCTTATGTTCCTTAGAGAAAGTTGTTCCCTATTGATTTAATAATAAACTGACATTTGATTTATTACATACATACCTACATAGGTACATACGTATATCACGCCTTTATCCCTTGCGGGGTAGACAGAGCGCAAACGGCTGCAAAAAACGGACATTTACGCCACGTCTGACAAATATTTGAGGGTCTTTCAGAATATTGTGTATCGCCATAGTGACAGGTTCTCAGCCCATCGCATAAAATTGCAATACACCCTCGAGTCCCTTAGTCGCTTCTTACGACTCCCACGGGAAAGGAATGAGGTGATGCTATTCTAAGTCGACATCACACGGCATGTAGAAGGCAATTCGATAACAGTGTACCTATAAAATGTTATTGTATCATACTATAATATGAAGGAAATGGTATCACATTCGATTAAAGAAACGGGCACGGTAAGGCTGTTTTCATATCTGACTGGCGGTGCCACAATTGACATGTTAACCACAAAATCGCCGCGCCGCCGCCAATACTTAGATACTTTGTGTATTAACCCTTTCACCTTGCTTTATGCTCTCGCAAGCTCGGCAGTGAATGTGCATTGATCTTTGCAAGCTGTTCCAGAAGTATTTTATTTATTTTATTTTTATTTTATTATTATTTTGTATAAGTATCCCAGGATCAGTCGACATCACTAGTCTAATAACACTTACCTGCCAACTAAATTCAATTTGGCATACATTGCTGCATTCTTCAGTTTATTTAAATCTTTTGGAGTATGGCCCCGAGTCGTACAACGACCCGATGAACCTAGGTGACAGGGTTTTTCAACCGCCTACTACTAGAAGTAGGCCTCTGACATGGTTGTCTAACGACCGCCGTCTAAGTTATCAGAGACAGCAACTGGAACAAATTCACAAAGTGATAAATATCAACTTTGTGAGTGTCCCACCCAAAATCGAACCCGGAATCTTTGCGTAAAAGGCTGTCACACTATCAGTTCGTCATTAAAATGATTATTATATATTCTTTATTGTGCATGAACAATACAATAGTTTTTGTTTTAAAAGTAGTTCACAAAGGTGAGCTTATCTCTATAAAGAGATCTCTTCCAGCCAACCTGTAAAACTAAGTAAGAAATAAATACGTGCGGGGACAATATTGCACACAAAGTTAAACAAAAATACATAATGATGACACCCATGAAAAATAACAAGCAATGTATACCGAATCTCGCTGCGCCGCGTTGGCAACTTCCGTTGAATTTTAAATTGTCGAAGTAGAGCTGCGATGCAACGATGAAAAATAATTGATTTGTGTAATTTAAAAAAAATCGAGGGTTTGTATTGCATTTTTAGGCGATGGGCTGACAACCTGTCACTATGGCGATACACAATTTTTCGAATAACCCTCAAATGTTTGTCAGACGTGGCGTAAATGTCCGTTTTTAGCGGCCGTTTACGCTCTGCCTACCCCGCAAGGGATAAAGGCGTGATATATGTATGTATGTATGTATGTATGTAGACTCTTTACAAGGGACCCCTTTCACTCTCTTTTGGTTGTTCTTGTTGTTCTGTAACACGCAGTACAATATCATACAAAAATGTCATCGAAAGCGCGCCGATCGCGGCATACCGCGCCTTGCCGGTCGGGCGGCTTAAATGAAAGCAGCCTAAAACTTCTACTTGTGTGAATAGTCCTGGGGCAGTATTCCGCTATTTGAAAAGGGTCTCAGATGTGTTTCAATATAGTGCAAGTCCGATGATTTGGTTTCGTATTTCGACAACATTTTGACGCATCGAAAAACACTTTGGCAATAGAAGATAGGTGATTGTCGATGGCATTACAACGGCAAAAATGTAGTTCCATGAATTCGAACCATCACTACTTCATGACCCAAATGTCAACTTGTACAGAGTTTATGACTTATCATAAAAAGATTACTTATCACCAAAATAAAATAAGCAACTTTTAATTGGACTTTCAGGCGTATGAAAACATGACACCTTGTAGCGAGCGTCGAAGATTGTTTAATAATTTCCGTACTGTCTGAATAAAAAATACGTGGCGGCATTTTGTAATTTTTTGATCATTCGCATGTTTTTCGCAACCCTTTTAGCAGATTGAGATATTTTGCTATTATTTCATGCTTCTACACAGCAGTTTAAAGATGCTAAAGTCCACACACACGCATCACGCCTTCATCTCTTGCGGGGAAGGCAGAGCGTTAACGGCCGTAAAAATACGGTCACAATCGCCACGTCTGACAAATATTTGAGGGCCGTTTCAGAAAAACCATGCATCAATGGAGCGTATTCAGACCATGAAACTGAACAACTTCCCATAAATATTTATCAGGAAGCGCTTATTTTTATACTTGCCATTGTAAATGCAGTCAGCTGATTGTAATGGCAGGTCATTTTTTGTTGTTTTTTCTGAAACATATGTTTCTAGAGGAAAATTGTTCAATTTCATAGTCTTATCATTATCATTATCTATATCACCCGTAGATGGGCTGATGCTATTCTCAGCCAGCATCACACACTAACATTAAATTTCTTTATTTTCAGGGAAGCAAATGCATGGAAGTGAGGTACGGCGAGTGCTTGGACGACGAGGAAACCATCGCCAAACGAAAGTTAAAAAGCTATTAGGTACCTAGTATTATGTACTCTGTTATAGGTACAGTCAAGAGCAGCCTGGGTTTGATAGTTTGGACTTTGAACCGTTCCTATGCCACACGCATAAGACTTGCATTGGTAGTTTGCGTGTCTAATCGCACGTGAGCTTGACTGTACATATTTTATCATTTGACCTCATAGCAAGGAGATGTTTCAGAGAGAAACGCTAAGATAAAATCAGAATGAAGGCATGAAACGCTGATTCCAACCAGATTTGGCGCTTGCTTTAAAACACAAAACAGATACTACTCTAGACATGAGCGCATTTTAAAATTGAACTTCTAAGAACATAGGGTGTGAACATTTATTAATGTTCTGTAGGCGCCAAGTCTGATTACGAAGGATTATTCCTGGAAATTGAAATTGAAATTATTTATTCTATGTAGGATAGTATTGAGTATCTCTTATTGACGTCATTGCAAAAAAAGATTTTTCATAACAATTTTCTTTTTTTATAACAATTTTGTAATGTCCTTATAGAAAACCGGCCCGGGCGGGATAAAAAAATAAAAAAAAGACACTGCCTCATGGCTGCGTTTGGGATATTTATGTTGAGGTTGTTGTTAAATATTCTATTATTTAACAAAATATCAGTGGACCAGAATAATATTGTTGTAATTTTATGAAGCTGCCAATATAACATGGTTGAAAAACATCCAATTTACATGTATTTTCTAGGCATCTCCAGGGCATTGTGTTGAAAGTGGCCTTGTCCTAAAATATTTGTAAAATTTTGTGCAAACACGGTCCAAATGAATATTAAATTACCTAAGGCCCTATTCCAGACCTTAATTTATTATTTTCTGTTAGAAAAAATGTATAAGATTTGCATGGCACTTCTTTTTCATTTTGTCACAAATTCTATTGTAATTTTTGGGTCCACAAGAATTTATGGTTCTTCATTTTTTACCTACATAAATTATTTTTATATTAAAATCTATTTAACTGTTACCTCTATTGTAAGAAAAGTTATTATCATACAATTTTGAAGGGTTTACTAGTGTTTTTAGTATGTGTAAGTATTATTTAATGTTATACAAGAAAATAAACTTATTTTTATTATGTGTGTGTGTGTTCCTTTTTAATTTTCTTACCGATATCCTTATATTCCGTCTTGAAAACGAATTAGAAAAAATAAATTACAGTTCTTCTTCTTCTTTTTCGTGTGGGATACCGAGTCGTCCAACGACACGATGAACCCTGGTGTCAGAGTTTTTCAACCGCCTACTAATAGAAGTAGGCCTCTGACATGGCTGTGTGACGACTGCTGTCTAAGTAGTCATAGACAGCAACCTGGACCGACTGCTTAACGTGGCCTTCGAAGCACGGAAGCATTTCTTTTCGGTCAATCAGGTGGTTCACCCTGCAAAGTCCTAACCAGACCGGGAACAAATTCACAAAGTGATTAATATCAACTTTTGTGAGTGTCCTACCGAGAATCGAACCCGGAACCTTTGCGTCGCAGGCAGTCGCACTACCACTGCGTCACATCGGCCGTTGTAAATTAGAGTAAAATCGTGAGACATTGTTTTTATTGTAAGGCGTTCTCGATAAGGCGTCATAGTCAAAGGAAAGAAAATTGTATTTGTGAACCTATAATTTACTTTTGCTACATTGTTTTGTTTCATATTAATTGTTTTTTCTTTGAAGTATATTTAAAAAAAAATTAAGATATAACCAATATTATATTCCCGTCTAAAAAATATTTAGATATTGCTTATTTAACTTTGTAACTGCATTATTTTATAGGTGGTGCCTATGAATTAAAGATGGCCGCAAACGGGGGCTATAATGTATGTAACATTGTTAAGTGTTACCATTTGATAGTTTAGAATTTATACATGGACTTGATTGTAGTCACAAGCACTTCAAGCAAGCTTATTATTATTATTAAACCATTTATTGCACACAATAAAAACATAGGACACATACATACATGAAACAATTCACAACAGGTCTACTTATTTCTAAAAAGAAATCTCTTCCAGCAGACCTTGGGCAGTGAGATCTCATAAAGTGAGGCAGATAAGGCGTGCACTATCATTTAAAATTTTTGATAATAATTTTAATTTTCTTTAATATCATCTACATAAAATACCCCTCAATATCATACAACTACATAAACCTACATAAACTACATACCTACATATATACTGAAACAAAATGAAAACATAATATAAATATATATTAGTATAAATATTCGATAAATATATACCTATATATATATATATGGATCACTAAGAAAGAGATAGGTAATGTTTAGGCAAGCTTCCCACTATATAAACCCCTTAATTGTTGCCGCGTCGAACTACTTCCCCAATCCAACCTCACGTCTTAAACGCCGTCCCAGACACGTCCTTTCGGATGATGACCATCACAGTAGCCGCTGCTGCAGCCAATTCGAGCAGATCACACTCCACAAGTTCTTTAAGCAACCGACGAGGGGGCGCCCAGATCCCTAATTTATTCCCCATTTTGGGAAATACCGTCACGTGCCGGGTAGATTTGGTCGAATCCGTTCTTCCCAGAACAACTCCTAAGCCAGGTCGTTTGAACACCCACACAAACTCCTCCGAGTTAGCCCTAGCCCCCACAAAATGTCAGGTGTACATTGCAAAGCCCCGGGAATAGAATTGCAGAGTCCAGGCCATTTTGATCCTCATATGCATACATACATCCTACAAACATTTGGGGGTCATTTAGAAAATTTAATATCACGATAGTGACAGTTTCCGAATGACCCTCAAATATATGTCAGGCGTGGCGTATATGTCCGTTTTCGCGGCCGTTTACGCTATGCCTACCCCGCAAGGGATAATAGGCGTGATATATGTATGTATGTATCTTTAGAGACAGTTTGTCAGCACATCGCCTAAACTTGCAATATACATGTAACTCTCGAGTCACTTGGTCTACGACACCAACGGAAAAGAAATGGGGTGATGCTATTCTAAGACAACATCAAACGGCATCGATCTCCACAATACCTACACAAATATTTATGTAGTCAATCTTCAGATATTTGTGTTTAGTCTTGGTGTTTTCTATGTAGGTGTACTTAATAGGTATTTTTATTTACAAAAAAAGTGTGTAAGTATTGATATCAGCAAATTTATTTCCCATAGAACAAGCTTTGATTAATTTTGGGTTAGATGGCGATGGAGAATTGTCCAGGATATATTATTTATAAAGAAAGAATTCCGAAAATAGCAACAAAATGGGTTTCATGCATAATACATGACATCATTATTGGAGCTGTCGATAATAATGTTGCCATTTCGATATTCATTCTTTAAATAACCTTGTAATGTGACGGTTTGACACGAGCAGGCCTGTGTCACTCCACGTGTAGGTATTGAAAACATACCTCCAGGCGCCGGGCACTGCGAAAGGGCTAATCTAGCGGGCTGCCGCAAGCGAAAGAAGTCACACGCGTGCGCTATTTGTTCAACTTTCTCGACAATTTTTTGCAAGATGGACAGACGAAAACATACATACATATATCACGCCTATAATCCCTTGCGGGGTAGGCAGAGCGTAAACGACCGCTAAGAACGGACATTTACGCCACGTCTGACAAACATTTTAGGGTCATTCAGAAAATTGTGAATCGCCATAGTGACAGGTTGTCAGCCCATCGCCTAAAATTGTTCGTCGTCGCCTTTTACGACATCCACGGGAAAAAAATTAGTAAACATTATAATATTATTATTATTAGTATACATTTTATTATTATTATGTTGGTATTCTTTTCGGATCTCGGGCCCACAGGGACCCGGTCCTTTGAGGCATGTGTGGGGGGGGCCAAAGCCAACAGCACAGAGGCCTTTTTTATACCAAATAATGTGTTGTGATGTGTAAATCAAGCGGACACTTGCTCTGTCTGCACTATAGAAGTACTCGTACACCCAGAGCCAGCACCCGCCTGATGCAAGGACTATTGCAGGTTTATTACTTCATTGAATTAAATCTTCGGCAATAATCGTATAGCATATACAATTATGCTGCTAGGTCTTAGACTACATGAACGTACTCGTCGCTGCCTGCTGCGTGCCCGCCAAAAGTAGGAGTAAACGCTCGTGTTGTGCGCTAGATGGCGTAAGTAGTTTCTCGAAGTAAGCAACCCTAGACCGCGGCTCATATTCCCTCAAAAAAATATTTGACAGGTATGCAAATGAACACGTGGTTGACTGGAACGCGAGCTAAATTAAATCATATTGTCTATCAGATTGAGTACATATTTCTTTGAAAACCATTGCGAAGTAAAGCTTCTGTAACGCTAGTTACTAGTTATTATTCTATGACACGAGGCTAAAGCATTAGTATCGGAAATTGACGAAAAACTGAGAGAGAGAGAAGAAGGCTGCTCCGGATATTTGCTAGTTCAACGCCTTTCAGCGGCCATTCAGCGCAGTAATACCGCCTGCCTGATGGGGGCATTTAAACCCGGAATGATTCGAGGTTGTATTTTATAAGTATTAATATCACTATTTTATAAATAAATAAATATCCCAGACAATTCACACGGCGCCATCTAGCCCCAAACTAAGCAAAGCTTGTACTATGGGAACTAGATAGCTGATATTAATACTTATATACTTTTTTTTGTAAATAAATACATATTATAAATAGTTTTGTTCCCATAGTACAAGATTTGCTTAGTTTTACTACATAGTATAAGGTAAAAATGGCTTCCCGCGTCTGTCCCTGTGTCTGTTTGCTTAAATCTTCAAAACCACCAAACGGATATGGATATTTTTAATTAAAGATAGAGTGATTCAAGAGGAAGGTTTTTATGAATGATTTATGTCGGGAAGAGGTCCGTTTCCCGTGGGAAATCGGTTAGCAACGGGTGAAACCGCTGGGCGGGCCGCTAGTATAGAATAAAAATAATTGACGACTAATTGTTTTAGATATTTATTGCGTTTTATGTTTTGACATTTGATTTAATAACTATTTATTACATACATACATAGGTACATACATATGTCACGCCTTCATCCCTTGCGGGGTAGGCAGAGCGTAAACGGCCGCAGAAAACGGACATTTACGCCACGTCTGACAAAAATTTGAGGGTCATTCGGAAAATTGTGTCTCGCCATAGTGACAGGTTGTCAGCCCATCGCCTAAAATTGCAATACACACCCCCGAGTCCCTTCGTCGCCTTTTACGACACCCACGTGCAAGAAATGGTGTGATGCTATTCTAAGCCGGCATCACACGGCATACTATAACTATTTATTTCACTTCATTTGTTCGTGAAGTGCGTCATAATTTATAACATAACGCCTTTCTGTGGTCTCCTTAAGACGCTGCTGTTTGTTTTTAGATTGATCAGGCAACTGTCATCGTGCCAATTTCCGTCATCTTTGAAAATGTCACAAAATAATGATTGATGTAGGTAAATTTGTGTTTTGAAATTGTCAACAACTTTAATCTGTTTCTAGCCAAGAAATGAGTTCCGGAAGCTATTTGAGTAAATTGATAGACTGTGGTGAACTATCAAGGCATAAATGTATACTTGACAATCTTATTAAAAAAAACGAAAACTACAGTACGGCCATCTCAGTAAGCCTTATTGACAGCTGTCAGATTTAAGCTAATGCTTCTAAGGAGGATCCATTTTCCATTGTTGACATCACTTGATTATAGAGATGACAGCTGTCAAATATGGCTTATTAGGATGGCTTCACTTTAGATTAGGAGCCCTTGAATGGGTTACTCGTGTTGCTGACAGTAAGAGTAATTTTTTTTATGTGTTGTGTAGTTCATCAGCCAAAAAAAATAAAATATGATGGCACAAATAAAAAATTTAATTCGTCGGTATAACTTCTACATCTACATCTGCTGGCACTGGGCCCTGGCCATGTAGGCGACTTTCTGAGCCCTTTGCACTACTTCTGGGCACCTTTTGCGTCGGACCAGCCGGCAGTCCTGGAAGAACCCTTCATTCCTGGGGAAACCGTTGCTGCCGTCGCTGAAGGTCACCAAACCTGTTGAAGGATTACCATCATCATTATCAATAACCACAACAGTCAGCAGTGGACATGGAAAGATCTGTAAATTGGCTTGTGGTGTAGTACGTACAGTTATAAACGACCAATAAAATTTTAAAAATACTAGATTTTGAACCGCCTGCCTAAACGTAGTTGTGTAAAGTAAGCCATTTCAGTAGGTATTTATATATCAAGTAAAAAAAAAACATAATTTCGCTGCCCCTAAAAAAAGATCGGTCTTATCATTTTGATTCTACAGAAGCAGCAATGCAAAAAGTCACAGAATAATTTTACTTTCGTATTTCGAATTTTGCTTTGATAACGTGTTTAGATATCTGAGATGTCATAATAAAACTTTTTAAACTTAAAATTTCAACTCTTGCCGGTGGAGTAATTTCCACTTATCTTATTTAAATTTAACCTAAAATAAAACAAGGAGGACCGCATTACTTCAAAATCTCAAATTTTAAATATTGTACTACCGTGTCACACAAATGTATTTAATCTTAAATTAGATAAGTTATACCTAACGGCTGTAGGGAAAAGTTGGATGCGTGTGGCACAGGGCCGAAGAGAATGGCACATTAAAGAAGAGGCCTATGTCCAGCAGTGGGCTAATAAAGTGTCCCTCAAGCTGTAATCCTCACCTATGAAAACTTAACGAAAAGCAATTTTGGTTTTGTCAAAAAATAGTGCTGAAATAGTGACAAATAGTGACATATGCAAGAAAATTAGTGACTTCATATTTCCCAAGATATGGCTATCGTTTGGTGAGGATTACAGATCGAGGCTCACGCTGTAATCCCAACTCTCGTGTGAGCAAACGGTGGGGTATTTTCACTTGGTCTACATTCCAAAAAATAGTGCCTAATTAGTGACTAATAGTGACAAAAGATGAGAAATAGTCGCTTTATAATTCCGAAGTTATAAAGGCATCTTGGTGAGGATTATACCTATAGCAATTTTTGCTGTAATCCTCACCTCATTTCTGCTAAACACTTAGGTCTTTTGACTCAAATTTGGTATCAAAAAATAGTGCTGAAATAGTGTTCTTAAACTGCATTGATATTTATTTAGTTTATGTAGTAGAAGTAATTAAAAAAACCGTAAGAACTTCTCCATACAAAATGGTCAGGTACAGTCGCGAACAATACTTCGTAGAATACAGACTTGATTTTTGCTTTAATTTAGGTTATGTCATTTCTGCCAATATAGGTAGGTATTAACTTAAACATAAGTTGAGCCACTGACATTATTTTGGTCTATTTTATGAGTAGGTATTTTGGTTGACTATTTTTGTAACGCCTTGAACTTTTTAACGGTTTTATAACAATAAAGTATTTATATGTACTTATGCTATATCTTTCAGATCAACACATCGCATTAATTTATCACATCGTATTCTCTTAAGTCTGAAAGCCCTGTTTGGTCGCGCCACCGCTCAAGCCACCGCTAAACAAAACCGGTTTGGCCGAGCCTCGAAAACTGACCGCCGCGCGTGTGAGCGAGAGGGAAGACAATAGTGAAATTATTGCATGAACTTCGCCTGCGTGGTATTTTTTGGTTTCATCACGTTACGCGATATTGAGTATTATGACAACTCAAATATAAAATTTCTTAAATAACAAATACGCCACTTACGATTATTATGAAAAATTAAAATGAAAACGCACGTTTTGAAATAACAAAAATTATTATTTAGGTATAATTAGGTACTTAGTATTAGTCCTCGCCTCGAACGTCGTTAACTATATAGGGTTAAATCTATTTAGTGACCGCTAGCGCGAAAACCCAGGACGGGCTGGTGATAAGGAACAACTTTCCCCAAGGAGCATATGTCAAAATATGAAAAAAAAATCGAACTCCCATAGTAACCCAAATCAGCTGATCGGCAATTTTGTACGGGAGGTCAATTTTTTTTTCATGTTTCGACCTATGTTCCATGGGGAAAGTTGTTCCTTATCACCAGCCCGTCCTGGGTTTTCGCTATCGGTCACTGATTAGATTTCACCCTATACCTATACCTACTTTCATTTATTTATGAGTTCAATGAATTTTACCACATAAATATGTTTTTTGTTCCATTTTTACCAAACAAGTTAGGTACCTATATCTATGTATTTATTTATGTACTACATAGATACAAACATTTATCACACCTTTATCCCTTACGGGTTAGGCAGAGCGTTAACAGCCGCAAAAAATACGGTCGTTATCATCGCCACGTCTGACTGCTTGAGAAATATTGTGTACTGTCAGATATAAACAAAATACTTGAAGGAAATAAATTTGTTTGATTACGTTCCTACCGACATAACAAACCAGCATTGAGCTTCAAGTACGACAATACGAAGTATTGTTCGCGACTGTACCTGACCATTTTGTATGAAGAAGTTCTTACGGTTTTTTTAATTGCTTCTCCTACATAAACTAAATAAATATCAATGCAGTTTAAGAACACTATTTCAGCACTATTTTTTGATACTAAATTTGAGTCAAAAGACCTAAGTGTTTAGCAGAAATGAGGTGAGGATTACAGCAAAAATTGCTATAGGTATAATCCTCACCAAGATGCCTTTATAACTTCGGAATTATAAAGCGACTATTTCTCATCTTTTGTCACTATTAGTCACTAATTAGGCACTATTTTTTGGAATGTAGACCAAGTGAAAATACCCCACCGTTTGCTCACACGAGAGTTGGGATTACAGCGTGAGCCTCGATCTGTAATCCTCACCAAACGATAGCCATATCTTGGGAAATATGAAGTCACTAATTTTCTTGCATATGTCACTATTTGTCACTATTTCAGCACTATTTTTTGACAAAACCAAAATTGCTTTTCGTTAAGTTTTCATAGGTGAGGATTACAGCTTGAGGGACACGCTAATAAAGGCTAACAAGATAGGTAGATAGATACCTAACAAGTGCAAAAGAGGTTTATATTCTATGCTTTTGGTATAGTAAAGACTGATTTTGTTATTTCCAATGGTTTTGGACAATGACAAACATAATTTACTTCATTTTTGTCACGCATAACTCATCTATCTTCTTAAAATAGTTGAGATAGCCACAACCATAGCATGAAAAATTGTATAGATAGAATAGGAAGGCGCGATCACTCTTATTGGTCTAACGCATGTATTCCATATAAAGATAGCATATAGAGGTATTTGTATTAACACTGCGAGATCACGGTCGAGTTCAAACAGTTACGCGTGAGTACTTTAAACTTTAATTCAATCGACCCACAGGGTTGTAGGTAATTCGTTTAAAAGTAAATGAAATAATTCTGGAGATATAATAAGGATTTCTTGTGATATCCCTGGAAAAGCAAACAAAGATACAAACATATTCTCACATGGTTTGATCCTGATCTTCCCCGAAAAATCTACCCTTACCTACCCCAACCTTCTTTTACCTAACCTGACATACCCTGTGTTACCTTACCGACCTTACCTTATATCAGGTCAAACTTACACTTAATAATGATGAATACAAAATTAACTCGTCAAACTCATCTCTGTTAATATCAGTTGTCATAAAATGGGTCTGGTTTTGATCATACGGTTATGGAAAACTCTCCTAACCTTAGTTAGCAAGAAACGCATGACCACGAAACTGGTTTTGCCTATTTCTGTTAAGTTGATTAAAACGCCAAGATAATAACAAAAATATGAAAACCTTGTGTTCAAAGGCTTTTATAAAAATTTCCAATAATACCTACAGATTTTATTCACGTTTGACTGAAAATAGCTATAACCTCGATTTTTTCAAACCGACGTTTCGGCAGGTAGCATAAATGGGTGCGGTGCGGTGTCACACGGCAGTGTAGGCAAATAGGCGGGTATTTAAAAAAAAATGTCCTGGTAATACAATTTGACCCTATTTATTACGATGTTTGATGAATTATTGGTAACAAGACACGAAATCTTAAAATAGTGAAGTCTCGAAATGGACTTCAATAATGAAATTGGTAAGTATTTTATTAGATTCTTCATTACTATATCAAAGCTCTTACCAACCAAAATGAAATTAAATTGAGATTCGAAATAAAAATTTTGCTCTTTGCCAATTTTTTCATAGGTATAGTGCGAGTCAACCAGTCGGCGTTTGATCCTTGGGTAATAGTTTTTAAATTAACTACTATAGTCTGTATCTATAAATATTAGTATAATGCATTATACGAGTGAATAAGAAAACAACGATCTTTTTTGAACGTTGAAACTGGGAAAATAAAGCACTTGCTTCATTTGTTTCAAAAAAGATAAGTGCCAAAACTTACAGACTATAAGTAGGTTATTTATAGTCAGTCTCTGACGTGGTAGTATACCTACCGTTATCTAACCAACTTTCACTGATGCTTTCTTACAGACAATCGGGTGGTTCTGCCTGCAAAGCCTTAGTCAAACTAGGAAAAAATTACTCAGTGATAAATTGCCCTTGTCGGTTTCATTAAATGCATCATCAAACTATATCAACGAGATAGTTCAATCCCGTTACAACTAGTAATGGTCTTGCACTGCACCTTCCAAGCTCTTCTTCTTCTTTTTTGCGTGTGGGACGCTGAGTTGACGAGCGAACGAATTAACCCTGGTGTCAGAGTTTTTCAACCACCTTTTTAAATTTTTCTGAAACGGTTCGCAAATATTTGTTAGACGTGGCGATAGTGATGGTTTTTTACTGCAAAGCACAAAGGCGTCATATGTGATTTCTGCCTAGAAACATCGCATATTCTTCTTGCACCTTCGATTGCATGCTAGTCTCCCATGCAATCAAAGGCGCAAGAAGAAAAAATAAATAAATAGATAAAAGAAAAATGGCAAAAAAGAAAAAAGTAGCTACCCAGCCCCCAGACGCGACCTCCTCGGAATTCTCCTTCGAACTTCATTCCATCAGCTCGCCAGAAGACGCCGTGGCCGTGGAACCAGCCCTGCATAAACTCGCCCTCGTATCTGGAAAAAATAGCATTCGCTTTAAATAAAAATAAAACGTGATTGATTTGATTACCTATTAAGCAAGGAGGATGAAGTTATTACGTGCCGTGTGATGCCGGCTTACAATAGCATCACCCCATTTCTTTCCCTTGGGAGTCGTAAGAGGCGACTAAGGGACTCGAGGGTGTGTATTTCAATTTTAGGCAATGGACTGACAACCTGTCACTATGGCGATTCACAATTATCCGAATGACCATCAAATATTTATCAGACGTGGCGTAAATGTCTGGTTTACGCTCTGCGTACCCCGCAAGGGATTATAGGCGTGATATGTGTATGTATGTCTATGAAGTATTACGACATAGTAATCGCTTTTTTTTAAAGTAGTGATACCACGTGATAAATTAAGCTTTAAAAATAAAACTAGGTATATAAAATGAAAACAATTTATTTAAGTATACTAATATGAAAGTCGACAACTGTACTTTAACATGCGTTTTATGACTTAAATAGATGAATGAATGTGTCCCTCAAGCTGTAATCCTCACCTATGAAAACTTACCGAAAAGCAATTTTGGTTTTGTCAAAAAATAGTACTGAAATAGTGACAAATAGTGACATATGCAAGAAAATTAGTGACTTCATATTTCCCAAGATATGGCTATCGTTTGGTGAGGATTACAGATCGAGGCTCACGCTGTAATCCCAACTCTCGTGTGAGCAAACGGTGGGGTATTTTCACTTGGTCTACATTCCAAAAAATAGTGCCTAATTAGTGACTAATAGTGACAAAAGATGAGAAATTGTCGCTTTATAATTCCGAAGTTATAAAGGCATCTTGGTGAGGATTATACCTATAGCAATTTTTGCTGTAATCCTCACCTCATTTCTGCTAAACGCTTAGGTCTTTTGACTCAAATTTAGTATCAAAAAATAGTGCTGAAATAGTTTTCTTAAACTGCATTGATATTTATTTAGTTTATGTAGTAGAAGCAATTAAAAAAACCGTAAGAACTTCTTCATACAAAATGGTACAGGTACAGTCGCGAACAATACTTCGTAGAATACAGACTTGATTTTTGCTTTAATTTAGGGAATGTCATTTCTGCCAATATATGTAGGTGTTAACTATAACATAAGTTGAGCCACTGACATTATTTTGGTATATTTTATGAGTAGGTATTTTGGTTGAATATTTTTCAACGCCTTGAATTTTTAACGGTTTTATAACAATAAAGTATTTATATGTACTTATGCTAATATCTTTCAGATCAACACATCGCATTAATTTATCACATCGTATTCTCTTAACTCTGAAAGCCCTGTTTGGTCACGCCACCGCTCTAGCCACCGCTAAACAAAACCGGTTTGGCCGAGCCTCGAAAACTGACCGCCGCGCGTGTGAGCGAGAGGGTAGACAATAGTGAAATTATTGCATGCACTTCGCCTGCGTGGTATTTTTTGGTTTCATCACGTTACGCGTTATTGAGTATTATGACAACTCAAATATAAAATGTCTTAAATAACAAATACGCCACTTACGATTATTATGAAAAATTAAAATTATAACGCACGTTTTGAAAATAACAAAAATTATTATTTAGGTATAATTAGGTACTTATAGTATTAGTCCTCGCCTCGAACGTCGTTAACTATATAGGGTTAAATCTATTTAGTGACCGATAGCGAAAACCCAGGACGGGCTGGTGATAAGGAACAACTTTTAATATGAATAACCCAAATCAGCTGATCGGCAATTTGTACGGGAGGTCTAATTTTTTTTCATGTTTCGACCTATGTTCCTTGGGGAAAGTTGTTCCTTATCACCAGCCCGTCTTGGGTTTGCGCTATCGGTCACTGATTAGATTTCACCTACCTACTTTCATTTATTTATGAGTTCAATGAATTTTACCACATAAATATGTTTTTTGTTCCATTTTTGCCAAACAGGTTAGGTACCTGTATTTATTTATGTACTTACTACATAGATACAAACATATATCACACTTACACTCACCTTACGGGTTAGGCAGAGCGTTAACAGCCGCAAAAAATACGGTCGTTATCATCGCCACGTCTGACTGATTGAGAAATATTGTATACTGTCAGATATAAACAAAATACTTGAAGGAAATAAATTTGTTTGATTACGTTCCTACCGACATAACAAACCAGTATTGAGCTTCAAGTACGACAATACGAAGTATTGTTCGCGACTGTACCTGACCATTTTGTATGAAGAAGTTCTTACGGTTTTTTAAATTGCTTCTACTACATAAACTAAATAAATATCAATGCAGTTTAAGAACACTATTTCAGCACTATTTTTTGATACTAAATTTGAGTCAAAAGACCTAAGCGTTTAGCAGAAATGAGGTGAGGATTACAGCAAAAATTGCTATAGGTATAATCCTCACCAAGATGCCTTTATAACTTCGGAATTATAAAGCGACAATTTCTCATCTTTTGTCACTATTAGTCACTAATTAGGCACTATTTTTTTAAATGTAGACCAAGTGAAAATACCCCACCGTTTGCTCACACGAGAGTTGGGATTACAGCGTGAGCCTCGATCTGTAATCCTCACCAAACGATAGCCATATCTTGGGAAATATGAAGTCACTAATTTTCTTGCATATGTCACTATTTGTCACTATTTCAGCACTATTTTTTGACAAAACCAAAATTGCTTTTCGGTAAGTTTTCATAGGTGAGGATTACAGCTTGAGGGACACGAATGAATTGGTATCAAACCTGACCTCAAAGTTTCGTATTGCGTTATAGTTTTTATGTAATATCCAATTTTCTCGCTTATCTCGATAATAATTTCTAACAAACGCCTGATGTGTTTTTTGTAGCAAAAGTGATTTATAAAATAACATTACTCTACCTTAGAAGATAGTCAGGGACCTTATACTGTTTGGTACTGACTGCCCTAGAAGCGTGTGCGACTTAGACCCCAATTACACTGTTCCTGAATACCGTACACGGTCCAGCATACATTGCTGCTTACATTAACAGCCACAAAAATCCACTGCTGGAAATGGACCTCCCCCCACCAGGCGGGTATTGCGATACTCACCATGCTTGGCAGGCGGATTGGCGAGCGCAGTGGCAGATGTTGCATTCACATGGAACGCTGCTGCCCACATCCTGGATGATTACCCCTTAGTCGTCTTTAACTACACCCACGAGTACTAACTACACCCAGGGGTTATGCTATTCTAAGCCGGCTACACGGAAACTTGAATTAATTGAAATGACACCTAAATAATAACCAGCAATATATGCCGGACCATGCACGGTATTCAGACTAGCATAATTGCCATGTGATGCCGCCTTAGAATAGCATCACCCCATTTCTTACCTGATGTGTATTACAATTTTAGGCGATGGGCTGACAGCCTGTCACTATAGTGATACACAGTTATTTGATTGACCCTCAAACTTTTGTCAGATGTGGTATTAATGTAGTTTTTACGGCCGTTCACGCTCTGCCTACCCCGTAAGGAATATAGGCGTGATTTACGTATGTATGTATGTATAATAGCCGTCTTGATTGACTATTCAATGCACGAACAAACTGCGTGCAATAGAACTATACTTACTTGGCCCCATCAGGGAAAGCCATGACGCCGAGCCCGGAGCACAGTCCAGTAATCAAGGCTCCATCGTACCTGGTGCCATCGGGCAGCACCAGGTGGCCCATGCCATGCTTCTGGCCCTTGGTGTTCCACTCGCCAACGTAGCGTGTGCCATCTTCGTATTTGTACGCCCCTGTTTTGACCACGCTTGGGTCCGCCACTGTAATTACAAACATCATCAACAGCCACAAGCATTAACAAGGGTCTCCCCTTATTGTTAGTCATTTCCAATAATCTCCACGTTTGACAGGTGAGTTGGCGAGCACAGTGGAGGGAGTAGCGTTTTTCAGGACTTATTGCCTGTATCTTTGACTCTCACTTATCTAGAAAATATCTCGCTACAACTACAAAAGCCACTCTATTCTACTGCTGGACAATTGGACATAATGCTAGTCTCCACATCATCTTCATTTGGGGATATATGCCAGTCTTTGGCAAGCACAGTGCAAGACGTTCCTATTTTTAGGGACTTACTGCTGTATCTTTGAGCGCCACTTAACTACAAAATATCTAAATGAAAATAAGAAGATTATTTTTTTGCGTCAGTTGGAGATTGAATACGCCGACGTCGCCGACGGTCACATTTTTTCAACAATACATAAACACAAAATATAGCACTGTGAGTGCAAAATAAGATATACTACATTGTCATACAAAATACCTTCATACAAAAATTGTGTGATCATTGTGAAATATTATTCTTCTATCTGTTAGCAAAATTGCAAAAAAAATATTTAAAATCACATCGCAAATTTTTGCTGACGATTATTTAAAATAACCGATAATTTTCTGTTTCCTTACCGTCAACCATAGTGAAACTGGTATTTCTAGCGACCACTACTACAACACTGAAGGGCTTCAGTAGACACTCAGCCTTCATAATCTAATAATGTAAAGTACTATCAGTTGCACCTCGAGTGACTCATTTAAGGGGTCAGTTTATATTGGTTTTCGTATTAATGGATACGAGTAACCAGCACAGGTTGGTCTTTTAAATTATTATTATAATTATATTATAATTAGCCTATCAGATCCCACTGCTGGGCAAAGGCCTCCCCCGCGGTTTTCCACTTGTTGCGGTCTTGTGCAACCTCGGTCCAATCCTTTAAATGGGCATCGAAATCATCACGCCATCTTTTTCGGGGTCTACCTCTGCGACGAGACCCGCCTTGAGGTACCCAATCTTCCGTGACGATTCTAGCCCATCGATCAGGGTGCATCCTGCAGACATGCCCGGCCCAGTCCCATTTCAACTTGGCAGTTTTGTATCCTACGTCGGTGATGCCCGTCTGAGCCGATGATGTCTGATGCCGGTCTTTTAAATAAGTAATTTTAAATGCAGCTTCTACGGGAGTTTTAGTTTTAGGTAAGGGTTGGTTTTTTCACGACGTTATTCAGAGAAGAATTAGGTCAATTCCGAAATATAAAAAATAAAGGTACTTTCACATTGCGTGTGCAATTGTGAAAAATTTATTATTCGGAGTGCATTTTCAGTCTCTTGACCTTGTGGCTTTTTGTGATTGGAACCTTCCTACCTAACCTACTACGAGTTGGTCACTTAATCATATCAGATGTCTATTAGGTGGTGTAAAACTCTTGATACCAGAGTTCCCCGGACTATTTCTCTACTAGGTGTACCACGGTATGTAAATTAACCATCTACTATAATCCACAACTTGCTTGAATGGTTCGGTTGATTTGAAACCGTATCACAAGCGACTGAATTTCTTTGAACTCCGAATGACATAGAAGCATTTTTTGCTATTGAGTTTCACCATTATTGTGTTTCTAAATAAAAGTATTATCATTTCCACCCCTCTCTCTCTTTTCGTGTGGGACACCGAGTCATCCAACGAAACGATGAACCCTTGTTAGGTACCTACTCAAATGTACCTATTTGGAAAACAAATATGTACTGAAAAACACATAAGTTCATCCAATACCTATCCATTCTTCCTTTCCTCTCCAAAGTCCTCGAAAGGTTGGTACATCAGCAACTCATCTCGTTTCTTACTGCTAACAACCTTTTGAATCCCTTCCAATCCGGTTTTCGCTCCGGTCATAGTACGACTACTGCACTTGTCAACATCTCCGACGACATACGAGCAGGCATGGAGAACCAGGAGTTAACGGTGTTAACATTACTAGATTTTAGTAATGCTTTTGGCACCGTTGATTTTGACATTCTCCTTGCTATGTTACGCACACTAAATCTATCACCAGAGGTGATTGACTGGTTGCATAGTTACCTTTTTGGCCGACGGCAGCGCATACGCATTGAAGAGTCTTTTTCTTCGTGGAGTGATGCTGCTGCTGGCGTGCCTCAAGGTGGCGTGCTATCGCCTCTTTTATTTTCCATTTTTATCAATTCTATCACTCTCCCTCTTGCTTCTTCTTATCATCTTTATGCCGATGATTTGCAGATTTACACGAAAGCTCCTTTAACTGACCTCTCTGACGCCATCGATATCACTAATCGAGATCTAAGGTGTATTGCTGAATGGAGCCGAAATTTTGGTTTAAAAATCAATCCCACCAAAACTCAGACTATATTAATAGGTAGCCCTTGGTATATCTCTCGAGTTGACCGCATTTCTCTCCCGGATGTTATTTTTGATGGTATCGCAATACCTTTTAGTGAGAAGGTAAAAAATCTTGGCGTTATCTTTGACGAAAATTTATCATGGAAGCCTCAAGTTTCGGAAGTCAGCAGGAGGGTGTTTGCTGCGTATGGCTCGCTAAAGCGCCTCAAAAACTTGTTGCCCACCAAAACAAAGATTTCCTTGGCACACTCTGTTTTCCTTCCAATACTGGACTATGCAGACGTTTGCTACCCCGATTTATCATCGCAGTTGCTGAGTAAACTCGAACGTCTGCAGAATCTATGTATAAGATTTATCTTTGGGCTTCGTAAATATGACCATGTGTCGGAGCATCGCTCCAAGCTAAAATGGCTCTCAATCACCCGTAGAAGAGACTGTCATATTCTTTCGTTACTTTACTCTATCCTTTCACTTTCAAACACTCCTTCCTACTTAAAAGATCGCTTCACTTTCCACTCTTCTACTCTAACCCGTAATCTTCGATCCAGCCATAATCTTACATTGAGCATGATTCCTCACAGAACAGAATTTTACGCCAAGTCCTTCTCTGTGCAAGCGATCAAATTGTGGAATGCCCTACCGGAGGATATCAGACGTGCTCCGTCTCTTGAAAGCTTTAAGGCGCGAGTCAGATCACACTATCTGTCCGAAAAGTGATTTTCACTTAAATACTGTTTTGTTTTTCTCCCCTGTCCATTTAATCTGAATGAACATGCATATTTCTCTATAATAATGTATATGTATTAGTTTATTGTAATATAAGGTATGTAGTAGTTTACTCATATTGTTATTTATGTAAAATATGTAGGTGTTATTGTATATGTATTTTATAGAACCGTAAAAGCACTATCCCGCATCTCAAATCTACTCTCCTTTACCCTAAGGTTGTCTGGTAGAAATAGCTACCTAGCTATAAGACCGCCTATATTGTACTCTTTCTTTTCTTTCTGTATGTCCATTTCTTGTTTTTGTGCAATAAAGTATATTTATGTTTATGTTATGTTATAAGTGGAAGTTAAAGTCAATCAATATCGAGAAATATGACTTCAATTAATTATCCTCTTATGCGACTAATCCAGTAAGGATCAATTTCCGTAAAAAAAAATACGTTTTATTCAAACTATCAAATAATCTGTTATTATTCGCGACTGAACTAAGTACTTCTATACACAAATGAAATGCGATCCTACCATAGAAATCGTATCAGCCGGCCTTGGGTGGTCTAGACGGCTACATATTGATGGATCTCACCCTAACGCGTATGATAGCAAGATTATTTGAAAATGATATAAATTTATTTCTTTCTTTTAAACTTTATTTCACATCGCACAAAATGTGGGTCTTATGCCACGTGATACTCTATACCGGCCAACCAGATGGTAAACAGAGAGAAAAACAAGCGCGTGCACGTTTACTAGAAAGTAAAAATGAAAACCATAAAAGGAAAATAACATTAATCATCCAAAACTAAAAAAGCCTTTATTAAAATGATAAAATCAACGGAAATCCGCCAAACTGCATTACACTTCATCATCATGTCGGTAAAGCTGATTCAATTTTGATTTGATTCAATTGATTGTCAAGTACCGCTCTCTCGAAAACTACTCAACATCTTCAGATTTTGAAAAAGACGATAATATTATAGAATACTTACTATCTAAGAAGCTAATCTTAATATCGAACAAACTTATAATCAATATTTAGACCCAAAAACATATTGTAGTTTTGATGCTGTTGGGAATCAGTCCGCCCCTTTTATTTGCGTCTGTGTCTAGTATTTATCATCATTAACAGACGTGAGGCGTTCATAAGACACAGGCGCCTCCATAAATCGATTACTGACCTCCAAGATTTGGACCGACTGCACTTAACGGGTCCCTCCAACGCTTAAAAAGTCGTCGATCCATCTGATAGCAAATTTAGACGATGTGCTGACATATTATCACAAATAGTGATGTACACAATTTTCTGAAAAAGACCTTCAAATATTTGTCTGGGATATAGGTGCGTGTAGGCATATATGGGTTTGTTTTTGTACCTATATAAATTAACTCCCTGTCCACCCTTTTACCTATTTAATTCAGCATGTAATGGGTTGTTAGAGCAGCGGCGAGAGTACGACATATCCTTATTGCGGCGCTTTGTAATTGCGTGCATTGTCCGGCTTTGCACGTCATTGAAAGAGTAGATAACGCAGATGGGTCTTTAAAAAAACATTTATTTTGCCACATAAAAAAACATGTACAGTCGGTTGTAGCACATAAGGTACCAGGGCTACTCCAAAAGAACTGAATTATTTTGGTCCCCAGCAATATTTTTTTCATGACATGAATGACGCGAAAACTGAACTTCGACATACGCTACTTCGACAAAAAACATGTCCGACATAACGCTACTTCGACAATACGCTTCTTCGACAAAAGACATGTTCGACATAACGCTACTTTGACAAAAGACATGTTCGACATAACGCTACTTCGACAATACGCTTCTTCGATAAAAGACATGTTTGACATAACGCTACTTCGACAATACGCTATTGCGAAAATACGCTATTTCGCCAAAAAACCACCTCTACACCAACTTTACTCCCCTAACCCATCTTGCCCCCTACATTGACTTATCCCCCTCTACCCTGATTGCCCCCTACATCAACTTGTCCACCCCCTAATCAACTTGCCCCCGCAATATATCATTTTGGCACATTGTGTACACTAGTAATCTGATGATTTATCTGAAATTCTAACCTAAAAGCATGTCGCTGGCTACCCAATTTTTTGACCTGAGATCAAAACCAGTCTTCAAATAAGAGTCCATCCATTCGTCACAAACGTTTGAGCCTCTCAGCTTTGAAAAATATATACTATGGGGAGCCAGCGACATGGACATAAAGATGTTTATTAATTATTAATATTATTAGTTAAGTGTGGCATAAATTAAAAATGTCGGAGTGTCATCATGTCGGAGTGAAGAAATGTCGAAATAGAGTGATGTCGGAGCAGAGGGATGTCGGAGTATCATGATGTCGGAGTGAAGTAATGTCGAAATAGAGTGATGTCGGAGCAGAGGGATGTCGGAGTATCATGATGTCGGAGTATCATGATGTCGGAGTGAAGTAACGTCGAAATAAAATAATGTCGGAGTAGCGTTGTCGAAGTTCAGTTATGTATCAGTAGAAAATGACTTCTGTTATGAGAATAAGTTAAAATTGTATTAAGAGTTAACTGGGGATAAAAATAATTCAGTTCTTTTGGTGTACCCCTGGTACCTTATGTGCTACAACCGACTGTACACACAACAAAACAGGTAAAGTACGTTATGAGTCAAAAACACAAACTTAACCAAAACGAGCAACCATCATCACTGCCGAATTACAACCAAGACATTTAAGCTTTATGTTTGTGTATTTACAAACCTGATTTAAAGCAGTTCAAAGCTCTTAGCTATGCAAATAATTTAAAAGGTACTTACAACCTGACAGAGTGCCAGTGATCAAAGCCAGTGAATCCAGAGAAACAATTTTGATCCCCTTTACTACTTACTGAACTGATCTGAGATTCATTTCGCTTGCATGGTTGGACTGGACCATCATTGGCGCCACCAACTCTTGTCGTGTATCTTCTACAGTAATCTTAATCATTTTTATTATTCTAGTGATGAATTTGAGTAACTTGCGCCAATCAAACGACTCACTTCAGCAGCTAATTTAACCTAACCTATAACTAGTCTAGTCATTTACTTTTTACCGCGGACTAAGACAGTTTTTTTCTATGTCATGTGAGGTATGCCTAGTTGAAAGAACGTTTTGATCAATTTGCGTCAATCGAACGCTTCCCGCCAGTCCAGTGTGCAACCTAAGTTAATACATACATACATACACATATCACGCCTATAATCCCTTGCGGGGTAGGCAGAGCGTAAACAGCCGCAAAAAACGGCTATTTACACCACGTCTGACAAATGTTTGAGGGTCATTCGGAAAATTGTGTATCACGATAGTGACAGGTTGTCAGCCCATCGCCTACAATTGCAATACACACCCTCAAGTCCCTTAATCGCCTCTTACGACTCCCATGGGAAAGAAATGGGGTGATGCTATTCTAAGCCGGCATCACACGGCAAAGTTAATCTATAACAATTTTAAACAAGTATTTTCTATAGCAATCCTAGCCAATTTGTCAGGTATTGAATGCTTAGTGGAGCGCACGTTTTGAGTAATTAGAATCAATTTAACTTCTTCCTTTAGGTTGGCGTGCAATTTTAATAACCTACAAGTCTATTCGTGTACCTTCTACAGCAAACCTAGACAATCTTATTCTATGCCAGGTGATGAATGACTGTAGCCTAGACCCGTTATCAGTATCTAGCGTCAATCAAACGCTACCTGTCAGTCGGCGTGCAACCTAACCTACAACACGAGTCTGAACGAGTATCTTCTGTAGCAATCCTAGACAGTTTTATTCTATGTCAGGTGATGAATGCCTAGTGGAGCGTACGTTTTGAGTAACTAGCGTCAATCAAACGCTTCCCGTCAGTCCGGCGTTCTAATCACGCGATGCATCGGACGGACAAGTTCAAGAACACCATTTAGGCAAACTCTTTTAGATCTAAGTCTAGCAAAGTATATCTTTTGCATATCAAAAGTTACCACAGGACTTTTGATGATTTAGAAGCTAGTGGCCGAGAATCTGATACAGGTTGGAAGCAGCTGTCAGATGCATTCGGCTTAAGATCGTGGTTTATGGAAACGCCTGGGAGAGGTCTACGTTCAGCAGAAGATGTATCAGGGGAGTTGCTGATGATTGATAGAGCCAAGAAGCCAAAACAAGTAAAACTTACTTGAAACAATTTGTCTTAAATTTGAGCTATGTGGTTTCCCCGGGTCCACCACTTTCAGTTAACATGTTTCAACTTTCTACAGATGGACAGAATGGGGTTGCTGATAACTGTTGGACGCAGACCAAAATCGAGTCTATAAAGGCGTCTAACGCTATGTCCAGCAGTGGACCTCTCACTACTGTTTTATTGAAGATGATGATGACTACCTTTGAGATACCAAGCTAAGTGGTCATTGAAAGAAATTAATAGGCAATGGGATACTTAAAATGTGTCCATATTCTTTCTATAACTAAATTTACTATATTTACGGTTGTTTACACTATTCACAGCTTAAAACAAATACAATTCATCGGCAAGTTTCCCTCTGTTATTAATGAGGAATAGTTTCTCAATATTCACAAAAACACCTGAAATAAGTAATAATGTAAGGCCTCCATTTATAAACCCTTGTCAAACCTGAAACCGACACAAAATAGATTTGGTAGATTAAATCAATAATCTACCGAACTAAAAGATTTAGGTGCCATCCCCTGTCGTAATTGTATTATTCTCAAACACACAAACATATTTGCGCCCGCCCGATTTCGCCCAGACCCTGATCCACCTGAAAAGTGTGTCCCTTTCATTCGCACTGTGCCAGAGAGAAACAGACAATAATTTTTCGCTCAAGTTTTCGAATTTACTGATTTTCTTACATAAAAACTAGAGAAATACCGTTACAATGTCTTATTCAGGTATTTGTACTAGAAAAGGTATGTATCTAAATTAAAGCATACTTTAAAATTGTAGACATAAAATTGAAAAAGAAAATAAATAGAGGTAACTTTGTTTTGTTTTTTCTATCGAGTAAAGTTTGTCAAACTGTATAACTGATAGGTATTATGTTATGTTATCTGATATATAATCAACAGTCACATCTATTTTTTTCAGAATTTGATGGCTGTAATTGTCTAAATAAAATTGGTTTAAAAATCTTCCTCGCGCTAAATCCTCGCTTTAAAGTTAAAATATTTTTGACGTTGATTAGTTTCTCGATACCTAGTGGGATCAGCCATAAGTACCCAATTATAGGAATCACAAACTAAAAATCTCGCGCGCGACAATACGTGTCGGTGCTCTGTGATAAGAGTCAGCTTTAAAGAGTCGTAATAATAATACACACAATGAAGATTAGATAAAGTTAATTCATTCTAAAAACAGTGCATACAAAAATTATCATTATTAGTCGTTTGTATAGCGCACCTGCTTGGTAATTAAAATTTATTTCTGTGTGAGTTATTTTTATAACACTTTTAATAGCACATTGTTGTCGAGGTATGGAAAATAAGACTTTGCTGGACGAGTATAGTTTGAAGTCCGAGCCGCAGGCGAGGACTTCAATTATACAAGTCAAGCAAAGTAATTTTCCCCGAGGCTTACATAGTGCTTTTCTCAAAAAAAGGCTAGAAAATGAAAGATTGTACTTCTTATAAAAGTTAGCTAGCGACCACAACACAACGAAACAAATAAAAATTTACAATTTTCCCACCAATTGTAATTTTTTTAAATAAATTCGACTGTGAGGCACAGTATTACGTAATATTCAGCCATACTAAATGTTTAGTTCATTCTTTTCTTTTTTAATTCTGGACAGGCAAGGGTCTTCACATCATACAGCCTCGTCTTTAGTTACCTGTTTCATACAAAATTACGTTCCGTTTCTATGAGAGTCATCGAGATAATTTTGAAATCAAATTATGTGGGTTTAGCGTATAACGAATTTATCATAATGGACACCAGCAAAATGATTTCCATACAACTTTGCTGGCGTGATCTGAGACGTGACAAACAATGTGAAACTTCGCGGTTTCTTTTTTTGAAAGAAATGAACACATTTCCTAGCATGTTTGAGAAAAAATATTTTTTTAGGGTCATTAATCTATTTTCGTATACGTCGGGTGAAATTGTACTAGTGACCGATACCAAAAACAAAGGACGGGCTGGTGATAAGCAATACTACTTTACCCAAGAATCGTAGGTCGAACCAGGAAAAAAAATGTTGGTACTCCTATACAAAATGTACCAGCCGACCTGTAGGCAAACCAGGTAACTCGTGGGCACATGGATACACTTAATTAGTTGTTACAAAATCCATCTTGAGATATATTACTCCAATGCAAAATAAAATAGCTACCGAGAGTGTAGGCTGTCAATCCACAACATGAAATAAAATTCGTTAGATACAAAAAATACACTTATCGTTTAGAGTATTTGGGATACTTATTAAGATATACATATTTTCATAATTTTTTATGCAATTATATCTGAAATATTTTGAAAAAATGTCAAAACTTCTAAAGTTAGGATTATCCTGAAAAAATCCTTTGCTTATAGTAGAAAAAAAACTGATTGAGGCAGCATGGTCTTCCCCCTTGTCCAGAATACACAAAGTAAATAAAACTCTATATCCATTAAAAAAAACAATGGCAGACACGTGCGAAATCCGCCAAGTCAATCAAAGAGAAATTGATACATACATACATACACATATCACGCCTATAATCCCTTGCGAGGTAGGCAGAGCGCAAACAGCCGCAAAAAACGGTCATTCACGCCACGTCTGACAAATATTTGAGGGTCATGCAGAAAATTGTGTCTGTGGAGAAAACTTCATTCATCCATCTGTCAATGTCAATCTGTTTTTTTTTAAATAAAGGTCATTAAGTGGTAGGCAAATGAATTTTGTTTTCAGCAGCTTAATTGTTGGAGCTAAACTAACTCTGATTATGAAACAAAACAAAATAAAAATAACTTGCCTTCATTTATTTATGTGAAAAACTATCTATGAAAAATATAAAAAGTCTTGTTAGAAATTTGAAATGTAGTGGATTCCTCCGCTCCCGCCTACTTCTTGCCCCGCGGGCGTCCCGCGAGTTATCTGGTTTGTAAAAGACAATTTCTGGCAGTCAGATTTATTTTATGTAGGTCGGTGTCGGTACTCCAACACTTGACTGTCATCGATTGTCTATCATGACATGATAATGCCGTTTATTCAGGTTATCTTAAAGCATACGCAACACAACAGCGATTACCATAATTATCAGGATCATTTGGATGACAACAACATCGCCAACCATCACAAATGTCATTGAATATTATCGGGCCCAGCGTTTTTACATGCTGCTAACCGATTTCCCACGGGAAATAGACCTTCTCCCGACATAAATCATACATAAAAACCTTCTTCTTGAATCACCTTAACTTTAAAAAAAAAACTCATCCAGATCCGATAGATGGCTATTAAGATTTAAGCATACATACAAACAGACAGGGACAATCACGGGAAGCGACTTTACTTTATACTATGTAGGTAGTAATTATTGAATACTTGAAAAGTATAAAAGACTAAATAAATGAACCTTCCTCTATTATATGTACATCAGGCATGAGCTGCTAGGTTAGTATATTATTTTTTTATTTTATTTTTTTATGTGTATAGATCTATAAATATGTAGTTATTAGTCTATTTAGTCTTTTCTTTTATTGTAAATAACTTTATAATTATTCAATTGCAAGTAAATTAATTCTATATAAAAACATATTGTAAGAAATTAAATTGAAATAAGGTAAGTATTAAGATTTTAAGTTATGTTTAGATAACCTATTTACATCCGGTAAATTGATATAATTCAGTGACTTATAAACTATGCAAAATAAAACCCAGTGTGTAAATTAGGTAGGTAAGTCAAAATTATATTTGGTTTAGCTGCAGCATACTTACATCAAAATCCCCAGAGTTTTTTACATACATACATAAATCACGCCTATATCCCTTACGGGGTAGGCAGGTAGGTTTGTAGGTTTTTTAACTTTAAAACAATTTTCTTCTTTTCGTGTAGGACACCGAGTCGTACCACCAGATGAACCCTGGTATCATAGTTTTCACCGCCTACTAGGTACTACTAGTAGGCCTCTGACATGGTTGTGTAACGATCGCCGTCTAAGTAATCATAGACAGCAACCGCGATATAATTACGTGCCATCTTCCTTTTTGGACAATCAGAGTCTGCAATGTCCTAACATATTTACAAAGTGATAAATATCAATTTTGTGAGTGCCCCACAGAGAATCGAACCTGGAAAACTTTGCTCGCAGGCAGTCGCACTACCACTGCACCACATCGACGGTAACTTTAAAATATAGATACAGTATCTATGTACTTATGTAAGTTTCAAATGAACAGGTAAATCGAAGGTCCTTAATCAAGCAATAAAATCAGTACATAAATAGAAAAACCCTTAACAATATCTTTAGAAACTTATTACGCGTTCCTTATTTTAAGTACCTATAAGTATGGTTATTATAATAAGCCCCATCTTATGGGGGTGGTGTCGATCGATCAGCCACAAGGTCGCCTGCCAAGGGAACCGTGTTCTGTTACGTAAGGTAAAACATTGTATCTGATATTCAAGTTTCCTTAATTCATTAGGTATTTGTTGTTTGCCATGTGATGCCGAATTGGAATATCATCCATTTTTTCCCGCGGGTGTAAGTGGTAACTAAGAGAATAAAAGAGTTTCATGTGTATTACAACTTTAGGCAACAGGCAAACTACCTGTCACTAAAGTGATGCGCGATATTTCTGAAACGGCTCTCAAATATTTGACATACGTGGCGAGGCGACCATATTTTACGGCCGTTAACGCTCGGCCTACCCCGCAAGAGATGGAGGCGTGATATGTTAGTATGTATGTATGTGTGTGTGTGTTTGTTGTTACTATTATTGATTATTATTTGTTTTTGTTTACTTACTTTGATATCCGCCCGTGGTTTTACCCGCAGCTGTTTTGCGGTTTTCCTCGGAAATTCCATGTTTTTCAGAGTTTAAAAGTAGCCAATGTTGTCAAAATTTCATCCAAGTGTAAACAAACAACTGTAATACACACACATATACACACACACATACGTCCTTTTAGATATTATTTAAAATTAAGTAGGGTAATTTATATCCATCACTGGTCGGGCGCCCCCGGTATCGGTGGTATGATATGGTGAAAGCGGATCTTCGCGAGCTTCTGGCAAGCGATTGGCGAGAAACCACAAAAGACCGAAACAAGTGGCAAAATCTCGTATCGGAGGCCAAGACTGACTTTGGGTCGTCGAACCGGCGAAGTAAGTAAGTAAGTATATTCATCATCAAAGTATGGGGATGTAAAAATTTTGGTAATTTTGTGTTCTGAATGCAGGTCTTGTGCTCATGAGGATTTGTGCACTATCCACACTTCCACACTAATATTATAAATGCGAAAGTAACTCTGTCTGTCTGTCTGTCTGTCTGCTACGCTTTCACGGCCAAACCGCTGAACCGATCTTCATGAAACTTGGCACAGAGATTGCTAGCATACCGAGAACGGACATAGGCTACTTTTTATTACCATTCGAGGGTTTGGAGTACAGATGTAGACCACCAGGTGTACCACCAGGAGCCCAGCTAAACTATTAGAGATACAGGCATGGTTCTAAAACAAAAGTTGTTCAGTATGATGGGCCGCTTCTTTTCACAAGGACATTGAGGAGATGGAGTACCTTATGTAGACCACCAGGTGTACCATCAGGAGCCCAGCTAAACTATTAGAGATACAGGCATGGTTCCAAAACAAAAGTTGTTCAGTATGATAGGCCGCTTCTTTACACAAGGACATTGAGGATCTGGAGTACCTTATGTAGACCACCAGGTGTACCATCAGGAGCCCAGCTAAACTATTAGAGATACAGGCATGGTTCCAAAAGAAAAGTTGTTCAGTATGATAGGCCGCTTCTTTACACAAGGACATTGAGGATCTGGAGTACCTTATGTAGACCACCAGGTGTACCATCAGGAGCCCAGCTAAACTATTAGAGATACAGGCCTGTTTCTAAAACAAAAGTTGTTCAGTATGATGGGCCGCTTCTTTTCACAAGGACATTGAGGATCTGGAGTACCTTATGTAGACCACCAGGTGTACCATCAGGAGCCCAGCTAAACTATAAGAGATACAGGCATGGTTCTAAAACAAAAGTTGTTCAGTATGATGGGCCGCTTCTTTTCATAAGGACATTGAGGATCTGGAGTACATTATGTAGACCACAAGGTGTACCATCAGGAGCCCAGATAAACTATTAGAGATACAGGCATGGTTCTAAAACAAAAGTTGTTCAGTATGTATGATGGGCCGCTTCTTTTCACAAGGACATTGAGGAGATGGAGTACCTTATGTAGACCACCAGGTGTACCATCAGGAGCCCAGCTAAACTATTAGAGATACAGGCATGGTTCCAAAACAAAAGTTGTTCAGTATGATGGGCCGCTTCTTTTCACAAGGACATTGAGGATCTGGAGTACCTTATGTAGACCAAAAAGTGTACCATCAGTAGCACAGCTAAACTATTAGAGATACTGGCATGGTTCTAAAACAAAAGTTGTTCAGTATGATGGGCCGCTTCTTTTCACAAGGACATTGAGGATCTGGAGTACCTTATGTAGACCACCAGGGGTACCATCAGGAGCCCAGCTAAACTATTAGAGATACAGGCATGGTTTTGAGACAAAAGTTGTTAAGTATGATGGGCCGCTTCTTTTCACATGGACATTGAGGATCTAGAGTACCTTATGTAGACCACCTGGTGTACCATCAGGAGCCCACCTAAACTATTAGAGATACAGAAATAGTTCCAAAACAAAAGTAGTTCAGTGTGATGGGAATAAGTTGAGAAAGGACTTTTTTTAAGGAGGAGGAAGGAGGATTTTTTTGTTATATACAGACTTTTGTATTCAATGGTTATAAGTATTGATCTCTCAGGGCAGTACACCGGATAGCAAATTTTGAATTGTGCCTTACACAACAGAAGCAAGCAAGTCATCCTTAAACAGTAGAGATAAGTACTGTTCTAATATCACTGTCATATTTACTATGAATATACATATCTACTTTAGAACCTGTTTCTAAAAAAACTAACAAAAGCGGACGAAGTCGCGGGTAAAAGCTAGTAATTATATATACTAGAAAATAAACAGCATAATACACTTACGTTTTATTGAAGAAATTTGTAGATAAGTACCTACATACGTTTTAGCCGTACTAGTATTTTCTTATTTTTTATTTACTACAAAGAGTTTAGTTTCAACAAACAAAACATAGGGTTACTTACATTAGAGTTACTTTCGGTTAATTGTTGTTGGCGTATTCTTTCTAAAGCTGTTCAGATCATTCATTTTATTTCGTTTACTTCGAAAGTTTTCGTAGCTTTCTTCTTCAATCTTAGAAAATAATTCTTCGTCTCGTAAGAAAAGTTAAAGACGTGCAAATATTTAGTTGTGTACTTACCAAGACGTGACTCAACTATTGAGCGTTGTTTTTTTATACATAACCATTACGATAAAAATATTTTGATTAGTATCAGTAGGTACTTAACTAAAAAACTAATAAGATAAAAGCTTTTTTATAAAGTGGAAATTACATTGCTGTCCACTGCTGGACTTAGGCCATCGCCAGGGTACGCCATAGGGCAGCACAAAGTTGGTCTTAGTTAGTTTTATGATGTTAATATTATGTATTGTTATACATACATACACTTGACACGCCTATTATCCTTTTCGGGGTAGGCAGAGCGTAAACGGCCGCAAAAACGGACATTTACGCCACGTCTGACATATAAAATAGTTGTTCAGACTGCAGATCCTGCTAACGTATCAAAATAAATAATAAAGTTAAAAATGCCTTTATTCTACAATTTTTACATGACATATTATAAATCTAACTTATATTAGCACTTATTTGGTCTTATTGACTGGTCTTAAATCAAATTTATAATTTGCTTTTGCTAGAAATCCCGAATTGGCTGCGAACAATAGGTATTATAATACAATATAACGCTGAAGTCATTAAAACTGCATTATCCAATACCAACATACAACTAGAAGTATGAATAAAAGTCTCTTGAAGTAACATAAGAAGTCAATGGCTGATTAACGGTATTTTGGTCAGCCAAAAGAGTCACATAATATTTTTTCAACGATATAAGCTGAACACTATATGGAAGCCATATCTAGCCTAAAAATAATTAGTTTTGTATTTTTATAAATAAAGTAGATTGTTGGAAATCACATTTTCAAACATTAATTTAAACATCAACTGTATAGAACATAATTTCATAAGGGGGATGAATATAACTTAAGTTCAAACACGTAAATAATTATAGGTACTCTTTGTATTTCCAAACATTTTTAAGATTATTATCTGATTATTTGAACGGCGCATGAAAAATTAGTTAGATAATTGGTATAAACTACACGATAAAGTAGCACTCGCATTATGAACGCACTATGATCACTTGCAATCACTTATTCAGCACATGATAATTTAATTTTACATTTAAAATGGAGTCTGCTTCGATAACGTCTAAGATGGATGTTCTTTTTTAATATTATTATTAAAAATAACAATTGTCAAAAAAGCTGAAAGAAAATGTAAATACAACGTTGCAAAGGTACCTAACAAGCTGTACAAGAGCTGAAGATGGGAGGCTTGTACAGAATTAAACATATCATAATACCATAATAAATCTATTTTAAAGCCTATGACAAGTCTTATTTCAGCTTTTATCCAGCCTTTGTAATACCAAAGGCTGTATAATTTGGGGCCATTTTTTGAGTTCACAGCACTGTTAACACCTTATTAAGGGCAATCTCTACACCTTTATACAGTTTTGGGTTTTCAAGGCAGCTTTAATTAAGCGCTTGTGCAGCAATTTGTGCTACCTGGGATTTGAGGGTCATGGTCATTCGGAATATCTTGTATCGCCATAGTGACAGGATGTCAGTTCATCGCCTAAAATTGCAATAAACACTTTCAAGTCCCTTAGTCGCCTCCTACGACTCCCACAGGAAAGAAATGGGGTGATGCTATTCTAAGCCGGCATCACACGGTATTTGTTATGCATATGAATAAAACCGGTCCCAGTCAAGTAGATTTTTGCAGCATTCATTATCCTAAATTATGTAAAAATGATGCTATGTGATGCCGGCTTAGAATAGCATCACCCCATTTCTTTCCTGTGGGAGTCGTAAGAGGCGACTAAGGGACTCGAGGGTGTGCATTGCAATTTCAGGCGATGGGCTGACAACCTGTCACTATAGCGATACACAATTTTCCGAATGACCCTCAAACATTTGTCAGACGTGGTGTAAATAGCCGTTTTGCGGCTGTTTACGCTCTGCCTACCCCGCAAGCGATTATAGGCGTGATATGTGTATGTATGTATGTATGTATGTATGTAAATAAACTGATTCACAGAGCTCATGTTTTACGCCTAATCCTGTAACTTATAAAACTGATAGAATATCATCTGAATTTAGCTCTTTTCGTGGAGAATACGTATGCCATACAGTTCAGTTATACGTCAGTGACTTCTTATAGTATACAGGGTGTAAGAGACAGCCCTTCGAATATTCTCACTTCTCTTTTCGTGTGGGACGCCGAGTCGTCCATCGACCCGATGAACCCTGGTGTCAGAGTTTTTCAACAGCCTACTACCACTAGTAGGCCTCTGACATGGTTGTGTTACGACCGCCGTCTAAGTAATCATAGACAGCACCCGGGACCGACGGCTTAACGTGCATTCCGAAGCACGAAACTATTTCTTTTCGGACAATCAGTTGGTTCACCTTGCAATGTCCTAACCAGACCGGAACAAATTCACAAAGTGATAAATATCATCTTTGTGAGTGTCCCACCGAGAATCGAACCTAGAACCTTTGCGTCGCAGGCAGTCGCACTACCACTGCGCCACATCGGCCGTCCGAATACTCATAGAACTATATAGAACTCTGAACACTTATAACGTACTATTAAGTTCAGTGCTAATATATTTAGAATTAATTGTGTTTGTGAAACTAAACAACTTTCCCCAAGGTATACAGTGGGCACATAGGTCGAGACATGAAAATGAAATGGACCTCCCACCACTACCTTTTTTCAACATTATTGTATGGGAAATTTATTTTTGTTCTTCATTCTTCGTCCTATTGTTCCTTGGGGAAAGTTGTGCAGTTTGAAGTATGAAAGGTTCAAGAATTCTCCAACAAAGACAAGACCACCTACTTTCATAAATTAAGCCAACTTTAGAACTAAAATGCTACTATTTTGTTTTCACAAGTATTTCTTTGTGTTACTATTAAGAAAGTACCATATAAAACATAAATATCAGCTACAGCGTTTCGACTTTAGTCATTAGAAGCTCACCTAGAATCATTTTGAGCTTTAAGGTCATCAGTGAGTCAACAATAAGCATTAATTTCTTTGTTTTACTTTGTTGTGATTTCTTTTTTCTTTGTCGTGTGACAAATTAAATGCAGGGTTGGGTATTAATCCGTATCCGTACTAATATTATAAATTTGAGAGTTTGTGTGTGTATGTATGTTTGTTACCTCCTCACGCTCAAACGGCTTGACTGATTTGAATGAAATTTGGAACACAAGTAGAGTATAACCTGGAATAACACATAAGCCACTTTTTACCGCGGAAAACCAACTATTACCACGGGGAAATGAGTGGCCGCGGGTGAAACTGCTGGGCGGAAATCTTGTGTTTAAATAAACGTGAATGTAAGTATTATTTGTGTGTCATACAGAGGGAGCTATAGTAGGTATTATCAGCAGCACAGCAATGTACCCATTTAAGGAATCAACCTTATACTGCTTATTATAAGTTCTCTCTCTCTCTCTTTTCGTGTGGGTTACCGAGTCGTCCAACGACCCGATAGTGATTGTATGTGAATTAACGCGTGGTGCCGGCTTACAATAGCATTGCCCCATTTCTACCCGCGTAAGAGGAAACTAAGTGATAAATCCAGGGAATGGGCTGCAGCGTTCCCTATGAATACAACATGTTGCACTGTGCTTGCCACTCCGCCTGCCAAGAGCGGTGAGAATGTCAAATTTTACCCAATTGGAGAAGGCCTATGTCCAGCAATGGATTGTTGTGACTATTGAAGTTGAAGTATGAAAAACCAGTATAAGTTGATTAATCCCTTATATGAGTAGGTTAATGTCCTACAGTTAAACTGTTGTCATGGTGTAATGACAAGTCTGAAAAAAACTGGTACAGAAAAGACACTTAGGTTGTACATACTTTTAACAAGATAGGTAGTTACATATAGGAATATATATCCTAAAATATAATTTTCAGGTACAAAATATATGAGACCTATTTTATTCTTTGTACTTATAAGTATTCTTCCTTTGTATTGGATTCTGAAGTGAAGTCACGACATCACAACAAAGGAATATTGCTCTGTTACAAATATGATTTCTCAATAAAATATGACGTATCGTCTACCTTTTTAACGATTGCGACAATAAAATGACAATGTGTCACATATGTGAAGTGGAACGTGTATCTAGACGACTTTATATTAACATGACGAACGAGCTGATTTTCATACATATTGTGATACAGTATAAAATTACGTTTGTCACGCCTTTATCTCTTGCGGAGAAGGTAGAGCGTTAACGACCGTAAAGTACGATCGCTATCACCACAAATATTTGAGGGCCGTTTCAGAAAAGTCGTGTATCGCCATAGTGTCATGGTGTCAGCCTGTCGCCTAAAATTGTAATACACACGAAAATCTACTCCCTTAGTCGTCTCATACGACGCGCATGGGAAAGAAATGGGGTGATGCTATTCAAAGCTGGCATCACATTGCTACAAAGGTAGAACAAACGTGATTGGAATTCATTGATAGCGTAGACGAAGATTAAAAGGCGTTAGTTGTTTACTATGAAAATAGAAGAGAATATTTCAAAGATATACCTGAGTATGTAGATACATTTTACAAACGCTAAGCTTCGGTGCCGTGTTATGCCGGCTTAGAATAGCATTACCACAATTCTACCCGTGAGTGTCTTAAAAAGCGACTGAACTATAAATTCAACCAGGTAATGGCAGCAGCGTTCCCTGTGAAAGTAATATCTTGCATTGCGCTTGGCAACGCTTGCCAAGCGTGGTGAGTATGGCAATACCCCTCTATATAGGGGAAAGCCCAAGTTCAGCAATTGACTGTTGTGGCTGTTAAGGTGGTTCGAGAGCCCAGTAGTGTCTCCCAACAGGTAAAAAATCCTTGCTGGACTCGATAGTCATCTGGAAAACAAATTATCAATTTGCGGCAATAAATACCTCCAAAGGTTATTTAGAATCAATAAGACCTTGTTAAAACTTAGCACTTTAGTTATGTATTGTACTTTTGATAAAAGTAACCACTTTTAGCATTTTTGGAAAACATAACCAAATCGCACTGTTTTCACATTGATACTTTGGTTTCCAGGTGACTAGCGTGTCCACACGGATTTTTTTTCCTGTTTTGGGGCGCCACTGGGTTCTCGAACCACCTCAATGTATGTTAAGGTCTTGATGTAGGTGTTGGAAAGCGCAGAGGGGGACGGCCTCGAAGCTAGTGAACTGACGACCTTGTGATGGGTTGCAATGCATGCATTTGGCCCATAATCACGATCGATGCAAGCGACTTGTGGGCAAATAATCAATAATAAATACCTATTTATTATTTTAAATCAAATTGAGAAAGGGAAATTAAAACAAAAACATAGAAATAGGCAGAGCGCAAAACGGCCGCGAAACGGTCATTTACGCCACATCTGATAAACATTTGAGAGTCATTCAGAAAATTGTGTACCTATCACCATAGTGATAGGTTGATAGCTCATCCCCTCATCTAACCTTCGAGTCCCTTAGTCGACTTTTACGACACCTGCGGGGAAAGAAAAAAGAAAAAGTAAAAGTGAACAGGCTTCTTCTGGGTAAACTCGCTCCATCTTAGACTCTGTCTCTGTCCTATGACCTAGATTAGAGTCAAGAGCAAACCTATCCATAATAAAAAAAAATAATAAAAAAAATAAGAAGAAAAAAATATATGGTTATTTGGCAAAATCTTCTTCTACTTTCTACCTCCTGGTTAAGGTTAAGATAATGAAGCCGTCATCACACAGCGTAAAACAAAAACAAAATTGCCAAATACCTACCCAAATGGCGGCTCACTCACTTGTTGTCCGTCGTTCCGTTCATGCGTCTGTCAGACGAAAGGATGTTGCGAATTCCAATCTTATTCCCGTTCAAATACAAGTGAGAAAACCGCCTTTGTCAAAGAGCTGGCTGCGTTTCCGTTAATGATAAGCATACCTACGTCATACAATTACAATTTTAATAGAGAATAGCACTGTGAGTGCCAAAATTTCACAAATCGAATGTGTATTTTAGGGTCAATTAGTTTTATAATAAAAAATCACCATGCTTTCGAAAATAAAGAACTTTAGATCAAATTTTTTTGCATTGTTGCGAATCTTTCCAGATAAAGTACCAACACTATTTTACTTTGTTTCGTTTCATAGTTTTGGTCGGGTTAATGTTTGCTTCAAAGTAAAGAGTTCACTATAAACTTCATATTTGAGGGTCTCTCGCGCTATCTGGAATAAGTTTTAATCGAAGTTAATATTATTCTTTGTTTAGTTAAGTTCTGTACTTAAAACTTAAATAAAACATTATCATTTCTGCGGTCTTATCAAAAATATACTTAAGTATACATATATACACATATCTCGCCTTTATCCGTTGCAAGGCAAAGTGTTAACGGCCGTAAAATATGGTTGCTATCGTTACGTCTGACAGATATTTGAAGGCCGTTTCAGAAAAAACGTGTATCACTATAGTGACAGGTGATCAGCCTTTCGCCTAAAATTGTAATACACATGAAACTCTCGATTGCCTTAGTCGCCTTTGACGGCAACCATGGGAATGAAGTAGGGTGATGCTATTCAAAAGCGGCATCACACGGCACGGCAAGAGTTAAGACCAAATATATTTTTTTTTTATAATTTTCCTGGTTCGATTTATGTGAAGGACGCTCAAAGACTATATTTGTAAATTTAAAATAAATAGATATTTTAGAATATTTTTAGGGGTCTGTACCAAATGGGTCAAAACGGGTCCCTATTTCTACTGAGACTTCGCTGTCCGTCCGTCTGTCTGTAACCACGCTGTATCTCATAGTCATAGTTAGAGAGCTGAAATTTTCACACATGCCGTATTTTTGTCACCGGTATAACAATAAGTACTAAAATTTAATAAATTAAGGGGGGACAAAGGATAAACGTGTGTATTCTGGACGATTTTATTCATAATTTTACGGAAGATTTATTTCATGAACGGCAATAGTGAGACAAACATGTACCTATTACAATAACTGCCGTAAAAAAAAACTTAAAAATTCGTATGAAATTAGTTTTTAAGGAAGCTCTCATACACTAAACATGCTTTTATGCCAATTTTATATACAAATGTAGCTTACGACAGGCCAGGCAATTTCCCCGCGAAACATAGATCTCAACAAAAAATACTTGACCTCACATAAAAAATGTTCCGGCCGACCGCGTCAGTTTGTATGGGAGGTCCAATTTTTTAATATTTGTACCTATTTTCCTTAAGGAAAGTTGTTAAATTTTATGGGTTATTTCGCCCCATAAAATATTTGTCTCTGTTGTGGTGTGGGCCAAACATTATAAAATGGTACAGAACCCTGCGTGCTCGAGTCTGACTCGCGCTTGGCCCATTTTTGTTTGAGGTTTGTTTGCTGTAACATTTATCAAGTTAGTTAGACATGTGACGCGATAGTTATTCAAACTATGATCAATAGTCAATATTAACAATACATTAGGAAGTCGTGTTCCTATAAGATTATTGCTATTTAGATACAGTACCTACTGTTGACACAAACAACTTGGGTAATTTATTTGCCTGACTATTTATATAGAATAGATACATTATCATTTGTGACTAGTATGTTATCTGCATGCCACAGGTTTCTTAAAAAAAAAACACAGACATAGCGACATCTAGCCCCTACTAAGCAAAGCTTGTACTATGGGAACTCATAGCTGATATTAATACTTATATACTTTTTTTGTAAATAAATACATATTATAAATAGAAACACCCAAACTTAACACGAATATCTGACAATGACATAACAAATATTTGTTTCTGTGGGGATCGAACCCACGACCCTCGGCGTAGCAGGCAGGGGTACTATCCGCTACGCCATTGGCTCAGTCTCATTTAGCTAATAGCGGGAATGTCAGCGTTAAAGAAGGGCCTCTTCTTCTTTTATTAATATTAACATAACAGCCACAACAGTCTACTTCTGGACATGGATCTCCCCCTATTGGGAGGTATTGCCATACTCCCTACGCTTAGCATGCAGATTGGCGAGCGCAGTGCATTCACAGGAAACGCTGCTGCCCATTCCCTGGATGATTATCTCTTAGTCGCTTTGCACGCACGAGTAGAATTTGGGTGATTTCAATAAATGCCAGCGCTACACGGCTTTAAGGTACTTCTAGACCTACTGATCAAAACTAGGGTTGATGCCAAGTGAAGAGGGGAAGTGTCCGCTTGGCATTATCCCTAGTTTTGATCAGTAGGTCAAGAGGTACCTCCATACTGATTTTCAGCTTTCTAGCTCGATGTGCAAAGTTGACGATGCTTACATATACATACATATTATCATCACGCCTATTTCCCAGAAGTGTAGGCAGAGACTATATCTTTCCTTTTTTTCTTTGATTTAGTATATTTATTAATGTACACTGTCTAATCTTACCTTTATTTTATGCACTACTCTCTTCTTCCCTTTGATTTCTCCTCCACCCAAAGGTTGTCTGGTAGAGATCGCTTTCAGCGATAAGGCCGCCTTTGCGCATTTTTAGTTTAAGATTTTCTGATATTTATTTGTGTTTTGAATGTGCAATTAAGTGTTTTTACTTACTTACATCAACATGGTTCATCGGGTTGTTGGATGACTCGGTGTACCACAAGAAAAGAAGTCTGGGCTTGACGGTATAGCTTTCTTTGTCTTTGAAAGTAAGGATAATTTCCTGCACGGTTAATAAAAATTAGGAGCTAGTTATCATATCCCATTTAATCTTCCAATCTATGGTGGTTCAACGGTCCACACACTAGCCGTCTCGTCTGTCAGACGCATGTTACGGTGCGTTATAAATACGCAACGACAGACGACAAGTGGGTAAACTGCCTATGTTCCGACTCTTCTATTGATGCACTTCCAGGTGCCTATGTTATGAACTACAGGCTACAATTTTACAGGTGTCATTTTTAGTACATTGCGTAGCCGGTTCATATTTCTGGCATCATAATGGCTAACTGACTACGAAATGAACATCAAATTTCACCTGTAAAATTGTAGCCTGTAGATTCATAACATAGGCACCAGGTAATGATCGAAACAGTGACCTTTAAAGCGACCTCTGTCTGTAAATTGCAACCGCATTGAACCAGCAACTTCATAAATCATCGACTGATAGCGAGTGTAGAAATTTGGCGCCAAATTCAAGGCTAGACTCGTGACTTGTGCACGCTATTGCATAGAAAAGTTTTCGGGTGTGATATTATATAATTTTATACAAGGTAAACACGTAATTCAGTTTTAAATTAGAACATAAATTGTGAACTAAATAAAATAAATAAATAATATACTTCAACGTGTTGGGTATATTGGAGTTTTTTCTCATTTTTGAATATGTACTTGCAAATTGCAGTGCAGTCAGCGTTCGACTTTCGGTTTAAGTACTGACGACGCTTTTTCCGACTGGGCCACCGCGGTTCACCTGACATTGGTAAAATTATGCAAGGTGTACCAAAAACTTTGCAGGCGTGATTAGACCATGGAACTGAACAACTTTTACTTTATCGAAGAAATCTTCGAGTTGCCATTGAAGGTCAGCTGATAGGGAAAAGACAATATTTAATCTTGTTCATCAAAGTCTAGCTTCACCATCCCTTACACCCGGTATTAAAATTGTCTAGAATTCCGCAGTTTTGTACAGGGTGAAATCTAGTGACCGATAGCGAAATCTCAAGACGGATTGGTGATAAGGAACAACTTTCCCCAAGGAACATGGGTAGAAATATACATACATACATCACGCCTATATCCCTTGCGGAGTCGGTAGAGCTCAAATGACCGCAAAAACGGACACTTACGCCACATCCGACGAACATTTTGAGGGTCACTCAGACAATTGCGTTCCTATCACCATAGTGATAGATTGTCAGCCCATTGCCTAAATTGTAATCCACATGCTACCCTCGAGTCCCTAAATCGCCTCTTACGATACCCACGGGAGAGACACGGGGTGATGCCATTCTAAGCTGGCATCACACGGCACGGTTGAAATATGTCAACAATATTTTTGAGTTTCCTAGTAACTCAAATCAGCGGATCGGCAACTTTGTATGAGAGATCCATTTTTTTCATATTTCGATCTGTGTTTCTTGGGGAGAGTTGTTCAAAATCACCAGCCCGTTTTGAGTTTTCGCTATCAGTCAATAGTAAAATTTCACTCTAAAATTGATCCAAAAAAGTGAAGGAAACATCAACAAATACTACGAAGAGAAAAAATATTATACCATGCGACAGATCAAGACGGAACATTTTTTTTTCACTCGGCCGTAGTATTTTTTTTTTACTTTATTTTAAATAACTGTGTCATGTGATGCCGGCTTAAAATAGCATCACCCCATTTCTTTCCCATGGGAGTCGTAAGAGGCAACTAAGGGAATCGATGGTGTGTATTGCAATTTTAGGCGATGGGCTGACAACCTGTCACTATGGCGATACACAATTTTCCGGATGACCCTCAAATATTTGTCAGACGTGGCGTACATGTCCGTTTTTTGCGGCCGTTTACGTTCTGCCTACCTCGCAAGGGATTATAGGCGTGATATGTGTATCTGTATGTTTATATAATTGCTTTTTACAACTATAGCAGACTGATACAAGCGTATTTTCACCATAGAAATCAGTTGGGCCTGGAAAAACTTTAGCACACATAGTTTATGTACTTTTTGTTTTATTGGACCAGATTTAAGCATCATATCCATAAAATAAAATGATTTTTCGTCAAAACATCTCTACACTGTATAATATCTTGTATAGTAATTGGTATTCGTAGACGATTGGCTTATAAAGCAAATCGTCCAAGTTGGAGTCATGTCGTCAGGGAGTACCGCAGTCGAATGTCATATTACTAACTGCCATTCGTTAAAACAGGGGTTTGCAACATTTTCAATTGGCTCAATTTATACAGGAAGTAAGTACCTATTAAAGTTCTTATATCTAATGAATTTTATTATGAAAAAAAAATGCTGAAAAAATTTAACATACTTTTTTCATTCATCATATTTTAACTGAAATTTTATTATATAGTTACTGTAAAGAGTGGTTTTTACGAAAGCTTATAAGTAATCAATTAAATAATATAATATCGGCTACAGTGAAGTACACAAACCATACTACTACATCGACGTTGTCATGGCAACGATTTTGGTAAACTAAGGAAGTAAATTCAGTGTAAAGAATATTTTGAAACACAATTAATTTAATAACTTACACGCGCAAATTTAATCACTTATTACTTAGCTATTTAATTTGACTTAAATATCTCTAAATATACTTTCATTTTAGATGTAACAATAATTGCTGCAGGACTTAAATATTGAATCGTTTAATATTGTTTTATAAACAGACCCTCGCTCGATTCACCCATTTCGGTATTGGTTAGCTTAAAGTGCTTCTGTTATTTGTTTATTTATGAGCAATTATTTTTTTCCTTTCTTACTTAGTTCTAATAACTGTTTATGGAACCAATTATTATTGATCTATGGGTAGGTTAATTGAGGAACTGTTACTATGCGTTCAAGTATAAAGTATTCGTTCGTAGCAAAAATGTTATGTGCAACTGGGCAGGCAAGTGGTGGGTGTCTACCATCGGACCTAAACACGCAACCCGCTCAGCATGGAGTTTTCAGTTAAAACGACCGCGAGGCCCGACTCGACCGCGCCTTACTATATAAAAAAAAGAAATTTAAAAATAAATCGTGGACGCGAAGCAAAGTTTCCGTGTGACCAGTGTATGACAGTATGTGAAATAGAATCAGAAGGATTTGTTCGAAGTTTGAATAAAACATGGGATTCAAATGCTGGTAAGTCTGAATTGTTTTAAATGAAGAACACAAAAGCTTGTTTAAATTCAGAATCGATATAGTCAGTTTTTTGTTGGCACTTTTGTATGGAAGATATTGGAAACATATGTTTTTTTATGTAGAGCAAAACCAGTATAGTATGGGTAATCTGTAAGTTCACCTGAGCCTATATCACCCGGTAGACACTGGCTACCCCGCGCCAGGTGGGGGGGAGGGGGGGTCAAAGTGCAGCGCGTCCGGCGCTCAGAAAAAAAATTCTATGGGATTGGTTTGGACCTTTGAGATAAGTTTGGTGTCGTTTTCAGGTAAAAAAATGATGCTGAATTCATTCCCCATACCAGTTTTTTAGAGTTCCCTAGCAAAATAAGTCGCAATCCTTAAAATAATGAAATTTTAGTCGAAACGAAATGTAAACAAACCCACATATTTTAATAATTTTGTATGAAACTTTGTTTAAAAAAAATACTTTTCAAAAGCTCATTAAATGCATATTATAAAAACATTAACATTGTATATACATAATACTACTTATCAACTAAAATAAAATAAAATTGCACGTACCTTTCTCATTCGTGTGGACGGCCTGCGGACGTCACTCGGTTTTCTATTCAGAGTTGGAACGAGATTTTGTAGTAAAACATTGCCATTTAAGTACTAATGATATACACGCCCATTTAAATCCATATCGGCCGGTAGGAAGTTTCTAGTGGTGAGACAGATATCCGGTAACTAGCCGGTATCCGCCCTTACTTTTACTATCCGGCCGGATACCGGATAGCACATTACTATGTATACCGGAACGTAAAAAAGAGAGATAATCGCATTATTTTACAGAAGGAAAATCATATACCAATAATTTATGGACACTTTTAAATTTTTCTCCGTCATGAATTATTATTTTACATTTATATTTAGTATTCATAGTTCACAAAAGGGCAAATTGTGGCGAAAATGAATTACTTTTCCGCTTTTGTTGGTAAAAATAACAGATCACTTTAGGCCGAATATCGCCATCATTCAGACATCACTTCCGAAAAAAAATAGGTTTGTGTCTGGGATAAAATCTCTTATTTTGACTAATTGTTTTTATTATTAATGTTGGGTTTGCTCTTGACTCTAGTCTAGGTCATCGGACAGAGACAGAGTCTAAGATGGAGCGAGCTCACTCAGAAGAAGCCTGTTCACTCTTACTTTAAAAAGATTAGGAAACCATGACGCAGGTAGTGAGTTCCACTCTTTAGCAGTACGCATTATGAATGATGACTGGAAGCTTTTAGTCCGAATTGGTGAAATGGCAACCAGGTATGGATGGTATCCGGCGGTGCGTCTGGATGTCCGATGGTAGAAGGCAGCTGGTGGAACAAGGTCGTGAAGCTCTTGAGCACACTCTCCGAAGTACAATCCGTAAAAAACCGACAAGCAGGCAACCTTGCGGCGATGTGCTAGGCTATGTAGCTTGGTGTCCACCAGTTTTATGTCGCCTTTGAGCCTCATGGCCCTGCGTTCCACCGAGTCAAGAGCGGCAAGTTGGTATTTGGCTGAGCCATCAGAAAGGTGACTGCAATACTCCATGCAGGATCGGACTTGTGCTTTGTAAAGAGTTAAAAGCTGTCCAGGCGTAAAGTATCGCTTCACTCTATTCAGGTTGCCCAGCTTCTTAGCCGCCGTTTGAGCCTTGTACTCGATGGTCGCGCCGATGTTTAGATTTAATGTCAACTCCATACCTAGAAGCTCAAGCCTGTCAGTGACAGACTGTCGTCGCCCCAATAGGAGACAAGACTTAAGGTCGGATCTATTCGCTCTTCCATTGCCTTTCTTAACGAACATATTTCATCCTCACTGGTTTTTTGCACCTGTCAAGTATTTCTCTGAAACGGTAAAGAGTTGCAGAGAGAACAGTCCCCTGAGGAACTCCGGCATCAATGGCCATAAGGTTAGAGGAGCAGCCGTCAATGACTACTCTGATGGACCATTCACTAAGGAAGTCTGAAATCCAAGTACAAAAATCAGCTGGGATGCAATAAGCAGGAAGCTTGCTGAGCAGACTTGCATGCCAGACACGGCAAATGTTTCGCCGTTTTTCTCAATGGCTTCGCCAGCAGTGCGTGACATACATAAGAAGATCACCAATAGACCGCCCCCGGCGAGGGCCATATTGACGGTCACTGAGAAGATCATTGTCTTCAAGGTAGATCAGCAACTTAGTGTTCAGTACCCTCTCCATGACCTTGCATAGGATGGAGGTAATGGCAATTGAACGGTAATGGGCAGGGTCAGCACGATTGAGACAGCGGGAAATCCTTTTCTCGAAAACTCTTCTGAATTGTACAACATTAATACGAAAATGGTGGCGCCTATTGAAGTGGTTCAGACAGTAAAACAAATTGAAAGCAAAGGAAAATAATTTTACCAAAATTTTTGCAAAGAATGATTTATTGAAGGCAAAAGTATACACGACCCATTACCTCAGAACATATTCCCTCTTTTACATAATATAAATAAAAAACGAGAATCTAAAGCCAAATCTAAAATATGTTCCCTTAAAAACGACTCAGTTTAGTAAACTTTATATTGCAACCTGAGAACATAGAGCAAGAGACGTTGATACATTATTTTCGCATGAAAATCAAAGCAGTCCTCCTGCTCTATCAGCTTTAGGTTTGATGAGATCTAGTGTGAAATCTGACATGCTGAATGTCAGATTTCACACTAGATGAAGAGTTGGATGATGTTGAAAGACTGGACGTGGTTTGTGATACATACAAGAAAGACAGTTTCAAAAATTCAACCCGAAAAAAACGAGGTACTGGCACACGTGTGTTAGTTGGTGAACAAACAAGAATTCCAAAAGGCTGGTGAAACTTCCTTCGCGAAACATCAAATAAAGGAGAGCTTTACAACCTTTTGTCATCTCATTGGCACTCAGAGATAGACTTACAAATGGGTAAAGAGTTCATCATAACCGATGGCGAAGAAGCTCTAAGTAAAACCACTCCAATTGAAAATTTGGCACCGTGCAACCACGAGGAAGCCGACACACGGATAATGCTTCATCTTGCTGATTCCGTGCTGAAAGGACACGACAAAATCATAGTACGAACAATCGACACGGACGTTGTAGGTACTAGCCATATCTTGCGTTCCAAAGTTAGAAGGCCGAAAGGAACTATGGGTACACATTGGCCCAACAAAAGCGGAAAGTAATTCATATTCGCCACAATTTGCCACTTGTGAACTATAAGTACTAAATATAAATGTAAAATAATAATGTATGACGAGGGAAAAATTTAACAAGTGTCCATAAATTATTGGTATATGATTTTCCTTCTGTAAAATAATGCGATTATACCTCTTTTTTACGTTCCGGTATACGTAGTAATATGCTATCCGGTATCCGGCCGGATAGTAAAAGTAAGGGCGGATACCGGCTAGTTACCGGATATCTGTCTCACCACTAGAAACTTCCTACCGGCCGATATGGATTTAAATGGGCGTGTATATAATTAGTACTTAAATGGCAATGTTTTACTGCAAAATCTCGTTCCAACTCTGAATAGAAAACCGAGTGACGTCCGCAGGCCGTCCGCAAGAATGAGAAAGGTACGTGCAATTTTATTTTATTTTAGTTGAAAAGTAGTATTATGTATATTCAATGTTAATGTTTTTATAATGTGCATTAAATGAGCTTTTGAAAAATATTATTTTTAAACAAAGTTTCATACAAAATTATTAAAATATGTGGGTTTGTTTACATTTTGTTTCGACAAAAATTTTATTATTTCAAGAATTGCGACTTATTTTGCTAGGGAACCCTAAAAAACTGGTATGGGGAATGAATTCAGCATCATTTATTTACCTGAAAACGATACCAAACTTATCTTAAAGGTCCAAACAAATCCGGTAGATTTTTTTTTCTGAGCGCCGGACGCGCTGCACTTTGAGCCCCCCCTCCCCCCACCTGGCGCGGGGTAGCCAGTGTCTACCGGGTGATCTGGGTTCATGTAGGCGTATATTACATTTGTTCCAAATGGCATTGCTCTACATAAAAAAAACAATGTTTCTCTACATAGAAAACCAGCTAATATACTTAGCGCTTTAGCAAAGTTCAGCTATACAGAAAGCTACTTAAAGCATTTTGAAGCACTACTAATATAAAAAACAATAAACTTACTTTTGTAAGTATCTATACTTTTTGTTTATCTATAACATAAACTTTGTTATTAAATTGTTTAACTATTTATATTTTACAATTTAAGTTCTAAATTAAATTTGTGTTCATCTTATTGTTTTACTTATGGCCTAAAATAACCAACTAAAGATTTTCGTTAAAAGTTATGATAGGGACTTTTAAAAATATTTTTAGAGTATTTGTAGTAATCATGTATGAAAAATCGTGTGATGCCGGCTTAGAATAGCATCACCCCATATCTTTCCCGTGGGAGTCGTAAGAGGCGACTAAGGGACTCGAGGGTGTGTATTGCAATTTTAGGCGATGGGCTGACAACCTGTCACTATAGCGATACACAATATTCCGAAGAACCCTCAAACATTTGTCAGACGTGGTGTAAATGGCCGTTTTTAGCGGCTGTTTACGCTCTGCCTACCCCGCAAGGGATTATAGGTGTGTGATATATGTGATATATGTGATATATATATATATATATATAGATATATCAACTCGGCAAATGTTGATCATACGGGTTGTAGCATCAGTTAATTGTTGATCCGTTGGCAATTGTTGATCCCGACAGCTTTTGTTGATCTAATGTATGACCCTGCATACAAATGTGGCTCCGATCGGATCAACAATCGCTGTCCCTTTAGAAGCACAAATACGATCAATTCATAACATTCTTTATACAAATCCGCTCCATCAAATGTTGATCTGATTCAAATGGACCAATCACAGGCCACCGTTTTTATGATTGGTGGTTTTCTTATGTGCGCTGTTGCCACTTTGTTTCTTAGCTTTGTACAACGTCACAACACGTGTATGAATGAATGTCAATAACTATAGAGGAGAATTTCAATTTTGGCCAGTACTATGCACAGTATTCCAAATAAAAATTATTTTTTGTGTAGTTCAGAAAAAATATAGTTTTGATTAAAACTTATTAGTTTTAAGTATGGCAATATTTTTCATGCGTTTATGACAAATCTATACATATAAAAAAAAAGGAAATTCGCGTGTCTGAACATATTTACAAAAATGTTATTGGGGGCGATGTTAAAATAGTTTATAAAAATAGAAAAATGTGCAATGTTTTAGAAAGTTTTTGTCTGTTTGTTTGTCCGTTTGTCTGTTTATCTGTTTGTGCGAGCTAATCTCCGAAAGTACTGGATCGATTCTAATTAAACTTGATGTGGTGTATAGCTACTTATCCTGGCCAACATCTGAGACAACTTTTATCAAAATCGGTTGAGCAGAACGAGAGATATTAAACTTACAAATTTGTACAAAAGTTCTGGCACAGCTAGTCTATCAATTGGAAAAAAATTGAGAAGAGTCGAGGAATAAGTTACGAATATAAGTGAGTTGGTAAACGAGTAAAAGGATGAGTACGGAGATAAGAATATAGCAACATGGCACGGTGTTGGAGGAGCCATTGCGGGCGAGCAAGATGATGAGGTGTGCTGGAGTGTTGTAGGAGTAAAAGGGATCGAGTGGGTGCATGTTCAATGCAATAACTATCTTGATAATCTTTATGCAACATCAAAATCAAATAATTTATTCAAATAATCACAGAATTTACAAGACTCTCTTTTAGAAAGTCAAATCTAGGTACTTAACATAATACATAAAAAAAAGAATAGTAAACTTACAGAAATGTAAAAAACAAATACATGTCAAAGTAAAACCTATGTCAATGTTATTAAATCTATGTCAAATTGAAGTTTAAATATGATATGTCTATCTACCTGATACATTGTGCAATATCACTAGTCGACGGCCGATGAGGCGCAGTGGTAGTGCGACTGCCTGCGACGCAAAGGTTCCGGGTTTGAATCTCGGTGGGACTCTCACAAAGTTGATATTTATCACTTTGTGTATTTGTTCCCGGTCTGGTTAAGAGATTGCAGGGTGAACCAACTGATTGTCCAAAATAAATGGTTCCGTGCTTCGGAGGGCACGTTAAGCCGTCGGTCCCGGTTGCTGTCTATTACTTAGACGGCGGTCGTAAAACAACCATGTCAGAGGCCTACAAGTGGTAGTAGGCGGTTGAAAAACTTTGACACCAGGGTTCATCGGGTCGTTGGACGACTCGGTGTCCCACACGAAATGATGATGATGACTAATCCCGAATAAGAGTGATGGGTGGGGGGTGGTGATGGGAAGGTTTAATGAGCAAAAAGAGGAGATCGGAGACGTATTACATCCGAGAAACACGCAATGTATTATGATCGTGTCAAAATGATCACCGCGCTACACGTAAAATCATATTTTTATCATCAGGTTAAAGTGACCATTAAAATAGATTCCCAGAAGTCTTAAGCCTGCGTCGAGCGTAAGCCGACCGTCCAGTGGCGCCCTCCCATGTTTTTTAATAAATTATTTAAATCTAGAACAAAAATTAAAAATCTAAGACGGACAAATTGTTGTCCAACACGATAAGTTTATTTTAAGGTACAACAATGAGCTTTTTCTTGTGTTTTAAATTTTAAATCACTAAAACGGAAAACGGTGGCCACCATTTTCCGTTTTAGTGATTTTAAAGACGCATAACAATGTAAAGCTTATTGTTGTACCTTAAAATAAAGTTATCGTATAGGACAACAATTTGTCCGTCTTAGATTTTTAATGTTTGTCCTAGATTTTAAGAAATTATTAAAAAACATGGGAGGGCGCCACTGGACGGTCGGATTTCGCACGGCGCCGCCTTAAGGCGGTGCCCACGTCTATCTAGGATAGGAATACATCTCTCTCCCTCCCGCCTACTTCTATTTCTTGTTCTTCTTCTTCACAATACCTTACTATTTATGGTTAAGAAAATAAATAAATATAAGTAAAAAAGAAAACAAGCTTTTATAGCTGTCATGTATTTGAAAATTGGTTGGCTAGACGATTTCAACGAGCCCAAACTCGATAGGGGTACGTAGTTGCATCTCTGAGATGCTATGACCACCTTCCGGCTCCATCTTCAGACCCTGGCTACATTGTATTTGAAGAGTGGTTGGCAAGACGATTCCAACGAGCCCAAACTCGATAGGGGTACGTAGTTGCATCTCTGAGATGCTATGACCACCTTCCGGCTCCATCATCAGACCCTGGCTACCATGTATTTGAAGAGTGGTTGGCAAGACGATTCCAACGAGCCTAAACTCGATAGGGGTACGTAGTTGCAACTCTGAGATGCTATGACCACCTTCCGGCTCCATCCTCAGACCCTGGCTACCATGTATTTGAAGAGTGGTTGGCAAGACGATTCCAACGAGCCCAAACTCGATAGGGGTACGTAGTTGCATCTCTGAGATGCTATGACCACCTTCCGGCTCCATCCTCAGACCCTAGCTACCAAGTATTCTTCCACGATTTGACCCGTACAAACTAACAAACACGGCAATTCAAATAAAAGCTTGTAAAAATTTACACTTCTCGTCTCACTTGTGCAACGTTGCCGTTCTGCAGTATCGGTTTAAAAGTTCACGGCAAATGTTGCTCTTAAATGACTTTATATAGATCAACAAAGCAACATTTTCCTTAAAAAAGAAAGCCGTTACAGGATCAACAACTGCCGTGTCAGTTGGTGTCAAGGTAGCGACTTTTCCGTAAGCTTGGGTACTGCGTTACAAGCCGGTGAATAAATGTAAATCAAAAATAAAACGATACCCCCAATAATTCCCCAGTAAACTGCGGACAAAGGTGGATCAACATTTAACGCGTATTTCAGCCTGATCAACAACGGCCGAAAGGAGGACAATATATATATATATATGATATATATATGTATGAAACACTCGGGGTGTCTACTTAGGTTGTAAAAGAAGGTGTACCGAAAACTTTGCAGGCGTGATTAATCCATGTAACTGTATGGAACTTTATAGAGTTCATGTAAGTATGAACATATTTGCGATTCTTTAAAGGACTGAAACTGGTTAACCACTGAACAGATTCGAATAGGAATTGAATCAAAAGAATCCTTACATTATCCCGAGTGTCATAGGCTAGGGTTTATCTCAGAAAGCAATCGTGTTTTTATTTATTTATGCCTGTTCTACGGAGCGTATATAATGTTGGTAAACGAGAAAAAAAAACGACCTATCATACAAAATATCCGATTAGCTGACTGGCATTCTATGAAAATTTTAAAAAAACATTTGTTTTCCAACATAGGCTCCGTTTTATGTTGAGATTATTCCTGCAATGTTTTCGGTACACTGCCCCTCACACCGATATTTCAAAATCTACTTATAAGGATGTAAAAATAAAAGTGGTGAACCCCGTGGACCATTTTTTTAACTAGCCCATGAAAGTGAACAACGATTCCTTACGAACGAAGGTCGATATATGAAAAATAAAATTGGACCTCCGATACACAATGTTCTAGCTGTCAATTTGTATGCGAGATCTTTTTTTTTTCATATTACGACCTATGTTCCTAGGGGAAAGTTGTTCAGTTCATAGACTGGTTCACCCATTAAAATATTTGCAGCTAATAACATTCTGTATAGAACTTACCTCACATCCGTCTCTTTTGTGCCGTCGTTACGTTTTTAGGATATAAAGATATTATAGGTCTTACGAGTACATAGGATTTATTATCCGAATGAGTTTTTGGGATAAGCTTCGCTTCCCTTTGTGATGAATTTTCCTAACCCCACGTTCACACTATGCCTCTATGGGCAGGGAAATAGTACGGGAAGTGGGCAGCGCGAGAATTTTAAAAGGTTACTCGCGCTGCTACTCGTCATGCCGCTGGCATTTCCTGTGCTCCCGCGAGTGTCGGCTTTTCGTGCGCGAGTCAAAGGAATAAATCGAGTGGAATACATTGCTGTATCGCTTACTCGTATTTCTGCGAGAAGAGTATGATAAGATTAGATTAGATTAGATTAATTTACTCCACATCATCAAATTAATAATTACAGCACTAAATAAAAATGACAGAGAATAATGTCAACGTTTAAAAATGAAAGTACAACAAAATTACAATAGTGAAATGTCAACAATGTATGTCGGCAGTGTGTGAAGACTCTCTCGCGTTGATACGTCTGCGGAAGTATTTCTGGCAATATTGGCAGCAGCGGCAGGAGCAGAAGCATAGTGTGAACGTGACAAAGGAAAGGGATATAATCTAATGCTACGTGATGTGATGTCAGAGATAAATACTACGATATTTTATTATTGGATAAAACGGTGAAACTAACTATTGCAGATCAACTCACTCCTTAAAGGATCAACATAAATTATGCTGGTTGTTCTTATACACTGTATAAAAAATCCTTTTAAGTTGACCCCTTTTAGGGTAGGTTTATTGTACTGCTGACAAAACCACGCCGAGTTTGTAGTACCACTGGTAGTCCAACAGTTACATTTTGACCTTCAACTTGAATCATACATGTTTTACTAAAACAATGCGTTGTAAGCTAGAAAGTAACGTTAGGTGGGTAAACATTTATAAGACAATCAATAAGTTAACTTCTTTTTAATATTGTAACACACATAGAACCGACGGACGATGGAGTAAGCGGGTTCTCGAGTGGAGGCCACGTCTCGGCAAGCGTAGCGTTGGACGACTTACGGCCAGATGGACCGAATGACTTAAATCGGCACAAGTCATACAATCTTGTGAAATTTCGTGACAGATGTACGAGAGCTATGACTACTACAAATTTTATCTAAATTATTTGGAAAGGAAAAACAATTCATGATAGTATTTTTAGTCTAAAAAGTAATTACCAACCAATTCTACTATACCTGTACTTCGTAGCCTGCTTTAGGTAAATCGATAATACCTACAATCTGTATTTTTTTTTCTTTACTTGACGTCACAACACACCTGCTTAGGTATAATTTAGTCGCGATACTTAAGATCGTAGAGTCATTCGGGGTAAAATAGCGCAATGGTTAAAGTACGCACTATTGATATTTTTTAAAAAGCTGTTTCAAAGTAAATTTTTTATACACTTACAAGACAATACAATGTTGAAACTTCAACAAAAACAATTTACTAAATTACTCATTCTACAATCCTTTACCTTGTATTTTGTACTCGTAAATTCAACTAGAGTGCATGTTCAAATAAAACTGCTGTGCATTTAGTAGATTGAACTTTGCACTGTCCGTTGTCGTCACAATGTCGCAAAGCGTATTATCTGGAGACGTCTTTCTGATTGGTTGGATTCTCAATTCACGCTGGCAACAAAATCTACGATGACAAGTTTAACTAATCAAACATTTTATTTTCAGTAGAACAGGCTAAAATGTCTTAATCATTTCATAATGGGATATAATTTGTAGCATTAAATTTTATACAAATTTTTTAGTCGAATATTAGTTAAAGTAACGAATGGTGTCAATGATTTTTCGTACGTCATTAATATTTTTTAAATGAAACATGGATTTATTGAGAACAAATTTAAGGGCGAATGAAAAAATTCTTCTCCTAGAATCTAGCAGTTAACTAAAGTGATCAAACTAGTTTCGGCTCCCAGTTTATGAAGTTGTAAATTTTGTATTCATGTTCATATTCACGTCATGTTAAAATCAATCTGTTTCGTACAACAGTAATTTAGTTAAAAATATTCTCACACTGTTTAAATCTGTTACCAAATCGTATCAGAGTGACTGCAATACTGCAAACATTAGAAATGTGGGTGGGTGGAGCGAAGTTAAAGTCTTTACAACAGTTGTGAGAGCCATTTATTAAAGTAGTCTGTAGTATGTTCTACTGCAGGGCAGAAGCCTCCCTTCTTTTTCACCCGGTTTTTCTGTCTTGAGCCTCTGATGACCATTGCTCACAAAAAAGGTAAATTTCGTCCCCATCTTGTACGCAGAAGACGGAGGAATGAAATTTCGTTGTCGGTGGCTTCCGATATCCATTCATTGGTCATAATGGTTCATTTTTCGAGATCCATGCGCAATTGGATTTAAAAGCAAGTTCTTCATGAATAACTGCAGCAGCTTATAACAATACACACAATAATTACATAATTAAAAACAATCACTAAAAAGTAGTATAATATTTACGAATATTTATTTACTTAAGTATACTATGAAAATGAAAAACTCTTTGCGCCATGGAAAAGTTCTAGCTGACCTCGGAACTATCTTGAAGGTCACTATAAATAGAAAATAGGTTAGCAAGTATATCATCTAAGTAATTCTAAGAAAATTTATTCAAGGCTGTGCTGCAGTGCTGTCATAATATTATTCAAATGACTTACCATGATGGAACAACTCTACCGAGTTGTTCCATCATGGTAAGTCATTTGAATAACTGCAGCAGCTTATAACAATACACACAATAATTACATAATTAAAAACAATCACTAAAAAGTAGTATAATATTTACGAATATTTATTTACTTAAGTATACTATGAAAATGAAAATGAAAAACTCTTTGCGCCATGGCAAAGTTCTAGCTGACCTCGGAACTATCTTGAAGGTCACTATAAATAGAAAATAGGTTAGCAAGTATATCATCTAAGTAATTCTAAGAAAATTTATTCAAGGCTGTGCTGCAGTGCTGTCATAATATTATTCAAATGACTTACCATGATGGAACAACTCGGTAAGTAAAGCTTAGCTGGAATGCATAAAATAAGAAAACCATTTCGAGATATTCTACTGAGAAAAATTAAATATTACTCTTTTTTATGCAAAAAAGTGGAGGAAGCATTAAGAGGCATCTGTCCAACAGTGAACATAATTCTGCAGAAAAGAAGAAGAGATAGAAGAATGAAAAAAAGAAATAAACAGTCTTTCCGACCTGTGTGATGTCATACTGACTAAAAACGAAACGAACCTTTTCATCATCTCCATTGAAATTAGAAACTTTAAATTCTAGTACGTCAGTCACGTTCAGTGTCAAATTCATGTTAACAAAGTCTGATTTATTGGAATTTTTATGATTGGAGTTGTTAGTTGCAATGATTGTTCCCAAATGACGTTAACAAACAATATTATTTAAAAAAATATATTAAAACTTCACAGATGATCAAATAAACAAATAATTTTAAACAATAACTGTACATACCGAATTCAACTGAAAAAATTGAAAAGTACAAATTGCATCAATAGTCATGTCAGATGCACTTTCTTTCTTTTCGTGTGGGATACCGAGCCGACGAACTACCCGATGTATTTCTGTTATTTAACATGTGACGGAAGTAGTTTTATATACATACATATACATAACCACGCTTAAATACCCTGCGGGGTAGGCAGAGCGTTAACGGGTTAAAAATACGATTACTATCGCCGTATATATTTATATATTTTCTTTTGAAAATACACTATGACCTAGACTAGGGTCAAGAGCAAAATTCACATTTAATCAAAAAACATCAAAAATTGTGCTTGCGGGAAATGTTTATATGCGTGAGGGATTGACCATGTGATACGAATCACGAGAAATATGTCAATTTCTTTATATTTTATATTAAAAAACACCTTATTTCCACTGTCATATTTTGTCTGACCTTCAATTTGAAACATAGATATTTTATTCTGACTACTCGAAATGTTAAGAATTCGAAATGGCTGTGAAATCCACCGCATCCTTGAGGCCACTTTACGTCTTCCGTCCAATTCCCGGATATAATTCAGCGGGCAACTACACATGATTGTTCGTTCCACCTGGGCCTAGCGTGATCCATTCTATGACCAACTTCGACATAAACAAACAAAAGTGCGGTGGGACCGTACTCCACAAGTCCCGGGTTCAATGACCGGCCGTCGCTTACATTTTTACAATTTCAAATTGTCGTTCATAATAATTATATAAGTAAACCATACTACCTACATTAAAAACTATTAACTCATTCTTCTTTTTGTGTGGGACAACGGGTCGACGAACAAACCGATGAACTCTAGAGTTATTCACATAAACCAACTCGTTGTAGGAGTTATAAAATACACACACGCCTTTCTTCCTTGCGGGGAAGGCAGATCGTGAACGGCCTTAAAAAACGAACATTTACGCCACGTCTGACATCATTCAGAAAATTGCGAATCACTATAGTGACAGACACGCAGTCAGCCCATCGCCTAAAATTGCAATAGGCATGGAACTCTCAAGTCACCACTTACGATATGCACGAGAAAGAAATGGGGTGATGCTTTTTTAAGCCGGCATCACGTACACGGCGATATGTTTCATTATTATGTTGGTCTATAGGACCTAAATGCTTCTGAAGAAGTGGTCAAAATTTTTATAGACATTTATGTTTGTTTGTATGTATTGTTTTTATAATAAAACCAACTCAAACTTTTTTCAAAAATCTTCAAAACAATCAATAAATTCGGTATTTTTTAATAGTCTATTACTAATTTAAGATAAGTTTTTCAACTAAAACATTCGACATAGGTAACTAAAATATCTACTATCCTGTCCTAAACCGATTTGGCGGTAATTTAAGAAAATTCATGTCCCGAGTTGGGCTGTAGAACTCAACCTAGGTACCTATAGAACTATGCATAGCTATGCATAACAATTTTAGTGAGCACTTTGACAAGCGTATCATTAGCATAAATAAGAAAATGACAGCGTGCAAGACATCCCGGATAATGTCATGCCAAAAAATATTAGCTGTGTTACATCAGATAATAGGCTGATTGGTGTAATCTTATAACTTGTGTGACTCACTATGTAGTCCAGTACGGCTGGTATTATTTGATGGCATAACTGACAAAAATCTTAAGTCACTTATTTTTGTACGTTTGCGTTATGTGTGTCTGTAAAGCACATATTACATTTTATGTGTTTTTTTATGCGCGTGTTAATTTTCTAAGAAATTCATTTATAAAATTTAATTTTTAAGTGTTCATAATTGAATAAATATTATTATATAATATTCCCGTATTGTCTATGTGACAGTTTACACAGTGTAAAAACCTAGTTTGAGACGTGTTTGTCCAATGCAGTCGAAAGTATGTTAGCATATACCAAAAATGACACAAAATAATAAATAAGGTTTGTTCAATGGTCCAGAAACTATAAGCCAAAAATAATCGACTTAAAATTCGACCCACCTTTGATTCACATCAGAAAATGCTGCAGATCATACAATACCGTTTCATGCGCAATGCTACCGGGGCATCCTGGTACACGAGGAACGCCTACCTCCATTATCGACTTTGGCCTCCCTACCATTAAAGCGTATATGCGTCTCGTCGCTTCTTCGACAACGCTCCTCATCATAAAAACCCCTTAATTGTTGCTGCGCCCAACTATTTCCCCCATCCAACCTCACGTTTTCAACGCCGTCTCAAACACGTCCTTTCGAATGATGATGATGACATGACATCAAAGTAGCCGCTGCTTCAGCCATTGCAAGTAGATCACACTCCACAAGCTCCTCAAGCAACCGACGCCCCCGCCGGCGGGGGCGCGGAGGTTCCTTATTATGTTCCCCATTTTGGGAACTATCGGCACGTGCTGGGTAGATTCAGTCCAATCCGTTCTTCCCAGAACAAACCCCAAGGGCGCGATTTGGCTGGTTGTTTGAACAACCACACAAATATCTCCGGGTGAGTTTCAGCTGCCCACCAAATATATAAACAGTCAGGTGTAGTTTTTAAAGCCCGGGGGCTTAGCATTGAAGAGTCCAGACCTAAAAAAAAACACATTGGAGCAAATTCTTTATTGCACAGAAAGTACCAGGGTTGGGCCTTATGCCACAGGACATTTTCTACTGGCCAACCAACAGAAAGAGTTAAAGCGTTCCTTGTTAACAATCAAGCAATACGACACTCAATTGTAAGAAAAAAGTGTCGGTTGAACTTCATTTTTCCATAGTCTTAAACAAGCTTAGGAATTCCTAGAATTTTAAAGACGATGGCAGAATGAAGTCACGATTTAGTCATATTCCGGCTTATGGCCATATTTGTAGGAACGTGGCTGAATTCCTGATTCTCCCCTATTCCTGCAACAAATACGTAAGTACTTTTTTTTCACCATCCAGCATCTGGAGATCGTGCCCTATGGCGGACCTTGGGGGAGGCCTACGTCCAGCAGTGGAAATCAATAGGCTTATGTAGGTATATGTATTCGTACTTGTTTTTTTTTTTAATTTCCAACTTCAACTTTATTACTTTAGCAGAAATTTGGCAATATGAGTACCAAGATAAGATATTGTACAATCAACAGAAATTCGTTCAAATAATACATCAAAACATATATTATATATCACGTCTTTATACCTTGAGGGGTTGGCAGGCCATGAACGGCCCAAAAATATATTTTTTGCCCCGTCTGACAAACATTTAAGAGGCATTTAGAAATTTTTGTAATGCTTTAGTGACAGGTTGTAAGCTTATCGCCTAAAAGTGCAATACAATTGCAACCATCGAGTGCCTCAGTCACGTCTTACGAAACTTACGGGCGAGGAATAGGGGTGATGCTATTTTAAGCTGATATCACACGGCATTCAGATAATAACCTACGTAAATGACTAAAACACGTGGGTGTGTAGCCGTGTGGGTGTACATCTCTCTGGATCGGTTCAAAATATCCCCCTTGTCATTTACCGCATGAAATATATTGTTCAAGTTTATGGAAACAGATACTAAGACAATTTGACGAGAAAGTTCAATGAACGCTTGTTTAATTTTCATTTGTATAAACTTCCTTACTAATGAAAAGGATTTCTTGTTTCGGCTGGTTTTAGTTGCGGCAATGAATTACAATGAAGTCGGGTTGATAAACTTACAAACAGGACCTTTACGGCTGTTTATGCTCTGCCTACCCCGCAAGGGATTATAGGCGTGATATATGTATGTATGTAGGACCTTTATTTTAAGTTTCTTATTTTGGCATCAAGAGACAATTTCATATTTTTGCGGGCAATGGATGAACCGAGCTTGCCCAGATGGAAAAGGCGTCGCTTCTAGTGATAGCGAAAGTTGCATTTTCAAATCCTGCCCGCGGTTCTTGCAAGTTTTCTAAAACCCAAAGTTGGGCCCAAGACTATGGTCTTAATATACCTATTTATATATATCCCATTCAGTGTTAATTCCTACCCATTGATGTCATATATAGGAAATATTCGTCAGGCTGAAGCTTTCCTTGTGAGTGAATGCTGCACCTTCAAATACGCTCGCCAATCCAGCGGCGTGTATAATTATGACAATGTAAGTTTTTATGTAAGATGGGAATTTCCTCCCAATAGAAGAGACCCATGTCAATAAACGGACTGTTGCGTTTATTGACGATGATGGAGTTATGGCGAGTGACAGGGGTAATAGCAATAGGCAGAATGGAGGATCCCTGCCGGATGTTGTGGCCAGACACCGACTGGACCACCTGGATAGAATTGAAAGTTGTAAACATGCAGCGCACGATGAACACTTCAATACCGCGTTTCAGGCCCATTGTTCTCCGCCAATCTGTCACGAGGCGCCATCTTACGGATATGTTGAGAACTTCTGTTGCGTATTGTTTGCTTGTGAACCACTTGAGTGGGGTTCATGAAAAAGCTCTTGAAGATCGCATCAGTGCTAACAAACCAGCGTTCATTGAAACTTTTTATCACTTGTCATCTCGGTGACTCACACGATTAGTAGTGCCTATTCCCAAGTCGAAAGGAGTGTTACCCGATACCGTCACATATCGCATGACCCCGCATTCCCATGGGATCGCTTCTCACGTAATTGAACATGAAATCCACACGTAGCCGCATCTGCGATCGATCGGAGTACCATCCGGGCAGTTCTGAACGAAAAAAAATTGGTAGTTTCGCAATTTTAGGGTAATAATTTTTTTTAAAGACGTTTCATTGTTTACAATTCGGAAGCCTGAACATTTAGGATGTCATGTAAGATGACGTGTTGAAATCTTTCAAGGGTAAACAAATCAACATTTCCCGAGGATATAAAGCCGAAATAATTTCAGATGTAAAGAATTCCGTGGGGGAAGAAAGCATTGACTCTTTATCATATGCCTATCCTGACATTTCCATACCTATTGGTTATTAGTGTGAATTCCTGTCCTTGTACAAAGTCGGAAGTGACCATTTTTTTAAAACGCGTTAAATCTTAATCCTCATACATATTAAAGCTCCAGATGTAGGTAAATAAGTAACCATAAAAGGTACATCCGTTGAAAATTTGAAATAAATGGACCATTAAAAGTTTAAGAGATTCATTAACAATATGGATTTAAGCTCAGCCACATATTAGCAATAAACTTTCAGTCTGATTATATTGTCAGCCTTGAGTATCGATTAGGGCAGGCAGGCAGGTATATACAGGGTATAAAAATAATTAGTTTCCTTAGTGCTCTTGTGTTATCTTATTTTGCAAGCGAAGACATAATAATTTGAAAAGGGAAAAATATAACCAAACTTTTTACATTCAGTCCTCATGGACCACCGATTCTAATCTGCGCAACTATTAATCTCGTGATTGTCTTGACGACCACTCGTAAGAGTTTTTCCTCTACGATAAGTATTCGCCAAACATATATAACGTAGTCATCAGTTTTTACAAAAGGATGTGTAAGAGCCGAAATAAAGGCTAAACAATGAAGCGAAACTAAGAACTCGCCCTCAATTCGGGATATAAATTCTCCTTACTTGCCTTAAATGAGTGCTGTCACTTACTATCAAATAGGTTTAGAAAAGGATAGAAGCAAAGTTATTGCAATTTTAGACAAAAGGCTGACAACCTGTCACCATAGTGATACACAGTTATCTGATCGAACCTCAAACTTTTGGCAGACGTGGTGTTGATATCCGTTTTACGGCCGTTAACGCTCTGCCTACCCCGTAAGGGTTATAGGCGTGATTTATGTATGTACCCTCAGTTTTACGTACCTATCTCTCTCTCTTTTCGTGTGGGACACCGAGTCGTCCAACGACCCGATGTACCCTGGTGTCAGAGTTTTTCAACCGCCTGACATGGTTGTGTAACGACCGCCGTCTAAGTAATCATAGACAGCAACCGGGACCGACGGCTTAACGTGCCCTCCGAAGCACGAAACCATTTCTTTTTAAGACAATCAGGTGGTTCACCCCGCAATGTCCTAACCAGACCGGGAACAAAGTGATAAATAACAACTTTGTGAGTGTCCCACCGAGAATCGAACCCGGAACCGCAGGCAGTCGCACTACCACTGCGCCACTTGGGCCGTACCTATCTAGAGTCTCCATCTATCGATTTTAGAACATGGTGTTTCGTAACACCGCATATTTCAACCTTGACGATCGATTTAGCCATATTCACTGTATTCACCTTGCAAAGGTCGCAGCTGCAATTAAATTGCAGTACCGCCAATCTATCGTTATGGTTATGCACTTTTGTTTGTGTATTACTAGCGGCCCGCCCAGCGGTTTCACCCGCTGCTAACCGTTTTTCCCCATGAAAAAGACCTTTTTTCGGCATGGATTATATAAAAACCTTCCTTTCAATAATAAAGAAAACTGCATCAAAATCCGTTGCGTTCATTGAAAGATTCAAGCATACATTAGTTTTTTTTTGTGTGGTGCTAGCTTAGAGTAGCATCACCCCAATGCTACACGTGAGTGTCGTAAAAAGCGACTAAGGAATAATTATCCAGGGAATGGGCAGCAGCGTTCCCTGTGAATGCAACATCTTGCACTGCGCTCGCCTATCCGCCTGCCAAGCGTGCAATGCCACCTAAAGGAAGCCCATGTCCTGCAGTGGACTTCTTCTTCTTCGTCGAGTCAATGGAAACAGGACTGTTGTGGCTATTAATGTTAATACATACATATGTTACGGGCAACGTGATAAATCGGGCACTATTAATACTGACCGGCCATTATTAATAGTGCCCAAAAACATCGGGCAAAGTGATTAATTAATCACTTGGACCGGCCATTATTAATAATGCCCGAGTGCCCGTGGTCCATGTAATAAATCAGTCTTTATAGTAAGCTTGAATTTATCACTTGGACCGGGCAGTGAGATAAACTGGGCCAAATTTATTACTTGGACCGGTCAATGTGATAAATTTGGTCGCACGGCTTTGCAACACGAGAGGGGCGCGCGGGGAAGAGCCACGCGCGCACTCAGCGACGTTATAGTTCACAGCGATACTTCGGAACGAGAACACGTGAGTGCAGTTAGTACATTTTTCTCACAAAATGGCGGCATATATGAATAATATGAAAAGACGGTTTAATGAAGAAATTCATAAAATAAAACTAACGAAGGAACGAACGTAAACGTGACGCAACGTGAATTTCCGCGGCGCGTCGGGGAGGCGCCGCGGAGATGTGGACGAGCCCTTACCTACTGATTTTATTACTTTTTATAACTATTTTTTTATTATGTATGGGTTTGCTCTTGACTCTAGTCTAGGTCATAGGACAGAGACAGAGTCTAAGATGGAGCGAGCTCACCCAGAAGAAGCCTGTTCACTTTTACTTTGAAGAGATTAGGGTTGTATGCGTTTGGAAACACAGACGCAGGTAGTGAGTTCCACTCTTTAGCAGTGCGCATTATAAATGATGACTGGAAGCGCTTAGTCCGAATTGGTGGAATGGCAACCAGGTATGGATAGTATCCGGCGGTGCGTCTGGCTGGATGTCCGATGGTAGAAGGGAGCTGGTGAAACAAGGTCGTGATGCTCCTTGAGCACACTCTCCGAAGTACAATCTGTAAAAAACCGACAAACAGACAACCTTGCGGCGGAGTGTCAGGCTATTTTATCTATATAGTTTAATTTCCATGTTCAAATTTATCGATAACTTTAATGAAAATTATGTAAGTTAATTTCATTTGAATAATGTTAGTTACACTTCATTTAAATAGTGTAAGTTAAACTTCATTTAAAAAAAAATTACATTACTGTTCTTTATTTTTATTACTTTGCCCAAGGAAGGGTGGGAACTATTAATACTGACCGGGAAAAGTAATTAATCGTGCTGTTTTAATCACATTGCCCAATTAGGTCGGGCACTATTAATATTGACCGGTCAGTATTAATAGTGCCCGGACTTATCAAATTGCCCGTAACACATACACATATCACTCCAATTAACCCTTGCGGGGAAGGCAGAGCGAAAACGTTTACGCCACGTCTGACAAACATTCAGAAAAATATAGTCGTGTCATAGTAACTCAAATCAGCTGATCGGCAACTTGTATGGGAGGTCCAATTTTTGTTGTTCTTTATCTTATCACCTTGAGTTTTCGTCGACATAAGGGACTCGAGGGTGTATATTGCAATTTTAGGCGATGGGCTGACAACCTGTCTCTATGGCAATACACAATTTTCCGAATGGTCCTAAAATATTTGTCAGACGTGGCGTAAATGACCGTTTCAGCGCTCTGCCTACTCCGCAAGGGATTATAGACGTGATATGTGAATGTGTGTATCTATTTGTTGAGTTTTCGTTTTCGGTCACTAGTAAAACTTTACACTATACTAAGTCAAAAAGAGAAACAGTTTCTGTCTTAAGACTTACAATACTTTCCTTACAATATTTTCCTTACATAGGTACAAACATCAGCCTATTGCAGTCCAATTCTGGACGCTACCAGCCGGCTTTTTTAAGTCATCTGTCCATCTGGCCGGAGGTCTTCCATCGCCTGCCGAGATATTTTCCTTCATTGATAGTAAATTTAATCTTACGCTTTGGCATGTATTTCTATTAACGGCCTGTACTATCGCATCTTATAAGTAACTTTTATTATAAGACCTTTTGAATTGTGCTAAGAACTTATACAACCAATTATTTTCTTGTTGAATCGGTCAGTAGGGCGACTACTATATCGATTGGCATTATATCGATCGTATTGTTACTAAATTATTAGCTCATATTGGCGCCGAGCTTCGTTGCCTCTCTAAGTTTTATTCTTACCAGCAAGTAGTCTTAATAAATAAAAACTTGGGTAGGTCAGTAACTTTCTATTCTTCGTGTTGTTTTGTTTAAATTTCTGAACATATCATGATCTACTGTTGAAGCTTATACGTGTGTAGTTGAATTTTATCGACGCGATAACAGTCTGGCTTTAATTTTTGCAAGACGAAACGAACTCATCTAAAGTAATGTCCGATCTAAATTGTTCTGTCTTCGTCGAAGTATTATTGTACATAAGTTTGACAATAGGTTTGACAAAAAATTACGTGTAAATATTACGTAAAAATTATATTAATAAACTCAACTTTCATTGTGCTACATTATTTTCATATTACATTGATAAAAAGTAAAATTTGAAATTGGACCTATACAATTTAAGAAAACTTGCGAAGTTGTGATGGAACCGTGCCACGCGTTATTGGCACCAAGATACACTTGCAGAATTTGCGGGCAATGGATGAGACGCGGTAGCCTAGATGAAATCCTTCCTGCTGAAAAAAAAATGCTAGTTGTCTAATAATTTAAAACATGGTTCTGAAATGAAAAGCAGATAATGATAATTTCGAAACTATGGCCAGAACTTCGGTGTCAGTTGGTAGAACGGTGGAATGGGATTTCATGGTCCTGGTTTCAAGTCTCGGTTGCTGAGGAATCCTTTTGTCTTATTGTTATTAATGTTGTCTTTTTTGAAAACTTGCAAAATTGTATACCAAACACGGGAAGTGTTTAAAAATTTGGTATTCAATGTTGTATTTTTATTTTTCAGACAATCCAGCGGCATTGGAATGACCGCCCAAAGTTCGGCAGTTTTTCCTGAAAATGATACCTTGTACCTGGCCTACAACATTGTTCTTCCTAATATGGTAAGTCTATAAAACATCTATTTTGTTCGTAAAATCAATCTAAATTAGTCGGATTGGATTTTTAAAGTTTATAATTTGCTCTGGTTAGATAATTACATTCAATTATTTATTTAATTTTATGAATATCACATAATATTATAATTATACAATAAATGGTATATTTGCAATATAAACGTGCAAGACATAGAAAACACACAAACTCAATAAAAGTATTTGAAAAGTAACTTAATACTGTACATCGGGCAAGACAAGTACCTACCTACCTATCTCTTAAATAGGTATTAAAATTTATGATTATAACAAGTTTTTAAATATTACTTCTATCATATTCACATACAATTTTATGCGATATAAACTTCGCAGACTATTTCAATAACTCATTAAACCAATTTGTTTAGGCCTTCGCTTTTATTCAAAAGTCTGAATCTCTAAAAGGGACTAAAAGTCTGAGCTGAAGGTTATGTTGACCGATGGTATATGTACCTTCTGAATAGACAGGGTGAAAAAACATAGGTAGAATACAGAAGAAGGTGCTTTCAAGGTTATGAGGAAATTATACATAGCCTCTTATGGCGTGCGTGTTTCAGCCAGTATTACAGTACTAGATGCGTTTTCAAGCCAATTTTATGACAAGTGATCACCATAAGTTAAGCAAGCCTTAGAAAATATATATATTTTCTAAGGCTTGCTTAACTTTATTCATTTGCAGAACTAGAGGTACATTACTTTCATGCAATTAAATAAATAATTGAATGTAATTATCTAATTTGTTTTGCTATTTCATTACTATCCTTCTTTCCTATAGGTAACTATGCGATCCCATATTACAATACAAGTTATTAAACATCCAATGGAAAAAATATAGTGACACGTCTAACTTTTTTCAGTCAAATGATTGTTAACTGGCACAAACTACGGACAGTTTGAATTTGTCAATAATCTAAAATTTCGCTACTTACTCAGATAAGTTCCAACCGTAACCAGAACCCAAACGCACAAATTAAATATTACGCCTAATATAGATGGACGGCTACAAAGAAACGTCAATATATTCCACGCACACATTTACCCGCTGCCGTTTACGAGCGATATGGAACCAAATCGAACAACTTAAAAGTTGAGTGTCAACAGCGTTCGGCGTGCAAGGTAAATGATTTCTCTTAATACAACAAAAGATTCTGTTCTAGCATTTTTGAAGATCCCGAATAATATTGTAAAGTAAATCGAATTCAATTAAGTGCAGCATACTTAGATTCAATTTAGAACCGATCATGACGTGCTAAAACATTTCATATAACTTCAAATACAGTAGAAAGGAAAGAAATTGTTTTCCAATTGACATGAACACTACTGTTT